>JAAXCT010000005.1:3752500-4352500 GCA_012490785.1 Eragrostis nindensis | reverse complement strand
TATGTCTATTTTGGAAACAAGTACTCTAGGAAAAGCACTAAGTATTTCTCATATAATTTTATTTCAGATATATTTGGCTACTACAAATAACAAAATACCAAAGCAAATGAGTTCAACTAGTTAAACATTGTTTCCTGCCAAGTCAAACAAACAGGGGTATCGTAGACATTTGTTCTCCATCATCCATTCTAATAAATTATAAAGAGTTGTTTTACCAAACATTTTAACAGAAGAGCCATTTTAAAAGAGCCACAAACCAGACCAGTTAGGAGCCAGGGCCGTATCTTTGGCTCCAAAATGGATAAAGTATAAAAATCATCTCAAATAAGCGCTTCTCTACTTTTAATGCTGTCTGTGAATAAAGTAGAATCTGGTATAAGCTACAATTCCCGGCGCGCTGTCATAATCCATTTTCCTTGTTCGGCCGTTTGGCAATATTTTAAAAACAGTCGCAATGGGCCTTTCATTTGCATTTTATAAGCTCCGCCACATAAGATAAAAATATGATAGGGTAAAAATTTTAAGAAGAAAGAGAATATTTGACTTTTATCCTAATGAAAGACTCTCGGCACCCTTTCCTAGATAATAAAAGAGAAATAAAAGTGCATTGAGTATTTTTTTTCTTTCATTCTCTACCATTTGATCCAACCATATACAGCTATTTAATGTTCAGACGATCCTATATAAATCCGTGAAATAAAAGTGTGCAACTAAGAGATGTAGTTTCATTTTACATAATAAAATTACAAATCTAGTGTGTCATACTTGTAAACTATAAAATGAAAACTTCCATTGAGACTGATTTTTTTTTTCCCATTACACGCAACTCAAAAGTCAAAACACACACCCACCATTCTGAACCTTCGTCCTCGTCCGGTTTCAAGTCCGCGACGACCTGAGACCTGAGACCGGTGCTGGCAGCAACGTCGAATCGAGCGGGAGGCGGAAGTTGGAACTTCGTCGCAGCACTCAGATCCGGCAGGCGGCTGGCCAGATCCGGCGACTAGCGGCAGGGCCGGATCTGGTGACTCGATTCGGGGACCAACGGCTGCTCGATTCGCCGCCAGCAGGTGAGTCCTAGTTCGCGCCCTCCTTCAATTGTTAGCCGGGTACCCACCTCCCCCAAGCTACTGCTCACTGCAATCTCACTCCTTGCGCCCAGTGACAGACCCATGGACCTCGCGTTTGGGGCACTGTCGACCCTCCTCCCCAAGCTTGCCCTTCTGCTCACGGACGAGTACAAGCTAGAAGAGGGGGTGAGAGAGGAAATCAAGTTACTCATAGATGACCTCCAAATTATGTTAGCTGCTCTTCGGAATATCTCGGAGATACCAGAAGACCAGCTTGAAATTGTGAGTAAGATCTGGGGGGATGTGAGAGGGCTCTCTTATGATATAGAGGACAGTATTGAAACATTCATATCATGCGGCAAAGGCAGTGAGCAGGTCAGGGGATTCAAGGAATACATTGGTCGAGCCATTGATTTGTTAACAAAGGCCAGGCGTGCTCAGGAGATTGCTAACCGGCGTGATAGGTACCAGGCCAATCAAATTTCTGCTAAGCCTGCCCCTGCTGCAGCATACCCTCATTTATTGGCCCAACATAAGATAACTAAAGAGTTTGTTGGCAATGTAGAGGCAATAGATGAGCTGATAGAGAATCTGATGGAAGGAAATAAAATGTCAAAGCAGCAAGGAAAGATAATTTCTGTTCTTGGAATTGGTGGGGTGGGAAAGACTACTATTGCTAATGCAGTGTGTGAGAAGCTCAGAGCACAGTTTGACTGTTGTGCTTTTGTTTCCGTGTCTCGAACTCCAGACATGAAGAAATTATTCAAGGACATGCTCTATCAACTAGGCATCAACGTCAATAATGAAAGGTTGGATGAGCATGAACTCGTCAGTGAACTCAATGATTTTCTACAAGATAAGAGGTATGTACGCATCACAAACACTAGCCTTTAGTTTGTATATATGATTCAGTTTTTCCAATGTTCATTTATCCTCTCCTCTTTACAATACTAGTCAGAAGACCAAGGTGGCCGTGAGTATACAAATGGCTGATGAGAAACAATCCTAATGTCCATGATGCATGACATATTACAACCACTTAATCCTGTAACATCATTGAAGTAGATGCTATTTAGCATTCTGATTTTTGAGTTTGCTATGGTTTTAATAGTCCTCCATGTAGCTGAACGTGTACAAGCCAAATCTGAAGTCCATCCTAATTACTCGCACGTCGAATGAAGATACTGTTGGTTGGGTCCTTAAACAAAGTGTATCTGGCCATATCCTAACCAAATTCCAAGGCTAAAGTCAGTTGCGGTAGCTTGGGTACTGTGTAAAATAATATTAGGTTTGCATCCTGTTGTAGATTTTGTTTTTTTTTTCCTTTTTGCACTGAAGATCCATATGGCTCTGCTATGATCTTTTGTCTATGGTTTCTTACACATATATAGTGACAGTCGGATGTTTTTCTTTTAGGTGGGAACTTATAGGGTTCGCCTGGCATTAATTTGGAGGCTTGAATTGGAGCCTCCAGTTCTAATAATTATAAGATTTGCTAATAACATGGCTATGTTACCATATGTGCAGATATTTCGCTGTTATTGATAACATATGGGATATTCCAGTCTGGGAACTGATTCAATGTGCTTTGCCTGATAATGATCGTGGATACAGAATTATCACAACTACCCGTAGTGTCGATATTGCTCGACTGGTTGGTGTCCCTTATAGGTTAACACCCCTTTCTGCCAATGCCTCCAGAAAACTATTTTTTAGAAGAATATTTGGCAGTGAAGACGGCACATGTCCTTACAAGGAGCTGGCTGAAGTATCAGATATAATACTAAAGAAATGTGCTGGTCTGCCTTTGGCTATCAATACGGTAGCTGGTTTATTGGCTGCCAAAAGAGTAGATATAGCAGAGTGGATTAGGGTGTACGATTCAATTAGTACTGAACTCGAGAAAGGTGTACGTGTGATGGATATGAGAATGATTTTGTCACTTGGCTATTATGATCTGCCAGCCCACCTAAAGCCTTGCTTCTTATATTTAAGTGGGTTTCCAGAAAATTATGATATTGACAAAAATTGTTTGATATGGTTGTGGATAGCTGAAGGTTTTATCAACTGTATAAAGGGAGGGAGCCAATTTGAATGCGGAGAGAGTTACCTTTATGAGCTTGTAAATAGAAATTTGATCCAGGTCGTGCAGAAAACAGGGTATGACATGACAGAATATTGCCGTGTACATGATACACTGCTTGATTTTATCCGTTCCTTGTCCAGTCAAGAATCCTTTGTCACTGTAGTGAATGATGTGCATCCATTGTCTCCATCAAAAAAGGTCCGGAGATTGTCAGTTCAAAATATAATGCTAGACGATGCTATGCATGGGGCTACTATGAGCATGCGATGTGTGAGGACAGTTTTTGTCTTTTCATCTGTTGACCAAATACCGACCCTTTTGAGCCTTAAATTTTTACGTGTGCTGAATTTGCAAAGCATCTGTCTTTCACAAGGTTACAATTTAGAGGATCTTGGAAATTTGCTTCACTTGAGGTACCTGGGACTAGGAGACACACATATTGCTCGGTTGCCTGAAAAAATAGGGAACCTTAAATTTCTAAAAACATTGGACATAACAGGAAATGGAATTTCCAGCTTGCCATCAAGTGTTGTTCTGCTAACTCAATTGATGTGTCTACGCATTGGCAACTGGACAAGAGTACCGATTGGTATTGGGAACCTCACATGCCTGGAAGAGCTGTCAACATTATGCATCTCTGACAGTGAATACACTGTAGACGAGCTAGGCTATTTAAAGGAATTGAGGGTTCTGAGTATTGACTGCCGCATTCAATGGAATGGCAGCTTGGAGAAATCTTTGGTGGGATCCCTAAACAAGCTGCAGAAAGTTCACACCCTATCTATCTCAGTCTATGGTGAATGTAACTTGGATGCCTGGGACGCCCCACAACATCTGCGTAAATTGGAGCTATCTGGCTGCTGGTTATCTAGACTGTCATCTTGGATGAATCCATCACGTCTTCCAAACCTCTCCTTCCTGTCCATCGAATTGAGGAATCTACATGAGGAAGATCTTGATGTTCTCGGGAGGTTGTCTGTTCTAAGCTATCTGGATCTGGAGATAAACCAAGAGTATTTTGGAATGGTTGAGAGATTCGTCGTTGGTGCTGGTTCATTCCCATGTCTTGTACACTGTGTGTTGCGGGGATATGTAGGACATGTGGTGTTTCGGAAAGGAGCTATGCCGAGGCTCACAAGCCTTTGCTTCACATTCCCTGTGCGAGAGATAAGAGAAATTGCTTACTGCAATGGTTATTTGGACTCGGGCCTGGGGAACCTTTCATCGCTCGAGAATATCACGGTTTCCTTCCTCTCTGAAGGCGCCAGTGAGGGGGATGTGGAGGAAGTGGAGGCTGCACTGAAGCATGCAACCGCAGTGCATCCCAATCACCCCAACCTTGAGATATACTGATGACAGTGATGATGATGATGAAGAAGGTGCTGCTAACTCCAGTTCACTCTTTCCTCTGTCTTTTCACCCTTTTCACTAACCGTAATTTCCTGTGTTTATTTGTCCGATTCAGATCAATGAGAAGACCCAAGAACAGATTTCTAGATAACGTTTGTTGCCACTTTTGCGGAAATGTACCAGCGTACCAGCCAACCAGAGGCGAAGCCACAGGTAGTGCTGGGGCACCCCCTGCAGATGAGGAAACTCTAGTGTTATATGTGTTGATCTTCTCTGATTTTAGCTTAAATCTCTTCAGTTTGACTTAATCAATTAATGCTGGATTTGATTCAGTCTAAGCAAGCAGCACCCCTTTTGCACTATTTCTGGCTCCGCCCCTGCAGCCAACCTAACCCTGCAAGTAGATGAATCCTACACTACACATATGTACGTGAATGCATAACAATGTTACCTGATTCTACCAATAGATTATTTCAGTAGTAGGGTTCATGTTTTACTTATTTGACCTGCATGTTGCAAGCCAGTGAATATGGGGTGGGAAGAAAAGACTTCTTTCTGAATATTATTGTTGGAAGTGGTATATTGGTGATCTTAGACAAGTATGTTTATATTAGTTTTAGTGAAAAGGTTACCTTGATCATGTATTTGATTTCTAGATGAAGATTACAAGCGTGGTACTTCCCCGGAAATACCTCTGTATGATCCTTGTGGATATGTACTAATTCAAAAATGATAATTCGAGTTTGGTACCTAAACTTACCAGAATGGGTACCTGAGCGTGTCGTGTCACTTTTAGATGCCTCTCAAATTACAATCAGTGGTACCATTTGGTACCTCTCCAAGGATGGTAATAAAGATCCAACCGGTGCCATCATCTCCTGTTGCAATTTGCTTCTTGTTAGTTAAACTTACAACCACTTCTAACTGGATTTTGTTGAATTTTTTATATCCATCACAGCGAGACTAACAAAGATTGAGGCTTTCATTTTTGGCTGCTAATAAAGTGGAAAGAACCGAATCAGATACTCTCCATGTCATTTTAAGATTTTTACAATACCATACTGAAAACTATGTCTCCTTTGATTTTCCTGACGGCCTACACAATATCGATATTCCCTTGCAGCTAGGTTGTTATGTGTGCATGCTTTCAGAGCTTATGTCAGCTTGTCAGGCCATGATTTTGTTCTGTATCAAACCACCGTCCGTTGTGACCGATTGCACTGCTAAGATACCTGAGCAAACTTACAAATATGAGTGATATCCCTTGCAATTTTTTAATGGACCATTGCAATTACACAACTGGGGTGCTGTTGGAACATACTCCCTCCATCCCTGTTTATTTGACATTCTAGTCATGTTTTTGTATGTCCAAGTTCACAAAATGTTCTAATAGCTCCGGTTCACAATGTTAGCATTCCTAGCATCCCAATGTAGGATGACTGTATGACGGTATTGGGGCAAGGAGTGATACATGTTAAATTATATGATTGCCATTTCTAGCATCTGTAAGGTGTTACAATAATGCTTCGCATGTATATATTAATGTTGTTTCAAATGCCCACTTCTTGTTATTAATCAAGGTCCTGATTCTGGTTGGTGATTCGTATCTACGCCCACTTCGTTAATCAAAACCCGATCTATGATTCATATCATCGAGGCAAGATACTCCTTCCATCATAAAATTTGAAACAAATATAACATAGTAGTATGAGTAACATTAACAATTCTATTAAAACAATATCGAATGATCTTTTTAATCCAAACAGCCCGTGGCAACGCACATGCACTTTTGCTAGTTTCCATTCATTTTCCTTTCCCTGGTTCCATTTCCTCTTTACAATTTCAGGCCTTCATTGCACAAGCAGAAGACATGCCATGCTCTCCCATACAGCGATGACCAGTGATTGATCACGAGGCGCCACCGCCGGCAATCTCCTCCACCATCCATGCCGCCTCCGACATGCTGGGCCGGCACTCCGTCACGGCGCTGGCACACTGGACACCGACCTGGAGCAACAGCACAGCGGCCTCGCCCCCACCGGCAGCGATGACGGGGTCGACAAGGTCCCGCTCGCCACCCTCCGCCACGGCCGCCGCCGACCAATGCACGACATCGGCACCGCCACATGCGGTGGTCAGGTACTACGACGGGAACCTTCCCGTGACGAGCTCTAGGAGCACGACACCGAGGCAGTACATGTCAGACCGCGGCGACACGACCCCACGTGTGGCTCCCTCCGGCGATCGGAACGTAAACATGGCTTGAGGTGCCTGCGCGGGGTTCACCAGGGGGAAGAAGCCGTAGTCCACCAACTGTGGCTCCAGGTCGGCGTTGAGGAGGATGTTGCCTGACTTGAGGTTCGCGTGCGGCGGAGGCGGCGGTGGCGCGTCGAAGTCGCCGTCCATGCTCACGAGACGCCACGCCGGGATCCCGAGTTTCTCGTGGAGGAACGCAATGCCGCGCGCAATGCCGACGGCAATCCTCAACCGCGCCGGCCAGTCCAGGACCAACCTGTTCGGACTCTGATCCCCTGCACATTTTTTTTTTTTTTTTGCGAAAGGAAGGGGCTTTATATTAAAAGAGCACAGTACACCCCATATTACAAACAGACCCTGAAAGAAAGAAAGAAAAGCAAACTAGTACAAAAAGGACTAATCTGCAAAACTCCCACATCTTCCAGGATCTTCTCCATTCACCGGGACGACGCCGATTCACCACCGACCGCCGTACGCCGGCGACTTCTCCACACCGGCAAGACAAAGAAGCCCAACGCATGTTGAACCGCAAGATCCAGCACCTCGACACCTCCTTCAAGGCGCATCTAAAACGATGAACGACCATCGGCAGCTTCCTCATCCACACCGGACGGAACAAAATTCCGCCGCCACCAGCAGAGCCGGCGGCCGGAAAACCAGACCACCAAACGGGGCCAACAGGAAGCTCCCATCCCTTCGCAGAGATGAAGCAGAAACACCTCACAAATCCATGTCCACAGTTGACATCCTCACGGATGCGAACCCTGGACCTGAATCGGAGGAAAAGAGACCTCACCTTCTTCACCAGAGATGACGTCGAGAGCACCATCACCACCAGGAAAGCAAGGGAGGAACAAAAGCACTTCACCTTTCCGACGAAGTAACCAACAGCGCCGGCGAAAGGGAAGAGAAGAACTCCACGAAGAAGCTTGTTCATGGAGATTATTAGGCACGAAAAGGAAGCTAACCTAGGCCTATATGTACACAGCACACAGCGAATCTGGCTTCCCCTCCCTCTCCAGCGGCGACGAGGTCGCCGGAGAGGAGGGGGAAGCAAGCAGATCAACCGCCGGGCCGAGATTCGCTCGCGTCCGCCGCTCTCTCCTGTAGCAGAGGATAAGGAGAGGGAAGGACCGAGAAAAGTGCACGCACATCCCCTGCACATTTTGATCAGTCGATTCATTACTCACGACATTAACTAGTAGTAATAAAAGGTGATTGTTTGCTTAATCGATCATGATGATTAATCATTGGGAAAATTGGTTATGTAGCATCGAAAGTTCCTCAATACGGAAAATACCACTGAAAGTTGCGAGCTTCGGAAAATACCACTGAAAGTTACATGTCTACTCGGGATTTAGCAACCTCTTATCTTTTGGATCCTTTGGATAAAATTCCCTTGCCTGTTTGATTTGGTTGCTGCTGCTGTACGCATATGCATCAAAAATCAACAGCAGGTCGACTGAAAGAAAAAAACAGCATATTGGTAATCATTTACCATGGAGGACGTAGAGGAGGCTGCCGCGGGGCATATACTCGGAGACGATGAGCTTTTCCTCCTTACGATAATGGTATCCAATTGGCGGGAGCACATTGGCCTGGCGGAGCTCGCCGAGCATCAAGAGGTGCTGCTCGAACTCGACGCGGCCGACACGGTTCATGTCGTGCATGCATGCGCTTCATGGCGACGGTGAGCCGTTGCGCATGGCGGCCCTGTGCGCTGACCCGAATGGCACCTTGGCGGACGCCTTCATCAGCTCCGGCAGGCCGAACGGCGCGATGTCGTCGCGCATGAGTACGAACTCGCCGGCCGCCGCTCTGAGATCCTCCTCCATGGCTGAACGACCTGCCGGCCACGTCCACGGCCACCATGTCGGCGGCGCGCGGGCCCCATCGGTGACATTATCAGGTTGCCGGCGCCGGCGCCTGTGCTGGCGCCAGGGTAGTCCCACGCCGCTGGCGCCCGGCTGTTCATCTCGTCTTGCCGCAGCATCAGCACCATGGCGCCTGTGACCAGCAGGATCACGAGCAGAATGATGCCGATCACCACGAACACGCTGGTCTCCTCTTGGACGAAGCGGTAATCCGCCGGCGTGGGCGGCGTCATCGGCGTTGGCCCTGGCATGATCGGCGCGCAGCGCAAGCACGACAATGCCGGGAGGGGGTTGGAGCTCATCAGGACGCGCCGGTGCGGGCTCGGACGGCAGCGGACACAGGCTCATCGAGGCTTCCTCCGCGCGGCCGGGGCGGAGACGGCGGAGCGGAAGCAGGCGGCCCACCTGTCGGCGCTTTTTTAACAGAGAGGGGGGGGGGGGGGGGGGGGGGGGGGGGGGGGGGGGGGGGGGGGGGGTGGGGATGGGGGCGGGACGGTCGAAAGTGAAGTCAGGCCTTGCATAATAAGGAGTAGAGATAGATGGAGTCCACCTCGGTTCAGAACTTATCTAAACCTGCCGTCGCTCGTTCATGACGTTGTAGTATGGATGGAATCCACCCCCTCGGTTCAGAACTTCGTGAACGAGCGATGTCGCGATCGTCACTTCGTCAGGGAGAGCCAGCGCCTTTGCTGAATCAACTGAAAGCCAGCGGTGGGCCAATATTGCTATTGGGCTGCGGTGGGTATGCAAATAGCCCGTTATAGCTTCGCTACAACTTTTTGAGATAAGTGTCACAAGAATATTATAAATATTATCGCTAATGTCGCCAACTCCGCTGTATATAGAGTTGAATAACTTTGCCAACTTCGTTCGCTAACTTCGTTATAACTGCGTTATGAACAAGCAATGTGATGAATTTGCTTGCTTATAGTTCATATAGTGTTTGCTTTCTTATTATGAGGATTGTTTGCCCGTTAGAATAGATGACAAATACATGTTAGGACGAATGTATGCTTGGACAATCGCTAAAATGTGAGCTAAAATTGACGAATTTACTACTATATTGACCAAAATTTTGCTTTACTTTGCAAACCGCTATTGGCAATATTTCCATATGGATCATCGATTTTTTCTAGAGGACTCTGCTAAACTCTATAGCTCTCTATTTGCAACTAGAGGACAAGTTGGTCCAGGTAGGCCTATATTGCTATTGGGCTCGGTGATTGTGTGTTTTTCTTTTCTTTTTTCAGTATATGCATACAATATATTTTATATACATTTTTTGTTTAAAATAATAGATATTCAACTGAATACCCTTGAATTCAAGTGGGCCGCCAACCTGCTCGGTGCAAGCTGCGCCCATTGAAATATCTATGGATGTCATGATGAGTACAAGAGCTCTTGCTAACTTTATACATTACCAAATAGTAGTTACCAACTTTATGCATGCAACGTGCATGCATAACAATCTTGCAAGTCCACACCTATCAGCAACCAAAGTCCTTAATCATTATCATTTGCTAACACCAAGTTGGGGTCGATATATCCCACGGCGTCTTGTTGATATGTAGCAGCACGCCATATTGCAAGTCACCTAATCAGCAATCAAAGTCCTTAATCATTATCATTTTCTAACACCAAGTTAGGGTCGATATATCCCACCGCGTCTTGTTCATATGTAGCAGGCTGCCATCGTGCAACCTAATCAGCAATCAAAGTCCTTTAATTATCATTATCATTTGCTAACACCAAGAAGTTGGAGTCGATATATATATCCCACGGCGTCTTGTTCATATGTAGCAGGTCGGCACATGCTGACATTTTGCCTAGTCACCACCGACTGCGCAGCATGATTGGATATATCGACGCCTCAGTCTAATAATTAACTAGCAGGAGCACCGGGCGTTGCCCCGGGATGCAAAAACTCAACCAATAGTAATTATATATATGCAACCAAACAAAGACCACGACCGTAACACACGGCAAAATGGCCGCCAGAATGACGACCATTAACATCATATGGCCATGTAAGAAAAATAAGCACATGGAATTATATATTCAAGAAACAATTCTAGCTGGCAGTAACAGTGGCATGATCTTCTTTTTAACATGTACAAACTCATCTTTAGAGAAGCATTTACATCTGTAAAGCACTACTCAAAGGAGGTGCCACCTATATATTATATCACAGCAAAAAAAAAAATATGTAAGCAAAAATCAGGGAATTGTTCTGTCCAACCTCATAAAACATCCAAAATCGGGGAGGCAGCTGTCATTGAAGTTTGCATTAAATTGGCTCCGGTTTGGAAAGTATAAACGAAGAGAGGCCAACAAAAGTTGAAATAATGCATACATGTGGTTCTAAGATTTACACATGCAGCTGATTCAAATAATAAGGAATTTTTGCATCACATAGGCGTATATATAGGATGACACTACTCAGAAGGGGACAATCTTCCTATCAGGCTGCAGTATGACTTCCTTGGGAAGGTTATTTCTACACAACAATCAAATAGCTTCTCCATCTTGTCGACAACTGGTTCAAAAAGTATTGAAACTGTTATCCATAAATAACATTGTCTTCCTCGAGAGAAAGAGAAAAGGACTGAACCTCAAAGGATACCTCAATATTTAGTTATAATGTGTTATAAAATTGTTATAAACTCACTATCTTTTTCGTAAATCAACTAAAACAAACAATAGAAAATGTCTTAACACATTTTGCAAAGCGATAAGCTCGGATCCAACCCAAGACAAAAATGACTCGAAGACATTACTCTTGTCTTTAGCAAGCCGGGTTTCAGGATTGTGAAACTACAACCATATAGAAATTCCATGGGGATGAACGTACCTATATGATCTTATTTTAGGTGATTCTTTATTCTGATTAAAGCCCCAAAACAGCATATGTGCTCTACGTTTCTTACAGGATCAAATAGAGTCGTACTCTTTGAATGCTGCAAATCTGATTAAGTAGGGTAACAACATCAACAACATTTTAGGATACGGCTGCTGAAGCTCGGGTACGTATTAGATACGCGACGGATACGGATACGCCATGGATACGGCTTGGATACGTATCCATGGAGTATCCAATTAAAAATAAATAAAAGAAAATTGGATACATGTCCGGATACGTATTGGGCCAAAAAAACTCGTCATTTGGATACGGCCCAGCCCACAACAACATGCCAACCTAGCCACCAGAGAGAGAGAGAGAGAGAGAGAGAGAGAGAGAGAGAGAGAGAGAGAGAGAGAGAGAGAGAGCACGGGAGGCGACCGGGCGAGTGCGCGGCGGGCGAGCTAGCGCGGGAGGCGGCCGGGCGAGTGCGCGGCTGGGTGAGCTGGCTCTCCGTGACCTAGCCGCCAGCCACAGAGAGAGAGAGAGAGAGAGAGAGAGAGAGAGATGGAGGAGGCAGCAGCAGCAAGCTACGAGAGAGAGAGAGAGAGAGAGAGAGAGAGATGGGAGGAGGCAGCAGCAGCAAGCGTAGCTTGAGCATCCCGCTGTAGCAGGAGCTCGTCGACGCGAGAGAGCAGGGAGCAGGTGGGAGCAGAGGACGAGAGGAGTAGAGGGTGAGCGATTGGCTGTGGTGCCTCTGCGATCTTATCTGCTCCCACTCCCAGGTAAAGAGAAGAGGGTAGGTGGTTGTGGGCTGCTGATGGGCCGGATAGCCCAGCACAAAGTTGTCTAAGCCCTTCTCATTTTTGTCTGTCCTTTCCTTCTTACATTTTAGGATAATATTGTATTTAATATATTTTTTAAAAAACATATTAAACGTATCCACGTATCGGGTTGTTTGAGAAAACGGCGTATCGCCGTATCCGTATCCGTCGGATACTGATACACGTATCCGTATCCGTGCTGCATAGCCTACATGAATGGCATAATAGGTGAGAATTCAGACATTTGCTCCATCAAACTCCTAAGGCATGCATACCTCCATGAAGTTGTGAAACTGGGTGAACATCTTGAACATGAGCTTTAACAATGATATATTTCATGTTTAAGTAAAGCCTCAGGAGAGTGATGAAGTAATAGCAAATGATCAAAATATCCAATTAGAGAATAATGAAAGTTGATAAGAATTTTATGCATTGAATTGACATACATGAAAAGAATTTTATATGCATTGAATTGCAATACATGAAAAGAATTTTATATGATAACCTAGCTGGAACCCCGGGCGTTGCCCCGGGTTGTCAATTGACTTAATCCAAGAAAATAATTATCCCACATGGCATCCAAAATTCCCAACTATCCCACCACTACATCATTTTTTTGATGCCATAGAAACTCCAGTTTGCTATGTAAGGCTGCATTATCACAGCTTGCTCTACTCAAATTCTTCATTTGTGCCCCAAAAAAAAAAAAAATCATTGGAGCAGAATATGGTTCAATTTTTCAAAGCATCACTGAACGTTACATTGCAGAACTAAATGTAGGTTATCTGTAAAATCAATGGGTCTGACAGGGGAATGGCAGATGTAAACGAAACAAATCTACAATGGAGGGTTTTTGCTGCGAGGATGCAAATGAATAACAGCTGAAATGGATAGAACATGATCTACCGCGTACTGACTGCACTTTAACAGAGGTCATGAGAATACATCATTGTCCATATTGTCCCTGCAAAGCACAAATGTAAAATTTTGCAAAGAACTCTTCATCAACAAAAAATGTTCACAGTTGGTGGTATGTAACTGGAGAGTGCTCAACAGTCCAAACATAGAAATCACGAATAGTCTAAGATTCAACATGCTGTACTTGAGACATTTTTTTTCTCTAGTCACAAATGACAACATTGGAGCATTTGGAGTGAATCAATTCTTAGCGAACTCATAATTTCTCCTTCACGACTTAATGGATACCATGGAGCAAAGCTGTGGTCTGATGGGACATAAAGCATTTCTGGTCATATGGCCTCTAAAAGTAACAGTTGAGGAGCACAATGAGGAAACAAACATATGTATTTAACTTCAGTAGTAACATGTTCATTGGTGCAGGTAATTACTGATATGCCTATCATGTAAGTGTATCGAAATTATCAAACTCATGCTATCCATGTTGATGCATAAACCATAAAAATATTAATCTAAGAAGCATCAGGTGTAGACTAATATTCTGGGAGGTAGCAGGAGAAGGCAGCGTGGGTGAGGGGATCAATTGGGGTTATCAAGGACGTCAAAATAGCGGAAGAAACACATTACTTGGCAGAAGGATACCTGGTCGGCAATCCTAAATACTTCCGTCTAACAAAAAAACTCAAGAAAATAGTTTTGCAAACTCATGCGGAATCAACCAAAATATGTTCCATACAATATGATTGTTTCATAAGTGGAGCAACACTCGTATAATTCTTTGGTACACATCCAATAGCGAATTTGTTTATATCAGCAAAAACCTATGAAATTTGTCGATATAATAGAGAGCACACTTGGTACCTGAAGGTGATTCACAAGGATAAGCTGGCATGGGGAATGGCGGGAGAGGAACATATTTCTTCCAATCTGCTTTGCCATAGGCATGAGATCAATATAGGATCTTAAACATAGAGCATGAGGGCTAATTTTCATTTCTAGGATATGTTTAGTTGATAATTTACAACAAAGAGAGCATATACGAAAGCTGTGCAGACACATGAGTAGGGCCCAAAAATCATGTGACATAAGTAGTTTTCTTTAACCACTCTAATTATCAGCCATAAATGGTTCAATTATTAGCCAAAACGACTTGTAGTTCACTCTAATGAAGCAGGAAATGAAATACATGTCGATCACCATAAGGAAACAAATCAGAAAAGTGATCTTACCTCGCATGCCAACATTAATTAAGGTCACCGAAAGCTGCCATGTGGCATAACTTGCTCTTAGCCTTGTACAGAAGGGACATTGCCCTTGATCCTGAAATAACACATCACTAAGTATAATTAGTGCTTTTGCTAAGCATATGTAATATTGGATCAGATGTTCAATACGAACTGAAACCTAAAAGTAGCAGTTCCTTCACAGATTCGTTAGACAAACAAAGGTAATGCATCTACCATTACAGAGTATACCAAGGGCTAACATTAAGATGAGAACCTGAGAAAGTAGAGAATGATGTTGGGCGGGATCCAGACTGATGGCATAACATCTTGGCTGTTGGGGAGTAAATCCGCAGGTGACCTCACCTGAAAAGTATAAAGATTATCAAGGAGGAGAAAGCAAGGATCGAAAAACAAACTCGTAGCAAGCTGTTACCTTTTTGTGGTCGCATGTCCACTTTAAGGATCGATTGCCGCGGCCACCTCAAACCCGAATCGCGCACATTGGAGAATCCCCAAATCGACCACATCCCAGAATGGGGCAGCACGGCAGGGGACCCCGGTGCCTCAGGAGGAGCGGCTGGTCCAAGCGAGATCGGGGACACAGTGGACTGTGCCGGCGTCTTGCTTGCAGCTTGCGGCGTGCGGATGCGATGGCCTGGTCTCCCGTTGCTTGGGGCAAGGAAACGCGGGCGCCGGTTGGCGGCGCAGGGGATGGGGAAGTCGGGAGATTTGATAATGGTTCGGGAAGACACGCCGCGTGCATGTGCAGGAGCAGCGAGAGGAGGATGGGGCTGCGATGCTGGTGCTCTTGCTTGGAGAGAGGGGACAACGAAGCTGGTTGGCGACACGGAGGAACGGGTCGGCGGCGCCGGCGCGGGGCGGTTGGGGAAGAAGGAACGGGAGAGGCAAATGGATGGCCCTGGATGTCTCTGGAGCCGGCGTGAGCGCGTGGGAAGGCAGCGACGGGAGCCTAGTCTAAAAATCGCAGAAGGATACCTGGTCGGCAATCCTAAATACTTCCGTCTAACAAAAAAACTCAAGAAAATAGTTTTGCAAACTCATGCGGAATCAACCAAAATATGTTCCATACAATATGATTGTTTCATAAGTGGAGCAACACTCGTATAATTCTTTGGTACACATCCAATAGCGAATTTGTTTATATCAGCAAAAAACTATGAAATTTGTCTATATAATAGAGAGCACACTTGGTACCTGAAGGTGATTCACACGGATGAGCTGGCATGGGGAATGGCGGGAGAGGAACATATTTCTTCCAATCTGCTTTGCCATAGGCATGAGATCAATATAGGATCTTAAACATAGAGCATGAGGGCTAATTTTCATTTCTAGGATATGTTTAGTTGATAATTTACAACAAAGAGAGCATATACGAAAGCTGTGCAGACACATGAGTAGGGCCCAAAAATCATGTGACATAAGTAGTTTTCTTTAACCACTCTAATTATCAGCCATAAATGGTTCAATTATTAGCCAAAACGACTTGTAGTTCACTCTAATGAAGCAGGAAATGAAATACATGTCGATCACCATAAGGAAACAAATCAGAAAAGTGATCTTACCTCGCATGCCAACATTAATTAAGGTCACCGAAAGCCGCCATGTGGCATAACTTGCTCTTAGCCTTGTACAGAAGGGACATTGCCCTTGATCCTGAAATAACACATCACTAAGTATAATTAGTGCTTTTGCTAAGCATATGTAATATTGGATCAGATGTTCAATACGAACTGAAACCTAAAAGTAGCAGTTCCTTCACAGATTCGTTAGACAAACAAAGGTAATGCATCTACCATTACAGAGTATACCATGGGCTAACATTAAGATGAGAACCTGAGAAAGTAGAGAATGATGTTGGGCGGGATCCAGACTGATGGCATAACATCTTGGCTGTTGGGGAGTAAATCCGCAGGTGACCTCACCTGAAAAGTATAAAGATTATCAAGGAGGAGAAAGCAAGGATCGAAAAACAAACCCGTAGCAAGCTGTTACCTTTTTGTGGTCGCATGTCCACTTTAAGGATCGATTGCCGCAGCCACCTCAAACCCGAATCGCGCACATTGGAAAAACCCAAATCGACCACATCCCAGAATGGGGCAGCACGGCAGGGGACCCCGGTGCCTCAGGAGGAGCGGCTGGTCCAAGCGAGATCGGGGACACAGTGGACTGTGCCGGCGTCTTGCTTGCAGCTTGCGGCGTGCGGATGCGATGGCCTGGTCTCCCGTTGCTTGGGGCAAGGAAACGCGGGCGCCGGTTGGCGGCGCAGGGGATGGGGAAGTCGGGAGATTTGATAATGGTTCGGGAAGACACGCCGCGTGCATGTGCAGGAGCAGCGAGAGGAGGATGGGGCTGCGATGCTGGTGCTCTTGCTTGGAGAGAGGGGAAAACGAAGCTGGTTGGCGACACGGAGGAACGGGTCGGCGGCGCCGGCGCGGGCGGTCGGGGAAGAAGGAACGGGAGAGGCAAATGGATGGCCCTGGATGTCTCTGGAGCCGGCGTGAGCGCGTGGGAAGGCAGCGACGGGAGCCTAGTCTAAAAATCGCTATTGGAACAGTGTAACAGTAACCATGCGGGTCCCATCTCTAGGATTATAGGTATAGATAGATACCCCGCGCGTTGCCGCGGGTTGGTCCAAAACACTGAGAAGAACAATATGAAAAGATATGGTTCAAAGGAAATCCTATACAATATATAGCTTATGGAGCTACAACACAGTTGTTTCTTAATAGCCGGTACATAATATGGTTGTGACAAAGTACGGCAAACGACGACAAATGTGTAGGGTCTTCACTATGCTGCTGCCAATCTCCAGCAATTTATGCACCTGAAAAACATCAATCATGAGTGAAGGATACAAAATGGGACCAGTCAGAAGAAGACAGTAAAAAAAAAATGGTGAGCAATAATTATTTCGATTTAGAATGCAAGAATCTATATCTTCGCGGAGTGGTGAAGATTTCACTTTGGTTGGTTGTATTACATCTCTAATGTATTTTGTATATAGTGTAAGTGTAGTAATTCCACAACCAAACTGTGATTCAATAACTTTTAAAATATGCAATGGACTCCATTTAGGATTCTTATCAGAGGGAGATTCAACGAAATTAAATGTGAAATGTTGCTCAGTTTTTGAGTAAGAGCTGGGTATGGTTCGCTGTATGGTTAAAAGTATATAATAAGCTGAGAACTCTACATAATAAATGATACGCCCTTTTTGAGTCATGAAGCAGTGGGAAAAAAAATTCTATGTTTACACGGCATAAAGAGAGGCAGGGAGTAAAGTGCTTGTCTACCAAAGTTCCATTATGTGCTTTAAATTTGAAGAGTATGTCATCAACTTAAGAAGAATGGTTCTCCATATGGTGGTATATTCATCTCAACTTATCATTGCATAAATCGGAAAGAAGGGTTCAGGACATGCAAATAAATGAGGTCTTAAACAATTTTGTCACCGAATCAAAAAACTAAAAGCACATGTACTTAAACTGACCATAGATTGTAGTGACATCTTATTGAATATGAAAAACAGGCTATTTATAATTCTTTTTTTGTTATAAAAATCTTTATATATGACAAAAAAATGCATCTGCACCTCATGACAGTCAAGAAGCAAGAAGCGTCCATCTCAGAGAATGCCATTTCTTACATCTGTTTGTTTCCAAAGAGTAAAGTTTTCCATTATTATACAGCTTCAAAACATCTTCATAATCAAACAAACAAAGTAATCTATAAAGGACGAATGGAAGAGGAGTAAAAAAAAAATTATATGCAACATCTCAAGAAAAGGATCAAGTACAGTTGGTTTGTCAAATTTGACTTCACAGTATGTCAGACAATCTAGAAACAGTCTGAATGACCAAAACAACTGAGATAGCATGTCCGTCTTGTGACGCAATGTGTTGAATTTGTAGGATAAAAAAGCAGCACGACTATTAGACATGAATGAAATCCATCTTATCAAAGAAATACTCAAAAATGACTGGGCAATACCTTGAACAGGAGGAATCAATGGTTGCATTCATTGCAGTTCCAAATTTGTGAACATTTATCTGATTATCTCTACCCTTAACTTCTTCTGCTACTCATTGTTGGGCTTCAGCTGGACGAAAGAGCAATACAAAATTGGTTACTTGAAAAGGAACATTTCAGTTTACTGAATCAATAAAAAAACAAAGAAACACAATTCGCTGATATGGAAAAATAGACATTCTATTTTGGGTAAGACAATGCATGCAGCTTGCTATCAGGCTATGACCCTAAAATATTCTAGGAAACTATTATAACATAACAATTCAAGTGATACCACAATGTATGGATGAATGAAATAAAAAACAAATCCAAACTGTCAGCTTAATGACCGGTTCCATTCTATGATAAAGCTTATACTGGCGATTCGTTATGAGAACAGTGGGATATCTGACCCTGGAGCCTAAATCTTAACTCAATGATCCACTCCCATTCTATTATATCCATCAGATTGGCCGAGAGCACATGATCGCTATATTGATGCAAAAGCAAAAGGGTACGATATCTGGGCATGCTTGCAATTAGAAGGTACTTCTGTGAAACTTTATTTATATAATAAAGGGACACGTTATGCCAGGATAACCATTATGATGTAAATAAAAGGCTGCTTCGGATGCAGGCATGATATTTCCTCTACATTCAGAGATGAACATTTCAGAATAACTCACATGGATAAGCAAGTCTCAGGCGAATGTTGCTGCAAATAAACAAAATATCTAGTTATGCAGTTATAGCTTCTTCCAAATTCAGTAAAATGCTAACCTAGACTCATCTGTTTATTTTACTCCTTCATTTCGAATGTTTTAAATCAATATTACAGGCTGTGGTGAGTAGATCTAGAGGTCGCAGTGCTCTCTGCGGTAGCACAAGTGATGATGAGATAGCAAATCCCAGCGGCGACGCCAGCAGCAAGCAGGTGCCTCCAACCGTGACCACTGAGCAACACATACAAAACACTGAATCAGCATAGGAAAAGAAAAGAAATAACAGGTACATTAAGGGAGATTGGTATCACGTGGAATCGAGAACGTAGTAGAATCACCTCGCATGGCTACTTCACTGTCGAATCGAGCACTGCTGAGGAGGGGAAGGAGCAGTGCTGCGGAGGGGAAGGAGCAGTGCTGCGGCTGGACTCACCTCGCAAGCAAGCGAGCTATATCTGGCAGCCCTTGCCGCAGCCTGTTCAACCCTGAATCAAGCACGGCGGAGGAGGGTAACCAAGGAGGAGCGGCGCGATAAGGTACGGACCGGATCAGTCGGAACCGCCGTCGCAAGAAGGGGTGCCGCCGAGGCCGCCATTGCTACGTTGTGACTGGGGAATGGGATAGAGCTCCAAATGCTTCCTCGCCACGGTGGCCTTTCTCGATTGTGGAGGGCGAGCAAGGCGACGCGAGATGCGACGGGATGGCAAACGGGCCGGACGGGAAGATGGGAGCGAGGTGGAAGCCATCGGTCGGGGACTTGGGGACAGGCCGGACGGGAAGATGGGGAGGCGGAGGCTGCCCGGCGCTTCCAGAAGATGCACGATTGAATCGTTCGATTTGGATCCAACGGCGTATCACTTGCTACAGGGTAACAGTAAACTTTTGGAACAGTAGAGCTGCGGGGCCCGCCGGGAGAAACTAAGAATCTATTATGACTAGCAAGAACCCCGGGCGTTGCCCCGGGTTACGCCCTGGGTTGTCAAATTATCGTAAAAAATATGAAGGCATTGCTGACCACTGATCATGCAAGTTTGCATTATAAAAGATGATAAAACACATTTCTCTAACCAAACACATTGAAGTAGTGAAGTTAACATTGTGCATTGCTAACCATTCTGCATTCCATCCTAGCCCGTGGTTTCTATAAGCCAGTGAATAACTTCCAGGCTGTCCGATATCTACATGCTGCGAGCAGCTAGCTGAAAACTTCTAGGTTGAAACAAAAGAAAACCTCCGAATTTAAGCCATATGCATATCTTATCAACAAAAAAAAAATATATTTTTTGCATGAAGTGTTGCGGACAGAGCATGAAAGTAGCGCACTACAGAAAAGTAATATCATGATGAGATTTGGACTCATTTCCCTGAAAGCACAATCCATGATAGCATCTTCCCGACATGTGTACTGGATGTCGTGTGCACACACCAAAACAAAATTGAAAATTAAAGCAACATTACATTGAAATAATTAGAATGAACATCATAGATAAATTAGTGACTGAGAACTTACGGTGTCGACTACACAAGAGCGGCACTGAATTTTCTAGCAAATAAAAGAAATATGTAAGGAAATGATAATAACAGGTGAAATTTCAGTGGTTCTCATCCGAAAGCTACCTTCATCTCAACCTTGATAGAATATCAGACGTACCTTCATCTCATCAGAAAGCTACAACTTCCTTACATTTCCTGCATGTTTCAGCAGCAGTAGACAACTCTGGTCATGCCTGGATTGTCCGCTGAACACTAAATCCCTCAGACGAAGCAAGTGTTGCACAGAGAATTGGGCATCTGAACAATCAATTGTTCCTGCAAAATATCAAGAAGGATGGAAGAAACGCAGGTCAATAAGCTGTTAGTGATTCAGAGCTCAGTTGGTACTTGGGATGTTGCCTCCAGGGGAAAAGGACTAATATTGACAGCAACTAACATGATTCAACAAAGAATCATTTGGAACTCTTGAGCTAATGAAATGAACTTCAATAATGGCATGCTCATTAATGCGGCTACTATATGGAATGACAAACAACTATAGTCAATAGGGAAAATGGGTGATGTTCTGCACAGAGATTAACCTATATCTCATGTCTACTTAGTAAGTAAACTGGGCATCGTCAAACAAAGCATAACTTGGACAAATAAGTAAACCATGACTGATATAACAGCCGAATACAATACATTAGCAAAGGAAGAGTGGCGGCAGAACTGAGATTAAAAACAGAGAAGATATTGGTGACTAAATTGGAAACATGAGATTAGTCAATATATTTACCAGTATAGGTTGCAGGCAATTAAAGCATCCACGGAGGTGAGGAGGCTATGAGCACCTATCCAAATCTTGCTGTTAATTGGCCTCCCTAATTCTTCTTTTGCCCACGAGTGCAAAATCAAAAGCTAAAAGGGAACGAATGGATTGAAAATTAGCACACGAATCACAGATGCAACAAATTAACGATTTTTACCATGGGTGCGGAGGCAGAGCCAGGGACAACGAAGACGTCAGGGCTGCTACAGCGGAAGACCGGCGAGGGTGCCGAGCAAGCAGGCTGCGAGTCCTGTGCGTCTTCTACCTCCCAAGCATGCCGCTTATGCAAACTGGCGGCTGTGGCAACCGTGTGGGGCCGCGGATGTGGCGAATCAGACGGGGACGCATCTTCATCTTGGACGCAGGACTGCAGGAGGGGCTGGGATTGAGAGTACCGCCCTTATTTGCCGTCGATTGGAGCGAGGAGACGCAGGAGCCGGTGGAGCAGGGGAGTGGCAGTCGGGAGGAGAAGAGGATTCGGTCGATTGGAGAGGAGACGCAGGAGCCGGTGGAGAGGGGGAGGGGCAGTCGGGAGGAGAAGAGGATGCCGCTGGTTACTTCGAGAAGGCTCTGCGCGGCTGGGTACACGAGGGAGGAAGGAACCGAAGAGAGACAGATCGAAAAATAGATTTTGGAACAGTGTAACAGTAACCGGGTGCCGTACATCTCCAAAAACATAGAGATAGATAGATTCGGTCACGGGCTAACACCGGTCAATGCAGTAGCGACACAGCGAAAGGGGTCTTACACTACTACAGAACCTCAAATAGGTGACACTACATCTCAGACGGGAATGAAGACCCCGTCTGTGAAAACTTATCACAGACGGGCCATAGAGTACCTCGTCATCCATAAGTCTGAAGGTCACAACCTAGGAACACATCACAGACGGGTTAATAGAAATGCCGTCTGTGATAATATCCGAGACGGGTTTATAGGAGCCCGTCTGTGATATTGATTAGGTCACAGACGGGCTTTCCGTGGATCACAGACGGTGTGTAGTTCCCCGTCTAAGCTATGGCTCAACCTGAGACGTCGTGACGTACTCCCGTCTGAGATAGCTTGATCGCTCTCAAAGTCCCCTGCTCTGGACACATTTTCAGTCCTCACTGCGGTCAGTCCCGCTCATTCTTCAGATCCCTCCCACACAAAGCTAGAGCGTTGGCCGGCGAACACCCTCCCGTCGAGCGCCGTCGTTGGTCCTCGATCCCTACACGCCGACGCCGACGCCGACGCCGCCGCTCTGTCGCCTACCGGCCAACCGCGCCCTCGAGCTCGACTCAACTCTGGTAGCTCCCCTCAACTCGCCCGGCCCGCGCGCGTGCAGATCTGGATGGAGGTTGCTAGCTAGCTAGGGAGGGAGGAGCTAGGTGCGACCTGGATGGTGGTGGATGAGGCGACGAGGATGATGGTGGCTGCTGCCGTTACCCCCTGCCCTGAGCACGAGGTGTAGGATGCGGCGGCAACGACTGTGAAGGAGGGGGCGCCATAAAAAAATTAAGGTAAGTGAACAACTAGCTAGCTGCAAGTTAAGTGAAAGAAAATTAGCTTTCTTTTGTTGCATTGAGTTCACCCATCGAATTTGTAGTTGTCTCTGTTAGTTGTTCCCTTAGTATATTTTTTTTAAGCATGACAGAGGTGGGAAATGAGTAGGGAGCAGCATATATTGGTTCTAAGATTTGGCTTCACAATTTTCAGATGGACAGGAGCTGGATGTATCTTGAGAACCGTGCGTGTGATGAGTACCTAAGCGGTGTCTTAAGTTTCCTTGCTGCAGCGGATAAGGATAAATTGGATAAGGAGAAAACGGTGGTGTGCTGTCCATGCATCGATTGCAACAACGACAAGAATTATGCGGATTCAAAGTTTGTCCATGCACACTTGATCATGCGGGGATTCAAAAAGAATTATACAATTTGGAACAAACATGGGGAGGAAGGATTGAATGCTAGTGAAATGGGTGACGGGCTCCCGGATCAGAATGTCGATGAAGGCAGCAAGGCTGCTAGTGTGGATGAGCAACCAGGAAGTGACGATAATTGTCAACATCCCATCAGCGACGATTGCATCTTAGGTATCAGTGATGATTCTGCTGATATTGCTGATAATTTGGATCGGATGATGATGGATGGCATTGACGGTAGTGAGGAATACAGTGATGGTGAGTTTGGCAAGTTCCAGGATATGGTTCGAGACTCTAAGACTCCTTTGTATCCAAGTTGTGCGAAGGAAAAGTACAAGAAGTTGTATTCGGTGCTCAAACTGTTGCAAGTAAAGGCAACCTACCATTGGTCTGATGCTAGTTTCAATAGGTTGTTGGAATTGCTAGGGGACATGCTTCCGGAGGGGAATGTGTTGCCCAAATCTACCTATGAAGCGAAGAAGATAATTTGTCCTTTGGGCTTGGAGGTAGTTAGAATACATGCTTGTGAGAATAATTGTGTCCTGTTTCGAGGTGAATTTGCAGAAATGAATGTATGTCCTGTGTGTGGAGCCTCACGCTACAAGCGTCGAAATGATGGGGGTGACAATAAAAGGAAAGGGCCTCCTAGTAAGGTCATGTGGTATTTTCCGATAATTCCCCGCTTGAAGCGTTTGTTTGCAAGCAGACAGCAAGCCGAACTGATGCGTTGGCACAAAGAGGGACGTAATGATGATATATACCTACGTCACCCTGCTGATTCAACTCAGTGGCGTAACATTGATACCAACTTTGGAAAGTTTGCTGAAGAAATAAGGAATATTAGGTTTGCTTTGAGCACAGATGGAATGAACCCATTTACTCACATGAGCACCTCACACAGCACTTGGCCTGTTATTCTCACTATCTTCAACCTTCCTCCCTGGCTTTGTCATAAGAAAAAGTATATGATGTTGACAGTTCTAATATCTGGTCCTAAGCAAGCTGGCAATGACATCGATTTGTATTTGAGACCCTTGGTGGATGATTTAAAAATGCTATGGAATGATGGAGTCAGGGTTTGGGACCAATACAAGCGAGAGTATTTCACTCTTCATGCCATGATTTTCTGCACCATCCAAGATCTTCCCGCACATCGTAACCTGTCTGGGCAACGTAAAGGAGAGAAAGATTGCCCACAATGCCTAGATGACACAGCGAGTTTGTGGCTGTACAACTCGAAGAAAAGGGTGTACTTGAGACATCGGCGTTTTCTTCCCAAGTATCATCCTTATCGTAATATGACGGATCAATTTGATGGCACAAGGGAGAAAGGCAAAGCTCCAAGGCATTTCCGTGGGGAGCACATTTATAACCAAGTGAAGGATATGGATGGTGGGCTGGGGAAGGCAAAGCGTAAAGTTGGTAAGGATGACATGTGGAAAAAAAAATCTATTTTGTGGGAGTTACCCTATTGGAAGGACCTGGATGTTCGTCATTCTATCGATCTCATGCATATAATGAAAAATGTATGTGATAGTATCCTTGGTACTCTTCTAAATGTCAAAGGAAAATCTAAAGATCATGAGAATGCACGAGCTGACTTGGAGGAGATGGAAATAAGGCCTGAGCTTTGTCCCAAGGAAGGAGATACAAAACTACCCACTAGTTCTGTGACTTTATCAAAGCATGAGAAAAAGGAACTATTGGAGTTCATTAAAAGTGTCAAACTGCCAACTGGTTTCTCATCGAACATTGGGAAAAAAGTCTCCATGGATGAGATGAAATTGATTGGCACGAAGTCTCATGATTGTTATATATTGTTGACTGTATTGCTTGCTGCTGGAATTAGGAATATCTTACCTTCCAATGTCTGAGAGGCTATCATGAGCTTGTGCTTCTTCTTTAATGCAATTTCTCAGAGGATCATAGATGAGGACACATTGGACAACCTTGAGAAAAACCTGTACAAAACTCTATGTCTTCTTGAGGTGTACTTCCCACCATCTTTTTTTGATGTGAATGTCCATCTCATTGCTCACATTGTTAAGGAGATAAGGTTCCTCGGACCAGTGTTCCTGCACCAAATGTTTCCATATGAGAGATACATGGCCATTCTAAAAGCATATGTCAGGAATCAATCATCTCCTGAGGGATGCATTGTTCAGGGTTATTCCACCGAGGAGGTAGTTGAGTGGTGTATTGGTTATCTTGATCCACAAAATTCCATCGGTTTGCCAAAGTCTCGCTACGAGGGAAGGCTGACAGGAAAAGGAACGCTTGGGAAGAAGGCAATAAGTCCCGAATTGGAGGTATATGAAAAAGCTCACTTTCTTGTGCTACAGCAAACTGAGGATGTCAACTCATATATCGAAGAGCACAAACAGTTGCTAGCTAAAGAAAATCCAGATCGGTCTGAAGCATGGATAGCGAAGACACATATGAAAAAGTTTAGTGATTGGTTTAGAGATCGAATTGGTAAGTCAAGTTCAACATCGAAGAACCATGCATTACTTCGAAAACTTGCAAAAGGACCTCTACACACAATCTGGACTTACCAAGCATATGAGATAAATGGTTACACATTCTACACGAGATTTCAGGATGACAAAAGCACAAACCAGAATAGTGGTGTTCGTGTAGATGCTTATGACAACAATATGCAGAAGGCTGCCTACTATGGACAAATAGAGGAGATATGGGAGCTCAGATATGTAGGCTTTAGGGTGCCCCTGTTTAAGTGCCGTTGGGTACAGGGACAAGGTGTTCGAAAAGACAAGTACGGTTTCACTTCTGTTGACTTTGAAAGAGTTGGATACAAACAAGAGCCATTTGTACTCGCAAACCAAGTGTTCCAAGTATTCTATGTGCCTGACACGGTACATAAGAAACGGCAGGTGGTCCTCCCCGGAAAAAGACGAATCCTAGGAGTGGAAAATGTAGTGGATGAAGACGAGTACAATCAATTTGATGAAATCCCTCCATTTGCTGGATCCATCATACCAGAGCTTAATGAGAATGATAACACTCCTTATATTCGTACTGATCATAAAGAAGGGGTCCCTAGGAAAAGGCGTCGTCGACGGAAGAAGCAAGTAGAGAATGAGAATGATAACACTCCTTAGAGAATATGTTGTACCATGTTTTAAATTTAAGAAAATATGTATCAGATTTGTTGTAATATCAATTCAGTACACTTTGCCTCATGATATTTGTTGTAATATCATTAATTAAGAATTGGTGGTACCATGGAAGATTTGCAATGTTATTTTCATGAAAGGTTACAATGATAATACATTTGCTTGCTGTATGTGTAACATTTTCTTACTGGATATGTACCATTTTCTGGAGAAGATGGAACAAAGTCTGCAGATTCTGGAAGTGCTGTGAATGTGGGGCAAAATCCTTTATGACAGACGGGATTTAGGTTTACCCCGTCTGTGATATGTTTTCTCAGACGGCTCAAACTATAGTCCCGTCTGGGATGGTCCATGGATGATAACAAAATTACAAAGCACTGATAACTAACAAGACAACAGATATAATACATGTCACCAGTTTAACACAGAACTTATGAACAGAGAACATGGTACCATTAGAAACTTAACCAGTGTCTTCAGTACATGTCTATCACCATTAGAACTTAACACCATTAGAAACTTAACACCTTAATACATGTCTTCAGTACATAAATATCATCAGTCCTAACAGATTAGACGAACCTAACATGACATGAATATGAACATAGTACTGATGTCGCAGCAAAATGAACCAACATCAGTTTACAAAATGATCCACCACATAATCGCGGACTTCCCCTTGCATGACCACCAGCAACATCACTTCATCATCATGAGGTAGAACAGCACATAAGCTAGCAGAAGCAGTATCGCAATAAGTGCGATAATGATCGTCCATGCCCTCTCCTTTTCTGCCACTGCCTTGTTCTTTTCTGCAACTGCCTTCTCCTTTTCTGAAGCTTCACGCCGCATCTTTCCCTGGTACAGGCGGCAGATACATGCAGCTAGTGTTTTGGTCCTTGCTATCTCCAGCTCCTTCTGCCGTTTCATTGCCTCCTTCTCTTCAAGTGCTTCATTCCTGAGTGCAGTGGCAACATTGAGCTCAGCCCGGGTTCTGTCTCCATCTTTCCGAAACAAACGAGCAGTTTTCCACACATTCACAAAAGATTTTTGCGCCCTTTCTGGCCATTCCAAATCCACCCATGTGACAAATTTGCACTGCTCTTCATCTTCCTGCAGATCACGAATAACACATCAATGAATAACTGCCCTGATCCATCTTCACAATTCTTGTAATAATGTGTAAGATGCAGGACAACATCAAGGCTTTTACCTCAAGAGGACAGTCGTAGAAACGGCGACCTGTATCCTTTCCTGCGTAGCAGACCTTCTTTCGTGGCTGCAATCCACAGAAACAGCGCAAATGTGTTGTTGTATCCACGCCGGCCCACCCTTCTTCTTCAATCTCCGGTGGAAGCTAAGACAATTCAGAAAATTATGCACCAAATTAGCCCAGAAAACA
This sequence comes from Eragrostis nindensis, assembly GCA_012490785.1. Classification (NCBI taxonomy): domain Eukaryota; kingdom Viridiplantae; phylum Streptophyta; class Magnoliopsida; order Poales; family Poaceae; genus Eragrostis; species Eragrostis nindensis. The sequence continues at coordinate 4,324,559 of JAAXCT010000005.1, read as the reverse complement.
TGAACAAGAAAGCAAGCCTAACTGCTTAACAATTATCACTGTGAAGCTTAAATGATTTGTTGCAGGCAAGCATTTAACTTATTTTTTCAATTTCATATGCATGCCTAAAATATGGCGTCAAGTCCAAGTGCACCACAATTGCAAGCAACCAGTTCAGTCGTAATAAGACAAGAATAGGAATCGTAAAAGAAAAACTATCATATGTTAGCAGGAGCAGCACTGGTAATCAGACAAGATCATCTGGGTGGGGGGTGGCCCGGGTGGGGGGAGGCAGTGCCGATAACTCACCTGCGGGCTGGAGACTGATGACGACGTTCCTCCCCCAGAACCGGTGTCCGCGTCGTCGTCGTCGTCGTCGTCGTCGTCGTCGTCCTCATCCTCGGCCTCGTCGGCGTCCTCGTCCGCATCCTCGGCCTCGTCGGCGTCCTCGTCCGCATCCTCCGCCTCGTCGGCGTCCTCGTCCGCATCCGCGCCGCTGGGAAATGATACGAGGCTGCCGATGAAGGCCTCCAAGCAAGATGCTTCCGACCTGCTAACGTCGGAGCCGTCCCCACCGACGGCACCGACGCCGCCGTCGCCGGAGCCATCTCCTGTCACCGGAGCCATCCCGCTCTACCGGATCTGGTGAGGGAGCGGCGGCGAGTTAGGGAGAAGGCCGAGATCTAGGGTTTGCCCGTGCGGCGGCGATTGAGAAATGAGAAGGGCGAGGTAGGGTTTCACTGAGGGTCGGGTTCGGCCGTTTAATATACAATACAAATGCCATTGCGTATAAAAATTATATTTGTCTTTTGAGTTCAGTACCAAAAGCAAGGCCGAGTGGTTTATGGGTGGAGGAGGTTTTGCACGATCTGACTTGGAGGTCCCAAGTTCGACACACCGGTGAGGCTTTTTTTTTTCCGCGCGGTGAGGCCGAGTGACTTATCATTTCCCGCGCGGCTCCCATTCCAAACCCTAGCCGCCATTTGCTCCTCCCCCTCGACTCCGACCCCGACCGCCATGCCCCTCGACTCCGACCCCGACGCGGTACGCCGCCTCCTCTAGATCCGGACTCCGTCCATCTCCAGCTCCACCGCAATGCCGTCCTCCTCGTCGACCCCGGCGCCATTCATTCTCCTCCTCGACTCATCCGAACCCTAGCCGTCCGCCGCCGACCACCGTCCCCCTCGACTCCGACCCCGACGCCGTACGCCGCCTCCTCTAGATCCGGACTCCGTCCATCTCCAGCTCCACCGCATGCCGTCCTCCTCGTCGACCCCGGCGCCATTCATTCTCCTCCTCGACTCATCCGAACCCTAGCCGTCCGCCGCCGACCACCGTCCCCGTCGACTCCGACGCCGACCGCCGTCCCCCTCGACTCCGACCCCGACCGCCGTCCCCCTCGACTCCGACCCCGACGCCCTCACCCTCGACCCCGGCTCCGACAGCCTGAGGAATCCGAGCCGGGGAGCACCGCCAGCAAACGCGAACGACGAAGGCAAGTTTTTTCTAATAGTTTCCTGCATTCTTGTTTCACTGGATTGGGAGCTGGAGATTTAGTGATTCTATAGTTTTACAAATGATTAGATATAAGCTCTAATAAGCGTGATTACATATGAATGCTCCTGTGTTTGGATTGCTCGACTATCCATGTGGATTGTGCAATTTATTTTCGTTATTTACATGATGGTGAATCTAGTTTTTATAAATGAATTTTTGCTGAATCTATTTTGTCTGATGTACTTGTAATACTCTGTTTAGTTCACCTTTCTGAGTACATTGCTAATATTTATGAAATCTGATTCATAGATGGTGTCAAACGGACATTCAGACCCTGGCCAAAGAGATGGATATGAAGATGAAGATATTGCCACTGAGAATTATTCTGGACCACCTAGAAGGGTTCCCCGAGCGCCAAGGACAGCAACAAAGTGGCCAGAAGACAAGATAGTGGTGAATGCTGTTGACGCTAATGGCTGGCCTGTGGAATATGCAGCCAAGCAGAGAATGCGTACACTTGCAGGCCTTATTGCTCGGCAGCAAGTGTCACTGCTACTACCAAATTTCGGCTGCCTCAGCGAAGATGAGAAATGGGAACTTTTTGACGACTATGTCATGCCCACTTTGGAGTTCCAGGACCACATGAAGCCTCTGGCATTCAAGGAGATCATGAAGGTCATTGCCCATGCGTTGAGAACCCACAAGAGCAACCTTGTGAATAATTTCATGTTAAAAGGGATTGAACCGTTCAGTAAACAAAAATATATTAAACCGGAAATTTGGGCAGAGTTTGTGCAGCTGAAGAGCTCTGAAGAATTTCAGTTGGAAAGCGAGAAGTTCAGGATTTTGCGGGGGCAGAACGTGCACAACCACAATCTTGGCACGGCTGGATATGATGGGAAGATCCCTCAATGGGAAGCTCAGGATGCAAAATGGGCTAAGGAAGGTCGCCCGAATCCTTGGAACCGATACCCACCGGGGCGGCCCCAGTATTGGTTGCGAGGAAGGAGTAAGACCAGCGACAGTGGTGAGATCACCTTCAAGTCACCTCAAACTGAGCAAGTGTCACAACAGATTGTGGAGAAGCACAACGAAGCCGCTGAAGGTGAAGGGTCCTACGAAGGGGTAAATGGTTTGCTCACTGAAGTTTTGGGCAACAAAGAGCACGGAGGTCGTTTGCGAGCTTGCAACAGTTACAATGGCTGGAAGGGAGTTTATCCAAGACAAAGGACTTCCAAAAGGGCAGCTGATATAGATGTGGACCAGTTGAAAGACGACTTGAGGGAAGAGTTGAAGAGTGAAGTCACACGTGATGTCATAGCTCTTTCAGAGATCCTTGCGGCGCAGGGATTGCAAATTGTGCCGATATCTCCGGGCCCAAGCCCCTTAGCTGCACGAAAGAGTAGCTGTGCATCCCAAAATGGGGGTGCGCAATTGAAGACAATGAGATCATGATGGATGTGTCAACTGAAGACAACCCTGCACCAAATCAAGATGCAGATTCCATTGACCGCCTGACTGGTGCGACGCCATGCTCACTTATGATGAAAGTTGCAGGTCATCAAATAGAGGTTGGTAGGGGCCAGGTGCTTCCAAAACAGAATGTGCTGCATTGTGTCGCCGTACGCGAGGGATATGTAGTGGTCCGTGTGGACTTTGTACATGCTGACTTTCTCGAGGTGTTGCTAGAGGTGCCACCTAATGATGAAATCACAACATTGGGTGAAGCGTTGCAGCAGAGGATCCAGTGGAGGAGGGTCAGCATTGTGCTTAGTCCTTTGCCTTTTGATCATCCCTCATATTCAAGATCTGCACCCTCCGGATCTGATAGACGGCCTGACAACAATGCCGGCCGCCACCCAGTCCAGCAACACAACACAAAGAGAATTGATGTAACTACGCATCAAGAGAAGGACAAGTCTATCGGGGCTGCCATGCAGCAAAAGCAGTGTGCCAGTGATGGGTTAGTACTGCAGTCAGAGGAGAACAAGAGGGCCGGGCAACTCAACAGGTCCAAGAGTCATGGGGATCTGGAGGGAAAAAGGGCTGAGCAGGACAATGATAGCAAGGCTATGCAGGAGAATGCCAAGAAGGGTCAGCAAGAGAAGCCTATGCAGGAGAAGGCCAAGAAGGCTCAGCAAAAGAAGGCTACACAGGACAAGGCCAAAAAAGCTGAGGTTCAGAAGATGACACAGGACAAGGACAAGGCTCAGCAAGAGAAGGCTACACAGGACAAGGCCAAAAAAGCTGAGGTTGACAAGATGACCAGCAAAACCTCCAAGGAAGGAAAAGGCCAATCCAGCAAGGAGCCCGACAAGAAGAACGGTTTGCCTTCTGGTTCAATTTGGACAAAGCCAAACCCAAAGTACAAGCAAGGGCAGCCAATGATGTCTGCAAAAGAACTGGAGGTGGCTGGACCTTCTTGTGTTGCCCTCCATAAATTCTATATGGACATGTGGAGAGACGGTGAGCAGCAAATAAGAGTTTTCTTCAAACGGTCGCATTTCTTAAGCGAGAAAAATGGTTGCTTCTTTGTTGGTTTCAATGACCTGTATGATCTCTTTTGCTTCGGAGCGCTGGACGTATCAATTATGCGATGCATCACATTGTAAGTTCTTATAACCTCTTCCTCTAATCTTTTTCAGATTATATGACATGCCTCATTTCTGCAATTTATTAAAAATTAGATAGTTGAAAAATTTAATACTTAGCTTCAGTTCTGCATGCTGGTCCTTTTTATTCATGCAAGCCTCATTTTGTAGGAAAATGATATATGAAACCAGACAAAACAATGTGCCTGTTGGATTCCTTGACCCTCAGTGCGTTTCTTTGTCCTGCCTTGAAGTGGATAAAGACTTTGTGGTTGATTACTTGGCAAAGGGATTGTCCCGATTTGCCAAGTCAAAGGAGTATGTGATGTTTGCCTTCAACCCTGGTGGACATTGGGTCCTGGTGGTGATTGTCCCGAAGTGGAACAAGGTCTGGTACATGGACTCTACCTCTTCAACAACATCATGTGACTTAGATCCTTTGAAAGAAGCAATTGATGAGTGAGTTGTTTCCTGATTTCTTGACCTTTATTCCTCGTATCTTTTGCCCCATTCCGATTGACATATGCATGCATGCAGTGCTTGGACACTATACCTGAACATCACTAAGACAAACAAGAAAGGGAAAGCCAAATTGTACCATAGTTTCAAGTTCCCGGTATAATCTACCACAGTAATTGTTCATTTCAATCAGACTTGCCTGTGACATATTTGATAACCTTTGTTGTCTGTTTTTGCAGCGCCACCAGCAACCCGGCGGCCATATATGTGGCTTCTATACCGCGTATCACATGGTCCTGACAGCCACTAAAGTGGGTTTGACAAGGCCTGAGGTGAGTACAGCACCAGGAATTTTTTTTGTGCTCCTATATAATCAATGCTGAATGCTATTTGAATATTATTCAAACTGGTCACTGTTAGTGCAACCTTCATTGATATCTAGTTTTGATACTTATTTACATTGTTAACTGATGTTCAGGACTTCAAAGTGCCCACTGCAGCCCTCTCTGATGATGAACTCTGCAACATTCGAGCAAAAGCTGCGTCATTCCTGGTCACCCAAGTTTTAAACAAGAAAGGCGAGTTCCACTACCCGAATAGGTCGGCACCTTGAATGCTTGGTTAATATTCTGGTGTGGTGTTGTTCTGGTGACTCTGCAAGGTTGATGTGTGAACTGATCTCAGTCATGTGCTGGTGTGTGAACTATTGTTAGTGAACCAACGTCAAAACTAATGTTTCTGTGATCTGAACAATGTTTGTGTTAATTCATGTGTGATGGCCACTTGTTGGGTTGGAATTTATGTCGATGATTCAGCTTCTGTGATGTGTGGCTGTGACTCTCTGGATGATCTGGTTGAGCTCTGATGTGGATGAGAGCAGCAGGAAGGCTTAACCGCCGTCTGAGATAACCAGTCAAGGTCAGACGGGGACACAAACTCCCGTCTGAGATACGTTAGTAAACCTCAGACGGGGACTAGTCTCCCGTCTGAGATAAGAAGAACTATCTCAGACGGGGTAAATGGGCCCGTCTGTAACGACTTATCTCAGACGGGTTATAAGACTAGTTCACTGACGGGAGATACCCCGTCTGTGATAGGTGAGTTCTCAGACGGGGAAATACCCCGTCTGTGATCTGTCCACATCACAGACGCCGACGCACAGACGGGGCGTGTTCCCGTCTGAGATATGTAATTTACCCCGTCTGTGATTTAGGGTTCTGTAGTAGTGTTAGCTTAGCGGTTAAGGCACCCGAGTAGCACCTTAGAGGTCCTGGGTTTGACTCCCTGTGGGAGCGAATTTTCTAGAATTTAACGGCTTTGTGCTTTCAGCGGTAGGCGACGTGGCCGTCGACAGCGAGGCGCCAGTAGTGACTTCGTCAATCTCGAGGATTTGCCGGCTCAGTCTTTGAAAATGCTCATAGAGGTAGGGTTTGCGTATGTGCGTTCATAAGGGTGTGAGTGTGCGTGCGTTGTGAGTGTCTGAGTTGTACTGTGTAATCACAAAAAAAAAAAACAGTAGCGATACACCAGCAACCGGCGGCCAAGACTCCTTTGACCGTGCGTGGAAGCCGGCCGCTGGACGAAAAGCTCGTGGCTCGTTAGCTCGGCTCGGCTCAGGTCGGCTCGTTCACTTTTTCAATGAGCCGAGCCAGCTTTGTAGCTCGTTATGCTTAACGAGCTGGCTCGCGAGCCGCTCGCGAGCCAAACGAGTCAGCAAGTCCCAACAGGCCCAACACTCCTCAGTCCTTTTCTCCCTCTCCACACCTTATCCCTTTCCCAAATCGAGACGCCACCACACCTTGCTTCCTCTCAAGTCTCCATCGTGCGCCTGCCTCGCTCCGTTCACAAGTCGTACCGCCTGTCTCGCTGGCCCGTCACCTTGCTCTCTGCCGCCCACTTGTGAGCTTTCCCGAAGGAGATTCGTGACGTTGTCAGCGCCTCCTTTCTCCTGTAGCAGCACTCGCCTCTCCCTTCCCCTCCGTTATCGACGCTGCAGCCATCAACGCTAAAACTCATGGTGAGCACAAGCTCGTTTTCCTCACCGGTCTTCCCATGACCATGGCGACGACGGAAGGGGACCGAGTCAAGATCCAAGCTGCGGATAGGTGACGTGACGTGCGACGGCTCAAGCCGGGCAGTGCCGCCCCTCCCCCTACTCCCCTTGTGTGGTGGTGCCGGCTCCTCCACGTCACCAGCTCTCGTTCCTTCTCGGCCGTGACGACTTCGCGACGTCAGCCTCCGCCTTACTACCCGGCACGCCGTCGTGCTCAAGAGCGTGATGATGTACCCGACGGCGTGGTCGTCGGCTTGTTCCCCAAGTCGCGATAGAGATGTTAGAGGCGAGCAGCGAGCTTAACGAGCTGGCTCGCGAGCCAGCTCGAGCTCGAAACGAGCCGAGCTGAGCCATCATTTCAGCTCGTTAAGATAACGAGACGAGCCGAGCCAGCTCATTATCCTAACGAGCTGGACCGAGCCGAGCCGAGCTGGCTCGGTAGTCCAGCCTACGCAACGGCACTAGGGCTTGTTTTCACACCATCTCTTTAGTTGAAATTTGTCCACGATTCAAAAATTAATAGGTTCAGACTCATAAATTCCATTTTCCATTTATTTTCATTTTATTATGTTCGCACTTACACGATGAGAAATTTGTTATGGGCCGGGACGACATCGAAGCCAGCACGGCGGCGACGGCCCATAGGGCGCAATGGCGACGGCGGCATCAGGGTGGCCCCATCGCCTAAAAGTGGCTCGATAGGAAGCTGAGTTTTAAGGAAATAAGGACCAGATTGCAAGTTAGATTTAAATTAGGAAATATGATATTGAGATGGTTTAATTGTATCTAGATTTCGGCCCTGTTTGGATCCTTTAGCCGGCTAATTTTAGCCAACTAAAACATTAGCCAGCTAATTTTTTAGCCAACTAATTTTAGGAGGTACTTGTTGGATCCCTGACTAATGTCTCTGGCTTTTGTACTTTTCTTGCCTTTTTTACGTGTTTCTTGCCTTTTTTATAAGTTTAGTCGATTTTAGTAGCTTTGAGGTGACTAGTGGTTAACAGTTTAGACGGGGTGGGCTAAAAGTTTAGGAGATTTTAGGAGGTCATGTTTGGATGTAAAGTGACTAAAATTAGCCAGCTAAAAGTTTAGGAGGTGGATCTAAACAGGGCCTTCTGGTGCCGCCTCCTGGTTTGTGGCTTCGAGACAAAACTTGAAACAAAAAGATGAAAATCAAATTATGTGACTTAGAAATCAAGATCTGATAGTACCGGGACCTGTAAGCGAACTCGGAACAAATTCAAGGACCGCTGTTGCGTTTCACTCAAACAAAAAAGAAAAGAAAAGGTCCTATACTACTTCAACTGTTCAACATCGGTGTTTTTTTTTTTTTCCAAAACTTTCAAACATATTTTTTGAAATAGTTTTCATGATCCACCTAATAGGGTTTGCACCGAATACTTAGCATGCATTAGGGGATATTGTTGTCTTGTTGCAATACTTTGACCAGGTTGTGGCCATCCAGACTAGCAAGCAAAGGCAGAAAAATCAATTGCCTGGTCAGGTACAGCTAACCGCCAATATTGTTACAGAAGCCAGTGGCAGGATGATCCAATGCCTCCTTGAATTGCAGCTCTCTTCTATTATTGCCTTCTCCCTTCATTGCATTGGCTCCATCTTATTTCAAGCAGCAGCGGCCAGCGATCAACAAAGTTTGGTGGCTGCAGCCGCTTTCAAACCAAGGGAGCTTTGCATTGATCCAGCGACGAGCTGTGGGCAGCTCGGTCCGGGCACGGGAGGCGGCTCAACCCGGCGACCAGCACCAGCTCAATTTGCAACCCTTTTGTGAGTACCTGTTCCAGCGCTCTCCGTCTTAGTAGCTACTAGCTAGGCTTACATTCTCACTCCTTGCCCCATCCAGAGACGGATCCATGGTGGTTGTGATGGGGGCACTGCCAAGTGTCATCATCAAGCTCGGTGAGCTGCTTGTAGGCGAGTACAACCTGCAGAAGGAGGTAAAGGGAGGGATCAAATTCCTCCAAGCTGAGCTTGAGAGCATTAAGGGTGCTTTGGAGAAGATCTCGAGTACACCAGCTGACCAGCTGGACGAGCAGGACAAGATCTGGGCAGAGCTGTTAGAGAGCTGTCCTATGACATAGAGGACAAGATCGACACATTCATGGTGCACTGCAACGGCGGTAAACCAGCAAAAAAGCATGGCTTCAAAAGGTCATTGATAGGAGCCTTGATCTGTTGCTGCAGCCCAAGATTCGCCGCAGGATTGCTACCGACATTAGAGACATCAAGAGCCGTGTTGAAGAGGTGTCCAAGAGGCGCCGTAGGTATGTGGTTAACATTGGTGCTGACAGGCCTGTTGCAGTTGATCCTCGCTTACTGGCTCGGTATGAGAACGTGACAAAGCTCGTTGGAATTGATGAGGCAAGAGACGAGCTGATTAATATTCTAATGGAAGGCAATGAAGGAGGATCTGGAGGAGGCGTTGTCGTTGGCGGCTGTTTCCTCTCCGGTGAGGCCCCGTGGAGCGTTTGTGTCCGGTCGTCGGCGCCGAGGCGGAGGTGGCGGCGGCGATGTGGATCTCGGTCCTCTCGAGCTCGTCCTGCCCCGTTGGCGGTTCGCTCCGTCGCCAGCGGAGAGCTCGAGGAGGTGGCGTCCTCGTCTTTGTGGGCGTTCGTCTAGGAGTTTGCCGGCAACTCTTCCCCTTGCCGGTCTGCGAGGGGAGGGGGTTGCCGGATTTTGTTCAAGGTGCAGAGGAGGCTGCGGGTTCGGCGGCAAGAGGAGGGTGGCTCGGGCTCGGCTTCCCCGTAGTGGTTTCCATCGCCGGCGAGCTCCGAGCCGGGAACAAGGGGGGCTTGGGGTGCTGCCCCGGCCGATCGGACTTCGGCTTTTGCTCATCTCGCCAGCGGCGGCGAGTGTCTTCACCGGCTCTTCAAAGCGTGTGCGCGACGGGGCCTTTTGGCTCCGGGGAGCTCCCCTTGGTCTTCGGAAGACGGCGGCCAGTCCTGGCGCTGCGCGGTGGCGACGGCGGCGGCGACTGGCCTCGATGTGCAAGGCTCTCAGGGACCTGTTTGTAATTTCTGGTTGTGTCGAGGGCTTTTGTGCAATTTGGCAGGGACAGCTGTTCCTTCTGTATCCTTCTAGAGTATGCCTGGGTCTGTACGCGTTTATGTACGTTTTTCTTACGTATTAATACAGGTATGCTTTATCAAAAAAAAAAAATGGAAGGCAATGAAGTGTCCAAGCAGCATGACAAGAACCATTGTTGGGTTCGGAGGCATTGGAAAGACAACCCTTGCAAATTTGGTGTACGAAAAGCTGAAACGGCAGTTTGATTGTTCAGCTTTTGTTACCGTGTCTCGGACTCCTGACATGGATAAATTAGTCAAGGACATGTTCTATTAACTTGCCGCGAAAACGAATGCAAACACAAATGTAATCGAAGAAATCAGAGAGTTCCTTGAGAACCACTAGTACAATAAGAGCCTACAGTGACGGAGGGTTCTAAATAGCAGTGGCAGGCATCAATGATTCGTCACTACTAGCAATAGTAGTGGCGGACACTGCTGACATCATCGGAAAGCTTTTCTACTAGTGGCGGGTCTGCTGACGTCATTTCGATGCGCCACTGCTAAGGCTGCGTTCGGATGCAGTTTAGAGGCTGTTGGCGATTTCTAGCATACCATTTTATATGCCGACTGCGCCTTATTTAGAGCATAAATGTCATCATTATAGGCCATTAACCCCTGATAATAGCACCATATTTGTATATATGTCGTTCTGGAGCTTTATTACAGAAACAGATTGAAAAGGACGACATCCTGGACATTGAGGCTGATCTAGACCTGAAGAGAAGAGAACCAGCAGAAAAGGCCCACTGTGCCGATCGGCACAGTCATGTGCCGACCGGCACATGGGACCCCAAGGCCACCGAAGCTGGCCTACCATTCAGTTTATTCTAGAAGGAAGTTATCCGAACCAATCTTGGGAGATATTCATCACGAAGAGATAAAGATACTCGAAGATTTGAAAGAGCAACACAAGACTTGATCTCGAAGAAAGCTGACTGGAAGGCCCACATGGAAGCTACCTAGGACTACGGAACCGACTTAGGGAGGAAACCGAGCTGGACACGAGGTGTGCCGATCGGCACATCCCCTGTGCCGATCGGCACAAGGGCTCTTTTCCCGAGAATCCTTTCCTTTCTGATGTACAGCCCTATATAAACTTGTAAAAGCCCTAGGGTTTCGGGATCCGCCGCCAGAGGGACAACACAGCTAGTAAGTTTAGAGCCACCGGGGCTTTGCCCCGTTCTTCATGTTCTCTAGTTGTTGATCAAGAACCATTGGTGCTAAAGAGGTGATCCATCAAGGTAGGCCTACTGGATGGTGATGTATCTTGCACTATGTATCGAAGTATGGTTGAATATGTGGATGAATGGTTTTGATTATTGATTGCCTGGATTTTATGGTCTTTACATGTGCTTGTTCCTACGCTTAGTGACGACTAAGTATTAGATGTTATCTTGATTGTGGTGGCATAAAGAAGTGACAAGATTCGTTCTCTCACTATCTCCATCGTGGTTAAGGTAGCATTGGGATCTTGTAATGCGCCATATTTGCACGTTGCCTCCGTACCTCCACAGCCGCTAATGCATACGCGATGATCCTTGAGGTGATGTGTAGAGTGGGAAGAGGTCACCGATTACGGCGAATTGGTCGTGACAGGGCATTCCGGAAAGGGGCTTCGACCTACCGATCTTCGGTTATCAATAATTGAGTAATCCCGTTTATGATGCTATTCGATTAAGCTTTTTGGTTACGATCTCAACTAGCAGACTTGGCTAACTTACCCCATGATCTAATCTGTTCCTAGGCTTTTCGGACAACACTTCGGACAACTTCACCTTGGTGCCGACCGGCACATCCCATGTGCCGATCGGCACAACACACTGTTTCCCCGAAACCCACGCTCACGCTCACTAGAAAGCTTGGCTAACTCTTTTACTGATGATTTTGCTTAATTCCCATTGGTCTCTGTGGTTCGATTAAACCTTGGAATACTCTTCTAGGGGAAAAAGACTACAACTGTACACCGTGCTCTTGCGGTATATAAGTGGGTGCGTATAAACGACCAACAGAGGCCTCTAAAGTGAGCCTCTAAAAATTTGTGTCAGATGTGCCATCAACTTTAGAGGGGTGCAGTTTAGAGGGGGTGTTTGGTTCCACTTTAGCACCCCTCTAAAGTTGCAGAAAATGACAGATTATCAGCCCTTTTGCATGCACACTTTATGCATGCACACTTCATTCCAATTGCATCACAATGTCAGTGCTAACTGCTAAGCAGCAACGGGACTTACAAGCCAGAAACACTTGAAATTGTAACAGAATCAAGCACTAGTTAACAACATCTCAAGTACTAGCATTCTTCCATAATCCATTTCGATCCAAACATCTCCAGCCATAAGGCGATCATCACAAACATGATTCCAACATTACATACGAGTTGCCAATACCATGTAACAGCCAGCAGTCGCATGGCAATGCCAATGACATATACCATACTTGTCACTAGTGACAACAACTACCACACGAAGCCAGCATTTGCATATGCATAGTCCGAAGGATTACTAGTAACGAGACAGAGTAAATTAGAACAAGCATTGTCCAACATACAACATGCAAGTACAAATGACACGAAATGGGCAACAGACAACATTGAAGAACATACAACATGGATGAAGCAACCGGCCGGAAGGACAAAAGCAGCGGAGAAATTACCAATTGTGGAACAGTCCATGTGCAATGTGGTCACGGATTGCGCCCATGTCCGCATAATCCTCGGCATCCTCGTCATCAGAAGAGGAAGAAGCGTAGCCGCCGTTAGCGCCCGCTGCTGCCTCATCATCCAAAACCCCCAGGTTCTCATTGAACTCGTTGCCACCATGCTCTCTAATAAAATTGTGAAGTGCCATACATGCAACAATAATCTTGCTTTGTTTCTTCAATGGATAAGTTGGAACTCCATTGCGCAGCATGCGGAACTTGCCCTTTAAAACTCCAAATGCCCTCTCAACCACATTCCTAAGTGATGAATGTGAGTAGTTGAATGTCTCTTTCATACCTCTAGGGGGTCCTCCTTGCCTGTACTCCGGAATATGGTACTTTGTCCCCTTGTATGGAGCCAAATAGCCCGTTCTGTTCGGGTATCCTGAGTCCACGAGGTAGTACTTCCCTGCATCAAGGAAAAGAACAATTTAAAATCCCATGCACTTGGCAGTTTGAACTAGGCATATATGTTTGTTATTATGTTGGCAGGTTGATTACCCGGCGGTGGTGCTGGATATTTGCCCGCATAAGTCGTCAAGGCATCATTGAAAACCCTCATGTCATGAGCAGACCCCGGCCAACCGGCCAGCACAAAGGTGAACCTCATGTTGAAGTCCACTACTGCCATCACATTTTGTGATGTTTTACCCTTCCGGTTTAGGTATTGAACCACCTTCTTGGTTGGAACTTCAACCTCTACATGCGTGCCATCAATAGCACCAATGCAATTGTTGAAAAGCCCCCTGAACCTAGGCTCTAGCAACCGTGGGTGTATGGAGCTAAAGGATGGGTCCTCTGGCTTAATATTGTCTACTGCAAGCCTCAAAACCGACTCCAATACCTTGTAAAAATTTCGATGGACAGTATCTAGGGACCTCCCAAAAATGGTTTCGGCCTGCCTTTGTGGTTGTGGACTAGTAACCATCCAAAGAAACATCCCTAATGCCTCAATGCTAGAAGTCTTGCTGCTGGACTGTAGGCCATAAGAATGAACTAATGTATTGTGCAGATGATGAAACAAGTGTGGGCTCATTTTAAACATGTTGGAGCTATAGGCTGGATGTGAAAGGCACCGCATGACCATGTCTAGTGCAGTTTCAGAGCTTCTCTGCCTAGGGGTTTTACAAAAATGGAGCTCGTTGTAGATCATACCATATAGCATCACCGGCTCCATCTGCTGTTCTGCATCGAACCCGTTGTCTTCATCATCAGAATCATCGTCTTCATCATCGGTCTCATCGGTGTCGTCGTCATCATCACCGGCCGTGTAGCCGAAGGAGGCCTCGTCATCCTGCAAGCACAAACACGTCACAAGTCAGCTCCACATTTAAAGCAATCAAAGCATGAACCGGGATAAGAAAAGCAGGCATTCAACAGCAGACACTAAGGAGCAGATTATGAACACACTTATGCGACGACGAAAACACACAACAACACAACATGCAGCAGTCAATTTATTACAACAAATTGTCCAACAACGACTAGGGAAAAAAAATTGTCCAACAACGAATAGGGGAGACATACAACAACACAACAGGCAGCAGTCCAGTTCTACATTATTCAACAGGAAACTAATCCATATTGTTCATGCGCATGTAGGACTGGATGAATTTGAGGCGGTGCGCGGGCTCCTGGCAGCCGTAGTAGCTGCCCTTCATCACAGGGTCCTGGAATATATATGTCACCGCCATGTACTGAATGCTTCCAGGCTCTACTCCATCTGCAACCGCCTGCCTTAGCATAGCATCAAGTTCTTGTTGAGCAGCCGCCTTCTCTTCCAACTTCCTTATCCTCGCCGCTTCCCTTGCTTTCCTCTCCGCTTCCCTTGCTCTCCTCTCCTCTTCCCTTGCTCTCCTCTCCTCTTGCTTGGCCCTCTGCAGCTCAGCTTTCCTCATGTTGTCCTCCCTCATCAGCTCTAGCCTTGCATTGTTGTCCTCCCTCATCTGCTGGAACACCCGCACCATCGGGCTCACTCTCTTCTTAGACGGGCTTGCTCCGGTGGTGTTGGTGCTGCTAGTCCTTTTGTTGCTCGAGGTGGTCGTCGGGCTGGAGTAATCGAACATGAAGGCATCATTGGTGTCGTCGTCCTCATCATACTCGTCGTCTTCATCTTCATCTCCAGCACAGTACCGGGCGGTTTCATCGATAACAACGTCGTGGAACACGTCACGCAGCAGCTCCATGTACGGTGGCGGTCCGTTCTCCAACATTTTGATCTCCTTATGCTTCGCTCCCTGCAAAATGACATGCTGGATGTAAGTAAACGGTTACGCATACATCAAACCCTTCACTGAACTCAATCATACATGTTCCTTACCTTAAGAGTGTCTTGCCACCATTCAGGAGTAGCATCTGGCCACCCGTCCTCTCTCCTACCAATCCCCGTCTTGTCCTGCAGTTTCTTAATGAAGGAGTAGAGGCTCTTCAACCGGGTGATCCTATTGCGTATCTGAGTCTGGCCGTGGCGCTTGTTGGTCTTAGCCTCAAATTTCTGGGCAACCAGAGGATAACACCGCGCTTTCATGTTCCCAGCTACATAATTACCATTGTTCTTCTCCTCGAGAAGAACTTCTAGCAGAGCGGTGGTGTTATTCTCGTTCCAATTGCATCTATCGGTAGACTACAGAGCAAACAAACGAAGAATCGGCTACTGATTTGACGGAGGAATGCGACTAGAGGGTACGGGGGAAGGCGGAATCATACCTCATCACTTGCGGCATCGGGTTCTTCCTCCTCTCCACTGTCCACGTCCACCACGGCGCCCTGTCCTCTGCGAGAGCAGCTGGATCCGCCACGGCCGCGTCCTCCACGCCGACCACGGCCACCTCGGCCACGCGCACCACCTCCCCTTCGACGTCCGCGACCACCTCCAGCAGCACTGCCACCTCCAGCTGCACGGCCACCACGGACAGGGACCTGGGTCAGCGGCGGAGGCGGCATCGCAGCGTACGGAGGGTACCCGCCGCTCGGCCCTCCGTAAGGAGGGTAGCCGCCGCTGGCCGCTCCGTACGGGGGAGGGTAGGCGGCGGCAGCCGGTCCGTAGTGAAGCCCGTACGCCGCCGGCGGGGGAACGAATGGCGGACAGTATGGGCCGGGGTTGGCCACGAAAGGGGGAGCGTAGGCCGCCGCCGCCTGTGCTGCGGCCGCCGCCTGTGCTGCGGCACCGGAAGCGGCTGCGGATGTGGCGCCGGATGTGCCTCCGGAATAGCCACGAAGGCCGCCCGCCAGCAACGCCGCGAACGACGCGTTGCCGTCCGGCCCGTCGTCGTTGAGCGCGAGGCCGTCGAAGTCGAGGCGCGATGCCCTGCTTGTGGATCCGGCGGAACGCCGGCCGGCGTCGGCGGCGACGAAGCCGTGGGCAGGGGAGTACGGATCCGGGACGGCGAAGAAGTCCCGGGTACCGTCCCCTCGCTCCCCGCCTGCACTGGAGCCCGACATGTTGGACGACGAGCTGCTGTCGAGGAGATCCGGCCGCGGCGGCCCCGGATTCGGTCGACGCGAGATCCGGCGGCGACGACTTCCTTTGCTGCGCTTGTTCGGGACGCGCGGCTGGACGGCCTACAGGCGGCGGAGCTCTAGCGGTCGGGGGAGGAAGGGGGGGCTGCGCGGCACGCGTCGCCGGTGCCTTGGCGCCAGATCTGCGGCGGGCGCGGCGGGCAAGGAGGCGGCGAACCCTAGCGCGGGGGAGGCGAGCGGATAGCGACTGCGCGAGGGCGAGCGCGACGGCGAGGCTGCGCGAGGGCCGGCACTTTAGAGGCCTTTTCTACCGACTCACTTTAAAGGCCCCGTTCGGTTCGAGGGCCTCTAAAAATTTTAGAGCCTGGGTTTAGAGGGCCTCTAAACGCATCCGAACGGAGCCTAATATGATTTTAGTGACGGACCTCAGTGATGTCACGTGTTGCTTCCGTCACTGCAAGTGCCACCAGCCAAGAGGAAACAAATAAAGAAAAGGCACTGCCAGCCTTATCTCCTCCACTGTCTCAAGAAAACAAATACAAAAATCACCGACACCCACAGCCTTATCCCTTCCGCGTGCTTCTCCCTCTCTCAATTTCTTTTTCTCGTCAGGTTCAAAAAAAAAAAAAAAATTCTTTTTCTCGTCGCCTCTGCTCCAGCCTGCGTTCTCTCTCTCTCGAATATTCCTCTGCGCTCTCGCTCACAAGAGGCCCCAGCGACGGAGAAGCCGGCCCGGCAAGGACAACGGCGCGGCTCTCTCCTCCACGGCGCGGCGCGGGGCGACGACGGCGCGGATCTGGTGGCTCCAGGTGCGGAGCTGCGTTGGAGGAGCAGGGGTTGGCGCGTGGCGGCGCACCTCGGACCCTTCTTCCACCACTCCGGCGACCACCTCTAGGACGCGGCAGCTCCTCCAAGGCGCCGCGGCGGCTCGTATCCCGTCGGAGCTGCGCCATCCCCTACCTCGCGCGCGCTGCAATCCCCGCTGGATCTGCGCATCTCCGCCATCCCCTACCTCACGCTGTCAGATCTGCGACGACCGTCGTCGTCGAGGAGCTCGCGCCATCCCCGCCGGATCTACGCTGATGATCGAGGAGCCCTCCTCGTCGCGGCACGGTGCTTCCAGGTCAGCCCTTCACGTTGCGTCTCTCTTTCCCCCTCCCTCCCTCTTTCCCTCTCTCTTTTCTCATGTTTGCATATCTGGTGCGGCGCCGTTGCAGATGCAGGCGTGGCGGATGAGGATGCGGATGCGGGCGACGCGGCAGGGAAGTGGGCGGGATCCACGGCGGCGCGGCGAGGAAGCGAACGGGCTCCACGGCGGTGACTGCGCAGCAGGGAAGGGGGCGGGCTCCACGGCAACGACGGCGCGGCGGCGAAGCGGGCGGGCTCCACGGCAACGACGGCGCGGCGGAGAAGCGGGCGGGCTCCAGGACGGCGGCGGCGCGGCGGGATCTACGACGGCAGGGCGGGTGGTGCGGCGGTCGTGGGCCCACCAAGCCGAGCGGTAAGGCGGCCGTGGGGCCCGCCTTTTTTTTTATTCTTATTGGTGCCTTCCAGTGGCGGGCGAAAGCGTCCGTCACCGCTCTTCTTTTTTTCCAATGGCGCAGACGTAGTGGCGGTCGCTTTACCCGCCACTGCAGCGCCAAAACGCCCGCCACTTAAGGCTTCATTTGTACTAGTGAACAAGAGGTACGAATGCAGCAAATAACCCTTATATATTCATCATTTTTCCTCTGCTAAGTGCTTTTTATCTTTGGATAAATTAGCTAAGTAGCACCCCAAAGATTATGGCTTTAGCTAAACACCACCAAAAAGTTCCCTTTCACTTTAACACTAATATTTTTCCTGGACTCCATTTTCTGTTACATCATTTCAAGTGTGCTCTGCCCTCAACTATAACCACTTTGCCGCTTACCTTAACTTTTGCTTTTGTTTTTCACCCTTGTTACACAAGATTGTTCTCCATCCCGCATCTTGTGTATGATTCGAAGTATAATATTCTATTACGCACTGACAGGGACAGACGAAGAATTGTTCAGTTGTGCTAGCTTCTCATAGGAAATTGTGGCATTTCCTCTCCTTTTGATTTCTAAAACAATAAACAGCTAGAAGAGATGGATGAAAGTAAACAGACTGAGTAAAATGAAAAAAAAAATAGATGCTATTGGACTGATCTGATTTAATGCGCTCCACTTCACCATTTTATAATCGTCAGAGTTGCACTAAGACTAGTGTGAAATCATCATGTACTATGTTCCTAATGAAGCGAAACCACGTAACCATCTTTACCGAGCTGATGTATGGTACCTGGTAGAAATATATATGGCAACAACGACTCTGTAGTTTAAAATTCATTTTTTTTATTACACAGTACAACTCAGACACTCACAACGCATGCACACTCACCTCTATGAACGCACATAAGCAAACCCTACCCCTATGAGCATCTTCAAAGACTGAGCCGTCAAATTCTCGAGATTGACGAAGTCACCACTGATGCCTCGCTGTCGACGGCCACGTCGCCTACCGCTGAAAGCACAAAGCCATTAAATCCTAGGATACTCGCTCCCACGGGGAGTCGAACCCAGGACCTCTGAGATGCTATTCGGGTGCCTTAACCGCTAGGCTAAGACCCCTTTCGCTAGTTTAAAATTCATTAACAGACTTACTTAATATTGATTTAAAACTCTAGCTATCTCGATTTATTTCACCTTTCAGTGGCCCCTAGTTATCTTAATTTACACATAGTATATAAGGTAGAAATTTCTATGCTAATTGCTTAATTTGCTACTAATATGGCTCTTATGCTACCACATGTGCAGGTACATGATTGCTATCGATGACGTATGGGAAATCACAGTCTGGAAATGGATTAAATGTGCTTTGCATGATACTAATGTTGGTTGCAAAATTATTGCAACTACCCGTATTGTCAGTGTCGCTGAACAAACTGGTGATGCTTACAAACTGAAGCCCCTTTCTCTTCAAAACTCCAGAACATTATTATATAGAAGGATTTTTGGTAATGAAAACACCAAAAATGTCATGATGAAGACCTGGCCGAAATATCCAATCGAATACTAAACAAATGTGCTGGTGTTCCCTTAGCTATCATTACAACTAGGTCGAGCCGGCCGCGCGCTCTGCCGCGCCCGTGCCGTTCGCGATATGTTTGATAAGTACAGTAATTAAGTTGGTTGTAAAGGATTGTGTTTCAGAATGAATTTGCCATGAGCATTCAGCTCTTTTTTTTTTTTTTTTTTTTTTTTTTTTTTTTTTTTTTTGATATCAGCATCCAGCTCTCAATACACAGAAGTAGTACACATCAAGGAATATCATTTCTAAGCCTTTGGCCTAACCAAAAACAAAACAGAAGATGAAATTGTAGGACTTCTTATAATACTATCAGTATAGTAGGACTAATAAAAGCAAATTCAGTGCTAAAAAAAGGCAACCGACATAACATGACGTGTTGGAATAGTTGTTTTTGCCTATAATCCTAAGTTTCACATATCCATATGATTTGCATGCATAGTCTTGAACCACATTAAATCACACTGAACTCTGCAAATTACACCTTTCCTGCAAGCAATCGAGACATAGCAAAGAATGTTATATTTCACAATGCAAATACTAACAATATAAATCTATCCAAGGATACCCATGTCAAGGTCATGCTTAATCAAACGTAGAGGAAGCAATGTAATAACATATAACTTATAGAGCGTTACGGTTAATTTTAGAAATTTCCATAAATACATGAGCTACGGAATGTGCATTGGGCAGTACTATTTATCTAATAGCCATCAGAAGTTGACCATGTGACGGAAATCATTTCTACACCTGGCACAGACCTAGAAAGAGCATGTAATGTGTAATTTTGGCATCAGCATGCTCTGTATTATGAACACGATGTTCTCAACGCAACAACTTTCAGTGTGCCCCCTGATATTTCAAAAAAGGGGGAAAACTCAAAATAAAAAGAATTTATCCAGAATACAACTGAATGCCCAGCAATTTACTAATAATGTTTATCATTCTACCAAAGATGTACAGAAGGAACAATTTTCCTTTACATCGTCACTTCAATCCTAGGTTGGCATAGAAAGAAATACGGTGGACTGGTTACCATCTCATGAATGGCAATTGCAAACCTCTATCCATGCAACCTGTCTGTCACAACATCGAATATCAGGAGTCTTAAAGAGAGTAAGATAATCCCAAAAAGTTTATGGTCAAACATATTAGTGAAAAATTTGGTTGGCTAATGCCCACAGTTCTGCTCTTCTATTGAAAAATAAGAAGTTAGGCAATGACCAGTCGCTTTTGTAAAGTTGGTACTACTAATCCCAAGCAGACATATTAATCATGGCTTTGAAACCTCAAGTAGGTGTATTAATCATGGTTTTGAAACCTGGAGACAAAACACCATGAGCAGCCAGTGTATGCATGTGGACTGCAGCCCTTTCCAAGAACCCAGCATTTGAAGCCCACATGTAACTGGAAATTCATGCACAAGGGTCTCACTGACGAAAACAATACTACAGAGAGTACAGCTTGTGGCATGCTTCATACAAAAACATTGAACCTTTTTCTACCTACCTACATGGAAAACCAGAAAAGAGAAGTGCATTTGTGGATGCTGTTTCATCCTGTATGCAAAATCTTGCTTTGAACATTGTGAAGGGTAAAAAGACTGAACACGAGCAAAGCTAGACTGTAAGGGATAAGAACTCTTGGCAAAGTAAAATCCATATTAAGCCTGACTGTAAATGGGCGACATCATAAATAAAATTTGAGATGACAGGGTTGTCCTGTCTGTAAAAGCTGGCCACAAAAGTAATTAGGAAATTAATACTTGCAATTTCCAATCGCACAATATGGATTCCAACAAAGATCACTCAAAGAACTCACAAATACAATGGCAAGACACTGATTGCTCAGGCAGTTGAACCCACTTACCGAAATATATGGCCTCAAGCAGTACTAAACAGGGCAGCATAGAATTTAGAAAATCTTCAGCTTTGAGTGAAGCATACCTCTCCCTGGCCGATAATCCAACACAAACATGGCCACCATAGCCTTTTACTTTGCCAGCAATGCCAGGGAATCTTAGCAAAGTAGACAGACGATAATTCTGCACCTCTCTTCTTCCATGTTTTCCCCTAATCTCCATGTTTGTTAACCAGTGAGCACCAATGAATTATTAAGAAATCCATAACTGTAAGCATTATGTGATTTATGTCAAAGTACTAATCAGAATCGTCTTCAGAAGGGGACGGAAAAAAAATGTCCAAGGCTGAAGTATATTATATATAAAAGACCAAATGAAACATAGAAGGACTGCGAATTGAACTGATTTGAACAAAGAATCGAACCCCAAAATTTAGCAATGAGTTGGAAGATATTTTAAACGGAAAGAGGCAGGTGTTCTGCCGTTTCATTAAAGGAGGAGAAAAAGCAGAGTAAATACAAAATGTTCTTACAGTTGCACTGGCAGCTTAAACTGCCACAAGGAAAACAGCAGATTAAAGGAAAAGGAAAGGAAAGACAGCCCAAGCTGTGCTAAAACAGAAACCAAAACGATTAAAGCATTACTCAACTTCAACAACGGTGGGCAACAACACAAGATCTCCCATTGCTCTACTGTATTGATCAACATCTTCTTTAGTTAAGAAAGCAACCTGTAGCTCATTCATCTCCACACCTTGGAATATTTGTCTATTTCTTTCCTTCCAGATGTTCCACCATGTGTAGAAAATGATCCCAGTGTGAGTCCTCTTGTTCTCTTTCGGCATGCTGTTTGTTACCACCAGTAGCCAACTTGCCACATCAACATAGCTCCCATTAGGAGGCGGCAATCCCTGCAAAGAGAACCAACTGCATATTTTGTTAGCAACTTGCTTCGCAAAACTACATTCGATCAGCAAGTGATTTGGTGTTTCTGCCTCTTTGAAGCATAAAGGACAGATCACGCCATTATCCCATCCTCTGCTCTCTAGATTGTCAGCCGTCAACATCTTTTCATGCATTGCTAGCCATGCGAACATGATGACGTTCGGCTCAGCCTTGGCTCTCCATAAATTTGATGTGTCAAAAGGGCTGTAGGTGCCCGTGAATTGCACCAAGTATGCTGACTTGGATGAATATACCCCATCAGCAGACCATCTCCATTTTATTGTGTCCTTGCTGCCTGCCCTCAGTATTACATCTCTTAATCTTTGCCATAGTTTCACATATTCCACAATTTGTTCAGTTGTGGTTATTTTCCTCACCGACTTAATCCAATTGCCGCCCTCTAGCTCCTTGGCTACTGTTCTATTCTTAAATCTTGTCAACTTGTATAGGTTTGGTGCCATGTCCTTTATCTTTTCTCCATTTAGCCAACGGTGATGCCAAAAAAGGGTCGTCGTTCCATCACCAATGGAGATTTCTGTTGATAGATCGAACAGGGCCATGTCTAGCTCAGTACAAGGTGTGTCCATACCTCTCCATGGTTTTTCTTCTTCTGACCATTTGTGCCACAACCACCTTTGTCTGAGTGCGGTCCCAAATTTTTCCAAGTCTAGGAGGCCCAGCCCTCCTAACTCCCTTGGTCGTTTCACCATCGGCCAGCATACAAGGGCATGGCCACCACAATTCTGCTCGCTATCTTCTCCCTTCCATATGAAGTTGCGCCGAATCCTATCAATTCTCTTTGTGACCCACTTAGGAAAAGGAAAAACAGTCGCATGGTAGGACACTATGGAAGTGAGCACAGACTTGGCAAGTGATACACGCCCAGCTCTTGGCATTTGCTTCCCTTTCCAGCTTGGTAATTTTCCTCCAATCTTATCAATTAGCGGCTGGAAATCCACCTTGCGCAACTTTCTCGTGTGTAACGGCAGACCCAAATATTTACATGGGAATGTCTGGAGGTTTCCGGGGAATGTCGTAAGCAATTGATCCATCTCAATGTCGGTGCACTTGATTGGGAAAATCTCTGTTTTCTGCAGATTAATTTTTAGCCCCGATGCCTCTCCAAAAAATTCTAATAGAGCTCTTAGAGCTTGTAGCTCCTCAACTGATGGGTTTGCAAAAATGGCTGCATCGTCTGCATACATGGATATTCTAACTTTTGTGGATCTGGATAGCACTGGTTTTAGTATTCCATTCTCTACGGCCATTTGGAGGATTCTCTGGAGAGGGTCAATAGCGAGAATAAATAACATCGGGGACAAAGGATCCCCTTGTCTGAGGCCTCTCTTGTGCACAATCGGATTTCCTGGCGTCCCATTCAGCAAGACTCTTGTCGATGATGTTGCTAAAATTATGCTTATCCACTCTCGCCATCTGTGCCCGAAACCTAGCCTCTCTAACAGTTCAAGTAGGTATGACCATAGTACCGAGTCGAATGCCTTTGCGATGTCCAGCTTGATGAAAAGCGATGGCCTTTTCCTTTTGTGAAGCTCCTTTACTAAACTCTGGACATAAACAAAATTATCATGGATGCAGCGTTTTTTCACGAATGCACTTTGGTTTGCTGAAACCAAGCTCTGCAGTTTTGGCGCCAATCTACTAGCCAGAATCTTGGAAAAAATCTTTGCCACACTGTGTATAAGGCTAATGGGCCTATAATCAGAGACTTTTGTGGCCTGCTCTTTCTTTGGCAATAAGACTACATTTGCCCAGTTTAGCAGATTAAATAAGTTCCCCCTCAGCTGCGACAGTTGCCCAAAAACATGTAGAAGGTCTGCTTTGATAATACTCCAGCATTTGACAAAGAACAGGCCAATATACCCATCCGGTCCCGGTGCTTTCTCCTTCGGCATGTCCATAACTGCCCGGTGAACTTCCTCCTCCGAGATGTCCGACTCCAAGTCTTGTAAATCCAGCTGCTCGTAGTTCAGGCCCTCCCAATTTAACGTCATATTTCTTCTTTCTGTTTGTCCTAGTTGACTCCCAAAGTGCCTCTCAATTTCTTTTTCCTTGTCTGAATGACTTATTGCAAGTCCTTCCTCTGTTTGCAGCAATTGAATGTGTTTTTTTCTTTTTCTTCCATTGGCCCTTATGTGGAAGAGCTTGGTATTTGCATCTGAGCATCTGATGGTTGTTAATCTAGCACGCTGTCGTGCCTTTATCCTGTCAATCGCAAGCAGGCCCTGATATTTAAGCTTTATTCGCTTTCTAAACTCAATTTCTGCACCACTTAAATGCCTTTGTTCCTCTGCCACGTCAAGCCTCCAAATGACCTCTTTGGCTACTGCGATCTGCAGTTTGATATTTCCAATCTGTGCTTTTTGCCACTGCCGAAGCGCCTTTGCCGTTCTACACAGTTTTACATGTAGCTTCCTCATTGCATCCATTGCCTGAACTGGTTTTTGCCAAGCCTCCTGCACAACCTCTATAAAACCAGGCATGTGTATCCAAAAGGACTCAAAACGAAAGCCTTTGTAAGTCCTTTGTCTGGTGTCTCCTTGCATGATCATCGGACAATGGTCTGAAAGCATAGATGGAAGTGTTTGGAGGTGGGCTGTCGGAAAAAGATCCTCCCATTCAATCGTGTGGAAAACTCTGTCTATTCTCGTCAATGTTGGTGTTTCTTGCTGGCTTGACCACGTGAATTGTCTTCCACTCAACTGCAGCTCCTTCAGTTCTAGATGATCAAGTGTGGATTTAAATTTCCCCATAAGCCGCCGGTTTAATCTATTATTGTTTTTATCCTCTGCTTTGTAAATTAGATTGAAATCTCCTGTTATTGCCCATCTGCTTCCCACTGTCAATCTGATCTGTTTCAACTCCTCAAGGAAATTTAGTTTCTCCGGATCCTCTTGTGGACCGTAAACTCCTGTTAAAAACCACTCAACCCCTTCATTCAGCATCTTTATATTCACTGTTAGTGTATTTGTAGTTCTAGCAGAGGATACTATACTGAAGAAACTGTCACATGCAGCAATAAGAATTCCTCCTCGGACTCTGTCAGCCGGCAGGTATGAATAATTCTGCACAAATTGAGGCCCCAATGTCTCCATAATTATTCTGTCATCTATTATTTCCAACTTAGTCTCTTGTAAACAGACCATAGTGGCACTTGTGGACTTTATCATTTCCTTTACAGCGCCCCTTCTTATGCTCCCATTCAGTCCACGAACATTCCAGTTTAAAAGCATGACATTACCCTGGGCCATAATAAAACAGGTTTTCCACCAACAGACGCATGATCCTTGCCACCAGGGCCACAACAGAAAACACGAGTATATTATTTTTCTTGGGCGAAATTTGACAGACATACATGAGATCGGCATCACTAGGGGACTCCGCTAAGGCCTCCCTCGACCATCGACAACACATGCCAGAGAAACAAAAATAAAACAACAGCCAGGTGCTACATCCCATGATGCAGCCCCTCCAACAACCTTTCATGGTTGCACACCTTAACATTTCCCAGTCTTTGCAACCCCTTTTTTGCCCCCTTTGGTCTTCTTCTTGGTGTCAATGTTCATTGCCTTCAGGAGGTCTTCAATGGCGTCCATTACCTCCTTGGATAGTGGGCCCTCAAACAGTTTCACAAATTTGCTGCGCAAATCCTCAGTCATTTTACCATCAGGGGACAGGTTCCCTAGCTTCTTTGAGAGCACCTCCTGTGCCAGTTCCTCGGAGCTTTTGTTCCCTATCACCTTCCTTTTTTCTGCAATTCGACCACTCCTTCTCAGCTTCTTTTGCTCTTCCTCATCCAATTTGGCTTCAGGTTTCTTTGTCACAGGGGTGGAGAGCATTGGTGGCGGCACAGATGCAGTAACATGTGCCATGAAATCTCTAATGCACATGGTGGCATCAGCTTGACAACACTCTTGTGTGGCGTGCTCACAAGCAGACATAACGCAAGTTACCTCCCCATTTTCTTGAGGCCCATTAGCTGATCCCATCGTTGCTTGCTCTGCTTGCAACTGTATCTCCAAGTTGCACACCTGGACAGGCTGCAGCTGCGACAGTTCTGCCTCCTCTAGCATTGGATCAATGCTGCACATGTGTTCCTGTAGGAGGTTCTCTGCCCTTGTGTTAAACGATGGCAAGAAGTCATCACCAACGGCCCGGACACTCCCGCTAACTATAGAGCCTACACTGCTGGCCTCACCACCAGCATGCTGCTGATTAAGCTCCAGTGACATCGGGTCAAATACTGCTGGCTTCACAAGCATGTAATCTCTGTTCTTGTAGGTCATGCCGATCAGTAGATCCCCATCTTGGTCTCCCTTGGGTACAGAGAGCGCCACGCCATTGTCGCTGCCATCGACAGGACTCTCCCGGCGCAAACGCCGGCAGCCATCCGCCACCGCCACCTTGCTGTGGGCGCCATGTGCTGGTGCGTGGGTGGAAGCGTGTCCAGGCTTTGCCTGCCTACGACGGGTACGGCACCAGCTGGAGATGTGGCCGAAACGCAAGCAGGACCAGCACCTCGCCGGATCGCGGCACTGAGCAACACGGTGGTCTGAAGCTAAGCAGTTGAGACACTTTCCTCTCATCCTTTGTAAGTAGGCAACCCTCCCCGGTGATGAATCTTTCAAGACTGTCTCTCGAGGTCGCCGTACCTCAGAGCTTCGGACAGTGCTGCGCCTCGCACGTCGGCCGCGCACAATTTGCCAGCCTTCTTCCGACTCATCTTGTAAAGCGCGTCGCGGCAGGGACTGGCCCTGTCCCGGCCACGCTCCCGTGGCAGCCCTGCGTCGGGGAGAGAGCGGCCTGGCCGCCTCCAGTTGGGAGGTGGAGGCGCGAACCAGGACATCCTTGTAGGTCGCACGCCCGCGAGGGAGCGGGGCTTTTCGTGCAGCAGCTCGATCCCGGGGGAATCCTTGGGGCACCACCAGCTCAGATTTGAGCTTGGAAAAACCAGCGGCACGTCCTTGGTCGGCTTTTCTGCTCTGTAGATCTGACCGCGATTCTCGGCAAGGAGGGGAAGCGCCACCCAAATCCGCCGGGATGAAGAAAGCAGTGTGCGTCTGCTCCGCTTCTGGTGGCGAATTGAGCGCCCTATCACTTTCGTCCTCATCAGAGGACCAATCGACAAGCTCAGGTGAAGGCGAGAAGCGAAACTTCTCAGGTGAGGGAGGCTGAGCGGAAGAACAGGGAGTTTTGCATGGTGGATCTGGTAGAGCAGGTTGGGGCGGGGTTGGAGCTGGTGGTGGTTGGTTCGGAGAGGCGTGGGTGGCGGCCGGCGCCGGGGCGGCGCCTGCCGGGGACGGGGTCGCCGGGCTGTTCGCCAGAGCTAGCCGTTAGGAACTCCGGGCCTCAGTATGCAGTTTTCATGAGTTGGAAGATATTACCAGCAGTACTTCTATCACCAACTAGCCGATGTGCCCGTGCCTTGCTACGGCTTCTAATTTTGGGAGAAAGAAATCTTAATTCAGTTAATGTAAATTTTCATGTTTTAGGTTAAGTTCGTTTTGATGATTTTGTTAGGCAACTTAATGGACAGCCAAGAAACATCCCCTATAAGTGGTCCCTAATTTGTGCAACCATAGACTGAAACTGCCAACAAGTATGTTGAACGTTTTTTTTTCGCGGTGGAAAGTATGTTGAACGTTATGGACTTCAAATACTGATTCACCTCAGGAACCTGTAAAAAAAGATTGGCAAAGAAAAGATTGTACGTACTATATCTTCTACGGCTCCATGCTTTTCTTGCATGCTAGATTACTGTATTTCTCACGTGGGGTCCACCCCCTTGTCGATTGGATAATGGATCAGAGCCAATCCTGTGCCTGCTTGTTCATCGTCTTCTCCATTCGAGACTGCGTTTCTCTCTCCCAAATCGATCAGACATCCAGTGTACCCGGATACGACAGAGTCCAAACTTTTGTCACTATTCCACTCCCCTGCCTCGGGGTACAGGTACTACTCGTCATTCCCTCCTACTCCCTCTTGTCCACTACCTTCATCTTATCAGGCAAGCAAGGACCTTGATCTGGTCCATGGAGCACTGGGTGGCGGCTCTGGTAAGGGAGGTCGATCCGGGTGGTGGGGATTGTGATTCCGGCAGTCAAGAGCTCAAATCCATCAATTATTGCCTTCAATTTCTTTGTTTTGATCATTTTTCACTCAACCGCGGGAAGAAGCTGAGTCGCTGCTTTCCATCTATCATACATGGCGGCCGGAAGAAGCTGAGGCCCTGCCGCCTGCCCTATTTTTCTCGCTCCTTGCGCAACTGGAGGGCGCCGACGGATCCTCGCGAGTGGCAGATGGGGTAGCCAGACTGCTGCTGAAGGGGATCGAGTGACCAGATGAACTCGGTGAACTGGTGCGATGGGTAGATGATGGGCCCACCTGTCGGCGCATATGGGCCGGAGGCGGGCGGGCATGGCAACCAACGACCATCACCACCACCAACTGGCTTTTTTATATATGGTAAAGATTTTGCCGGAAGAAAACTGCATCCAAACCAGGAAGCTGATGATAGGGACCCAGCCAACGATGACACCTGCACCCAAGCAGTAGAGGAACCATGAATAAACGGGGGAAAACGCAGAGGAAAACAGCAGCCCCCACGGACGACAGCATAAAAAAGGGAAAGGCAAGAAAAAGATAAAAAATCCACAAAAGATGAAGGGCACCTGGATCTACGCCCGTAGACGACGGAGGGGCAAAGGAGCACTGGTGGAACTTAGGGCGGCTGTGGCCTGACCCAACGGCAGCGGGTGGACCTCGTTGGCGTCGGTGGGCGACGGTCAATCAGGCGGATCGTGACTCGATTTAGTGGTGGTTGGCGGTGTCGCCGGGGGCATCTGTTGTATGCCGTCCGGCCGTCAGCCCGTCACCACCCGTACCACATCGACCGCGCCCGGCCACCGCAACCCACACCGCATCGACCGCCAACCTCGACCGCACGACGCCGCCTTCTTTGAAGACCAACGTCACCACCATGGCCCCGCGGCGCGATGGCCAACGGACGCCCTCCCTTGCCGGCTTGCCAAGCCGCCGCCACACGCCCCGCGTCGACCACCCGCAGCTGCCGTCCTCGCGAAGGGATTGAAGAGCAGAGCGTGAGCCAAAGGAGGAAACCAAATCAAACCGCAATGCACGAAAAAGAACCAGAGGAGCAAGGAGCCTGGAACCCGCGCCGGCGAGGAAACCTCGAGGACGGAGGCGGCGCAGTTTAGACCGGAGCAACCAAGGTGAGGGAGCAACCGAGGCAAAGGGAAAGAGAAAACACCGTCGGCGCCACGAGGACCTATGCAACCGACCTGGACCGTCGACTGAGGCCCAGACGCGTGGCACGCACCAGCGGGGAGAGGGAGCGACCGAGGCCAGACGCAGGCCGCCGCAGCGAACAACGTGCACTCTCGAAAGGCACGGCCCGTGACCGGCGACTCGTGGAGGGCCCACAGACACACGCGTCCCTGACGGAGTGGCCACTAAAACCAACGCACGCGTCAACGTGCGATTAGCGCGTATTTGTACGA
Source organism: Eragrostis nindensis (assembly GCA_012490785.1). Classification (NCBI taxonomy): domain Eukaryota; kingdom Viridiplantae; phylum Streptophyta; class Magnoliopsida; order Poales; family Poaceae; genus Eragrostis; species Eragrostis nindensis. Next base: position 4,295,308 of record JAAXCT010000005.1, on the reverse strand, counting down.
TTTCACCCACGAGCTGGGGATTTCTTCACGCATTAGACACTAAATATAGCTAGTCTGTTAGCTAGCAAATGAAGAAATAAAATGGAGTGGTATGAGGTGTACAACTCAATTGGCACTGGTATGGAAAATAGTATGGATGCAAAAAAACATGAGGAAGATTTTGTCATATAGCTACTATGATCTGCCAGCCCATCTAAGGGCTTGTTTATTATATCTATGTGTGTTGCCAGAAGATTATGAAGTTGGAAAAGGTCGATTGATATGGCTATGGATAGCTGAAGGTTTTATCCAATGTGAAATTCAAGGGAAGAGCCTATTTGAACTGGGCGAGAGTTACTTCAATGAGCTCATAAACAGAAGTACGATCCAACCAGTGTACGATCAGCGTGGTATGGATTTGCAAGGTTGTAGTCTTTCACACGGTTGCAGTCTCAAGTACTTGGGAATTTTATTTCACTTGAGGTATCTGAATCTTAGAAGCACATGGACTGATCATCTGTCTAAAGAAGTTGAGAACCTGCGCTTTCTAGAAACATTGGACATACAATGCACTTATATTTCTCATTTGATGTTGAATGTTGCTCAGCTAAAACGTTTGTTGTGCCTATCGGTTATATGGAATACAATAGTACCAAATGGGATCTGGAGCCTGAGGTCCCTAGAAGAGCTGTCATGGTTACGCATTGATGATGATTCGATGGACCATATTGAAGAGCTAGGCCTTCTAACCGAGCCCAGGGTGCTGCCTGCGTATTTCATTGCACACTGATAAATGGAACGACAAACTGGTGACGTCCCTATCCAGCCTGCAGAAGATCCAGATCCTATCTCTCTGTAATTTCACTGTTGGTCGACGTAACATCGGCGGATTGGATGCTTGGGACGCCCCTCAGCATCTCCACTGTTTGCATACACAACCCTGGTTCTCAAGGCTACCGACTTGGATGAATAATCCATCGCATCTTATGGACCTCTCCGAGCTATCCATCAATGTGAGAGAGATTCAGCAGGAGGATCTTGAAATCCTCGGGAGGCTGCCGGCTCTCCACTACCTAGATCTAGTGGTGGATCATGAGGATCTCAGAATCCATGAGAGATTCGTCATTGGTGCTGGTTCGTTCCCGTTCCTGGTATACTGCGGTTTGAATGGATTTGTAGTGCCAGTGGTATTTCATAATGGGGCTGCGCCAAGGCTTGCAAGGCTTGAGTTCAAGTTCTATGTGAGGGAGGTGAGGGAAATTGCAGGCAGCAATGGTGGTTTCGACTTGGGCCTGGAGAACCTACCGTCACTACAGGAAGTTTATGTTTGGTTCCGATCTGAAGGCGCGAGCGAGGAGGATGTCAAGGAGGCGAAGGCTGCGGTGAGGAAGGAAGCTGAAATCCATCCAAATCGTCCCACCCTTCGGATGTAGAATGATGAAGATGAAAGTGCGCTTGTTCCTTTTATTTTTCCATGCTCGTCTCTCTTCTCCTTGTAGAACGGGAAATAGTGTGGGGCATCTAGGCCCTTAATTTTTCCATCAAATTAAATATCAACCTCAATTCCCTCAAGGATCGTTTTCAGTCCCTAACACATCATCATTTCCGATATGAACCCCAAGTGCATGTATTTCCCCGAAGGAGGATGGTGAGGCTCGCGCCTGTGCTGCCACCGTCCGCCGGAGCTCTCTCCGTCGCGAGTCCGACGAATGTTTATCGGAGTTCAAGTGGAGGGGAAGGCTCGCGGGGAGTGGTCGTGTCAGATGGCGGGAGCGCGTCTTCGAGGCAGGCCCCAGAAGTCAGGGAGCGGGGCCAGATTCTGCGTGGTGAGAGCACGGGGCCAGATCTCTCCATGTGGTGAGCTCCCGGATCGCTCGATCATGGCGGATTGGTGGGGGTCCTTCCGTCAGACTTCGTGGGGGATTACCAATTCAGGCATCTCGACCGCAAGCTCATCCATATCTGGGGCGGGTGGAGATCAGTGCCCCTCCGCTGGGTCGATCCAATTCCAAATCGAGGTGAGGAGTGGCCAAGGGTGGGAATCGGAGGATCCCCTAGTCGAAGCTCAGAAGCCAAATCATACAAGCAAGCGGTGATGGATCAGAGGTTCGGGAAGGGGAAGGAACAGTCGCCCTAGTGGAGGGACGATCGGGGGAGAAATGATTCATGGAGAGGTGACCAAACTAGAAGAGGCTCATCAACCATCGTCTGGTTCCTCTTCGGCTTCAGGTACAATCCATGCAATCCCAACTCCTGCTGATTCTCGTGGGGATGGAGGAGTGAGCATCACTAAGAAGGTGACCTGTTTCAAGTGTGGAGTGGATGGGCATAATTCAAGGGAGTGCGAGAAGATAGTCAAGTGTGAAATCTGCAAAAAGGATACACACATCACAGAGAGATGTGTCCGGCCAAAACAGGCAAAACCAGTGATTTAGATTGTGGGGTTGGCAGTGGATGGGTTGGGATTCTGCTCGACTCAACATGCTAAGGCTAATCCTAAGAAAATGAGAAAGGTGATACAGGGTGTGATCCAGGTAAAAGTAAGGACTCACTGCACAGGCCTATGGGTTAGGATTTCCTGCTGCAGTTTCCCAGCAAGGAGAAATTACAGAGCTGATTAACTTTCCTGAATTCAAGCTCAAGGGATCCTGTGCTAGTGTGGAAGTACTCCCGTGGTTTGCACAAGCCAGGGCTAAGGCCAGGTTGCATACAGTTTGGGTTTGAGTGGACAGCGTCCCTGAAGAAATGTTAAATTACCACGCAGCTTGTGAAATTGGATCAATGCTAGGTGCAGTAGAAAGAAATCGACATGGAAGCTTTGGATGAAAGAGATGAAGTGAGAATTAAAGTAGATGTGAAAAGTGTAGCCAAAATTCCACCAGTGCTGGAACTGGCTGTCAAACCTTTCATATATGACATCTACTTTAAAGTGGAATCTGTGGTAGACGAGGGCTGGAATGCTGAAGGAGATTTAAACCCAGGGAAGAGAAATTCAGTGGAAAATTTGCGCACAGGGAACAATGACAGTGAGGGAAACAGAGAAGTCAAAAGGCTCAAAGGCACTGAAGAACACAGTATGAGGTTTGAGGAGGATAATATGGTCATAGACAATGAAGAATTCAGGGTGAGATCTGATGCTGACACTTTGTGGAGGATTGCTAGAGACAAAGAATTAGCTTTGAAAAAACAGGAAGCTGAAAGAATGCAAGCTGAAAAAGATCTGGTAGCTCAAACTCTAATAGCAGAAGAAAAAGCTCAGGCAGCTCAGGCAACTCTTGCAAGGAAGAATGCTCAAACAGCAGCAGAACAAGTGAAGGCACAGGTAACAAGTGCAAAGGAAAGTCCTACAGCAGAGGTGGAAAATGAATTAGCCAGATCCATAAATGTGGGTGAAATACATGTGGCAATACAAATACAGGACACTCCCTCCCTGCAGCAAGTAAACACAAGCTCGAGCAAAATATCCAGTGCTTCGCCCCTTGATGTCATGATAGAGGAATCGACTCATTTCCACAGGGATGAGGAGAGGGTGCCACTGGAAGACAGTCAAGAGGATGAAGAAGATATTTTTGAGTCTCAGGAAGGGGCCGACTTTGCAAAAACTGTGGGGTGGAAATGTCACAGTCTGAGGAAAGCTCACAGGACAGAGGAGATGATGGCTTCAATGAGGTCAAGAAGAAAAAACACAAGCCAGAAGTTCAAGGTGGAGAAGTAAGGAGGAGTGACAGGCTAAGCAGATATGGAGACCAGAGAGTGGGTGATGTTGCTGCTGAGAGAGCTGAGGCAAAGGATGCGTTCCTCACTAAAGGTAACAACTACAACCCCTTCTCCGTCCTTCATACAGATAATATTTCTTTGTTAAATATTGCTAGTCAAGTTGGTGTGTCTATGGGCTCCAACACAGAAGCTAGTATCCAAAATGTAGAAAATATTAAACTTCTAGAACAAGCTAGGATAAATCTTGTCCTGCAGTCCAATAAAAAACAAATCAATGAAATGAAACTTGGTGATCTCTCAGGTCAATTTGACATTGATTCTGAGGTAATCCGAGAACTTATGATGGATGATGATGATGAATCGATTTCTTGTGAAGATACCTGCAATTCTAAGACCAAACAGGTTAGTCACAAGAAAAAGAGAAAGAAGAAAAGGTCCTCCCCACTTCTTAGAAAGAATAAGAAAGGTGGGGAGGGTCAGACAAGCAAGGATCCCCAATGAAAGGACTTATTTGGAATTGCCAGGGTTTGGGACGCCCTGAAAAACATAAGTTCCTGAGGGAGATGTTAACAGTCGAAAACGTTAATTTTATTGGGGTTCAAGAAACCAATAAAAATACCTTGAGACAGCTTGGTTGGATAGTATTAGTGGTAACAGAAATTTTGGCTGGTTTTATACTTCGCCTAATGGCAGATCAGGAGGTATTTTACTTGGGATTGATACTGATTTCTTTGAAATTGGGGAAATTGAGGAGGGAGACAGAATGATCAGAGCCTTACTCTTAGACAAGGAAAATGGTTTCAAATGGAACCTAATTACTGTCTATGGAGCAGCTCAAGAAGCAGACAAAGTGGATTTTCTAAGGGAACTATCCTCTTTTTGTCACAAATGCAAGCATCCAATGATGGTTGGAGGTGATTTCAACATAATTAGAAGAGATGAAGACAAAAATAAACCAAGTGGTAACAAGTGGAGTTTCCTTTTCAATGCCATCATTGAAAATTATGGGCTAAATGAACTGGAACTCTCTGGTAGAAAATACACATGGGCTAACATATAGGGAAAATCCAACTTTTGAAAAGCTGGACAGATACCTTGTTAGCCTAGAATGGGATTTGACATATCAGAATGTAACAGTTAAAGGACTAAACAGATGTTCCTTTGTTGCTAACAGTAGGAGAAATACAAAAAGGAGACTCTTTGTTCAGATTTGAATTATGTTGGCTGGATCGACCAAATTTTCATGAATTGGTAGTGAAAAACTGGTCTGCACTAGCTAGAGGAAAATCAAGTCCGGACAGGTGGCAATACAAAATGAGAAGATTTAGAAAGTTTGCTAAGGGCTGGAATTTAAACATTGAAGGTGAGTACAAGAAAATGAGAAAAGAGTTACTAGACAAAGTTATAGCAATTGATATCAAAAGTGAATCGTGTGGGCTACTGGCAGAGGAAAGACAAGATAAATTTGAATTAGAGTCTCAATTAAAATTCCTGATGAGAGAACAGGAAACCAAGTTGAGGCAAAGAGCAAAGGAGTGGGACATAGTGGAAGGAGATGAAAACACCAGATATTTTCAACTCAAGGCTCAAGGCAGAAGGAGAAAAACCAGAATACATATGCTAAAGGATGGGGATAATACCATTGAAGGGGCTACAGACTTACTAAATCATGCCACAAAGTTCTACAAGGAATTGTTTGGGCCTGCTCTTGAAACTTCCATTAATTTGGAAAATATGGACATGCCTCAAATTTCCAGAGAAGAAGGGTGTGAAGAATTGACTAAACCCTTCTCTCTGGAAGAAATTAAAGAAGTAGTTTTTCAATGAAGCATAACAGTGCGCCTGGCCCAGATGGGATGCCAGCTGAATTCTATCAGAAATTCTGGGATGTAGTTAAACATGATCTGAAAAGCGTGTTTGATGATTTCCACAGGGAGGTGCTTCCCATTGAAAGGTTAAATTATGGGTTAATCACACTCTTGCCAAAAAGTGCTGATGCAATTGAAATAAAAAAACTACAGACCTATTTGTCTTTTGAACGTGAGTTATAAAATACTCACAAAAGTTCTCACAAATAGACTGAGTTTAGTAATCAAACAAGTGATAGGAGAAACTCAAACAGGTTTTATTAAAGAAAGATACATTCTGGATGGAGTAATGGCTCTCCATGAGATAGTTCACGAAGTCCATAGGAAGGAATTTTGTTTAAGGTTGATTTCGAAAAGGCATACGACAAAGTTCGTTGGTCTTTTGTTTATCAGCTATTACAGAAAAAAGGCTTCAATAACATATGGTGTGACTGGATCATGAAGGTGATGAGAGGGGGCAAGGTAGCAATCAGAATGAATGACAGAATAGGGGCCTATTTTAAAACGCACAAAGGGGTCAGACAAGGTGACCCCTTGTCGCCATAGTGGCTAATGGATTAACTATGATGGTCAGACAAGCTCAAAGTGCGGGCTTAATCAAAGGATTAGTTCCACATCTTATAGACGGGGGAGTGACAATGTTACAATACGCGGATGATACCATATTCCTTCTACAAGAGGATATGGAGTCTGCTCGAAACTTAAAATTCATCCTTTGTCTTTTTGAGCAGATGTCTGGCTTGAAAATTAATTTCCACAAGAGTGACATATATTGTTTTGGAAATGCTGAAAATGAAAGTGCAATATACAGTGACATCTTCACATGCCCTTAAATGCCTTCCTCTGAAATATCTTGGAATTCCCATTGATAGGAAAAGACTGAGAAATTCTCAGTGGAAGCCTATTGATGAGAAAATGGAGAAAAAACTTGGGGTTTGGCAAGGAAAGTTCCTCTCTCTGGGAGGAAGACCCATCTTGACAGGCTCAAGAGTTACAAATGTGCCCCTTTATATGATTTCTTTGTACAGGGTTCCAAAAGGAGTGGCTAAAAAATGGGACTTCTACAGGGCTAGGCTCTTATGGCAGGACAGTGAAGGTGCTAGAAAATATCACTTGGTGAACTGGCCCACTGTGTGCATGCCAAAGGACCAGGGCGGTTTGGGCGTCCTGGACTTAATAACCATGAACACTAGTTTATTGTGCAAATGGCTTTGGAGAGTGGAAACTTCAGATGGGCTTTGGCAGGAAATCATTAAAAAGCAATATATCAAGAACTCGCCTCTTGCAGTGATTGGCAGAAAACAGGGTTCATCATACTTCTGGCAAGGCCTAATGGAGGTCAAAGACACCTACCTGGAGAATTGCACAAGAGAGGTCAAAGACGGCAGAAGTACCAGCTTCTGGTTAGATACTTGGGTAAATGGAGCCCCTCTGGCAACTCAGTTCCCTAGGCTATATGATCTGCACTTCAACAAAAAAGCTTCAGTACATCAAATTTTTGAAAAAGGGTTGGAGAACATGCATTTCAGAAGATGGCTGGTGGGGGAAACTGAGGACATGTGGCTCCAAATGAAACAGCTGTGCGAAAATATTACTCTAACTGAGGATAGAGATCAGGTCCACTGGAAGTTAGGAAAGAAAGGCTTCACTGTGAGTTCTTTATACAAGAAGTTAAAGACTCTGGATGTGCCTTTTCCTTACACTTTTATGTGGAAGGTCAAATACCACAGAAAATCAAAGTGTTTCTTTGGCTTTTGCTAAAAGATAGCATATTAACCAAAGAAAACCTACAGAAAAGAGGATGGACAGGTAGCACAGCTTGTTCTTTCTGTGGCGTGCATGAGACAGCTCAACATCTATTGTTTGACTGTCCAGTGGCCAAATATGTGTGGAGTGTAGTTAAATGTGCGCTAAATCTCTCACGGAGCCCCAACAATGTTGAGGATCTGATGGGTCCCTGGCTGCAATGCTTTAAGGGCAATCTGAAGAATCTGACACTGTTGGGGTGTGGTGCTGTTTTATGGTCACTTTGGAGAGCAAGGAATGATGCTTGCTTCAGAGACAAGAAGCTAATAGACCCTACAGAACTAATTTTTGTTATCTGTTCCTGGCTTGACAAATGGACTATTCTGCAGAAAAAGAATCAAAGAAGGATGCTCACGGAAGGAAGCAACTTAATCAGAAGGGTGGCAAGTGAAGTTTTCAACAGGACGCAAGGATGGGTGCCGACGACGAGAAGGATTCTCGGTTGAAGGCGCACGGAAGACACTTCATGTTGGCCAAGTCGTTGCAAAGAGCTCACGAGCCCCTGGCGAGTTTTGCAAGAACTGTGTTCCAGTTTATTTCATGCTGCTTGTTCGCCTGTTTACCTTTTCCTGCTGTTATGGTGGCATGTTCGCCTGTTTTGGTACTAAAATACTCTGTACTTTCCTACTTCCTAATGAAGTGGGGGGCGGAAAGCCCCTCTTCTAAAAAAACACATCCTCATTTCCGATTGGCCAAATTTGTTGTGACACACATCAAAAACGTGGTTTTTGATCCAACACACTACATGGGATCTCGCCGGAGAAAAGGTTGTAGGACACCTTGAACATGTGCAGCGACGCCATGAGCAACTGCCGCACGGGCCCCTCGATCCAGTTGTGCTTGAGGTGCAGCTCCAGGAGGCGCAGCGCGTCTACAAGAGGAGTTTTACGGTGCCCCATATCACTAGTATAATATCAGTGGTATCCTAAAGGGTATCGCGGTCATTTTACCCGGATCAGCCTCATTACGCCGTCGCCACTCCTCCGTTCGCGATAAAATCGGCTGAGTTGTTCCAACGACCAGCCCCCACACGATTTCGCCCCTCGCCGGCGCCGCTCCCTCGATCAAACGACTCTCCTCGCTGCGCCGCCACCCCCCAAAAACAATCTCGCTCCTCTTCCTCGGCGTGAAGGTTCTCAGCAGCGACATGACCTTTGCCACCGCGGCACGGATATGCGATCTCGGCACGGACACCCTCGGCGGCACCCGCGATGTTCGCGATCTTAGGGCAGAGGCCCTCAGCAGTGCTCAATGCCCTTCCCCATCGAGGCGCGGCGGTCCTTGTCTCCGACGCCATTTGTGTTTGCGTTGTGGTGGACCCCTGCAGCGCCATTTGTCTGGACGCGCGCACCGCTCCGCAGTCGTGCATCACGAACTCAACCTACAGCCGAGCACGACGTCGACACCAACAATTTTCCCTGCGTCAACCTGTTCGGATAGAATGTAAATATGATGCAGCATCACTGCCTGTTGATTCAGACTTGATTGTTGGGATTCCGGACATGGGTTTCACTAACCCTGTTGTGAAGGAATGTTAATAATTGGGTTGCAGTTAAGCTATTCGATGAAATGCTTTTGATCTGAAAACAGTCTTTCATCGGGAAAATATTCAGTGCAAACCACCTATTCGGTGGAATCGTGAAAACCATCTCCAAAAACCTACTTACAAGTTTTGAAAAATTATGAAACTTGGCATACTTGTAGAGGACATGGTGAGGAACTTGCATACAAAATTTCAGATCAAAAATCGCTTTCTATTAAAAGATACAAAAATAACAAATCAGGGTGGAAGAGGACAAAAATACTGCACAGTCACTCTTTTGTCCTTTTCCTCCTCTTTCTTCATGATTTGTTATTTTTGTATCTTTTAATAGAAGTTGAATTTGGATCTGAAATTTTGTGGGCATGTTCCTCACCATGTCCTCTACACGTATGCCAAGTTTCATAATTTTTCAAAACTTGCAAGTAGGTTTTTGGAGAGGGTTTTTACGATTCCACCGAATAGGTGGTTTTCACTTAATATTTTCCATGTCCTCATGTAGTTTGGCTGTGATGTTTGCTCATGAGAACTCGTGATGTTGAGACAATCAGTGGTGTGCATCATATTTACTAAACAGTAAACACCAATCAGCCAACCAACCTCGATGATAAAGATAGCTTGCAGAACGTTTCGATAATGAAATTCGGTACTGACTCAATGGATTAGGGATTATCAATATTTTCTCCTTGTCTGTCCAAATAATTACAAGTTAGCCATTTAATTTCATTCCGAAAATGCCCTGGTATTATTAATACCACTCAGAAATACTAGTGATTTTAAGAATAGGAGAGGACCAATCTTGACCGTCAGATCGTAAATACCACTAGTATATACTAGTGGTATGGGGCACCGTAAAACTCCTCGTCTACAAGGGCATCGGCCGCTGAGGCTGTTGTGGTCGAGATATAGCTTTTGGAGCCACCGCATGTTGTGGTTACAAGCCCACAATAGTAGAAGGGGGATCCTCCAAGGGTCTACCACAAGTGAGGGACCCCTGGGAAGGACTAGGAAGGGACCAAACAAGAGCCAAGAGAAGTAGGTAATTAAGAGCTTGTATTCAATGTCCTGTCCTGAGGGTGGTAGCGGGGTATTTATAGGTTCATACACCCCCACAACCCTAGAATTACAAGTACCATATTGCTCTTCCTCCAAGGGCACTATGGTCATTTCCTTATTACAAGGTGGGATTCCCCAACCCTAATGGGCCAAAGGCCAAAGTACATGGGCCTGTCCTATACTATTCCTCATCTTGGGCCTTGATGGGCTTCCTAGCAGGCCAGACCTTTGGGCCAGGAGGAGGGGACACAGTGGGCCTCTCCCAACAGCTAGCCCCACACAGTCGAGATCCACCTTCGGTAGGGCCAAAACTGTGTACTATCCGGAGGTCCGCCCGTCGTCCCCTCTTTCGGCGCTCCGAAGGTCTGGACTGCTTCGGCTGCTGAAGTGATGCTTTCTTCGCGGTTCCGAAAGTCTCACGCCGAAGGTGAGGTAATCACCGAAGGTCGGTCTTGATGTTCCGGGGGTAGCTGCCAGCTACTGTCCGGAGGTGACGCGAAATGTCTTGATATCCCGGAGGTAGCAGCCAGCTACTGTCCGGAGGTGACGCGAAATGTCTTGATATCCCGGAGGTAGCTGCCAGCTACTGTCCGGAGGTGACGCGAAATGTCTTTGTTATTCGACGGGGGCGACGCCGTCTCGTGCGATGGGAACGCGTTTAACTGGGTGGCGCGAATCGCGATGCGACACCGTTTCATATGGCGGGGCGCGTCTGACAGGGTGGCACGGATCACGATGCGGCGCCGTTTCGCTTGCCGGGACACGTGGCGTGATGTGGCCATTGATCCTTCATCGGATGGTCGCGTCGATTTACCGGGGGCTATATATTTACCGCCCGGGCGCGTAGGGTTTTCACCCCAGCACAATCTCTCATTTTCACCCGCGCCGCAGCCGCTTGAGTAGCTTGCTTCGGCATTCTCGCTGTTTGCGCTTGCTTCGTTGCCTTCGTTGCGTCTTGCTCGAGACCGTCGTCCTGGCTTCGGAGATGGCTCGGAAGGGGAAGACCAGCGCTTCACAGCACGACTGCTCCGCATCGACGACTGCTATCCTGCGTCGCCGTTCCTTGACCGAAGCACGGTGGATTCCAAGGCGCTGGACGAGATGGCGGCCCAAGGGCTCCTGAATCGGAGCCGGGCCGAAGCGCCAAGGAGGACGGAGACGACCCCAAGCCCGAAGGACGGGTACATCGTCTTGTACTGGCGGTTTTTCGAGGCTGGGTTTCAGATGCCATGCTCCCCCTTCGTGGCGGAGGTGTTGGATCTCTTCGGCCTCGAGATCCAGCAAGTCGCTGTCAATGCTCGTACGACGGGTTTCGGATGCGTCTTCGAGTGGGCGTTTTGGCTGGAAGGGTCTCGGCCGCACGCTGGTGCCTTCGCGGCGACGCATTATGCGCACGCCATGAAGAAAATCTTCAAGTTGGACGGGAAGGACATCGTCGGGTCCATGGGAGTCATCTCCTTCGTCCCCCACCCCGAAGCCGTCGTTCCGGCGAAGGCGTACAAGGCGCACTGGGGGCGTTGGACGACCGGGTGGTTCTACTACCGCGTGGAGGATGATTGTCCTCTCCGGTCGACCATGTTGGAGGTGCTGTTCCACCGGTACCCGACGGTACAGTTGGAAGGGACCGGCGAGTCCCAGGTGCAGTTGCTAGCGACCGTGGCGCATAAGCTCTCGATGCGCGACCTCCGTGAGGAGTTTGTCGCGGCGGGGGTATGGCCCTTGCTCCGAGATTGGGAGCAAAAGTTCGTTGTGGAAGTTCCGGGTGCCGATCCGGAGGTCCACCTGAAGCCCGAGAGTTTCGCAGGTACGTTTGCTTCGGTGAACTCTTTCCTTCGGTTGTTTGTCGTAGTTTGACGATGTGGTTTGTGCAGCAATGACGCTGAAGGAGGTGGAGGACGGCGCCGCTAAGATTCTCGGCCCCTTTCTTCCGGACGAGGCTTCGCGTCGTGCGAAGCTTGTTGGGGGTCCCCGCATCAACCGGGTGCTCTCCATCAAGTACCCGGAGCTCGAGCTGCCGGAACGGGAGGTGGTCACAGTTGCCGACGGCGAGGGGGAGGATGAGGAAGCCGAGAGTGAAGCTCCCCCGGCTCCGGAGGTCGTACTCCCGGCTGGCTCGAAGCGCTCTGCCGGGAATACCAGCAGGCCGGCGCCGAAGAGGCCTCGGCCTACCGTGGCGCATGTCGAGAAGTCGACTTCCCGAGCTGGGGCTTCGGCTGCCGAAGGTGACTTGGCGGCCCCTGCATCGCTTGGGTATGCCACCGACTTGGAGGAGTTGACCGACGACGCTGCCCGAGTGGCGATTGCCGTCGCGGCGGCTCCGCGCTTGGCCAAGAAGGTGGTGAATCTCGATTCCGACGATGAAGACGTCGGGTTTTTCGGGATGCCTTCCTTCGCGGCTGATGTCGAGGGAACGATGGAGCGGGTCCTTTGGTCTCTCGGTATCGTTTTCTCCTCCCATCACTCTTGCTTTGCTGGTTGTGGAAGTCCCACTAACGCTGTTGCTCTAGCGGAAGGCGCTCGCGTCGAAGCCTCCGAGGAAGAGCCTTCCGGAGGAGAGAAGGTGGCCGACCCGGAGCCCAGTCATGGGCGGGGAAAGGGCTACTTCGGGAGGTCGCCCTTCGAGCAGGCCGGACCTTCGAGGACGTCTGACGCCCGTCTCGAGTGGAGCGACTTCGTGGACCGACCGGAGGCTGCCGAAGTCCTCCGTGGGGTTTATGACTTCAACGGGCTCGGCGAGCTAGAGGATGCCATGGAAGAAGTTGCCCCGGAGGATGCTGCAGCGGCTCTCTCCGGGCTGACGATCAAGGTTCGTCGTCGTTGTACTTTGCTTCGAATTACTTTGCTGTAGCTTACTTGCTTCGCTTTCGTCAGGCGGCGGTGCTTGCCCGGCACCTGCAAGCGTCGCTCGAGGGCTTCGACATTGCGCGGCTCCGGGCGCGTGTCGAAGTCGCGAAGGTGGCTGTCGATGCCGCGAAGGGGGGCCGAGAGGCGGCGGAGAAGGGACGCGATGCTCTTGCAACGGAGCTGGCGAAGGCCTTGGCGGTGGAGAAGGCCTCTTCCGATGCCTTGACATCTGCGAAGGAGGTCTTCAAGAAGGCTTGGAAGGAGCTGGAGAGCCTCAAGATCTCCTTCGAGGCTTTGACTCGTGCGAAGGAGGCCACCGACAAGGAGTTGTCGGCCACGCAGGCGCTGCTGAACGCGGCCAAGATGCGAAGGGACGAAGATGCTGCTGCGGCATGGCAGGCACTTGGCGATTTCAACAGTCTGCTGGAGGGGTTGGGCGTCGAGGTGCAGCCGATTAAGCACGCCGCCGATGACCTCGGTGGGAGCATCGGGCGCCTTGTGCGCTCCGTGAAGTCGGCTTCCCGGGCGATGAATTCTTTCGGCACTTTCTGCGCCGAGACCGCCTGGACTGCCGCCTTCGGTTCTCTTGTGCATGTGGGCTGCACTCACCTTCCCGCTGCTGCTTCTGCCTCGACACAGCTGGCGGAGATGGCGGCTGGGGACGGGAGCCGGTTTCGGGAGCTGGCCTCGAGGGTGCGGAGCTTCGGTAACCAACTAGGGCAACACTTCTGGTTGGTGTTGGGGGAGAAACTGGCTCGCCACTCTGCCCTCACTGCTGCAGTGTCTCGGAAGTCGAAGCCCGGAAGCAGCAGCTCCGTTCCAACTCCGCCTCCGGTTGCCACTTCCTCCGTGGTGACGCCTCCGTCGGGCGAGATCCCTGCCGGGACCGGGAGCGCCAGCACCTTAGTGGGTAGCGGGGGTGGAGGCTCGGTGGCGGCCCAGGGCAACGTTACCGAAGTTGACTCTTCGGCCCAGCCTCCCCCTCAGGTGTGAGTTCGCGGGCTTCGTGCCATACTTCTTTTTGGTGTACTTAGTTTGTACTAGGTGCCCTTCGGGCTGCTTAAATGGAATTGTATTTCCTCGTGAACTTCATACGCTTCCACTGCGACTTATAGGTTTCGAGCGATGCCGAAGGCAATCACGCCTTAGTATGCCTCGACGTCATCCCGGAGAGCATTCTGATTCCTGCCGGGAGTCCTTCCGCTCCGGGGGGTCGACCCTACTAGGTGAAGGGCACGCAGTGGCGCCGTTGGCTTCAGCGCAATCAAGGAGGATCCTTCGGGGACTTTTTTCGGGATTTGCGCCTCCGAAACTCGCGGTTGATGTCGCAGGTACCGAGAGTCCCTTCCGAAGCTTTGCTTGCAAGGCGGGTTCGTCGCGAAGTGCGTTGTTTGAACTTAGCGCTGAACCCTCCTCTTCTTGTTGCTCCGAAGGCAGAGGTGGTCGACGTGTCGAGCGATGACGAAGATGCCAACGCCGAGGTGAACTTGGAGCAATTGCAGGCTGACGTTGCTTCTGCGTCAATGTCGGCAGACTTCGCTTCGCTCCGGCGCACACTAGCGCGAGACCGGGAGGAGATTGCTAAGGCCGAGGCATCGTTAGGGATGCGCTCCGGTAGTGGGCTGTAAGGTGGGCCTTCGGGCCCCGTGTCAAGGTGCCGGCTGACCGGTATTGTAATCCATGTCGAGCCGTTCAGCTCGACGTATGTTGAAATGGAGGCTCTTTCAAGCGTAATATTAGCTTTGTCACCATATTGTTGGCGTCGTCTCTTGTTTCGTGTCGGCAAGAGTGTCGTCCCCTCTCTTTCGGAGTGGAGCGAGAATTTTGTTCAAGTCGAGGATAGCCTCGAAAGGATTCTGTCGCTCTACTTTCGGCGAGGAAGTGAGCTCGTTTCGAGCGTCGTCCCCCCCTTCGTCGTCTGGAGTGGAACGAGAATTTTGTTAAGTCGAGGATAGCCTCGAAGGGATTCCGTTGCTCTACTTTCGGCGAGGAAGTGAGCTTGTTTCGAGCGTCGTCCCCCCCTTCGTCGTTAGGAGTGGAACGCGAATTTCGTTAAGTCGAGGATAGCCTCGAAGGGATTCCGTCGCTCTACTTTCAGTGAGAAAATGAGCTCGTTTCGAGCGTCGTCCCCCCCCCCCCCCCCCCCCCCCCCCCCCCCCCCTCGTCGTCGGGAGTGGAACGAGAATTTGTTAAGTCGAGGATAGCCTCGAAGGGATTCCGTCGCTCTACTTTCGGCGAGGAAGTGAGCTCGTTTCGAGCGTCGTCCCCCCCTTCGTCGTCGGGAGTGGAACGAGAATTTGTTAAGTCGGAGGCATCCCCCCTTTGACTTTGTTTAGATTCGTGCACGTTTTTGGAGGGTCTTTAACGAATGCCCCGCCTTCGACTATTACCGATGGGAGCTCCGGTTTGTTATGTCGGCATCGATTTCCCCTTAGTGTTCGGAATCTAGGTCTTATGTGTGCCTAGCTTCAGCCTATTCCGGAGGTTACCTCCAGCTCCCAGCTGGATTTCTGTGTAATTGGGCATCGAAAGGAGATTTCTCATTTCATTCATCGGTACCGGTTACATGGCCCCTTAGGGAATGCAGCTAAGGGGATCATCGTCGCCCTGCTGCCGAAAGGAAGAAGAACACACTGAAACAAGATACAGGTAACTTGTAGCACGCAGGCTACGCGGCTCGAAGGCCGGCGGATGCTAAGTCCTTAGACATAGTATCGGCGAAGGGCATCAGCGTTCCATGTTCTCGGAAGCGGTGTTCCGTCGAGCTCCATCAGATGGAATGCCCCCGGGCGAATTGAGTTGTAGATGATGAAGGGCCCTTCCCACTTGCTGTTAAGCTTGCCGACAGATGTCGGGTGGATGTTTTGCTTGAGGACGAGGTCGCCCGGAATGAAGTGTCGGGGGTTGACCCTTTGGTTGTACGAGTTCTCCACCGAAGCCATGTATCGCTTCAAGTTGGCGACTGCTTGGAGTCTTGTTTCTTCGAGGAGGTCCTTGGACACGTCTTCGTCGTTGGCAGGCGGCGAGGTAGTGCGGAGTGAGCCGTTCTGCACTTCCTCCGGGGTGACTGCTTCGGCGCCGAACAAGAGACGGAACGGCGAGAACCCCGTCGGCCTTGACTTAGTCGTGCGAAGGGACCACAACACATTGGGTAGTTGTTCGGCCCACTTCCCCTTCGGCAGGCCGAGGAGGCATTTTTTGATGCCGTCGAAGACAGTGCCATTGGCTTTCTCCACCGCTCCGTTGGCTCTCGGGTGGGTGACGGAGACGAAGCACTCCCGGACGCCGATGGAGAGGCAGTATTCCTTGAAGAGGTGGGACTCGAATTGGGAGCCATTGTCCACGGTGATGTGCATCGGCACCCCGAAGCGGCAGACGATGTTTTTCCAGAAGAACTTGCGGACCGACCGCGCCGTTATGTTGGCGAGGGGCTCGGCTTCGATCCACTTGGAGAAGTATTCGTACCCCACCACCGCCCACTTGAGGTTGCCGGGAGCGGTGGGAAGGGGACCGACGATGTCGATGCCCCATCGGGCGAGAGGCCAGACTGGAGGGATTGGCTGGAGCGGGGTGGCTGGGCGATGTGATTGTCTTCCCATCCACTGGCAGCTGGGGCAGGTGCGGACGAGTTCTTCGGCGTCGCGGGCTGCTGTAGGCCAGTAGAACCCTTGGCGGAACGCCTTGGCGACGAGGGCCCGGGGTGCGAGGTGCGATGAGCACAGCCCCTCGTGGATGTCCCGGAGGAGCGCCTTGCCTTCGTCGAACGAAAGGCAGCGCAGGAGTGGCTCCGAAACACCTTTCTTGTACAGGATGTTGTTGAAGATGATGTAGCTTCGGGTGCGCAGCTTGACCCTTTTCTCTTCCACCGGATCATCAGCACAGTACCGCCCCTCGAGCTGTGCTCGAATCGGAGCGCGCCAGTCTTCACCGCTTAGGATCATGACCGACCCCGGCTTCTTCGGAGCGAAGGATGCTTCCGATAACACCTCGTGGAAGGCGTCAGGAGGTATCGGGAGCTGATTCGCCGCTGCCTTCGCCAGGGCATCGGCCTCCTGGTTGTGTACCCTCGAGATGCTCTTCACGTCGAAGCCGGAGAAATGTTTCTCCATGCTCTGGACGACCTTGAGGTAGCTTGCCATTTCTGGGTCTCGGGCCATGTACTCCTTCGAGACTTGCTCAGCGATGAGCTGGGAGTCGGTGTAGACGGTGACCCTTCGGGCTCCGAGGGCTCGGAGCTGGCGGAGCCCAAGGAGGACGCCCTCGTACTCCGCTGCGTTGTTTGTTGTTGGGAACGCGAGCGAAGCCGAGTACCGGAGCTTCTGGTTGCTCGGCGAAGTGATGACGGCAGCGCATCCCGCTCCGGAGGAGCCCCAAGCCCCATCGACATGTACTGTCCAGAGCGGCTCTTGGGGCAGCGTCTCCGGAATCGGAGCGGGTGTCCACTCGGCGATGAAGTCGGCGATGATTCCGGACTTGATGGCTTTGCGGGCTACGAACTTGATGTCGAAGGCCGCTAGCTCGATGGCCCATTTGGCCATGCTGTCTGACGCGTTCCTGTTGCCGAAGACGTCCTTCAATGGGAACGAGGTGGGCACCGTGATCTCGTGACCTTCGAAGTATCGGCGCAGCTTTCGTGATGCCATCAGCACTGCGAAGGCCAGCTTGGTGACGACATTGTAGTTGAGTCGGGCTCCGGAGAGGGCTTCCGACACGTAGTATATGGGCTGCTGCACCAGCTTGTCTCCCACGGGGACTTCATGCACGAGGACCGCGCTGATTGCTGCCGGAGCGGCCGACACGTACAACAGAAGCGGCGCCTTCGGAGGCGGAGGGCGGAGCGTGGTCGCCTTGACCAGATATGACTTGATCTCTTCGAATGCTTTGTCTTGTTCGTCCCCCCAACGCATCGGGCCGGAGCCCCGAAGGCATTGGTAGAAGGGAAGGCACTTCTCCGCCGCTCGGGAAATGAACCTCCCGAGAGCGGCGAGTCTGCCGGTGAAGCGCTGTAGCTCCTTGGTGGTCTTGGGTGGCTCCATGTTCGGGTCCTTGGTGATCTTCTCCGGGTTCGGGTCGATGCCTCGCTTGGAGACGAGGAAACCGAGGAGTTTGTCGGCACGCACACCGAAGGTGCATTTCGCCGGGTTCAGCTTGAAGCCCACCTTCCGCAGATTCGCGAAGGTTTCGGCTAAGTCGCCGAGATGGCCGGAGTCGGAGGTGCTTTTGATGACGACGTCGTCGATGTAGGCTGCCGCATTTCGGTTGAGCTGGTCCCCGAGGGTCTTCTGTATTGCCCTGGAGAAGGTTGCTCCGGCATTCTTGAGGCCGAAGGGCATGCGGACGTAGCAGTAGGTCCCATCGTCTGTCTTGAACGCCGTCTTCTCCTCGTCTTCGGGGGCCATCCATATTTGGTGGTACCCGGAGTAGGCGTCGAGGAAGCTCATGAGCTCGCACCCGGCCGTGGAGTCGACCAGTTCGTCGATGCGTGCCAAGGGGAAGTCGTCCTTCGGGCATGCCTTGTTGAGGGTGGTGTAGTCGATACACATCCGCCACTGGCCGGTGTGTTTCTTGACGAGGACCGGGTTCGCGAGCCAGGTGGACTTGTTCACCTCCCGGATGACTTGCGCATCCTTGAGCTTCTGGATCTCCGCTCGAAGCGCCACCTTCTTTTCCTCCGACCACTCCCTCTTCCTTTGCTTGATGGGGGTCACCTTCGGGTCGATGTCGAGCTTGTGTTCGATGATGCTGCGGTCCACTCCGGACAGCTCGCTGGTTGACCAGGCGAAGACGTCTTTGTTGTTCCGGAGGAGGTCGATGATGCTTGCCTCTAGTTCCGGCGGGAGCCCCTCGCCGATGAGGACGGCTTGGTCGGGGCGATCGGGAGATAAGACCACGCTCTTGACTTGACCATCGACGCGCGCCTTCGGAGTTCCGGCCGGAGGTGTTGGTGTAGCTGCTTCGACCGTTTCAGGTTTCGGCTCGTGTCGAAGCGGGTGCACTTGCTTCTGGCCAGTTGTTTGGCCGTGCTCGATGCGGCGAGCGGCGAGTTGATTACCGTAGACGGTGATGACGCCATTCGGAGCCGGAATCTTCATGCAGAGGTAGCCGTGGTGGGTGACTGCGTTGAAGGCGTTGACGAGCCCCCTGCCGAAGATGGCGTTGTAGGCGTAAGGCATGTCGACGACGTCGAAGGAGATCAGCTCGGTGTGGTGTCCCGCTGGCCCGGAGAAGGAGACTGCGATTTTCACGCTCCCGAGAGCGTGGATTGGTTCTCCCCCGAAGCCGACGAGGGGGCTGTCGGAGGCCCGTAGCTCGGATCGGGGGATGCCTAGTTGGTTGAAGGCATCGATGAAGATGACATCAACGGAGCTGCCGCCATCAATCAGCACGCGACGGACCTCCTTCCCGCACATGTTGGCGTTGATCACGAAGGCGTCCTTGTGCGGGTACTCCATCGGGCGAAGGTCTGCCTGAGTGAAGGTGATTGGCACGTGCGACCAGCGGCATCGGGCCAATGGTGGATGGGCGGCCACATGGTTGACTCGCCACACGTAGTCGCGGCGCTGCCTCTTGGAGGCGTAGGGCTGACTGGAGCCCCCGGTGATGGCCAGGATGATGTTGTGGCTGGTTGAAAGTGGATGAGGTTCCGGAAGCGGGGGCAAGGCCTCATCCGCTCCGGGAGCCCCATGTATGATGTTAACTCCTCGAGCGGCGTCGGCGTCCCGGCGCTCCCTTGCTTCGCGCAAGGCGAAGATTTGGGGGCACTGCTTCGATGTGTGGCCCTGATTGACGCCGTGGACCTCGCAGTATGGGTCGCGAGAGTTGCGGTTGTATCGGCGACCGTTGTCGGAGTGCCGCGAGTTGTTTCGCGACCCTCCGGAACGACTGTCCGACGTTCTCTGCAGGCTCCGGCTTCGAGAGTTGATGTTGTGGACCTCTCGGCGCTGGGACCGGTGGCCTCGGCGGTCGTCCGGGGGATCGTCGCTTCGGTCGCTGTGACGTTTCCCCCGGTCGTTCTTCCTTTGGCTTGCTCGCGCTTCCTTCTCGCGCCGGAAGTCTTCGTCGGCACGTGCATGTGCTTCCAGGATTTGCAACAGGTGGGTGCAGGTCTTCGGCTCGGTCCTTCGGATCTCCGACCGTGCCGGGCACAGGCTCATGCCCTTCGTCACCGCCTCGATGATGATCGAATCTCGTACTCCTTCCACCTGGCACTTCAGACGGATGAAGCGCAAGGTGTAGTCTTGCAATGACTCGCCATCTTTCTGCTTGCACGCCTGAAGGTCTGCCGCCATGACCTTCGCGGCGTAATTGCCTTGAAAGTGGATTTGGAGCTGGTCCTGAAGCTGCTCCCATGAGTAGATGCTGTTCGCGGGCAGTTTGGTGTACCATATCTTGGCGATCCCGCTCGAAGTGAGGACGAAGGCCTTGGCTTTGATGTCGTCGTCGCTCCCTGCCGACTCGATGGCTGTCTCGTAGCTCATGAAGAACTCGCGGGGGTCGGAGGTGCCGTCGAAGGTTGGCAGCTTCGCCGAAATGAACTTCCGGGGCCACGCCACTGATTGTAGGCGCGCGGAAAGCGGTTGGTTTGTATCAGAAGAGCTTGCATGACGCCCGCTGCCGCTGGAGTGGGTGTGCCTCTCGTCGCGCTCTTGGCGGCGTTCCGGTGTGTCAGCCTCCCGACGACCGGTGCGTCGCAGGGTGTTTAGTTGAGCCTGGAGATGAACTTGCTGCCGACGCGCTGCTTCGGCTCGAAGGCGGTAGGTGGCTTCGTCTCGGTCAAGGTTCTCGAGGGCACGCTGCCTCAGCAGCCTTTCGTCGGCTTCGCGGTTGTATGCCTCTTGGAGCTCCGCTAGGCGCTGCTCCTCCGTCACTGCTTCGGCGAGCCCCCTTCGGCTCCGCGCTTCGTCTTCGGCGCTCCGGCGAGGTGGCTCCATCGTGTCGTTGTGACGCTCGACCTCGCCTGTATCGATGTTCTCTCCTTCGTCTTCGGAGGAGCCTTCGGCGCCTTCGGCCGCCTCCTCGACTGCTGGAAGGTCGGCGTTGGTTGTGTTGTTGGCCTCCGAAGGTGGAACCACCGAGGTCGACGCCGAAGCAACGGTTGTCGGAGGTGTCGAGCCGCTGGGGAAGGTGCGGATTATCGTCAGCGGGTCGATGCCGTCGTCGGAGGCCGCGGACCTGGTCTTCCGGGCACCCCCTGCCGGAGGGTCAGTTTTTGATTTTTCAGTCCTCTTGGTCATCTCGTCGTGGCTTCTTGTTCGTTCCCCACGGACGGCGCCAACTGTTGTGGTTACAAGCCCACAATAGTAGAAGGGGGATCCTCCAAGGGTCTACCACAAGTGAGGGACCCCTGGGAAGGACTAGGAAGGGACCAAACAAGAGCCAAGAGAAGTAGGTAATTAAGAGCTTGTATTCAATGTCCTGTCCTGAGGGTGGTAGGGGGGTATTTATAGGTTCATACACCCCCACAACCCTAGAATTACAAGTACCATATTGCCCTTCCACCAAGGGCACTATGGTTATTTCCTTATTACAAGGTGGGATTCCCTAACCCTAGTGGGCCAAAGGCCAAGTTACATGGGCCTGTCCTATACTATACATCATCTTGGGCCTTGATGGGCTTCCTGGCAGGCCAGACCTTTGGGCCAGGGGGAGGGGACACAGTGGGCCTCCCCCAACACCGCATGCTGGCGAAGTGGCAAACACTTCGCCGGGGATCGGGCCAATGAAGGAGTTGTACAAGAGGTATAGCGCCCGGAGGCTAGGCACCTCGGCAAGGCTTGCCGCGCGGGCCGGAGAATGCGTTGTGCTTGAGGTTGACGGAGTGGAGGCGAAGCGGCCATCTTGGTGAAGGATGTGATGAGCTTAGAAGCATTTGGTCGTTTCATTTTTCTTGTAATAGTATCAGATGATTGATGAATTGCATATTGTAATTCAGATGGAATCCGTTGCAGGTCTGCCCGTGTTTACAAATTCTGTGTCAGATAACTAATTTCATTGCTTCTTCTTCAGTATTAATTGGCTGCGATCAGCTTCTGCAATGTATTTGTTGTGCACCACTTGTATCAATCTTCAGTATACTGAACCATGTTTCAGTAGTATTGTTTGCAATTTGTTTCAAGAACTTGTCCTTGTGAAACGGTGAACAATATACACAAAAATGTTTGCCAGTTGTTCTCCATTTGAGTGTACTTTTACAAAGCGATGGTCTCAGGAATATTTTCTGGATTAGTTTCTGCATCGTGCTATTATTCTACCACCTGTTCATATGAATCTTCAGACTTTCAGAGACGTCTTGCCTCTTGGGCTGCAGAAAAATCTGGAGTGTATTATGCTATTGCTCGAACTTTGATAGTCTGAGAGATGTCAATGCATATATATACAGTCAAAATTGTGATTTAGATACAGCTACAGGATTAACACATCACAGATAATTAAACTGTTAACTGAGAACGACTCAAAATTATTTTGGACCGGGTTCCAGGAATGGCAAAATAACAGCGATTTGTGTATTAGAGGTGAAATGAAAAAAAAAAAACAATACGACACCTGAGAGATTCGAACTCTTGCGGGGAAACCCCATGTACTTAGCAGGCCTAATGTTGGACACCAATTTTGGTCATGGACTTGGGTGATCGCTGCTCTGTATTTTGCATGGGATCGAGAACTTCAGCAAGGTGGAGGGTGGCACGTGACAGCAATCATGCACGGTTGCGGTGTAATCAAACTCAGGCCAGGCACGTAGGCAACCGGGTTCTGTCTAACAGAATGAGGAGATACGTTCAGAGGAGAAGGCAAAGAGGCCGCGTCCGAACGTGGACTCTGCATGGTGCTGTAGATCGAAACGGAACCCGCGGCAAAAGTGTAGATGCTGGACTCGGTTGGCCAGGAGGGAATTGCGGTGGACTCTGTTTTCATCCAGGAGGAGATCACGGTGGTTAAGTTTGGCGTTTTAATTAGGAGATAAAAGGAGTCCCGTCAGTTTAAAAGTTTAGTTAAGATATTATTTTGTGTAACCGGACTATATATAGTTTAGGAAGTTGTAGGCAGGAACCACCACCGAACACAATCAATACGTTAATTATGTTTCATCTACTATTTTCGTTTTTCTTTTTCTTTGGTGTTTTGTCGTGAAAAACACTCGTATTTCTCTACGAAAGTGAGAATCTTTGCTGGTTTGCCGAGGAAATCAGTCGCTTCGCCGTTGCGTAAATACGGTGTCTATCTTGCTGTTGCTTGGCGAACTTGTTAAGCAACACCGAATGTCAAGTTTTATTCTCTATTTGAAAGGTCTCAAACTCAAAAGTATAATGAGCATGCTATATGCCCAATTTTAGTGGCATCAGTATGTTGCAGCGCGGCAACGTTCGGATATCAACCAAACGCGGCCTCTTCCCAAGGTTCCAAATAGAGCCGCACATTGTAATCTGTAGGTGCTTTGCTCCTCCGGTAGTCCTGTTGCTTGTATGTATATACATAAAAAAACGATTGGCAGTGTTGCTTTGCCAAACGTTGCTCTAAATAGATGTTGGTTCCTTGGAAATGGTGTCTGAAAGTAATTTTGGTAATTCTTGTTAGACAGTTTATATTCGGTTCCCTTGTTTCTAGCGATTCTGATTTAGTTTGGTGCACTTCCTAATCTCCCCTGTGTTATTCCATAAACCGGCTGGATAGATATGGCATGTGCCCCGGCCTCACGGCCTATATCTGTAAACGTCTCGCTACCGATCAATACATCGCGTAATTGCATCGCTATCATGGTATCAGTAGGGTTCGTTCCAACGACCCGCTTCCGCTTCCGCTAAACCTAGCCGCACCGCCGCGACCTCAACGCCGCCACCGCTGCTACCTTCCACTCACCCCGCGACAATGGCCACGGAGACGACGCTGAGCGCGAAGCTGCTGCTCGCCGTGCCCACGTCGCCCGCGTCGCCGCGCTCTTAGATGAAGAGCTCCAGGAGGCCGCTCGCCTTGTCGCTGAGCGCCAGGAGGCCGCTCGCCGAGACGCTGAGCGCCAGGAGGCCGCTCGCCTTGAGGCTGAGCGGCCGCGAAGAAGAGGCTCGCGCGCTCGTCATTGCTGCGCAAGCCGCCGCCGCCACCGCCACGCTGCACGCCCAGGCCGTGGCGGTCTTGAACGTCAAGGCGTTGGTCCCGATCGTCCTCGACCTCGCCTCGCCGAACTTCAATCGTTGGTGTGGCCTTCTCCTCAACACCCTTGAGAAGTATGCCCTCGCCGATCACGTGCTCTCGGATGACGATCTCTCCAATGCAATCTCCTGGAAGCGCATGGACGCCACCGTCCTCTCCTGGCTCTACGGGACCATCTCTCCGGAACTCCTCGAGCTTGTGATGAATCGGGAGGACGGACCGCCCACTGCCCACCTCGCATGGCTTAGCATCGAGCAGCAGTTCGTCGGGCACAAAGAGACCCGGGCGCTACATCTTGACGCCGCTCTCCGCACCTTCGTTCAAGGCGAGCTCTCCATCCCGGCGTACTGCACCCGCATCAAGAACATGGCCAGCCAACTTGCCGACCTCGGCGATCCGGTCCGGGATCACACCTTGGTCCTCAACACCCTCCGCGGCTTGAACGACAAGTTCGCACACCTGGCGCCCCTCGTTCAACGACAGCGCCCGTTCCCCACGTTCGACGAGCTCCGCGCGGACCTGGTGCTTGCCGAGATCACGCAGAAAGATCGGCCCACCGTGTCCCCACAGGCGTTCGCAGCTTCGGCGTCCCGGCCCTCCTCCTCGACATCCGCACCGCCCCCTCCTTCCTCCGGCAACCAAGGCGGCCGGAAACTTCGCCACGGCAAGCGCCAATGCGGCGGCGATGGCGCGCCTGGCGCACCAGGTGGCCGCGGTGCCTCTGGATCCCGGCCCACTGGGCCCCTGCCCTTCGGGTGGCAGCCCACGTACAATCCGTTGACGGGCACCTTTCAAGTGTGGCCCGGTGCTGTGGACCCGCGGCTTCTGGGCCTCTTCGGTCGGCCCCCTGCTCCTCCTCAACATCAGCAGGCGGCCCAGCCCACACAGCAGCAGCAGGCCCGCGCCCCGCCACAGCAGGCCTTTCTTACTGGGCCTTCTTCACCGCAGCTGGGCGCCCCTCCTGGCTTCCCGCCCATGCTTCCGCCGGGTTGGATCGCACACCCTGGCGGCCTCTATTGGGACCAAGCTGCGCTGGCCTCGGCGTTCAACACGATGACGCTCCAACCACCATCGACAGACGAATGGGTAATGAACACTGGTGCTGAAAATCACATGTAATCAAACTCTGGTAATCTTTGCACCTCTCGTCCACCATCCTTTTCCACTCCATCTAGTATTGTTGTCGGTGATGGTTCACTTTTGCCCGTTACTTGCACTGGCTTCACTTCTTTTTCTTCATCTAGAGGTCCTCTTCACCTTAATAATGTTCTTGTTTCTCCTAATTTACTTAAGAACCTTATTTCCGTTCGTCAATTCACCATAGACAATCATTGTTCAGTTGAATTTGACCCCTACCGTTTTTTTGTGAAGGACCTCACAACCCAGAGCGTGATCGTCAGGTGCAATAGTTCCGGGCAACTCTACCCCTTCGTGTCATCGTTGTTTCGCCCACTCGCCCTCGCTGCAGCCGGCTCCGACTCCACCACACTTTGGCATCGGCGTCTCGGTCACCTCAGCCACGAGTCATTGTCGCGTTTAGTATCGTCTGCGTCCATCACTTGTAATAAAAGCAAGCCTGAACACTTGTGTCATGCCTGTCAGCTTGGTCGTCATGTCCGTTTACCTTTTGGTCATTTGAGCTCTCGTGCTACACATAATTTTGATTTAATACATTGTGATCTTTGGACCTCTCCAGTTGTTAGTATCTCAGGTTACAAGTATTATCTCGTTGTTCTAGACGACTGCTCTCACTATCTATGGACTTTTCCTTTGCGACTTAAGTCAGACACGTTCACCACTCTTGCTCACTTTTTTGCTTTTATTTCCACCCAGTTCGGCGCCACTGTCAAGAATGTCCAGTGCGACAATGGTCGTGAGTTTGACAACTCCTCGACCCGCACGTTCTTTCTCACACACGGCATCCAGCTTCGCATGTCCTGCCCATACACCTCCTCACAGACGGCAAGGCCGAGCGCGTTTCGCACCACTAATGACATTATGCGCACCCTTTTATTTCAGGCTAGTGCTCCCGCGCCTTACTGGGTTGAGGCCCTTCACACCGCCACTTACCTCCTTAATCGGCAACCCACTAAGACACTAGCCTCCTCCATTCCGTTCTTCGCCCTTCACGGTGTCGAGCCTACCTATGACCATCTCCGTGTGTTCGGTTGTCTCTGCTACCCAAACCTCTCGGCGACAGCGTCTCATAAGTTAGCTCCCCGTTCCACTCCCTGCGTTTTCTTAGGGTATCCCTCAGGGTATCGCTGTTTGGACCTCTCCACTAACAAGATCATCATCTCACGACATGTAGTATTTGATGAGACTTCATTTCCTTTTTCCGAAGTCTCATCACCCCCTTCATCCGACTTTGATTTTCTTCTGGAGTTTGATGCTGCACCTGTTATTCCTATTGGTCCCTCTTTGATTTCAGGTACACCTGCGCCTACTGCTCCCACTGCCCCTGTCATCCGACAGGCTGCTGCTAGTGGCGCGCAGCCCGGCGATGCTGCGCCGGCCTCTCCTACACCTGCGGGCCCGTCTGCGCCCCATGCTCTCTCACCGCCTGCCTCTCCTGCACATATGGGCGAGGTTGCGCCCCATGCGCCCGCACCTGTGGCCCCACTCGGCGCGCTGCCCGGCAATGCAGTGCCGATCCAACCTGAGGAAATGCACACGGCATGATGACCAGAGGTAAACGAGGTTTCCGTCAGCCGAAGCTTGTTTCTGATCTGTACACTGCTCAGCTGTCTCCAGTGCCCAAGTCCTATCGTGGTGCCCTGGCCGATCCACACTAGCGGGACGCCATGACAGAGGAGTTTTCTGCGCTGATTGACAACAATACGTGGGATTTGGTGCCCCGTCCGCCTGGTTCCAACATTGTCACCGGTAAATGGGTTTTCCGATACAAGTTCAAGGCAGATGGCTCTCTTGATCGGTATAAAGCCCGATGGGTGCTCCGCGGTTTTACTCAGCGTCCTGGGATCGATTTTGATGAGACATTT
Source organism: Eragrostis nindensis (assembly GCA_012490785.1). Classification (NCBI taxonomy): domain Eukaryota; kingdom Viridiplantae; phylum Streptophyta; class Magnoliopsida; order Poales; family Poaceae; genus Eragrostis; species Eragrostis nindensis. Next base: position 4,268,354 of record JAAXCT010000005.1, on the reverse strand, counting down.
AGTCCAGTTGTCAAGCCTGCAACCATCCGTACTGTTCTCTTAGTTGCTCTTTCTCATGATTGGCCTGTTCATCAGCTTGATGTGAAGAACGCCTTCTTGCATGGCACCCTTGATGAGACAGTTTATTGTGTGCAGCCTTCTGGATTTGTTGACAGCTCTCACCCAGATTTTGTGTGCTGCTTAAATAAGTCCCTTTATGGTCTGAAGCAAGCCCCTCGCGCCTGGTACAGCTGCTTTGCCTCTCACATCCTGTCTCTTGGCTTTGTGGGAGCTAAGTCCGACACTTCATTATTTATTTATCGTCGGGGTGATGAGACGGTCTATTTGCTTCTCTATGTGGATGATATTGTACTCACAGCGTCATCTGAGGCTCTTCATCGTCGGCTTATTGGTGCACTTCAGCAGGAGTTTTCTATGAAGGATCTTGGGCCACTCCATCAGTTTTTGGGTCTCTCAGTCACTCGCCAGGACGGTGGTTTTTTCCTCTCTCAGCGGCAGTACATTCTTGAGGTTCTTGAGCGTGCTGGTATGTCAGATTGCAAACCATGCACCACCCCAGTTGATACTTCTGCTAAGATCTCTGCCATGGATGGACCTCCAGTGTATGATGCTACTCACTATCGTGGCTTGGCCGGTGCTCTTCAGTATCTGACTTTCACCTGACCAGACATAGCCTATGCTGTTCAGCAGGTGTGCCTTCACATGCATGATCCTCGGGAGCCTCACTACGCCTTGGTGAAGCGTGTTCTTCGCTATCTCCATGGCACCTTGGACCACGATCTCCAGCTACGCCGGACCAACCTCTCTACCTTGGTCGCCTACTCCGACGCAGATTGGACGGGATGTCCTGACACACGCCGCTCTACTTCCGGCTATGGCGTCTTCCTTGGTGACAATCTGGTTTCCTAGTCTTCGAAGCGGCAACCTACGGTCTCTCGTTCCAGTGCCGAGGCGGAGTACCGTGCAGTTGCCAATGCAGTTGCTGAGACTACATGGCTTCGTCAGCTACTGCAGGAGTTGCACATTCCCATTCAGCGCGCAACGATTGTTTACTGTGACAATATCAGTGCGGTGTATCTCTCGACGAATCTGGTGCAACATCAACGCACCAAGCACATCGAGATTGATCTCCACTTTGTCCGTCAGATGGTCGATGCCGGCGCTGTTCGTGTACTGCATGTTCCCACCACATCGCAGTATGCCGACATCTTCACCAATGGACTGCCGTCTTCCATCTTCTTCGAGTTCAGGTCTAGTCTGAACGTTCTTCCCTGTCGCTAGCGACGCTCAGACTGCGGGAGGGTGTTAGACAGTTTATATTCGGTCCCCTTGTTTCTAGCGATTCTGACTTAGTTTGGTGCACTTCCTAATCTCCCCTGTGTTATTCCATAAACCGGCTGGATAGATATGGCATGTGCCCCGGCCTCACGGCCTATATCTGTAAACGTCTCGCTACCGATCAATATATCGCGTAATTGCATCGCTATCAATTCTCACCAAATATAGCATGGCATTGTGAAAGATTACTAAAAGCAAAATACTAATGCAAAACTAAAATCCATCTTACAACAAGTACCTATACAACATCCTAAAGTAAAAAGTAGCTCTAGACATGCGCATTATATGGAGACAAAAGATGGTCGTAAATTCCGTCCTCCAAACTAGAAGAAATATGTGCCCAAAGGCCCTAGAAATTGTTCAAGTGCATGTTCACATCCTCATGTGTCATGTCATGTCCTGGACCTTTTTGCCTTTTCCATTCATTTTTCCTTTCCTTTGTTCCATTTCCTCTTTACAATTTCAGGCCTTCATTGCACACGCAGCGCAACAATTCATGCCTTCACATTCTTGCCATCATCTGTGATCAGACACCACATGCAAGCGTGTTGCCGTGCAAACAAGGCATTCCATCCTCTCCAATGCAGGGCCGACAATTGATTTGATCAAGACGCGCCACCGCCGGCAATCTCCTCCACCATCCACGCCGCCTCCGACATGCTGGGCCGGCACTCTGTCTCGGCACTGGCGCACTGGACGCCGACCCGGAGCAGACTAACGGCAGCCTCGCCCCCGCCGGCAGCGATGACGGGGTCGACAAGGTCCCGCTCGCCGCCCTCCGCCACAGCCGCCGCCGACCAATGCACGACGTCGGTGCCGCCGCGCGCCGTGGTGAGGTACTGCGACGGGAACCGCCCCGTGACGAGCTCCAGGAGCACGACGCCATTCGGGTCGGAGAACGACTCCTTGAGCCGCACCAGCGCCGCCGCATCCGTGCCGGGCTCCGGAGCGCTGCTGCCTTCGTTATCCGCCGCGGCAGCGAAGGCGGGTAGATGTCCAGTGCGGGGGATTCTGTCGATCGTGGATCGTGATTTAGTGGCGCTTTTTGCATGTATACATGATGCTTTTTTTTGCAATGAGGTCCTTGTGCGTGTTGAGATCTTCTTCTTGCCCATACTATTTTCGTTCCGTAGTGGTGGGTGGCTTCGTCCTCGTGGATTCCGTATGGGTTTCGTCATTGGCTGCGTTCGTGCTATGCTCGTTTCCTAGTGGTGCGTAGATTCGTTCCGTGCTTTGGTCTTTGTCCGCGTCCTGTTTGATTTTGTGCCCTGCCCGTATCGCTACATGGCGTTCTCGTCTTGGTGCTTCCCGTGCCCGTATCTTTGCATGGCATCCTCATCGTGTCTCTTGTTGCGCTGTGCCGCGTGTGTTTCTACGTGTGCGTCGAAGGTTCTGCTTTTGTGGAGGGCGGTCCCGGCCTCTTCCGCATATAAATACCTGGCCTGCCTGACTGATCATTGCGATCCCCGACCCAGTCGTCAGGCCGGCGGCGGGCCAGTGCGGGTGAGAAGATGCTTGGCTTGGGCCCGATCCTCCCAGCAGAAGGCGATCCAAAAGGTTCGTTCAGAAGATGAAAAGTATGCTCGCCATAAGAAAGCGCCATCTCGATGTGCAAAGTTTTGTTTGCTGCTTACCTTGTGAGGTATGTACTGCACTTTCTCGTTCAACCGGGATAGTGGTTGTACTCCCACCTTGAGAGATCGGGTTGGAGTTTCCCTTTTGCTGTCGCTTCGCTGCTGGTTGATTTGAAGTCGACAGCAGTTCTTGGGGCGTCAGATCTCCTTCGTCTCGGCGTTGGATTACCTGCGCGTTCATCGATTCAAGTGTGCATCGATTGCTTCGATGTGCCTACTTGTGCCAAGGTTGGTTTCAAAAAACTAGTTGTGGCTTCTTCAGAAGCTTCTTCCAAGCTGGAGTTCGGCTTCAAGTCGCAGGTTCGTCGCTTCTTTCGTCCAGGAAGCAAGCGTCGGGCGGTGGCTCCGGTCGCCAGCAGCGAGGACCACCGGGGAAGAGTTACAAGGACTTGTTTGTAATTTTCCATCTTTCTGGAATGTTCTTGTAAGCTGCCAATGTAAACTGCTAGTATATCAATAAAGATGTGAAACCCGGTTTCTCAAAAAAAAAAAATAAGAAAGCGCCATCAGATCGGCGAACAGATGGAAGAGATCAAGAAGCGCGTCATGGATTTGGCTGCACGCCGTGACAGGTTAGATGGGAACACCTCAGATTAATTTGCATCTCATTTTATTTTCTGCAATTTTGTTTGCTCAGGAATTAATTTGTCGGGTTCTGGACTGTTGTTTTCTCCCTCGAACAGGTACAAGGCTGATATTGATAATGTTAATCATGTGACAACATTGGACCCTCGCATGACAGCTTTGTGCACCAAGGCAACTCAACTTGTTGGCATGTGACAACAATGAAGTTAACAAAGGGAGATGACATGTCAACCCAACAACAAAGGATAGTCTCTATTGTTGGATTTGGAGGACTAGGCAAGACTACACTTGCCAAAGCAGTGTATGACAAGCTCAAAGTACAGTTTGAATGCACTGCTTTTGTCACAGTTTCTCGGAATCCTGAATTGAAGAAATTTCTCAAAAGCATGCTCTATGAACTTGACAACCAGATGTACGGAGATATTCATAACAAGTCACTCGATGTAAATCACCTCATCGATCTTGCCCGGGAGTTCCTTAATAATAAGAGGTATGTATCATATGCAACAACATTCACCAATACGATTTTCAATAATGTAAAAGTGGTTTACTACATATGCCAATTGTTATTTTTGTAAACCATGATAACTGTTATGGACTAGATGCGGCCCATGGCCCAGCCGGCTACCCAGGAGTCCAGGAGGGTACTGTTCACGCCTGTGAACAGTACCGGCGCTACAGTAGCAGCGGGCCCACAAGTGGTGCCTTGCCCATTAAGTTAGTTAAGAGTCTTTCGGATTGTAATAGATTACTAGTGGTCAAGTCATAGATTACTTAGGGGTCAAGTTGTACCTCCTCTATATAAAGAGGGGCAGTCTATCAATAAAGGGCAAGCAATAGTAAAAGGGTTAAGCCCTAATCTCTCCAGCCTCCATGCCGCCGCCGTTCCCTTCCCCAGGCGCCTAGGACGGCTAGCCCTAGGGCTGCCGATCCTCTCTCCCTTTCTCCTCTCAATTCTCCAATCCCTCTCCTATCTGATCGTGATCATAACAACTTGGTATTCAGAGTCAATCTGTTGCCTCGCTATCCGTAGCTCGCGACAGCAATTTCGATCCTTCACCACCGCCAATTTTTTTTCTACACTCCAGCAACATGGGCTGGTTTCCATGGAGCTTATCCGAGGATCATTCACGGGGCTCCTATTACGACCACGTCAACAGTACACGCCGTACTGACCAGGGCATGAACAGTACGCGGTACTGTTCGTCCGATGCAAAGTACCCGCGGCGCGGTTCGTCCAAGCGCACAGATCCGATCTCCTCTACGCGGGCAGCCGGCACATCAAACGGAGGCTTCACGTCGGGAGGCGGCCTTGCACGCGGCACAGAAGGCGGCGGCCGCAATCTATTCCTCCGCCAACATACCTGTTACAAAGGATTTCATTGCTGATATTGCTCGTACGGCATTGGAGCAGATTATCAAGGAAACAACTACAACACCCACCGCCTCTGCATCAGCCAACATCCCCGAGGGGGAATTCCAACCATCTATGGAGCAAGATATCTCAACACCAGCAGTTGATGCCGTCCAGGTGGCCCTCGTCAACGATAACACAACATATGACACAAGTGGAGACGTCATCAAGGAGGCATTCTCACGGGAACCATCTGCTATGGAGAACACAACGGTAAAACTTGATACTCCATTGAAAATTCATCTACCAAGTGCTCCTTTGTCTGTGCAGATGAAAACACCTCTCCCTGTTGATGTTCCATCATTCTTGGGTGGGCACAACAACAAAAGGATAATGATGTTCGACCCTGGTGGTTTGGGCATTCTCGGTAAACCACCCATCTGCAATAATTCTATGAGCACAGGATCTTGGGGTTCTACAAAAGGCGTGCTTGCAACACCACGGTTTCAACGTCATCAATCTTCATCATCATGCAACAGCCAAGGTCATACACGACCATCTCCCCCTCCCCAAGTTAAGGGATCAATTCTTTGTTCCCCACCAAAATTTTGTCGGCAGCTTCTACTTGCACCATTAGTCAATGATGGTGTCAATATCACTCTTGGGGTAGAAGAACCTTTGGCGCCAGATGTTATCCTAACTACGAGTCTCCCACCGCCGAGCTCAATCTCGCCCCAACAGTCATACACCAAGGAGTCATTCGCCAAAGACATCAAGCCTTGGGTAGGAGGTCCTCTGGCGATTGATATTTATTATGCCACATTGTCTACCCACTACGGCTCACCATATGAGTATATCAACATCTTCTCCAACATTCGACTTGTGGATATCTATACAATGCTTTTGGCCACAACAACTCAACCTCCGGAGTATGGTAACGACAACTGTGGTACCCTCATCACGACGACTGGGGCAAGAGGTTCTATTACATCTCCACTCATTCAGGATTCTGAAATTAATGGTTGTGAGTTTACTCGTGCTATTAATTTTTTGTTGGAGCAAGAAACCTTCTTTATTGGTTGCTCTGAGTCGCTCTTCATTTTGCATAATGTTTTCCTGGGAGTTTCTTGGTCATGCTCTTCTGCAATTATTTCCTGGAATTTCACATTTGAAGTCATCCATTTTCGATGCGATTATTTTGAAAGAGCAATCCATGGGAATGTCACCTATATTGGCCACATAAGTTTTCACTATAACTCTCTGGGGACTATAGTGCAACTTTTGGTTGGAACTTTGGACGACACTTGCGACAATATTCTTGAGGAACATTTGATGTTCTGCAAGTTGCAACCTACTTTTGCAAATCAATGGAGCATTATGCATGAATTTCTCTTTGCTGATGGCTATCTATACCTACAATGTAGTTCCACTATGCTGAGGGCAATTGATCCTTGGAGTTGAGATTATACCACTTCATGATGGAGGTCCAAGCATTTTTTCTACTCCATCTTCTAATCATATTAAGGAGGAACCCCGACATTCAGCTTGTACAGGCATCGTCTACAAGGGTTGCATTTTTCACCAGGGACAAGTTTTCAGCTACCTCATTTCCTTTGGAATATTTATAATATTGATATTTTCAACAATCAAATTTCAAGGATGGGCTCTCGATCATATCAATATTGGTTTCTGTTATGGGGATTCCGCACCATACTCATGTGGCGTGGATATACGGATTGGCCCCGAAAACTATATATGCTCCTTCATGACTTATGACCCGGGTGGACAATATGAAAGTTCCTCTGTTTTTATTAATGGTCTTCCTCAGAGAACTGTCATTGGCATAGGTCAGATCTTGCATACATATATTATTTTTAAATATACTGACTATTTATGCGATGTGCCAAGAAAGAAAGGAGAATTGCCAATCAATCTCGACGATCTCACTTCCATATCATGGCACTTTCACAAGCAAGTACTACCATGGCTTTCATTTGTTGGGAAGATGATTTTGGCAGAACCTTCATTACATGGTCCTTCAAGACTACATCGGCGACAACAATTGCATCGTCGACATACATTGCGAGCTATTCGACCATCAACTAGCCTTCTTCATCAAGTCCAGGAGCAACACAGGAGCATTGGTCGTTCATCAACATGGGGTCTTTTGGGACTTCAACCATGGCCGCCCCCTAACAGCTTTAGGATCCCCTATTCCGCAGCTCGAGGACGAGCTGCAAGTCAATGGGGGGAGAGATGTTATGGACTAGATGCGGCCCATGGCCCAGCCGGCTACCCAGGAGTCCAGGAGGGTACTGTTCACGCCTGTGAATAGTACTGGCGCTACAGTAGCAGCGGGCCCACAAGTGGTGCCTTGCCCATTAAGTTAGTTAAGAGTCTTTCGGATTGTAATAGATTACTAGTGGTCAAGTCATAGATTACTTAGGGGTCAAGTTGTACCTCCTCTATATAAAGAGGGGCAGTCTATCAATAAAGGGCAAGCAATAGTAAAAGGGTTAAACCCTAATCTCTCCAGCCTCCATGCCGCCGCCGTTCCCTTCCCCAGGAGCCTAGGACGGCTAGCCCTAGGGCTGCCGATCCTCTCTCTCCCTTTCTCCTCTCAATTCTTCAATCTCTCTCCTATCTGATCGTGATCATAACAATAACATAAAATTCTTGCTCCAAACAATGTAGATCTTTAATTACTTTCCTGATCATACTGGAATAAATATTCCAAAGCCGACTATCACATATACATAACGCATTATAAAATACACATAGCCCCGTGTGTGTGTGTGTGTGTGTGTGTGTGTGTGTGTGTGTGTGTAGCATCACCGTGCGCTCGGTTAAGTAATTCATGGTTGGATTCTTCAACAAAAATTACTGAGTGTAGAATAACTAAGGTGTAGCATCTAAGATGTTGAATAGCACTTTTATATATATATGGTACCAGTGGTAGGTAGCTTAATTTACACAAGTGAGGAAATTGGAACTTATTATATACTATTGGTATAACATTGCTTTTGTGTTATTACATATGCAGGTATTTCATTATTATTGATGACATATGGGATATTCGTAATTGGGATATAATTAAATATGCGTTGCCTGATGATAGTTCTGGATGTAGAATTATCACCACAACTCGTAATATCACAGTTGCTGAACATATTGGAGGAGTTTACAAGATGAAAGCCCTGTCTGAAGACAACTCAAAATTATTGATGTATACAAGAATATTTGGAAATGAAGACCTTGAAAAATGTTGTGGTGAAGATCTAGCTGAAATGTCCAATAAAATATTGAAGAAATGTGCTGGTGTGCCCTTAGCTATCATTACTATAGCTAGTCTACTAGCAAGTAAAGGAAGAAATGAAATGGAGTGGTACCATGTGTACAAATCTATTGGTGCTGGTATGAAAAATAGTCTAGATGCAGAGAAGATGGGAAAGATTTTGTCATATAGCTATTATGATATGCCAGCCCATCTACGAACTTGCTTATTATATCTAAGTGTGTTTCCTGAAGATTTTAGAATCTGGAAAGATCGACTAATATGGTTGTGGATAGCTGAAGGTTTTATCCAGTGTGAAGAAAAAGGGAAGAGCTTATATGAAATTGGAGAGAGTTACTTCAGTGAGCTCATAAACAGAAGTATGATCCAACCTATGTATGATTTTTTCGGTATTATTAATTCTTGTCGTCTACATGATATGGTGCTTGATCTTGTCCGTTCTTTATCAAGTGAAGAAAACTTTGTTACTGTATTGAGTGATACGGAGCACACATCTGCATTGACAAAAGCTCGGAGGTTGTCTCTCCAAAACAGCGAGGCAGATCATGCTAGCACTTGGGGTACTAGGAGCATGCCACAAGTAAGATCACTAGTTGTCTTTTCATATGCTATTAATCAAATACCTGCACTTCAGAGCTTCAAAGTTTTGCGTGTATTGGATTTGGAAGGTTGTGATCTTTCACAAGGTTACAGTCTCAAATACTTGGGGAGTTTATTTCACTTGAGGTATCTGAACCTTAACCACACAAGGATTGATCAGCTGCCTAAAGAAGTTGAGAACCTTCAATTTCTTGAAACATTGGACATACAAGAAAATAATATTTCTCACTTGCAGTTGAATATTGCTCAGTTTAAACATTTGTTGTGCCTATTGGTTGACTACGAAACAATAGTGTCAAATGGGATCTGGAGCCTCAAGTCCTTAGAAGAGCTATCATGGTTACGCATGGATGATGAGTTGTTGGACCATATCGAAGAGCTGGGGTTCCTAACCAAGCTGATGGTGCTGCGTATGAGCTTGCACACTGATAAATGGAACAACAAAATGGTGGAGTCCCTATCCAAGCTGCGGAAAATCCAGACCCTGTGTATCCGTTATGATGGTGGTCAACGCAACGTCGGTGGATTGGACGCCTGGGTCGCCCCTGGTCATCTCCGCCGCTTGTATACGCAAGACGGCTGCTGGTTGTCAAGGGTACCGGCTTGGATGAATAATCCCTCGCATCTTGCGGACCTCTGCGAGCTATACATCGCCGTGAGGGAGCTTCAGGAGAAGGATCTCAACGTCCTCGGGAAGCTGCCGGCTCTCACCTATCTAGATCTATTGGTGGACCATGAGAGTCTCGGAATCCGTGGGAGATTCGTCGTTGGTGCTGGTTCGTTCCCATGCCTGATATAGTGCGTGTTGACGGGATTCGTAGTGCCAGTGGTATTTCAGCAAGGGGCGATGCCGAGGCTCACAAAGCTTGAGTTCGATTTCCATGTACCGGAGGTGAGGGAAACTGCAGGCAGCGATGGTGGTTTCGAATTGGGCCTCCAGAACCTGCCGTCACTCCAGAAAGTCTATGTTGACTTCCAATCTGAAGGCGCCAGCAAGGAGGAGGTTGAGAAGGCAGAGGCTGCGGTGAGAAAGGCAGCTGAAATCCATCCCAATAAGCCCAAGCTTGAGATCTATTGAAAAAGTGGTGCGCTTACTCAGTCTGTTCTTCCTTGATTCTCCCATTTCCCCCATTCTTCTATCCTCAGTTTCCTCTTTGTTTGTTTCTTTCTCAGATTTTTAATAGTGAATCACGGACTGACGAAGATGATTTTTTATAGTGAATCATGGACTGGACGACTCACCACGGGCCACGTTCGGGGCCACCATCTCGGCGGCTCTGCTGTTCCGCTCGTCCTGCCGCCATGGCGCCGGTGACCAGCAGGATCGCCGGCGCGCCGCGCTGGCCTGAGGTCCAATGTGGTGTGGCTTATCGATACCTGTGGATCACTCGACTCACTCGGCGATCGTATAGCAAGGAACCGAAGCTGCGGGCGGCGATCGACGACGCGCGGACCCGGGGGATGCCGCCGATGGGGTCGAGAGTTCAAGGCGCACGCTGATCCTTCTTGTGGGACCGTGGCGGCAGTGGTGGGTGCGCTGGTGCTCCGTCGCGCGCTTCGCCTGAGTGTCCCTGTGCCATGGCGCCAGCTGCCATTCTCGTAGGGCGCGCTGTGCCTCAGTCGCGGCTGCGGCGGTGTTGGTGGACAGCAGTGGCAATGCCAACGTTTGCGCCGAGGAGTGCGCGATATAGTGTCAACTGCTGCTCTTCTTTACGTTTTGTATAGGATTGGAGTACAACGTTCCGACACGGCTGGGCTGTTCAAGAGTTTCGGAGCGGAGCGGAGCGGAGCGTAGCAAAACCGAGTTCTTGTTCATTTGAAGTTACTTGTTCATAGGAGTGGCTTAACTTGTTCTTTTACTTTGAAGTTACTGATTTTTGTATGCTTATACGTAAGGGATGAGGGATATCATAAAAGAGAGTTCTTGTTCATTTGATTACTTGTTCATTTGAAGAAAAAGCATTTGCTCACACCGCAATGTAACACAAGTTCGCTGCAATGGTGATCAGCGATTTTACATGCGGATTTCTTCGATGGTGCATTGGGTGACCTCGCCGCGCTATGCCACTCCACCACGCAGTGACGCACATGCCTTCACTCATCTCTCCCCTCTCCACACCACGGCGTCAACACTGCCGCATGCATGTGCTTGGGTTCGGAGCGTATTGTCGCGGCAGCAGGGCAATCGAGACAGGGGAGGAGATCCCGAGCAGAGCAGGGAAGAACAGAGCAGTGCTCTGCACCTGCACTCATCGTAAAGCAGGGCAGCTGAGCTGCTGAGATGCAAGGAACTGTACCTGCAGCTATTATGATTTGCCATGCCATCTATTGGTACTGGTTTGGAGAATAGCCTAGATGTAGAAAATATGAGAAAGATTTTGTCATATAGCTATTATGATACGCCATGCCGTCTACGGACTTGTTTATTATATTTAAGTGGGTTTCCAGAAGATTTTTAAAATTAAAAAAGATCGATTAATGCGGTTATGGATAGCTGAAGGTTTTATGATATCCAATATGAAGAAAAAAGGAAGAACTTGAAATCAGAGAGAATTACTTCAATGGGCTCTTAAACAGACGAATGATCCAACCAGTGTATGATTTGGATGGTGTTGATATGGAATCTTGTCAGCTACATGATATGGTACTTGATCTTGTCCGTTGCTTATCAAGTAAATAAAACTTTTTTACTGTACTGAGCGACACGGAACACACGTCTGCACTGGCTACAGCTCGGAGGTTGTCTCTCCAAAACAGCATGGTAGATCATGCTAGCACTCAGGGTGCTAGGAGAATGGCACAAGTAAGGTCAGTTGTTGTGTTTTCACTTGGCATTAATCCAATACCTTCCCTTCAGAGCTTCAAAGTTTTGCGTGTATTGGATTTAGAAGGTTGTGATCTAAGAAAAAAGGGTGACAGTCTCAAGTTCTTAGGAAGTTTGTTTCACTTGAGGTATCTAAGCTTAAGAGAAACATGGATTGATCAGCTCCCTAAAGATATAGCATGGAAATGTTAAAAAACTACCTAAAAACCAATTTAAAACTACAATCCGTCTTACAACAAATCCGTATAGAACATCCTAATGAGAGCTTTGGACATGGACACAACAGGGACAAATGATCTTCGATCCCCTGAAAATTCACCAGGTATGGCTGTTAATTCCTTCCTCCAAACAACATGGACAAATGGTCTTCTTGTTTTCCCCTTTCTTTCTACTTTCGAATTTCCTTTCCCTGTTCTTTATCCTTCTTTACAAGTTCATGCCATTCAGCGCTGCCAGGATCTGACAGTGGAGCTCCACATGCATGCGTGTTCGCCTGTGCTTGACATGCCATCATCCTCTCCCATGCATCAACGAGCCGTGACTTGAGTGATCACGACGCGCCGCCGCCGGCGATCTCCTCCACCATCCAAGCTGCCTCCGACATGCTGGGTCGGCACTCCGTCTCGGCGCTGGCGCACTGGACGCCGACCCGGAGCAACCGCACAGCGGCCTCGCCCCCACCGGCAGCGATGACGGGGTCGACAAGGTCCCGCTCGCCGCCCTCCGCCACGGCCGCCGCCGACCAATGCACGACGTCGGTGCCGCTGCGAGCGGTGGTGAGGTACTGCGACGGAAATCTCCCCGTGACGAGCTCCAGGAGCACGACGCCGAGGCAGTACACGTCCGACCGTGGCGACACTACGCCGCGCGTGGTGCCCTCCGGCGACCGGAACACGAACATGGCCTGCGGCGCCTGAGCAGGGTTCACAAGAGGGAAGAAGCCGTAGTCCACCAGCCGCGGCTCCAGGTTGGCGTTGAGGAGGATGTTGCCTGACTTGAGGTTCCCGTGCGGCGGAGGCGGCGGTGGCGCATCGAAGTCGGCGCCATCCATGCTCACGAGCCGCCCTGCCGGGATCCCGAGTTTCTCGTGGAGGAACGCTATGCCGCGCGCAATACCGACGGCAATCCTCAACCGCGCCGGCCAGTCCAGGACCAACCTGTTCGGACTCTGATCCCCTGCACATTTTGATCAGTTGATTGATTGATTACTCACGACATTAACTAGTAGTAATTAAAGGTGATTCGTTGCTTGATCATGTGTTCGTTAATCAATTACCATGAAGGACGTAGAGGAGGCTGCCGCGGGGCATGTACTCGGAGACAATGAGCTTCTCCTCCCTGCGATAATGGTATCCGATGGGCGGGAGCACGTTGGCATGGCGGAGCTCTCCGAGCATGAGCAAGTGCTGCTCGAACTCGACGCGGCCGACACGGTTCATGTCACGCATGCGCTTCACAGCGACGGTAACGCCGTTGCGCATGGCGGCCTTGTATGCGGACCCGAGGCTGCCATTGCCGAGCACCTCGGCTGAGGCCTTCATCAGATCCGGCAGGCCGAACGGCGCGATGTCGTCGCGCATGAGTACGAACTCGCCCATCCGCCGGCCACCGCTCTGAGAACCACCGCCGTGGCTGGACGACCCGCCGGGCACGTCAACGGCCACCATCTCGGCGGCGCGTGGCCTCCTCGGCGACATCATCGCCTTGCCGACGCCAGCACTGGTGCCAGCGCCAGGGTAGTCCCACGCAGCCGGCGTCCGGCTGTTCATCTCGTCCTGCCGCAACATCAGCACCATGGCGCCGGTGACCAGCAGGATCACGAGCAAGATGATGCCGATCACCACGAACACGCTGGTCTCCTCCTGGACGGCGCGGTAGTCCGCCGGTGTGGGCGGCGTCATCGGCGTCGGCGCAGGCATGATCGCAGCGCATGCGCCGGGGTCGCTCCCCGGCGCGCCACACAGGCCGGGGTTCCCGGCAAACGAGGACTCCTCGTAGCGGGACGAGACGCCGCGCGGGATCTCGCCGGAGAAGAGGTTGTAGGACACGTTGAACATGTGCAGCGACGCCGGGAGCAATTGCGGCACGGGCCCCTCGATCCTGTTGTGCTCGAGGTGGAGCTCGAGGAGACGCGGCGCGTCGGCGAGGGCGTCGGCCGGCAGCAGGCCGGAGAAGTTATTGTGGTCGAGGTAGAGCTTCTTGAGCCATCGCATGCTAGCGAACACCTCGCCTGGGACTGGGCCGGAGAAGGAGTTGTACGAGAGGTATAGAGCGCGCAGGCTGCGCGCCTCGACAAGGCTCGCCGGCAGCGGGCCGGAGAACGCGTTGTGCTTGAGGTTGACAGAGTGGAGGCCCGGGAGCTTGGCGATGGCGGCGAAGTCGAACGTGCCGGAGAGGTTCATGCGCGCGAGCCGGAGGCCGGCGAGCGCGCCCTTGTAGCACTGCACGCCGGGCCACGGGTCGTTCTCGTCGCACGGCGACGACGCGGACGACGCCGACCATGCCTCTAGCATGCCGTTCGGGTCCGAGAACGACTCCTTGAGCCGCACCAGCGCTGCTGCGTCCGTGCCGGGCTCCGGAGCGCTGCCGCCTTCGTCATCCCCCGCGGCGGCGAAGGCGGGTAGGAGGAGGAAGAGAGTGGAGAGCCGGAAGGCGAGGACGAGGGTGACCATGGCCGGTTCGGCGGTGGTCAGAGCCTTTTCCTCGAGCTTTCTTCCAGCTTTCCGTACGTCAATGGCGATTGATCCTCCCCAGGATCGCAGCGCCTCCACAGCTTTTTCTTGCGCTTCAGTGGTTGCGCAGGCAGTTTCGGGAGCCAAAAATAGGGGGCTCCAGCAGATGTCGATGGAGACGATGCAATTCAACAGTTTGAGCCAGCCACTGTTTTCACAACAGGTGTGCAGAGGGATTCAATGGCATGGAACAACAGTCTGAGCCAGCTCCCCTGTTCCACCACTGTTTCGTTTTTTCTCCTGGAAAAAAGTGAGGCAGGTAAAACCGGAGCAGGTTCAGCAAATCGTCAGGACTAAAAATAGTCAGGGTGCAAAAATAAGCAAAGGTCTAAATTAGCAAAACCGATCAGCTTCAAGTTCATTGGTGCATGTATATAGCATGATTGGAATCAGAGCTACGTGAAGGCTGTTAAAAGTATAGCTTTCAGCCTGATAATTTCATCAATATAAAAGGAGAATGAAGAACTACAGAGTTACCACTTCACATGGGTTAAAACAAGGCTATGGCAACGTGTGGTTCTGTTTAGAGGTTTTGCATACGCATTGCTCTGTAAATAACAGCAATTAACTTTTGCAGCGAACAAAGCTAATCTTGAGTAACCTTATGTAACTCAATCTGTATGCTCCAGCACTAGTGTTTAAGGTATCATGAAATGAATATTTTGTTCTCTAAAGGAACAAAAAGAAACACTGCAAGCACTATAGCCAATCTAAACTCAAGGTAAAAGAAGTAAACTACAAGAAACACTATCGAGAACCTTAGCACACAATTTACAACAATCACTCTGCCTTTGTCATATGTACACATCTGCGCTCATCCTGGGGGTTAAATTCAGTCTTAAACATTCTACTGTACATATTCATGCCTTGAAAATTTGAAGAGCTCGGCAATGAGTTCCAAGGGGAGTCCCATCGTATCTGGTATTCGAAAGTAGATGAAAGGTAGAGCAATGCAGCAGACCAAGGCATAGACCCCGCATGCTCCACCAAGCCCAATTGTACTGAGCATGACTGGGAAGCAATATGCTGAAAGCAGCCCCCCAAACCAGAAGGCCAGCGAACAAAAGCTTGCACAGGTTGCCCGGGCCCTTGTTGGAAACATTTCAGAACAGAGAATGTTGGGTATTGGTCCCAAACCAATGACATATGAGCAGAAGCAAATAGTTAGTGTGAGGTGGAAGAGGATGGCATGCTCCAGTGATCCCATCTTCACCACACTGGTCAAGGACATAATGCTGAATGCTAATATTAGGATCGGAGTGGTGAACAGCAGAAGAGCCCTGCATAAATGTAGAAATGTCTTAGCTTGAGGGTTTTCTTATGAGTGTACATCAATACTTGTTATCTTAACCAATAAAAAGTGCATCCTTTCAAAATCGTGATCACCACATAAGAAACATGTAGTTGGATAGGTTTGCAACATGAGACACTGGTACACGGTTTGACAAGAATATGTAAGATGCCAAGTGCAAAATGAATCTCAGAAGCAAAGGTAGGAATCACGAGTTGGCAAATTTAGATAACTACTGGAACTCAGACAACATAAAACAAATAGCGAGGCATCACCAGCTGATGTCACCGAATAGACCCTTTCTTATAGTCCTTTTGAACGTGTTTCTTCCAACTGTAAATTAAGTGCTTGTTTGAATGTTGATAATATTGTATAGTTTACCTTCTTCCACAGACATCCATCAGCAGCATTGCAGCAGTGATACAAGGAAGCATCAGCAAAGCATTAAGGGTGCTTATGAGGATTGATGTTGAATGCTGAGAGAGTCCAATGTCTGTAAACAAACTAGCCACTCCAACTTGTTCAAGTAATTCAGGAGTGTAGCGGAGAAGGACAGTGATTCCTGCAGACTGTGTTTTTAAAAAGAGCAAACAGGAAACAAGCAAATAGAAACTGTCAGTATAATAAGCATTATGGCTGCCATTAGAGAAAAACTGTGAACCGAACCCAGTGCTGAACTGCACAAAAAGAACTACTGGTGACATATCGTCATACCTGCTGAAGAGTTTGAATTAGCATGCCATAACACAAAGCATGCCTCACTCCTGGTAGAAGAAGCACTCGCCATTTAAACTTCATATCAGCTGTTTCAGATAGCCGCATAATTTGAGGTCTGAATGGGTGGCGCCCAGTGTTTTGCATATAATGATGTGCAGGCTGGTGAGGCAATGTTGTTGCATGGATTTCTTCTTCTTCTTCAATATCATAATCATGTAAAGAAGCCATAAACTCCTGTGCAAGTGCTGGTGTACCATGCCTCCTTAAATATGAAGAGCTCCCTTCAGAAGTAAAAGATGTATTTGTATCATTTACTCCCACATTTGGTCCCTGGGAGAGCAGAGAAGCTCGCAAAACATCTCCATTATTAACTTCTCCGCCAGAATAAGCCTCCCTAGTCTGTTGTTCACTATCTCCATCCCTGTGCTCATTCACTTGTTCATGTTCCGCAAAAGAAAAGTTGTTCAAAACTGGGAAGAAACTATTCCGCCTACTCCCTGCTTCGGACATACTCTCGTGAATGCTTCCAAGAAGATCAACAAGTGGATCTGAAAGGTGCCAATAAAAAGTACTATGGGGCAAAATCTGGCTGGCGCTGGTTCCAGTGAAACTTTGACCCCGACCAACGTCCGTGTCTGATATAATGTCTATACCTTCCACAATAAGAGCTATTTCTCCTGCAAGTCTATGTGATGTCATGATACACTTAAGCTTCTTTAGACTGACAAAATTAGAAATGCAAAAATAATGGTTCATTATATTTACCAAAACATGTTATAAATACATCATGTGTAAACAGGCCACTCTCAACCCCCATTTGTATATTGAGATCAGAACTATGCTAAATTGTTTTCCACAGAGAGTCATTACATAAACCACATTATCCAGCTGCCATATCTGTTATAATGTGGGTACATAATTGTCAAGTACATGTTATGGGTACAAATTTTGAGGGGAAGATTCCAGGATGTTACCAAGAAGTATTGGACTAATTTCGTGTTCAACTCCTTTCCATATACATAAAGTTATGAGATAGACTACTAGTCAATTATGTAGCCATATGGAGGCTTTCTTTTAATGTAAGTGACTGAACTGCCATTTCCAAAGGCATAAAAAGGAATATGCATCTTCCCCTCTCATTGTCTAGGCTACATGAACACCAAACAAGGAAAGAGGTGGATATACTAGCACAATAAGGTCCATGATGCATTAGCCACCACTAAAACTTTCCATATTCCACAATTAGACCCATGAAAATAATAATATTACAAAAAACTGCAAAGGTAGTTTATTTGGTCATGCTGTCAGAAAATAGTTAAAACTATACCTTTCTATAGGCCAAAAGCCCATGTCTATTAATTATTAATTTCCATACTAGTTCAAAAATAACCATCTTATGATATAACAGTAATATGTGAATAAATTTGGAAGCAACTGGCAACATCCTCACCTGATACATCATGCTTCCCTCTAAGCCACTGCAGAGAAACTCTAGCCTCACTAATCTTGCCATCACTTGCAAGCCACCTAGGTGATTCTGGCAAGTAGAACACTAACAATGCAAAGTAGACGACGGAAGGAGCAACGATGGCACCAATCATTATTCTCCAATTGGGCAAAGACATTAGTGTGAACCAAAATATAAGGCAATAGGAGAAGATAGTTCCTATGAAGAACATGAACTGCGGCATAGTTCCCAATGATCCCCTCATGTTTTGAGGAGATGTTTCGGATATGTAAATTGGGACACCGGTGAAAACCAAACCACTCCCGGATCCTATAATTAGCCTAGCTAGAAGTAGAATATAGATGTTAGGAGACCATAGCATCAGGATTCCGCCAAAAAACAATAGCATAGATGAATGAACCAGTACAGCACGTCTGCCGAGCCAATCTAATAGTGATCCAGAGAATATTGTTATCATAATAGCCCCAAATGCTGAAACTGCTATAGTTATACTGTTGATAGAAGGTCCATTCACAAGTTCAAATTCCTTCTTCATATGAAGATTGGCCTCTGTCCAATAATATAAATCACCATTAATCGAGTTTTCTGATTGAGGTAGTATCTGCAATTACGAATCAATAGCAGCAATAAAAAGGGTACCTAATAATGCTGCAAAATCCCATCCAAGTAGTGTGTAACCAATAGAAACAACAACTGCAGAAAACACTGTTGACTTCATTTAATCAGGTACTATAGCCCTGCTGCAAATAATTTGTGCACCTGAAAAATATGAATACTTGTGAGGAACACTTGCTGAAGAAAAAAGAATCTGATCAAATTTCTTTTTTTCTTTCGGAAACCAAACAAATTTCTCCTTCCAGAATTATTAGATTTACGGTTATATGCATTAAACTCAATGTCTGTCATATTACCACATTGTTTATAAAACAGTTATATATTGCAACAACTGAAACTCTCTTATTTGTTGTAAAATTATAGGGATTAATTAACGCATTAGTTGTGTCCTAAATTCATGCGCCTTCCCATGCTTCATTTGCTATTTGTAGGAAGTACTTCTGCAGTGATCCAGCATCCAAACAAACTGCAGCTGTCAAATATGGGTATATGGCTAGATGGTTGGGTTATTGAAAGAAACAAGTCATCAAGCATTGGTTTGCTGGCATAACCTGCTACAATAATGAACTGATATTAATCTTTCAGCTCTGATTTTTCTGACAACTGGCTAAGGAAACTGTTGTGATAATAGTTGCATATCAAGGTTTGTAGATTCCTCCCACATCCATCTAATAGAGAAGTTTTCTTACGCCTCGCCTACAAAATTAGCTGCTACTATCCTACATCTTAACCTGTGACCCACCTCGCCGCGCCACCCACCTCCTCTTCCCTGCTACCATCCACATTTCCCATTTCTCTCTTTGGTCCCAGTGGCGCTGGACCACCAGATCACGGCCCACACCAAACTAGGACATCTCGATCCACTACCGACTATGCTCATTAAACCCTGCAGGCAGGCAGCACCATGCCAGTGCCCCCACATTAGGTTTTTCCCTTCTTTCTTTGTCACTCTATAGCCAGGGCTTCTCGCTGGTGAACTTAACATCTAACTCTGTCACAGTACCACTGGATAGACCTTCATCGTCACCAGAGATGAAGCCAGAGCACAGGCCCCAAACCAGATCTAGCGATTAGAGATCTAAACATTCTCAACCCCCAAAAATACACCCAATACTACCGTTTTGATCTCAATAAGCCCCATTAATTGCAGGTAAGTATTGAGAACTGCAACTGCAAACATTCCAGTTTTTACACTAGCTCGAAAGGTCCCGGGACTGCAACAAAGACAGTGAGGAAATGAACAGCTTCCAAAGAGGGAAGGTTCTCATGCAAATTCTTTCTACAACTATTACTTACCTTAAAAGGTTATTGGCACAACCATTGCCAAAATGTTAGCCCTGGTTATGAATCAATCACAAGCATATCGAAACAAGGTGGATCTGTACATTGCTTCGTTTTCCGTTACTGTTTACCCATTCTCAAATGTTAACTTCACAAAGCACAAAGTCCACTATAGTTATGATGACACAAACAATCAATAAAAATGCTGTTGAACTAACTGACCAGCAGGGCATGCAAAAATGCGTCAAAGGGTAACAATGGGAGAATAGCCTGCAGGTATGATTAAAAAAAACACTTCGTTGCAAACTCTTGTACTAAATGGTACGAGAAATACATTTTTTTTCTGCCAAGCAAAAGACAAGACTCATAAGGATTCTTGGAATTAGTTGAATCTTTCTATTTATGGAAGCATGGGACACTTCTATAACAGTCAAAACGGTTGACATTGACCCCCTTGTGGAGACATATCTTTCCAATAATATACAAAAGCCACTGCGTAACTAAGTAGTATTCCATTTATACTGTGGTCAACATCGGCCAACAAAAATCTTATGTTGCCAGTTGTAGTTTGAATAGTTTCCATGAGTGTTACCCACAAGAGAAGCTCCGAACTAGCTCCCGTCTCTGAGTGACTATATATGCCCAATCTTCGAACCAACCAAGTCGACAAGATAAATCATTTTATAAAATTAAATATCCCGCCAAAAATGCAGCAAAAGGAACACTACAAACAAAATGTCCGAAAATGTTCAAGAAACCTAATTCAAGCCATACAACTATAATCAGCGGCTTGGCTTATTTCACATGAACTCCTGATTACAATGCACAACATGTTATTCTTAATCTCGACTAACTATCTCGCTAGACAAATCATGTATCCGAGGGAGATTCTGTAGTTTCACCCTATTTACCATCAATGTCAGCTGAAACACACAGCTCGACATAAAGAAAGTCACGAATGTACAGTCCAGGATGCGGGTAGGGAACCATCCCAACCGAAGCAACCACCCACCCCTAAAGGCAAACCAATTACACCAGAATGGACAGGCAGCCTAAAAAAATCAACTAACCAATTCATGATTGGGCCTTCTTCTATTCCCGAATCTACATACTAATCCAGGATAGTACTTATCCGAAACACCTACCCATCGACCATGTAAAAGCTCATCCAAAACAAAGGAAGACTAGTGTGCGGACAGCCAGCCTCAAAACTCATGTACATTTGCTGCCGCACTATTTCCCTGACCACAGTACCGATCCTTCCCCTCACGTATATTGTCAATAAGCTAATTACGAAATGAAAAACAAATCGAATTTTGTACCGCGGATAGATTATCTTATCTATCTACCGAACACACCAGGCAGTATCGCGGGGACTAGCAAGAACAGGAACCCCTCAACCCCCTCCCGCTGGCTCCCAAGCCTCGGTGAGAAATCCCCTCCGTCACGCGCCCACAGTCCCGCGAAGGATTGGCCCGGGCTTCCGTAATAATCCCCAACCAAAATGACGCGAGAAAGGAGAGAGGCGAAATCCTCACCGGCGAGCGCGCGGGCCAGTTGACTCGGGGAAGGAGACAGCGGCGGGCGCGAACTGGGCCGGAGGAGGAGGTGGACAGACCCGGGCGGCGGCGGCGACCGGCCGTCCCGGGGGAGGAGCGGGGAGCGGAGGACTTGGCCCGCGACGGCGGAGCAGCAGCTGGGAATGATGATGACGATGGATGATTAGATTAGCTGAGAGAGAGAAGTGAGATGGCATTAGCGAGGCGAAACTGCACGGCGGCGCGGTCAGATCTGCTGGACTGCGTCTGGGATTGGATCGACGGGCTGATTTGGTGGTGGAGGAGATGCATAGTGGTCTACGCGTACAAGGCTGGAATTTATTTTCTTCCCTAGAAAGAATAAGAAAAAGGATGTTAATATCGAGAGTCCCCACCCAACTCTACCAATCAAGCAAGCGCTTCATATGACAGGTGGAGAGGAATGTAATTGGCGGGAACGGGATACTGGACGGTCACTGCATCTTATTCAGCCTTCAAAACAAACACCTACAAAAGGATATTTCTAGTCCACCTCCCTTCATCGTCCTAACTAAACAAGAATTGATCGATTGAAATACCAATTTTTTTTTTTTGCAAACTGATTGAAATACCAGTTAGCCGGTAAATACCCTGATCGTAGTTGTCAACAAATTATCTTTGATGTCAGTTGGTTGCCGGCAGCAAAAAGGTTGGAGGGCATCCTACAAAATATATGTTCGATAAGCGACCTAATTAGTATCTAACGTGACTGCAAAATTTAGAAACCACAAGTCCTTGAAAAAAATTTCTTTCAATCTGTTAATTTGTTGGTCTACGATCGAACAGATTCCATCTACCCCATGACCGAACCAACAAACAAACACTCAACAAATAAATGGTAGTACGATGAACCGTTCCTTTGATTGCAATAGCATGCCAACACGATAGCATCTAGTACGCACACGAAAGGACAATAATGCGGCTGGGATCAATCATTTGCAGCAGATCACCATGGATCGGATGACAACATGATTGACACGTGGACGTAGCTCGTGTGAAGGGCATGAAAGGCGCAAGGCACGACATGAAGGCGACCGCGATGGATAGGTCACGCAAAAGAACAGATCGATCGAGGTCAGGGGTCAGCCTAGGGCCACAAGCTCTCCGGAATTAGCATATGTGTGATCCAGCTAGCTGCTGGCCTCCTCGCTGAACTCTAAGAATTCCGTCGTTCTTTTTTAAGCTTCCAAACATGTCATAGATAGATTCATTTCGGAGCTAAAACTCAAAAGAGTGCTTGGAAGAGTCGGCTTTATTCATGCTGTTATTACAACGACATGACCCATTCTTAAGCAGCAGGTAGCTAATAGCTTAGCGGCAGCGCGGCATGGGCAGGCCGCAGACGGCGAAGAGGCGCGCCGCGTTGGGGCTGCGCACGTAGCTCCCGTAGTTGGGGCTGCGCGCGGCACGCCGCCTGCCCACGCAGCGCCGCGCAGCAAGCCCCCGGCACCGCGCCCCCGAACAGCGCCGGCCCCGCGCACGGCGTCAGCTGCGTCGGGTTGCACGACACGGCCGCCGCATCCGCCGTCGTCGCCGCCGCGGCAACCAGGAGGAGGAGGGCGGCGCACACCGGCGCCATGGACGACGGCTTCATCGTCGACGCTCGATCGATCGATCTCTTTCGGTCTGCACTGGTGATGAGGTTTATCTCAACGTGCGTGCGTGGGTGTGTGAGTGAGTGAGTGACCGAGCGCGGCGGACGGGCGTGTGCGCGATGCTGCATTTGTAGTGGCCGTGTGGCTGCTGGGCGCGCGGAGGCGCCGTGCGCGCGACACAAGGGCATGCCATGCGGCGGCGCGCGGGCTGATCTAGCTTGGTGAGATCCATGCACGCCGGGTACGTGGCGAGTATGACGGCATACGACGTGCTCCCGGGAGAGCTAGCTAAACGATACCGTCGGCACGTACGGCAGATGATCCAGCGCTGCGTGCGTGATGAGCGTTTCAACAACAGCGGCGACGGCCGGCGGCATGTACGTTGTTAGGCGAGCGTTGCGAGCGAATTGAATTGGTCTTGTTGGTAGCTTAGATTGATCATATCGAACTCGATCTGGACTCTGGTGCTACTGGCAGCAATTCTTTTACTTCAAAATCTCCAACTCTAGCTACCTGGCAAGTACTACTGATGTACTTACAACGTGTTTGGTTGGCGATTTTGTAACGCATTCGGATTGCGGGCGCTATCTCAATCCGTTACATGTGTTTGGTGGAGCACAATCCGGAATCCGTTTACAGGGAATCGGATACGGGCGTATACGAACCCGACTCCCTCCCTCCCCCACCTGTATCAGATCGATTCAGCCCTCCTCTTCTCTCACGTTCTCTCGCGTTCGTCGCATCGACCGCCGCCGCCGCTGTCGCTCCAGCCGATCTCCTCCCCTGGCGACGAGCGCCCCATCCCTCACTCACTGGTAGCTTTCGTCTCCATCCCCCATCTGTGTCGATCCTCTCAATCCCTTCTCCCGCGTCTCTTCTAACCCTAGAGTCGTCGTTTCTTGGTAATCTGTAGGGAAGAGGAGTTGTGGAGGCGTTTGAAGATCTGTTGCGCAGGAGGGGAATCACAACCACCAGCAGATCCAACTTCGACTCCACTTCAAGCAGGTCTGGCGTTAAATTCGATCTGTTAATTTGGTGAAACTGTGATTCGATTCTGATGTGTGCTCACGACCACCAGTGGCCATTGTTTCTTGTTTGTTCCTGATCTGTTGTGCTCACAAAAATATGATTCGATTCTCATCTGTCGTGCTCACAAATTTATGCCTATATTACCATGCAAGATTATTGTTAAATTGGTGTGCTTGTCAGTGCAATTTTTTTAGCAGTGTAGCATTAGATTGATGTGATTTGTTGTATTTGATTGGTCTCTGACAGTGCGTCATGTTTCTCATATGTAATTGGCTGCACTATGCATGCAAGCTCCTGATTTCAGTTATCCAGTATCATGATTAAACATGCCTACAGAACATCGGTTGTTTAGATGACAATGATTTTCTTAAAAAGGCTACATAGTTGACAAATCTGGTGATTTTTAGCAACGGTAGAATCTTTCTGAAATTTTTGACTTCTAATCAGCCACTTGTCATTCTTCTACATGCTGAACAGGACAACTCATGTCTCTCATCTTTAATTGAGAACCATTTACTGGATTGATAAATAGTATATTCAGGGCAGCAGGAAACATGAGTAACAGACCTCTAAGATTGTTGTGTTTGATGTATCAGTGTGCTTTAGTCTTTCAAGTTATCAACATGAGTAACAAACCACTTATATCTATTCTTATTTTGCTGCATAACATTATTGTAGATCATTATGGCTCGCCTTCCCTTAGCTGCAAGGACTAGGAGAAGAAATGTGGCTCTTAGGAATATCTTAACCTCTGTACTTATCATGTACTACTATGTATGGCTTCTCATGGCATTAGCATATAGAAGGAAATGCTTAAAAATTGAAAGAAGGTTGAGAAATAAGGAACGCAGAGCTGAGAATTTGAATGATCTTATTCGGGTCAGCGACACGAAATGCATTAGTGAGCTTCGCATGGATAGAAGGACATTCTTTATTCTGTGTGAGATGGTTCGAGATGTTGGTGGACTGAAGGGAACACGAAATATGACCTTAGAGGAGATTGTCGCTCAGTTTTTGTACACACTATCCCATCACAAGAAGAATCGATCAGTTGGAACATATTTCCTCAGAAGTAGTGAGACGGTTAGTCAACAGTTCAACCTATGTCTTCTAGCTGTTTTAAAGCTACAACATTTGCTACTTAAGAGCCCAGAGCCTATACCAGAGAATAGCACGGATGAGAGATGGAAGTACTTTAAGGTAAATTGGTTTTTTAGGGTTTTCTCTTATCATAAATACAGATTAGTTGCGTGACCTTTCCTTTTGTTACTTGCGCTTGTAGAATTGTTTGGGAGCTTTGGACGGAACCCATGTCAAGGTAACAGTGCCAACTAATCTAAAAGGAAAGTATAGGTCAAGAAAAGCAGATATCGTGACAAATGTGTTGGGCGTTTGTGCACCTAATATGCAATTCATCTACGTGTTGCCTGGTTGGGAGGGCTCGGCACATGACGGCCGTGTGCTTCGAGATGCTATTTCAAGGCCAAATGGGTTGCGTGTCCCTCAAGGCGAGTTTTGTTTCAGGAACTTCATATTGTTTATTGGTACCTTGTCGGGTGCAAATGTTGATTTTTTGTTTTCTTATTTGAAGGTTGTTACTACCTTGTTGATGCTGGTTATACAAATGCCAATGGTTTTTTAGCTCCTTATCGAGGTCGACGGTACCATTTGGGTGGCTGGACAGCACAACATCCACCAAATAGTGCTGAGGAATATTTTAATATGCGCCATGCTAAAGCGAGAAATATCATAGAGAGGTGTTTCGGAAGGTTAAAGGGTCGATGGGGGATTTTGAGGTCTGCCTCATTTTTTCCCATAAAAACTCAGCGGCGTATAATTATGGCTTGTGCTCTTTTGCATAATTTAATTTTGCAAAAGATGTCTCGAGATCCTATGGAAGATGAAGAGCAACCGGTGGCTGTTTCAATGGAAACTATTGAGGGAGAAATTGGTGAACCTGAATTTATTATAGGTGTTTCAGCATCAAATGAGTGGACTAGCTTTCGAGATACTCTTGCCCAGGGGATGTATAATACTTATAGGGCTTCTAGTTCTAATTGAGGTGTGTTTTATATTTCTATCGTACTTTTGAACTTATTGGATAATAGCTATAAATCTCACAATGTATTTCTAACATGGTGCTGCTGGTATGCAGGCATGGAAATTTCAGAGAGCTCAACAACCATTCGTGGTAGGGGGAAGAACAAAAGGAAGTGGTTCCCAGCTGAAGATGATGAGCTGATCAAAGCTTTGCATGATATTTCTTTGGATCCTAGGTGGAGGAGCGATGGGAGTTTCAAAAATGGTTACACTTCAGTACTCGAAGCTCGTCTTGCTGAGAAGTTACCGGGTGCAAAGATTTCTGCGGTTCCGCATATCGATTCAAGGTTGCGGTACTTCAAGACAAAGTATTCTGCTCTGGAAGAGATGTTGAGCAAAAGTGGCTTTACATGGGACGAGAGCAGGAAGATGCTTCAGTGTGAGAAGCAACAATATGAAGCTCATTGCAAGGTACATTATTGACATTGTTGCTTTACTAATTCTTGACATTCTTAATTCATAATGTTTGCTGTATTGATTTGTATCTGTTCTTCTTCACAGAATCATCCTGATGCAAAAGGCTTGTATGGTGTTTCCTTTCCCTATTATGATGTACTAGCAGCGATATATGCAAAGGATACAGCAACAGGTGAAGGTGCAGAAGATGTAACTGATGCTATTACAAACATGGAGGAAGAGATCGCTGCTGCAAATGGCAATGATCAAGAGGAAGAAGATGATAGGACATCTAGAGAGACACCTAGACGGTCCGTTGACTCAACATCATCAAGCTCCAAGAAGAGAAAGAAAGAATGGAAAGGGAAGGATGCTGTATCAAGTGACCCACTTCTTGACATGTTCAGTGAAGTGAGCGGTGATCTGAAGGTTGTGACTAAGTCAGTAGGAAAGATGGCACAAGCTATGGAGCGCGAGGCTACCGTTCAAGAACAGTCAATGAATGAGGATCACCAGCAAAAGCTAAAAGAGAGGGCTGTGAACGAGGTCCGGAGACTTGAATTTACCGGTGCCGAAGTTATCCAGGCTGCGACTATATTTGTGAAGATGCCAGATCAGATGGGCATGTTGTTTGCTCTCCCAGAAGCGCTAAGAAGGGAATACATTGTGAACATGCTCCATGGTAACTGAAATTTAAGCATTCTTTCTCTGTATTATATATTTGATATGTGAGATAAGCTAGTTTGGAACTTCTTTTCACTCCCTGTTCTGTTTGTGGCAGAGGAAGCACAAAAGAAACAGAGAGAGAGACAGGGTGGCCCAAGATTGAACATTATGTGATTTCAGTTTCAGGTTAGTATTACTCCCTGTTCTCTTTATTGTTGTTTTTCCTCTGTAAGTCAGGAGGAGGAAACATAATATCATTAGGGAGTATTGGTAACTCTGAACTAGATAGATTGATAAATTTTTATTCAAGTTGTTAGTCCTTTGATCAAACTCTGGCTCATGAGCCCTAGTACTCGTAATTTTTATGGTAGCTTGTTTTGGGCTGCAGGAGAATCACAGAGCTAAGTGGACATGGATGCTCTAGACAGGCCAGTAAGCTGAGGTTGAGGCTCTCTACTACCATGAATTCAATTTTCTGGGGGAAGTACATTGCAAGAAAGAGAGTTGTGTTGCCAGTTTGTGTTTTTTTTATTGAATTGATCGCTGGAATGTTACCCAGATTCACTATTACCCAAATTATCTTACCCAAATTTGCAGCTTTTCTGCATATTGTGTTTGATGTGTGAACGTGCAAATTTTCTGGATGTGCACTTGTTATTTTCCCAATTAAATATTGGATATTGATATTTAATTGAGCTCAGAAAAATATTATATGGCGGTTCATTCTTGAGTGTCTTGAAAAAATATTGTATTGTGTATCATTCTTCAATTTATCTTGAGAAAGTACCGTATTGTGGATCAGCATAAAATAAACTACCTTGACTGTACTGGAGACAGGAGTTGCTGTTGGTGCGTCGTATTTTCATTACGTTACTTTTCTTCTCAACCAAACACTGTATTGGAATCAAAAACTGTTACAAAGCGCAACCAAACAAAGTCCGTATTGGCAAACAGTGATTACGACTCCCCCGGCACCTGATTACAATTGCGATACCGTTACCCTCGCTGAAACAAACACCACCTTAGTTTTAGCATGCGCCTTGAGCATTCCACTCGTCCTAGCTACATATATACCTCACCTCATTTTTTGTGTTTAGCTTACCCAGAAGTAAAGAAGCACAATCTTTGTTTCCCTTACCTAGAAGTAAAGAAGCACAAGCACATCACAGGTGTTGACGCATAAACACCCCGTCCTCCTTCTGTTGAAGCCAGATCCTTTAGGTTTCAGAAATCAGATACTCATCAAGAGTTTAAAAAAAGAAATCGTCCTTGAGTTTCGTCGTAGGAGGGGCAACTATCACACTTGCTTGTTGATGAAGGATTATTAGGTTATGAACAAACAAACAACAAATATTTTTCGAGCAAACTAGCCAGAAGATGTTGTTGCTGGCTCGATCGGGAGGGATCTTATAAGGATGTCAGCGTCGCCAGAGGCATCACACTTCTAGCGGAGATTCGAGGATGACTAAGGTTAGAAAAATAGGGCAAAGGAATAAGAATATCATACAATCTAGCAGAGTAGCTTTGATTCATGTTGTGCTAATCAGCTTTCAGCCTTTCACCCCTTCAAAATTATTCATGAGGACGTGTATCGGTCTTTCTTGTTTAATTAAGGTCAGAATCGCTCAAATAGAAAAAAAAAACCTTCAAAGATGGATGCTAGCTAGAGGTCAGAAGCAACATAATAAGGTGCTTTTAGCTTCTGGCTTTTTACAAGCATTGATCTGAATTTTGAATCTTCCACTAACTAGGGCTGGGACTTCGGTTAATTCGGTTTAATCGGTTTGGTTAATTCGGTTGGAAGCTAATTTGGTTACGAAGAAATGGCAGCCAAAATTGCATCAAGAAAATCAATAACCGACGATTTCGGTTGCGGTTAATTCGCTCGGTTGTCGGTTAATCCTCAAATAAACCGAAGTTCCAAATCGAAGAACAAAAATCTCAGATCGAAATTGAAGAGAAGGGGAAGGGGAGGGGCGGCGGCGCCACCGACCACCGCACGGCGCACGAGCGAGGGGAGGGGCGGCGGCGCGCGAGCGAGGGGAGAACTGGCGGCGATGCCGCTTCGCCGCGCGAGGATGCCCAGGAGAGACGGGCTCCGGCAGGCGAGGGGAAGGGGGAGGGACGGCGGCGTACAAGGGATGGGGAGGGGCGGGGGCGCGAGGGGAGTGACGGGCGGCTCAGGGGA
Source organism: Eragrostis nindensis (assembly GCA_012490785.1). NCBI lineage: Eukaryota > Viridiplantae > Streptophyta > Magnoliopsida > Poales > Poaceae > Eragrostis > Eragrostis nindensis. The sequence continues at coordinate 4,239,069 of JAAXCT010000005.1, read as the reverse complement.
AGGTCGGGAGGAGGAAGAAAGAGTTGTGAGTTTGTGGGCTTTAGGGTTTAGTTGCTTATATGGGCCGATTGAGATGAGAATTACGGTATTGGGCTGCTCTTTATTGGGCTGTACTAGTTAGATTGAGCCCATATTTCGGTTTATTCGGTTGTTCGGTTAACACAAGGTGAAAACCGAATTTTATTCAGTTAACCGCAATAAGCAAATATTGAAACCGATTTTTTAACGGTTAACTGAAATTCTCTGAAACTTTAGGTTTTTCGGTTCGGTTAATTCGGTTAATCGCTTTTTTGGTTATCCAGTCCCAGCCCTACCACTAACCAACTCGTAAAAGTGGCGAAAAGCTAAAACATGCTTCAACATGAAAAAAAAGTCACGAATGTTACATTCCTTGGTCTTTTTGTTGGTTCTTGTGCTTCATTACTTCTCTACTATGAACACGAGCCACGGAGAAGAAATGCTCACATAGTTATTTGGGTCAGCCTCGGCTCAAGCAACTACAAATCTTAATAGATGATTTAAGACCAAAGGGGGTCCTAACCCCCCCCCCCCCCCCAAAACAAAATCAAATCTCTTGATGACACACTGATAAATATGCTTTTTATGCGTAAAACACTAAGAAATCAGTTACTTTTGCACTAATAAAACTCTAATTTATGATTATTACCTAACCAGCTCCTCCTAGTATGGAGTTCAAGCTCCGTCACCGAATCCATGGATCCTCAATTCCTCATGCACGTTTTAGACTTCGGTTTGGCCGGTCGCATTTGGACGAACGCAAGCAAAGCAAGTGAATCCGTGAATTCTGCTGGAACGGTCGTGCAGCACAGGGTGCACGAGCTTCACTCGGACAGCACGCACCAAATATTCTGTCTTGTTGTGTTTGTCTGTTGCTGACCTCGTCGAGATTAGAGCATCTCCAGCAAAGACCCTATTTGAGCCCCTACTCTATTATTTAGGGTCTTGAGCCAAAAAATCAACTTCAGCAAGGACCCTACTTGGGCTCTCATTTTGCATGCCCCCTCAAACTCCTTCTCCAAGCCCTCATTCCTAGGGTCCTCCAATTCCCCCTCTCATCCGTGGGTCCCACCGGCTTTTTGTTTCATTTTCATTTTTTTTCTCTTCTTTTTCCTTTTTTCTCTCTTCTCCACCGAAGCCATGGGAGCCCGCCCCGTCGCCTCGCCGTCGCCTTGCCGCTCGGCGCCGCAGCCTCGCCCTCACCCTGACTTGCCTGCCTCCCAGCCGCACCGCGCGCGTGGCCTTCCCGTTGCCCGGCTGCCGCGCGCGCCGAGGCCGCCATGGCCGCGCCCGCGAGCTCGCCCAACGCCATGCCGTGCCCGCGAGCTCGCCCAGCGCCTCCTCGACGAGCCGCCGACGCAGGCGAGGCTCGTCGTCGCCTTCCGGCTAAGATTGCCCGTTCCCCGTTTCCTCCGCCTCCGCGGCCTGCCTGGCGCCGGCCTGCCGTCGATTCGAGCTCGCCGGAGTGCTGCGCGTCGCGGCCGTCGTCGATTCGTCCCCGCCCAGCATCGACTCGCCCCTTCCCGGCCTTGTAGACGGCGCCGTAGCCGCCGCCCTGCCCGCCCAGCTTGAGCGCCTCGTCCAGGTTGTTGGTGGCCTCCCGCAGGTCGCCGTAGGACAGCTCGGTGAAGCCTCGGGCGAGGGCCAGCTGGTCCTCCAGCTGCCGGACCTTGTCGCGCAGCGCTGCGGCCTCCCGGACGGCGTCGTCCCGCTGGCGGCGGAGGTCTTCCTGGTCGCGCTCCAGGGAGAAGAGCATGCAGTGCGCCTCCGACAGCTTGTCCTGCAGGTCGTTGATGACGCGCTTGGAGCTCAGCAACTGCAGCTCCAGCTCCAGTGGCCGCGTACCCCGCCCGCTGTGCTGGCCTCGCCGCCCTTTGAACACCGGAAGTTCAGTGACCAGCTTTGCATTGCATCTTGATCGGCCAGTTACATTCTTGAAGTAGTATCTTGATAGTTTTGATGTCCTAGTACTTAACACAGGTCATCACTGGAACAGAGGGAAATTCAGTGGAAATAATTGGGAATTGTATGCTGATGGAAAACCTGTAGGCAATGGTAGACTTGCAGACCTCAACCGTGCAAAAAATCTTACACTGCATAGTATTGCCAGATGGATGGATTCAGAAATTGCACAGCGTCCACAACTGAAAGTTTTCCTTAGGACAATGTCACCAAGGCACTTTGTGAATGGCGACTGGAACACAGGTGGAACTTGTGGTAATACTGTTCCCATGTCTCATGGGAGTGAGGTATTGCAGGATCATTCAAGTGATGTACCAGCAGAAAGTGCTGTGAATGGTACTCGGGTTAAGCTTTTGGATATCACTGCTATCTCACAACTAAGAGATGACCAACTGTGTTTCAGTCAGTGTTCTACCATAGATTTGCCTTCTCTGAGTAATTTGAAGTTTGATTCAGATTCTTTCACACTCCGGTGAGAACAGATGAGGAATACCACAATATATCGTGTGCAGCATATTCTTCCGAAAAATGTTCATATGATTTGATACAAAATGATCTGTACTCAATTAGTTTAAACTTGGAACAGTCCAGTGTTTATGACCTCAGTGAAACAGTTAAAAAGATTATACTTGTTGACTTGATATTCGCATATACCATGCATCACTGAATTACTACCTCTATATTTATAAATGTGGCTTTTTACTTGGTGCTCTATATATGTTCATATCAACCACAAGTACAAAATCACGAGTGTATGAAAGTATGTCACTAAACCTGCAGTTAGATTGCTGCTCCAAAATATCAAATTTGACTCTTTTTTTCTGAACAATGACAGACAAATAGTTTTGGAGGTTGACGAGGTGAATCTGTTTGGTGGTTCTGTCAGACAATAGACCTGAAATTTGGTGGTTCCTTGCAGACATATCCACACTGCCTCACCTCTCACAGACGTGCTCCCAAGATTGACATTACGAGGTCAAGGCGAGAGAGCCGAGCTTCGCCGGGATGGTGCCGTTGAGCCTATTGCCGGCGAGGTCCACCTCCTGCAGCTTCTTCAGATCACGGGCAGCTTCTTCATCTGCTCGTCCGATTCACCTCCTACAGCTTCTTCAGGCGACATCCACGGACTGCTACTGCCCCGCTACTCACTGCAGCATCTTCCGGCTTCGGTACAAGGAGATTTCGGCTGCGGCGCGGTACAAGGCACGGCGTCGCAGGCTGCGGCGGGCGCGGGCGGCAGGCCGCGGCGGGCGCGGGGGGCAGGCGCGGGCGGGCGCGGCGTCGCAGGCCGCGGCGGGCGCGGGCGGCAGGCGTGGCGTCGCAGGGCAGGGCCGGCGCGGGCGGGCGCGGCGTCGCAGGCGCGACGGGCGGCGGTGGACGGACGGCGAGCGCTAGGAAGGAGACGGTGAGGAGTTTTTTTCTCTGACTAGTGGGTCCCACACGAAATAGGGGCTTGAGCCAGTTTATTGCTGGAGTTGAAGTCACATTTTGAGCCCTTATTTTTGCAGGCCGGCCTGTAAAATAAGAGTAGGGGCCTTGTTTTGAGGGCCATTGCTGGAGATGCTCTTAGGCGCCGCAATGTCGTACGATCAGAGTGACGGGTGACCTAATTATCTACTCCCTCCGTCCCAATATGTAAGGGATTGGGGGAGTTTAGGTTTGTCCCAAAATGTAAGGGACTAAGGGTGGACCCACGCATAGATTTTTTTTCTCTCCCTTCCCTCCACCAAACTTTATCCGGCGCTCCCTTGCATCTCGCCTCCACGGCGCCGTCGCCACTCGCCCCCACCGTGCCGTCGCAGCTCGCCGTCATTGCAACTCACTCCCACCGCGCCGGACGCAGCTCGCCGCCGTTGTCGCAGCTCGAGATCTGCCGCGCCGACCCGCCCAGCAGCAGCCCCGAGATCTGCTGCGCCTCCAGCGCGATGCCGCACCCAAGCAACCCCAGCCGCAATTCTCCTCCCATGTCGCCGCCGCCGCTTCGTCCGGCGATACGCCGTCGAGGTCCCTCTCATCTCGCCGCCGCGCCTCCATCGTAGGATCCGGCGCCGAGCTCGCCCAAGCTCCACGCCTCCACCGTGCCTAGATCCTGCTGCCTCCTGGCCACCCAGCCCGCCTTCGCAATCACATGACGGCGGCGAGCCACGGCTGCTCAAGCCGCCCCCACCACAGATGCGGCGGCGCTTGGTGCGCAGTGAGGAGGGCGAACGGGAGGCGCCAGAGGAGGAGGAAAGGGATGTCGGAGGCAACCCGTTCCCTTCCTCATCCTATCAACTCTCACGCCGCAACCAAATCGAGCCATCCTGGCCTCCGCCGCTTCTCTCCGTGGAGGCGTGCCGCCGTGCCTCTGTCCGAGCGCCGGGCGCCATGGAGGAGCGGGTCGCCATGGACGAGAACTAGGACGCCATGGAGGCCAAAGGCAGCTGCGGGGAGCGGCGGGGAGCCGGCCGCGTGCGTGCGGAGGAGGCCGGCGGCGTGGCGGGCCAGAGCGGGGAGGCCAACGGCGTGGCGGGCCAGAGCGGGGAGGCCAACGGCGTGGCGGCGAGGAAGCTTGGAGGCCGGCGGGAGCGCTGTGTGGCGGAGGATGTGCGACGCGACATGGAGGGGCCCGCCACAATTCATGGGCGTGAACTGAAATGATGAGGGGCAATTTTGTCTTTTTGTTTGGCTGCTATTTTGCTGTTTGAATCCCTCAATCCCTTACATATTGGGACAGAGGGAGTAACTCGGGTGATCAGTGTGCCTTTTTTGTTTTTTAGGCCCCGTTCGGATACCCCTCTAAAACACCCTCTAAAGTTTGTACCCTTCTAAAGTAAAAAGAATCTTACTATTTAGGGGTACTAAATAAAATTTAATTACAAAACCTTTCTGCAGACGGGCGTTATTTTTCGAGACGAATCTAACGAGCCTAATTAATCAATGTTTTGACACAGTAATGCTACAGTAACCATCGTCTAATCGCCGCTTAATTACCCTCATTACGTTCGTCTCGCGAAATAGATGGGGGTCCTGGACTTAGTTTTATAATTTGACTTTGTTTAGTACACATAAATCATGCCGGCATTTTGATGTGACCCCTCTAAAAACTTTAGAGGGGTCACCGAACGCTGCCTGAATAAAAAGGGGTCAGAGTGTTGGATTGTCTGCGGGCAAAGACATTTTGGGAGGGAGAAATTCGTGCATACTATTATGTGCGGTTTTGAATTGAAATCATGACCTCTTGTTTTTCTCTTGAAATAAGCATGAAGTGCTTTGCTCAAACATATACTACCTCGTACACTATATTAATTTCCGATAGCTTTTTAATCAGGTAAAGGCAGTACAAAGTCGTGCTCGTCATTTGTCAATATCAAAAGTGAATGGAGTTCCACAAAATGTTATAGAGTTGAATAGTAAAGTAAAGTTTCAGTAGTATTGATGAAAATACATAATACTCATATCTTATCTTGCGAGAATTCACATATCTATCTTTGTATCAGTAAATTTTGTGGATTTATGTAGAATTAAGGTTACTTCGTCATATAACGGCCTTGTGCTTTCAGTGGGAGGTGACGTCCCCGTGACAGCAAGGCATCTATGGTGACTTTGTGAATCTCAAAATCAGCATACCTAGTTTTGAAGACGCTCATAGAGATATGATTGAGGCTGCGTTCGGATCACTTTAGAGGGGTATAAAGGGGTCACATCAAAGATGCCGACAGCATTTATGTGTACTAAACAAAGTCAAATTACAAAACTAAGTTCAGGACCCCCCATCCATTTCGCGAGACGAACGTAATGAGGGTAATTAAGCGGCGATTAGACGATAGTTACTGTAGCATCACTGTGTCAAAATATTGATTAATTAGGTTCATTAGATTCGTCTCGAAAAATAGCGCTCATCTGCAGAAAGGTTTTGTAATTAAATTTTATTTAGTACTCCTAAATAGTAAGATTCTTTTTTACTTTAGAGGGGTATAAAGTTTAGAGGGTTTTTAGAGGGGGAACCGAACGCACCCTGAGTTGTGTGCGTGTGTTCATAGGAGGTGAATATTGGTCGTGTGTTAAAAAAATAAAGGATTGCTTCATCATATACAAGAAACTTGTCGCAAAAAAAAAATTGTATACAAGAAAAGAAAAGATTATGATACAACGCAAGCAAGTTCCACGCTCCAAAAAAAATGCAATAGCAGGTTGAGGATATCATATTGTTGACATAGTTGATGTTTAGTTAATTAGTTGGTGTGTGCACCACCGCGGTGCTAGTTTCGCTGTATCATATTCTGTTCATCCGTTATCATAGTACTAGTATGCATTATCTTAGAAAAATACTGCTAAGTACTCTTTGGAACAGTTTTGGAGTACATGCAAATCAGCCGGTGCTAATTTTGGAACATAAGAAAAACCCTCGGTGCTAGTTTTGGAACAGTTTTGGAGTACATGCAAATCAGCACATGCATCATCCTTCGATTTGTTGTGCACTTGCGCGACACATCCGACCGCAGCAGCAGCGACACCAAGTCTGACAAAGCACCAGATCCTCCTGCCGCACTGTCGTCCAGTCCTATCCACTCCAGGCACTCTGCTCCCAACACCCCGTCCACGTACACCGACACTGCCACCATACGACTCTCTCACTGCCCTATGGGCCAGGCAACCAAACCCCAATCACGACCTCCCTCGCCGCCACGTCACCGACGGTGCACCAACACCGATCCTTTCCGTCCCGCCCGAGTGCGGCGACGCGTGCTCCCCGAACTCCAGCTTCGCAGTCCACCCCTGATCTTTCGTCACAACCACGAACACCTCCTCGTCCTGCAATAACAAGACACTGACACAATGAATCTTCTTGGAAATTATCTAAAATATGAGGGCTAAATCGAAAAATCTCCGCGTCCACGAAAATATCCTTCGTCTCCGGCTCGCCCCCCGCACCGCACCACCCCGCGCCGCACCTCCCTCCTCTTCTTCTTCTTCTTCTTCCCCCTCGGCTTCGAGGGTTTTTTTCATTTTCTTTTTTCTTTTCTTTTCTTTCTTTTTTTTCTTTCCGTTTTTCCCTTTCATCGTTGGGGCTCGTTCCCCGACCAAACCCTAATAATCGGCGAGGGGCGGGCCGGGCGATCGGCGCCGGCATGCAGCCGCAGCAGCAGCAGCAGAGGATGAAGCAGGCGGCGGCGGCCGCCGCCGCGCAGCAGCAGCAGCAGCTGATGCAGCAGGCGCTGCTCATGCAGCAGGCCGCGGCGCAGCAGCCGCCCATGTTCCCCGGGCACCCGCACCCCGGCCTCCTCGCCGCGCCGCAGGTGGGATTCCTCCCCGCGCTTTTCTCATCTTTGTTTTTATTTTTATTCTTTTGTTCCCTAAACGATCGATTGATGTCGTCGGCGCTGGATTGGGGTTTGGGGGTCGATTCACGGTGGGATTTGGAGAGTTACCGCCCGCGAGGTGTTGGTTCGGATGCAGGGTGTTCGTGATTGGGTTCGTTGGGTTGGGTTTTTTCCTAGTGGAATTATGGGGATTTGGTGTTCTACCGTTGAAATTCGTCAATTTCGCTGCCATGTCTCAGGACTTTTGGGATTATTGTCGTCGGTGCGTGTCCGTAGGCCAAAAATATATTAGGTTTTTGTTAAATTTGAGATCTTTTTATATTAGTGTGATGAAGTGATTGTTGTGATGTCATGAGTGCCCTTAAGTGACGCAAACAAAGGCAATGGAGGCCGCTTTGAGGCTTTGTGGAAGCTAAAAATGCTATCTTCTGCAGTGGCGCACATTGGGTGGTTTTAGTTGAGTTATATACTTTTATGTGCTACGGAAAGGGGTGTTAGCAGCGATGGACATGTTTTATGCTTTCAATATTAATTTTGATGCACACATTTGTAGATGAAAGTGTGAAAGAGTTTAAAGGTTGGCTTAATTGGTTGCTTGATCAGTCATCAGTTAGGATGGATGCTTGCTTGATATTCGGTCATAACAAAGTGCAAATAAACTGATCATACATATCAATGTACCCTAATTGTGTGAAGTTCTATTGCATTGGTAGTTCAGTCTTAATTATTCTGGTGTTGTTTTCATTCATGGAGTCATGCTAAACTCAAGGAATGGTCCATAGTAGTCACAAGTGACCATTGATCTGGAAAATCCTCCGATGAAAAGGATACAGTGGATTTTTCTGTTTTTGTGCTTTATTAGTTTGTTCTTGTAATTTTCAACTTTTTGCTTAGTTCCATATGCCTTCAATATTTGTACAATACTAAGGACTAAGGAGAACTGTGTTCTAAAATCAGATCATTATCTATGCTGACTGCTGATGTAGACCTTTTGCTTACACGCGTATATTTTTGCAGATAGAGCCCGTTGTTAGTGGAAACCTTCCTCCTGGGTTTGATTCAAGTACATGCCGCAGCGTGTAAGTGCTGGAGATAATCGCCTTATATTATCTGTCCTAGGGACTCTGTAGTGTAAAACATTGTTTTTTTCCCTAAAGAACCTCTCCCTAAAAATATAGCTCTGTTTCCACATTTTTATCAAATGGTCGAAATGGAACATTGTCTTTATACAAAATGTGCTGCATCTTATGGTGCAGATCAAGTTCCCTCTTTATTCTTCAAACCTGTAACTCAGTGTTGACTTATCCTACATTTTTCTTTTCTTTGCACATTGGTCATGTTCTGAATAGGTATGTTGGCAATATCCAACTTCAAGTGACAGAGACACTACTGCATGAGGTCTTCCAAAATATTGGTCCAGTAGAAGGGTGCAAGCTCATCAGAAAAGAAAAGGTGTTTTTTTCTTCTCTCTCCCAAAATAAATGACTTGAGATAGTGTGTGTCACCCCCAAGGCCCCAACACACTCACATACCACAACAAGGAAAAAAAAAAGTCTTACCGCTCTTTGTCATGGTTTTGCCGTTGAGATTTGTTTTGATGAATGAGTTACTTGGCTTAAAGGTTTCTGTACTTATTTAAAACATTTCAGTGATTTAGGTACTCGTAAATACACGAACTTATCATATGTCCATGCTGCACATTGTATTTGTTAAAATCACTAGAATGATCATAATAAATGTCCTAATCACTTATATTTAATTTAAATCAAGTATAGAGGAAGATAGAGGTAAGTAGCTGTAAAGAATATTATTAGGATGTATTTGTCCAGTACCTTGTATCAGCAATGCAAGCCAAAAAAAGAAAAAGAAAAAATATTGGGTGCAGTCTGAAAACAATTGAACTTTGGAGCATGGGATAGGGACTTCCCCTTATTTTTATTAGTTATATTGGATGATATATTTTCATTACTCTAGGCTTGTTTAATATTCCGTTAGTTAACTGCAATCAGTGCAGGTTTGTGCCAATTTTCTTTTATAGAAAAAGCGCACATGAACTGTGCTTGTGTCCCTAACTTATTTAGCTAGGTTGCACGTGAGTCTGTTTGCCAGCTGAATTTTGGGGAAGTTTATTCAAATGCTCATGGGCAAATTAGATCTTGAAAAAACTTATCGAGTGCAATGATACGGATCGGTGAAGGTGAGATGGAACTGAAACTTATTAGTTATTATTGGTTTGACACTCTGACTTGTGGCAGGCCGTGATGTGCACTTTCTCAACGGTCTGAATCATCCTGATTTAGTATCATTTCAAATGTGTATTAGGATGTTTAATGTGCATATCAGTTAGAACTAGTCCATTTTTTATGTAGCCATCTTTTGGTTTGGATTGACATGATAGTCAGTGGGTTAGATACTTGGATAAATGCCATATTTAGGTGCAGGTAGATAGGGAAGCTTTCATCCAATGTTATATGTGCTTATTGATAAATTGCTATTGAAATTGACTAAAATTATAAGGACAAATAAGGTCTTGTTAGGTTTGCGCTGTTCGTTATCACTTTCCTTTTCCGCGCACTTTCATGAAGTTGTGGATGTTGCATTTCATCTGTTCAAATTTTCAATAATTTTTGCAACAGGTTGTTTACTCTTTCCCTTTTAATGTTGCAGTCTTCCTTTGGGTTTGTGGACTACTATGACCGCAGGTCTGCAGCACTTGCAATAGTATCTCTCAATGGCAGACAACTGTAGGTTTTTTTTTTTAAATTTTGTTCAAGATATTTGTATGAATACTGTCCTGCTTTTGGTGCCAAGAATTCTAATGAGTAACGATCCTCGAAAAACAGGTTTGGTCAGCCAATAAAAGTCAATTGGGCATATACAAGTACTCAGAGGGAGGATACATCAGGTTTGGAACTGAAAGATGGTTTAAATAGAAAACATAAATGTGAAATTTCTGAATTTCTTTTAAGCATTGACAATGATCTTCATCCTTGCAGCTCATTTTAATATTTTTGTTGGGGATCTATGCCCAGAGGTCACTGATGCTGCTTTGTTTGCTTTTTTCTCTGGATACTCCACCTGCTCGTAAGCATTTCTTGTTCTTATTTCGCTCCATCTTTTTCTTAATCAGCCCTGACATTATTTCGGACTTGTGTGCCAGTATGCAGTACTTAGATTTCTATCTTACCAGTTTAGTTGGTAACTTTTGCAGAGATGCGAGGGTTATGTGGGACCAGAAAACGGGACGATCCAGAGGGTTTGGTTTTGTTTCTTTCAGGAATCAGCAGGTACTGTCACGATTAGCATTTGAACCCTATATACGACCTTGCTCTTTGAACTTCTGTTTCATCTTACCTCGTCATTATTCATTTACAGGATGCCCAAAATGCGATAAATGACTTGAATGGTGTGCTATCTCTTTCCTTGTTTCTAGTGTTTCAGTTAGGAGATCTGGCTTTAATCAATTGTCATGTCTGTTTATTTTTCTTATGTGCAGGAAAGTGGCTTGGCAACCGCCAAATTCGTTGCAATTGGGCGACGAAAGGTGCCAATGCAGGTGAAGAGAAACAAAATGTGGACTCCAAGGTTGACCCCACAAATAGCTCGTCAGGTGAATATATATAAACTCTATCCTCTTGTACTTCTTTTTTTTTTTTGCAAGTCCATATATGATGCAATTTGTGTAACAACGAACTCATTAGAGCTATTCAGCTCAGTTTTTCATATATTTTAATTTATGGTACTCTTTATGTTTTGAATTTCATTGTCACGGATAACTTTAGAACAAGTCCTGGTAAGGGTTCACCTACTATATGTAGAATATGGGGTTTGGGGGCGTGAATCATGATCCTTTGCCTTCCTTGACAAGGGATAGGTAGCTATGGCTAATTCTGTATCACAGTTTTATGCCTTCAGAAACTACTGACCAACAATGCCTTTATATTTTTTTTGGGGGTTGTGCAGAAGCTGGTAAAGAGAACGGAAGTGAAGATGGTCCTGAAAACAATCCACAGTTTACCACTGTTTATGTTGGCAATCTTCCTCATGAGGTAATTCCCTTTTTTATGTTGATTATGCATGTTATGTATTGTTTGTTTTTCTCTTTGCTCTCTGTCAATATCTTCAATATTTCATGATTACCAGGCCAACAGCAATGATGTGCACCGGTTCTTTCATTCACTTGGTGCTGGCTCAATTGAGGAGGTCCGTGTAACACGTGATAAAGGTTTTGGCTTTGTGAGGTACAGCACTCATGAGGAAGCAGCACTAGCAATTCAGATGGGTAATGGCCAGCTTATTGGTGGGAGGCAGATAAAGGTACCTTGATCAGACTTCTATATTTCCTTAATATTTAGACTTCTTTTGACAGTTGTTTGGAATAGTAACAATATGTACATGGTATTGCATCGATGGTTGTGACTAGACTAAATGCATCAATTATGCCAACAAATGTAATTGGAACAGTAACTAGATTTCCTTGCCATTTCTTATTTTCGTCAGAAGAAAATGAGGACTCTGCCATGTATTTATTAAAATGGATGGATTTCTGCCAGTTACTCAGTTATCTTCGTCTTATTTTTTTTGCAGTGCTCCTGGGGAAGCAAGCCAACTCCACCAGGGACAGCATCTGCGCCGTTGCCCCCTCCGGCTCCAGCTCCATTCCCTACTGGCATGTCAGCGGCTGAGCTCCTTGCCTACCAGCGCACTCTGGCTCTGAGCAAGATGGCCGCCGTGAACCCGGCCCTGATGGGGCAGCACGCTCTGAAGCCTGCCAGTCTAGGGATGGACGCCGGAGCTAGCCAGGCTATCTACGACGGTGGCTTCCAGGGAGCCAACGCTGCAGCCCAGCAGCAGCTCATGTACTACTAGAGTAATGAGATGACTACATGAGGCACCAGCTACAGATCCCTTTCTCTGAGGAAGGCGAGGATGATGCCCCCTACCCCCCGTATTATATACATATAGTAGATCAAAGCCTTACTTGGACCTTTTTTCGTTCTTAATTCAGTACCCATCTATGTAACTACCCTCTCTATGCTGGCTATATACCACCGTGGAACATACGTATTTCTAGAGAGAATTGAAACCATGCTTGGGCGATACCCTTGGTTGCAAGTATAGTCTTTTGCGTCTTTTCATCTTTATGCTATATATATTTTATCGTTAACTTCTCGTGTTCTGGATGTTTTGCCGTGTTCTCAGTGAAAGCTGTAAGCGTAGTATGGTACCTTTTCTTTATTGGCCGTTGTATGTGTTTTGGACCTTTTGGTCGTCTGTAGTTTCTGTATATTGCCTTTTTTTTTAGAAGTGTTTCTGTATATTGCCTTTTTTTTTGAGCAACTTGTTTCTGTATATTGCCGTTCCAATAGGGACTTGCGGTCCATGTTTTTAGCCCACAGTAGCATATGATCATGGGCCTGCAAGAGTTAGAGGCCCAACAGAGACATTGTACGAAGCTCCTGGCCTTTATTCTCGCTGCTGCCGGAAGTCTTTCTTTGTTTCCAAGCTCTTTTCCCCTTGCCGCCGCCGCCGCCATGTCCGGCTTCTTCCGGCGACTCGCCGGCGTGCCGTGGGGGACCATCGCCGGGGAAGCCTTCTCCCGCACCTTCCTGGTGGTGAAGGCCGTTTGCGTCGTCCACGTCATCGACCGCCACGTCTGCTCCTTCTCCATCTTGCGGGGCCCGAGCATGCTGCCGACCATGAATCTGGCGGGCGACGTGGTGGCGGTGGACAAGGTGAGCGTGAGGCGCGGGAAGGTGGGGCCTGGAGACGTAGTGCTGATGATCTCGCCCGAGGACCCGCGCAAGCTGGTCGCCAAGCGCGTGCACGGCATGGAGGGCGACACCGTCTCCTACTTCATCGACCCCGGGAACAGCAGCGCATCCAAAACAGTCGTGGTGAGTGCTACCAGGCTAGGTTTTCTGCTAGTGATGCCAGTGAAGCTTCCTGTTTCGATTGGGTCTGAATTGACACTCTTGGTGCTGTAAAAATTCGATTTTTACTGTGTGCTGTACGGCATTGACCCTTGGGATGGAGGTCATAACGCATAGTCCTTGGGATGATTGTGCTTTCTTTAGCGGGGGATTTACCGGTCACTGATTACTTTGATATAATGCTCCTGGGATTTGGAAGAAATTGGTAATCGAGAGGATTCTTCTATATAACTTAGGTTCGGTGCTGATTTTGAGACCTTTGTAGCATAGCTAGCTCATTACTTGCTTCCTACTAAAATGCATAATAAGTGAATATGGTGAGTATGATGCCACCCAAACCATCATATGCCTCACTGATGTAGCGAAGCATTTGTGTCCTTATACTCTGCCCCAGTTTTAATATTTGTATATATTCAGGAACTATCACCATCCAAAGATTCAGATTTTAGTCAAGTTCATATGTACTGTCATTAGCAGAAATTTGGCTTAGCAAGTTTTGGTTTTTAAAAGGATTGCCTAAAAGACGTTCCTGTTGTGGAAAAGTATCATTATTTCTTTTCATGTTCATTATGGCCTTAATGGGGCCCCCAGATGAATTTTCATATATGATAAGGCATGCTTAGTTTGGTTTATGCCTAGTTCCTTAACAAACTGTACCATCACCTCATGATCTTCTTGGGTGTATGTGTAACTGTAGGTACCTCAAGGTCACATTTGGGTGCAAGGTGATAATCCTTATGCATCTAGGGATTCAAGGCATTTTGGACCTATTCCTTATGGTCTCGTTACTGGGAGGATACTTTGTCGGGTAAGCCAGTTGTCTGTTTTGCCTCCTCATTGGTTAATATAAGAGACTGATGGAAACCAGGAGGCTGTTTTTCCTTTTGCTTTGAGATTGAGGATTGCAATCGTTTTATGAGTTTTGATGTTGTCAGACTAGCAATGGCCTTAAATTTGGCGAAAACAGCGATTTTGCACCTTCGGACCGCTGCAAGTGCATGAATAGAAGTAATAAGTTTTCGAGAATCATTGAGCTTTAATTGTACTCCTATGTTTCCTTCTCAAAATCCTGGTTAACTTGATATGACTGCTATAGCTTCAGTAGGTTCTAAATTGTACTCTGTAGGTTCCCTGAACTAGTTGAGCTTATTTAATTAAATAAGGTCAATGCCTTCATGGCGTAGCAGTAAACTTCCCTGTAGAGGAGGGTACTGGCATTGCTCAAATCCTGGTGGCACCCAAAAAAAAAAGGCCCCTCGTTATGGTGCTGCGTTTTGAGTTACAAATGGCCTGCAGGCACGTCCTGGCAGCCGGTCTTGGGTTCTTTTCTCTGTCCTGCACTGTGAAAGTTCTTTTGCTTGCGGTACCTCCTGGAGGTCTTCCCTTAGGGCCAAGTTGTTTTTAATCTAAATAACAGAGGATCTTGTGTTATGATGGTCGTTCTTGTTAGTTCACAGGCGCAAATGTAATCTAAAAACAATGGGTGTGTGGCGTGCGTTGTAATGGGTTCTTATTGCACTTTCTTCTTAATATAATGAAGCGCTGTTCTCCTACGCTTTCAAGAAAAAAAAAACAGAGGATCTTGTGTATTTGTAGAACTGGTTCGAATTTTGAACGGTAGTAATTGGCACTGTCCAGGATGAAAAGAGAGTAAAGTGGTGTATTTTCGAAGCTGAAAAACTGTTCGTTTGGCTGAAATTTATTGATCTAGCAACTTCCTTTTTCATCAAGTCTGTTAATAATGAAATTTAGTTTGCACGATGTGGAAACTGAACATCTTTTGATATATAGTATTTTTGGAGATTTACCTTCTTGAACTTATTTCTCTTTATGTTAATGGAGGACAGTTTAGGATTCAGTTACCTCGATTTATTATAACTATTCAACACATCAACCAAATGTTACCAAAACATCAAGTGGGCGGTGGCCATTCCTGTAGAACATCATCACTGCAAGTTTGCCCTTTATGTATTGACTGTTATTGTTCAATGTTAGGTTTGGCCACCCGAGCGAATTGGTTCTATTGATTCTGATCCAAATGAATTATTTTAATCGAGGTAATTTTATGCTTTTATTTCCACCTGTTCTCTCACTTTCTTTCTCCCTTTTTTGTGTTCTAATTTGTCTTGCCGTTTTATCCAGCTCTCATTAGTCTCAGAGATGTACTCACATTACATTATTGCAAATGTCAAAAGGTTTCTACTCAATGACAGGACCCTGCTGCGGTGCGGCTGCATTTTACTTGTCATGGCACATTTTTACCGCAAATCAGAGTGTACCTTGATGTTCATCATTCGATTGTCTGTAACAGTTTTGGTTCTGGCCCTCCTGAAATCCCAGTGACACTTGTTTTATGCTCCATGGTGTAACTTAATTGTAAGGTTACATTTTTCTGAAGGAGAAATTGAGTATCCTGTTGATTGTGCAAGTCGATGTGTAATGAGTTTTGATCCCAGTGGGACAGAATCAGTTGATTATTGTAAAAGGTGTACATGCACGACTATGCTTGCTTGGAAACAGCTGGATATGTGCAGGAGAAAGTTTCTTCTCCAAACAATGAAGCTGAAGGGGTGCCATGTCTTCATAAGTAAATGCACACATCTGATGAATTGCTTAAAAACATGCACGATGTGGTGCAGCTCGTACCCACTTTGGTTACAAGCACAAAGATGAAACTGGTCATACAAAGCTTGGGCAAACAGAGCATCGATAATCTCAGTTAATTGCGGACTACCTCAAATTCGAGTTGATAAGCATTTGGATTTAACATCAAATAGAAAATGGAGCTTCCAGATAACAGTAATTGGCTAGTAGGTTCATGCTGCTACATGTAGCATTGAGATATATAACAAACTTGATAACTGTAAGCTAGATATATAAGTAGTTGCATGTTGTTAAGGTGAAACAAGCTGCAGGATCTCTTGGCTCTTCCAAGGATATGAAGGCATCAGAGAGCAACAGTGTCGAGCAGGTCCCTGAGGAACTTGATGCAGGCGTCCTTGACCTCGGACAACCGTGCTTCTCAGCCAGCTGCAGTTCCGTTGCCGCCATTCTCGCGTCGACGTGGTAAGACAGCACGTCGTCGCAGATCAACTTGAGCCGCTCCATGCCGTACCTGTCCGCCGCCACAAGCAGATGCTGGAGCATCGTGACCTTGTCGTCGGTGTCGACGGGCATCTCAGGCAACGAGTCGGTGTAGATGAAGTGGAGCAGATCCTTGAACAACTTGGGGTCCATGTCGGCGACCTGAACATGAGCAGCAGCAGCAGCAGTGATGGGTTCCTTGCTGCTGTTGGGGCCGAAGAACTCGGCCATGAAGACCGGTGACCGGGCGGCGAGGATGCACTTGTGCGCGGCGAACGTCTCGCCGGCGACCTGGAACGTCACGTCTCCCCCCACTTTGGCGGCTTTGCCGGTAAGGAGGAGCTTGCCGAAATGTCGCTGCAGATCCAGCTCTGGAGAATCGCACACATCTTTTCCCCATGGGCGGAGCTCCTTGACGATGATGATGTCGCACCTGATCCGGAACCTTTCATTATGGAGATACGCGCAGTCGTCCAAGTCGCCTTCATCGACGGAGAGGCATGCAGACGAGTTCTCTGAGCTCGAGAAGGTGTGTTCTTCGTCTTCCCAATAATGCAGAACCTCGCCAACAGGTCCGAGCAGGGCGAAACTGAATCGTGCCCTGACTTCATCGGTGGCGCCAGGGTTTTCGAGGCAAAGAACGAGATCGACAATCCAATAATCCTTGTCGTCACCATGGCCACGAGGGTAGCAGGTCAAGTGCCAGCTGTGCCCTCCGACGAGGAAGCTGCTGGAGTGGACGCACTCGCCGACGCGGAACGCGGCCTTGAGTTTCTTGTATCCCTCCATCTCGAGCACGTGCAACCCGACGGCCAACGCGTCGTCGCGGACGGCACTTGTGCCGGCGCTGGCGTACGCGGAGGAGGTAGCCATGATCAGGATCGGCCCAGTGCAGAGGATCAACTAGCAGCAAGCAGCTGGTCTGTGGATGGATGGCTGAACGAATTGGTTGGATGGCCAGGTGCAGTGTGGCAGATGGGGATACATAGGTTTTTATGGTGTTTCGTTCGTAGGTGCGCGAGCGGGCGACGAGGAGACGCCGCTCGTTTTTTGTTTTCTCTTCGTACTAGCTTCTTCACCTGACAACTATCTCGATCAATGCAAACACCTCGATGACCGAAGCCATCGAACACCGAAGCGTCGAACCGTCTACCCGCGTGCACCGCAAGACGGTCAAATTCCTCAAAGGTGTCTCTTCGTCGATGAGCACGGGCGACGGTTCGTGTGGCATGCCCACGCGAGCCATCTCCTTTATATATAGATATAGAGGAGGCCATTGATCGAGCATATCCCTTCACTCCATCACTGCTAGCTAGCGCTAATGGCCACCTCCCCTGCATCTGCCGCCGCGGCCGGCAGCCTGGCAACCGCGACCACCACGGAGACGGTGGTGGGATCTTACGTGCTCCGGCTCGACAACTTCTCCGGCACCAAGGATCTCGGCGTCGGCAAGAGCATCAAATCCAGTTCGTTCCGCGTTGGAGGCCACAGCTGGCGCATCAGCTGCTGCCCTTGTGGCGCCGACGCGCAGAGCGCCGGTTGGGTATCCCTCTTCCTGCTTCTCCACTGCCCTCGCGCCACCGACAAGGTCGAAGCAAAATGCATCTTCACCGTCCTGGAGAAGGAGGAAGAGGAAGAAGAAGCAAGCGCCCCTTGCATTCGCATGCGTCCTTCCAAACAAACAAACTTATGCACCTACACGAGCACAAATGTCTCATCAAGGGGCTGTGATCTCATCGAGAGGAAGAACTTAGAGCCCTTGTACCTCAAAGGCGACTGTTTGCAGGTCAGATGTGATGTCTACCTCGTCAAGGAGTTCCCAACCATACAGCCTCCCGAGCTGCACCGGCACCTGGGGGATCTCCTTGCTAGCCAAGTGGGAGGCGACGTGAGATTCAAGGTCGGAGACGAGCTGTTCACGGCGCACAAGTACGTGCTCGCCGCCCGGTCCAAGGTTTTCCGGGCACAGCTCTTTGGCCCGCCGGCACCGGGGAAGACCAAGGTCGTGGTGGATCGCGTGGTACAGGTTGACGACATCGAACCCAAAGTGTTCAAGGCTTTGCTCCGCTTCATCTACACGGAAAGCTTGGTGGAGATCGACAGTGACGGCGGCGGCGACAAGATGACGATGGTTCAGCATCTTCTGGTGGCGGCAAAAAGGTATGCCGTCAAGTTGCTAGCAGAAATCTGCGAGGACATTCTGTACAACGGCATCGACGCGAGCACGGCGGCCACCACGCTGCTGTTGGCTGACAAGCATGGTTGTGACAGGCTCAAGAAAGCGTGCGTTACTTTCCTCGAGAACCTGCTGGGTAGCGTTCGGGGACCTGCTGATGACCAGACTTCGAAGGATTGCTCCCTTACTCCCTTACATCTTCACCCCGGAAGAGACAGCGATCCTGATTTCCATTCTGAGTGCAACTACTGGGAAACCGATCTTTAGTGAGGGCCTGAAATTTTAGTGACGGTTCAGTTGGGAAAGATATTCAGCGATGCTGTGAGTACTTAGCTTTCACTACACCATGACCGAGAAATCACTCGTTTTGGTCATTTTGTAATTAACTTTATTGATGTAATAAATGGATCGTGCTCTGTTTGTCAAATTGTTGCACCTGCTAAAAGTACTACCAATGTATGCAGAACAGACCCATTCCTTGGATATGGATAGGCTGTTATTGTGCAGAACTAGTTCACTCCTACATTGCATCAAGCACATGGACGTAGTAGAGACCCAAACCATGGAAACAAAGCAAATATCTAATCTAGTCTTAAGCTGACAGCAGAACAGGATATCTGGATTTCGTCAAAATTAAACAATAGGAAATGTGAACCAAGCTTGAAGATTGACCATGTCGATGCACTTGAATTGGTCGCAAGCTTCTCAGCCGTGTCCAAAAATGTTGGGTATATATGGAACAAAATTCAAACAAAAGGTAACAAACTTTTAAATAGAATTTTAAAAAGTACTAACGTAACTTCAAAGACTATTAAAGGCGATATCTTTTTCTACCAGCGTCCATTGATAAAACCAAAATACCAGCAATGTCAGAAAGATTTCACCAAAAAAGTTTTTCTTGGTTGCACTTAAATATGATATAATAAGGCTCTGTTCGACACACCTGTAAATACGATATAATAAAAACGTTGGATATATTGAGTAAAATTCAAACAAATGCTAGTAAGCTTCAAAAAAAAATTAAACAAAATACAGCAATATTTTTTTCTACCAGAGTGCACTAGTAAAACAAGAAAAATTACCTCGGCTGTATCAGAAAAAAAATAACCAAAAAAAGGTTTTTCATGGACTTGCATATCAAGAAGAGAAATCAGGATCGATGCTTCTTCCGGGTTGGAGACGACAGGGAACAAGTGTTCCAAGTCTGGTCACCAGGTGACTCAACGCTAGCGATCAGATCCTTGAGGAAAGCCACGCACGCCGCCTTGAGCCTGTCACATCCATGCTTCGTGGCCAACAGCAACGTAGTTGCAGCCGTGCTCGCGTAGATGTGGTTGAACAAAATGTCCTCGCAGATAATCTTCATCCTTTTCATGTCATACCTGTCCGCTGCCACCACCAGACCCTGAACCATCTTGACCTTGTTTGCGCCGTAGTCATCGTCGTCATCAATCTCAGGCAACGAGTCGGTGTACACGAAGTGGAGCAAGGCCTTGAACACCTCGGGTTCCATGTCGCTGACGACCTGTACTACGTGACGTACCGCGGACGCGGTGCCTTCCTTCTCCTCCTCATCCGGGCCGAAGAGGTCGGCCATGAAGACCGAGGACCGGGCGGCGAGCACGCACCGGTGCGCCGTGAACACCTCGCCGGCGACCTCGAAGGTCACGTCCGTTCCGACCTGGCTGGCCAGGAGCTCGCCGAGATGCCGGTGCAGCTCCATCGGCGGCGGCGGTGACGGAGACTTTTCGTCGTCGTTGACGAGGATGACGTCACACCGGACACGGAAGCAGTCGTTAACGAGAGGCGTCGCACCGGCCATCTCGAGCTCCTTTCTTTCGATGAAGTCGCAGCCGCGTGACTTGTCGGCGACGGAGAAGACGTGCGGCTTGATCCGGATCGACGGCGCCGGCTCACCGCCGGCTGCGGCGAAGTCCATCAGGGTGAACACGCACTCCGCCTTGATGACACGGCCGGCCATGGTGCCGCCGCCGCCGGCGGCGTCGGCGTCGTCGTTATCAACGAGCTGAAGGAACAGGCACACCCAGCCGGCGCTCTCCTCCTCGTCGCCGCACGGGTAGCACAGGACAGACCAGGCGCGCCCGCCGACGCGGAACGCGCCGGACTCGATGCAGTCGCCGACGGCGAGGTCCTTGGTGGCGGAGAAGAAGCCGTCGATTCGGAGCACGTGCGACCCGGTCACCGTCTCGGTGGCGTCGGTCGCCGCCGCCGCGATGGACGGCTCGATGTGGTCGCCGCCGGCGGCGCCGTCGAGTTCGTCCGGTCCGGTTGTGAAGCCGCCGTCGGTGGTGGTGAGCGCGTCGTGCGTTTCTGCCGCCGTCTCGGTGATGGTGGAGGTCGTGCTGCCGCCGGAGCCGTCGCCGGCAGATGCAGAGGAGGCGTCCGCGCCGGCTAGCGCGCGGCCGGCGACCGATCGGCTCTTTTCGCTTGCAGCTGATGCCATGGCTGGCGTTGCGTTGCTTTGGTGGTGTGTCACCGTGGCAAATGGAGGCTGCTTTTATGGAGAGATTGTTACAAAACAAACATATTATTTGTTTCCGCTCTGTACGATCTCCTTCCATACTCTCTGCTTATTCGTTGCCAAATCGAGCAGCAGCATATCCCGGCGCCGTTTGTTGGTTCCAATTTCAAAATTCCAGCAGAATCGGTTGCAATGCGCATGATTCGTTCGTTCCAATTTAAAATCCCGGACGTCAGCAGCCAGTAAAGTTCGTTTAACCATGGAGACTAATCGGAGGCGATCTACAGTCTACGATTCCACAGGGCGGCCCTTGTACCGTTGACCATTGTACATACGTACGTGTCCAGATCGGAGGAGCCTGAGCGTGCCGATCGATTCCTACTCGGACAGGAAACACGAACAATAATCGATCCTTCGTCCGACTAGGGTACACCAGCCCCCGCCCCAAGCTATAAAACCGAAGGCACGCAGCAACAACGTACCACAGGTTCCAAAACAACTTCTCCTGCAAGCACTTCGACGTACTCGATCGTTCCTTACGACTGTCAAGAACCGTCCCGTAACGGGACCGTCAGAAGTTCCCCACCCGACATGACAATGTACATCGGCAAGCACGCGGCGGCGGTGGACGCGGCCTTGACGACTCGCCGCCGCACCACCACCACCACCACCGGCGGCGAGGCACCTCCTCCTCCGGCGAAGATGGTGCAGATGCCGCTGGAGTTCCTCGAGTGGGTGCTCGCCCAAAAGAAGGAGCACTACCGCGTGCCCACGCTCGCCGACTACGCGCCGGAGGACGTCGACGACAACGTCGAGGCAATCTGCCGCGTGAACGCGTCGCTGCAGGCGGCGTTCGACGAGTTCGCCGAGTTCAAGGCCTGGGTCGCCGGCGTCGTCGAGAAGAACGGCTGCATCTCGGTCCCTGCCGACGAAGACGACGACGTGTTCGGCGGCGGCGCGGCGAGTTTCCAGGGGTTGGTGCAGGGCAAGATCGACGACGAGTGGGAGCAGGCGCGGGAGGAGTTTTACCTTTACCAGGAGATGGACGCTGTTATCACGGGGGATGTTCTGCCGCTCGGCCCGCACGTGTATCTACTGTCTGTCTATCTGTCTCTGATCTACCGCTATGTGTCTCGAGTTATCGATTAGGCTTTTAGCAGGGTATTTGTGCAGGACAGACGCTTGTATGACCGCCTTGTTGTGTAGTGTAATAGTATGATCAAACTACTCCTATATATATGTGAAAGAAAATATATGGTTAAGAATCTTTTTCTAGATACTCTTATAAAACTAATTGTGGCTGTGGTGTATTTTCTTTTCAGTATTTGTTTAGAGACCTGTATACATGCTCAATTCATGCAGATCAACTGAATGCAACCGTTTACAGGTAGTACTACTTTTGCTTTCAAATTCACATAAATATATTATGGAGAGAGGATCAGAGGACCAGTTTACAGGTAGTACCACTTTTTCTTTCAAATGCATGCCTCTTTGAGGAAAAGCCATGGCAACCATGTTGCTCGGACAGGACTAGTGTAGTCGCCACTAAGCTTGAGTCAATGTATTTGCTAAGCATCCCCTCACAAATCAACTTTAGCCTCTCCATATTGTACTTGTCCGCTGCCAAAGGAGATGCTGTGCCATAACTATTTTGTCTCCCTCTTCAATCTCTGGCAATGAGTCGGTGTAGATGAACTGAAGAAAAACCTTGAAAGCCTTTGCTTCGATGTCATCGATCTTTACATGACTTGTAAAATTCTCTTTCATGGAGCCAAAGAGCTCAGCCATGAAAACTGGCGACCGAGCGGCAAGCACGATCCTGTGTGCTCACTGCCAACTTCGAAGGTCACGTCACTACCCACCTTGCTATCCAAGAGGGCACCAAGATGGCAGTGTAAGTCTGGCGGCGGCGCCGTGAGAGAGACTGCGCTGTTGGATTCCATGCAGATCTCGCTAACGACGGTGACATCACATCTGATCTTGAAACAATCATCCTTGAGGTACGATGATTCCAGGACCGTCCTTTCGATGAATTGCTGGTTCCCTATTCCAATATCAGTCTCCGGGAGGATTAACCACGGAGGGTTGGTGCCAGTGTATGCTGACACTGGCTCTCCGACCTGGTCAAGAAGGCTGAACAATACTCGGAACTTGATGTCACCGGCAGAAGCATTACTGTAGTATGAAGATAAAGATCCACACCTACCCACTCGACGTTCTCGTCATCGAAACCATCAGGGAAGCACGTGACCCACCAGCTATGCCCTCCAACCTCGAACGTGCCAGATTTGATGCCCTTGCCAAGTCCGAGTACTCCTTTGATCTTGGAGTACCCCTCGACCTTGGGGATGTGCCATCCGGTCTCTATTTTTGGGTAAGCAGTCGAAGACGTACCGCCACAGGCAGCAGACACAGATGAAGGAGGCATCTTTAGCAGAGAAGGCTTCAGTAAATTGTGCTAGTTTGATGGATGGAACGATCGATGTTGGTTGATTGGCCTTGACGATGTTATCGTGAGACATGCCTCCACACTACTAAATCAACGAGAGTCCGCGAACATGCTGTGGAGATGCATATGTTGTTTGGCCTTTACGATGCTGCAAAAGAAAAGCGATGGACTTTCTTTGGGTACCCGACTTCGAATTTATAAGAACCTAATAGGTCGTCCAAATTTCCAGTTCTAATCCACCACGAATCAGGAAACTTATCTGGTATAGACAGTGAGTCCTTGCCTTATACTGCCTGTTCTGAAACACGAAAGAGTAATTATTACTCCCTCCGTCCCAAAATAATTGACGCTTTTGACTTTCAGACATCATGTTTGATCATTCATCTTATTCAAAAAAATTATACAAATAAGATTTATTTTTTATTGACTTGTTTTCGCTAACTATACTTTCATGACATATTTGTTTTAGTATTTATGCAAAAATTTTGAATAAAACGGATAGTCAAACGTGATGTCTGAAACTTGCCCGGCGGTCGCTGCCGCAGCGACGGACGACTTGACGTGGTCGCCGCCGGCGTCAAGTTCATCTTGCCCCACGATTCTGCAGCTGTGTCCGTGACGGTGTTCCTCACAAAAAAAAAAAAAAGTGTCCGTGACGGTGGTGGTCGTGACGTCGCCGGCAGATGCAGAGGAGGCGAACTAGCGAACACCGGCCGACGTGCTGGTAGCGAAGTAGCGATGCATGCGCATTTTTCGAAATTTTGGTTTAATCGGAGTCGACCTCCAGTCAGGGCCCAGGTACTGACAAGTACTGCACACGTAACGTGTACATCCAGTCCTGTTCGGAGGAGCCTTTAATTATCGCGGATCGATTCCTGCTAGGACAGGAAACACGAACAATGGATTCCTCCTCCGACTAGGAGTACCACGAATCTCCGCCTCATATCAAGCTATATAACGAACGCACATGTACAGCAACAACATACCACCAGTCCCAAAACAACTTCTCCTGCAAGCACTTCGACGTACACGTTCCTTACGAATTATCACGACCCGTCCCGTACGTGATCTTCGTAATTCAGGAGTGTCCCATACATGGCGATGATGTGCATCGGCAAGCACGCGGCGGCAGTGGAGGCAGCCTTGACTCGCCGCCGCACCACCACGGACGACGGCGAGGCTCCTCCTGCAGCGTCAAAAATGGTGCAGATGCCGGTGGAGTACCTGGAGTGGGTCCTGGCCCAAAAGAAGGAGCACTACCGCGTCCCCACGCTCGCGGACTACACACCAGAGGACGTCGCCAAGAACATGGAGACCATCTGCAGGGTGAACGCGTCGCTGCAGGCGGCGTTCGACGAGTTCGCCGAGTTCCAGGCCTGGGTCGCCGGCGTCGTCGAGAAGAACGGCTGCATCTCGGTCCCGGCCGACGAAGACGACGACGTGCTCGGCGGCGGTGGCGCGGCATGTTTCCAGGGGTTGGTGCAGGACAAGATCGACGACGAGTGGGAGCAGGCGCGGGAGGATTTTTACCTTTGCCAGGATATGGAAGATGTTATGACCGGGGATGTTCCGCCGCTCGGCCCGCACCTGTATCTGCTGTCTGTCTATCTGTCGCTGATCTACCGCTATGTGTCGCGAGTTATCGATTAGGTTTTAGCAGGGGATGTTCACGTACGGGCAGACGCTTGTGTCTTCTATAGAAGTCAAAAGACCGCTGTATAGCATGATCGAACTATATATGAATTAAAATTCTATGCTTAAAAAATTATATTGTGGCTTGGTGTAACTTTTTTCAGTATTTATTTAGAGACCTGTATACATGCGCTGTTCATGCAGGTCAAACTGT
Organism: Eragrostis nindensis; assembly: GCA_012490785.1. NCBI lineage: Eukaryota > Viridiplantae > Streptophyta > Magnoliopsida > Poales > Poaceae > Eragrostis > Eragrostis nindensis. Next base: position 4,213,816 of record JAAXCT010000005.1, on the reverse strand, counting down.
ATGGCTTTTAAGCATTGTTGAAGACTTAATGCAACAGTTCTTTGGTACTATTTGCTTTAAAATTCATAAACATATTATGGAGAGGATCATTGGATCGAGAAAAACGTATCAGGCTGCTAAAACGGTTGAGTGTTGGATGAAGAAAACCACCAAAAATGAAAACAACAAAAGAGAACAGAATGTGCATCTTTCAATTAACATGTCAACATTGCCATTTGATACCGATAACTGATCGTTAAGCTGTTGTTATTTCTGTTAATTATCTGTCATGAAAATGGAAACATCATGATAATTTATTGTAGGGCCTGTCTATGGCACACCCGGGTGTTTTAGAGGCTACCAACACCCGGGTGTTGGGAAGCACATGAACACCTGATTTTTGCTGGAGGAAAAATCGGGTATTTCAAAGAGATCTGACACCCAAATCTTTCAAACGTCAGATGAAAATCTAATGGCTCAGAATGAAACAAGTATAAAAGCACATATTCTAGTTTATACTAACAGAAAAAAAACAAGTGTTTTTATGATTCTAGCACTTAATTTTTTGTTACACCTTCATTACTCAACAGTTACATCTTCATTACTCAAAAGTTACACCACAAAGTCACTGTAATTTTTGTGTAGTATTACTGTAATTGTAGTATAAATCAATTGTAACAAAAAAAAACTGACTGCTGGCGATCCATCATCCAGAGATCACGCCTCACATCGGCGCCCTCTCTCCTTGGGTAGGGAAAATGGAGGCTTGCGTGTTACTGAGATGGGAGAGAATCGCCACCGAACTAGCTAGGAGCCTGGCAGTATCGAAGCCGTATACCGCCGTATCAGATACGCTACAGCCGCCTCCGGCACGTTACCTACGTAGCAGGCTAAATACCCAATCGGCTACTGAAGCCCGCTTGATCCAATGAATAGCTCGAGTCCATCGAACGAACAGGAATTCGGGTGCTGGAAGCCAAAGAAACACCCGGGCACACTATAGCTTTTCCATTTATTGTAACACTACCTTAGACGGTAGTCACATTGTAGATTTTTTAATTTTGCGAATGTCATTGCAGGTAAATTTAAAAGGGACCATATTTTTCCGACAGAAAAAAAAAAGCAATTTTACACTAGCTTAGACGATAAACATGCATTTGAAGAAAGATAAGCAATTTTTTTTTTGGGGAACGATAAGAAATCTTACTGTCTTTGGAAATGTACTACTCCACTTTAAGGCACCTCTTCATCAAGAATAATAAAAAAGATGAAACCACTTATGATGAGTTGAAGAGATCACGGCGCAACTTTAACAAGCAACTCAACAAGAAGGGAAGGATAGTTGCTCTTCAGATGCTCAAAGCCATCGCTCTCCACGACTGCCTTCATGTTACCCGGAGACCTCAAGAAACCAAAGCATCCCTCTTTGAGCTCCTGGCAACCATGCTGCTCAGCCAACGCCAATGTAGTCGCAGCGGTGCTTGTGTCAATGTGCCTAAGAATCAGGTCCGCGCAAACCAATTTCAGCCTCTGCATGTTGTACCTGTCCGCCGCCACAAACAGATGCTGACCCATCCCGAGCTTCTCGTCCTCGTCGATCTCAGGCAGCGAGTCGGTATATATGAAGTGGAGCAACGCCTTGAACACTTTAGCTTCGATGTCAGCAATCTGGATGTCAGCCATGGTGTTCTCCTTCATCGGACCAAACAGTTGCGCCATTAGGACCGACGACCGAGCGGCGAGCACGTACCTATGCGCCGTGAACCGCTCGCCGCCGACATGGAAAGTCACGTCTCCTCCAACCCCACCGGCCAGGAGGGCGCCCAGATGCTGGTTCAGCTCCGGTGGCGGCACCGGGAAAGGCTCTGCTGATCTGCAGGCTTCGTCAATAACAGTGATGTCACATCTGATTTGAAAACTGTCATTTTTGAGATAGGATGACTCCAGGTCGTCCCTTTCGATGAACTCGTAGAAACCCCGTGATCGATACATACGCGAAAAGGAGTGGATGTTAGTTTTGGTGTAATCTGACTCCCGCTCGCCGGAAGGATCGAGTAAACTGAATTTATACCTCGCCTTGACGGTTGTACCAGCAGCAGGATTGTCGATATGGAGGAAGACAGATATCCAATCACTGTCGTTGCCGCCGTCAGGATAGTATCTGATGAACCAGCTATGCCCTCCGAGGATGAACGTGCTGGAACGGATGCCCCTGCCGACACCGAGAACTCCCTTGGTTTTGGAGTAGCCCTCCACCTTGAGCACGTGCCACCCGGAAGCAGCCACGACGGAGATGGCAGACGTGTTGCCGTTGCCGCCGCCGCCGACGACAGAGATCGACATTATTATCACGTAGTGCTCGTCTCGTTGTTGGCGGCGGTGATATGAGATTGCGATGGTAGACGCGTAGGGCAATAGGATCCTGCCTATGTACTAGAAGGATGGATGGGCGAGATTATAGGATTATATGAAACGGAAAATCCGATCGTATTCCACGGAAATAGATCTACTAGCTGCTGCAAACCCAAGAGGTCTTCCTATTTTCCTTTTTTTATTTATTTTTAGAATCGTCTTCCTATTTTCCTTTTTTTTTTTTGAGGAACGTCTTCCTATTTTGCTAAGTCTCCACGATCTCTAAGGCTACAGCTGACTGTAGACCTTTCCAAGCCCACGTCCAAGCCCAACCCAATATCATTTGACTTCACTTTACTTTCGTGCGGAAATATAAATTACGATATCTTAAAATATTTCAAAGTGAAATGCCACAATGGTGTAATCAAGCGATCAGATTGATTTTTGCCTGTTCTGAATCTCAAGACCTCACGTACACGTACAACTTCATCTATCGTTTGTGCTTGCATGGTTTCAAACATCAAGATCACCAGATTATTTTTGTACTTGTCTGACGAGAGTTCAGTAAGAACTAAGATGAAGTTGTTTCGACCATTTTGCTACACCTGCTATTTCGCTTCAAAAAGGCAATACAAGTAGGTTTCCACCTGCTCTTGGAATGCTATGCCTATTGCCCTTCGTTGCCACAAAGAGCAAAACTGCAAACACTTGCACCACTAGGAACTAAAAATTGGCTTACAGGAATTCAGTTTAGGTGCTCATTCAATAGAAGAATGTAAGACTTAGTTACTGAAAGTGCCATCTACAATGCACAAAAGAACACAACATAACCCATGGACGCCTGGAACGAAAGCAAGTTTACACAAACAGAACTCATTTTAGGTGCATCGGGATAGAGTTTGCCGGCTCAGTCTTTGAAGATGCTCATAAGGGTAAGGTTTGCGTATGTTCATTCATTGGGGTGAGTGTGACAAAAAAAAAAAGAAAACTCATTTTAGGTGCAGATCAACGAAATCAGCGGCACAGGAAGGGATATGTAACTTCTTGATGTTAATGGGACCACGCAAAAGACTTTGAGAACACGTAAACTAACGTCCCTGGAAATCGATTTTTGGGGGAAGCTTTTGATTATGGGACCCATTAGATGGTAATTTTTACGGTAGTTGCAAACAACAAAACAGATCGCCTGTAAAATAAATGAGGTGGGCGTACAAAATTGTTTTGTAATGTCTAGCAATTATTTCAGAGTGGAATGAACATGAAAAATATATTTGATTTACTCTGTTTCAGCATCTAAGCCTTGCTATATTCACCCTTACCGAAATGCTTGCTATTCATGAACAACAAAGAAGGCTAGGCAGCAATGCTGGCAGCCAATTCCTTGAGGAGAGAGGGGCAACTTATCATTAAATGTTCAAAATCATTGCTTGCCATGATCACCTTCAAGTTGCAAGGAAAAGCAATGAACTTGAGGCACGCCTCCTTTAGCCCACGACACCCATGTTGCTCAGCCAGTGTCAGTGTAGTAGCTGCAGTGCTTGTGTCGATGTGCATGTACAGCATGTGCTCACATATCCTGAGCCTCTCCATGTTATACCTATCCGCCGCAACGAGCAAATGCTGTGCCATCACCACTTCTTCCCCTGTATCTATCTCAGGCAATGAGTCAGTGTAGACGAAGTGAAGCAAAGCCTTGAACACCACAGGAAGCATGTCGTTGATCCGCACACGGGCTGAGGTCCTCTCCAGCATGGGTCCAAAGAGCTCCGCCATGAACACCGGTGACCGTACGGCGAGCACATTTCTGTGAGCCATGAATGTCTCACCTCCGACCTCAAACAATACATCCCATCCTACCTGGCTGGCTAAAAGGTCGCCGAGATGCCGATGCAGGTCTGATGGCGGCAATGCGGGTAACTGCAGAGTGGTGGTCCGCATGCTTTCCTTTAAGACAGTGACCTCACATTGGATCTTAAAGCCGTTCTCCGTCAGATATGGGGACAGCTCCAACTCCTTCCTATCGATGAATTTGTGAAAACCCATTGATTTTGCTGTACGAGAAAATGTGATTACGTCACTTGTTGCGGTGTACGGTAACAATGGCCATGTTGTTATACCTATCCGTCGCAACGAGCAAATGCTGTACCATCTCCACTTCTTCCCCTGTATCTATCTCAGGCAATGAGTCAGTGTAGACGAAGTGAAGCAAAGCCTTGAACATGACAGGTGAAAGGATCAAGGGCACCGAGAGGGGGGGGGGGGGGGGGGGGGGGGGGGGGGGGGAGGGGGGTGAATCGGTGTGTCAACAATTTCTCCCAAACGTACTTTAGTCGTGAAGCTAGCAAGACTAGATATGGTGATAACAAAAGCAAGCGATGCGCTCACACAATCTAGTCTATGCAACAAGCAACACCCTAACAAGCAATTCTACCAAGTAGTAAAGAGACAACCTATCATGCAATTCTACTAGCACATAAGGTAAATGCGGAAACGTAAATGCTAGTAAGTAAAGGAGATAAGGATAGGAATGCTCATGATTTTTCCCGTGGTCTCGGAAGGATGGCGCCTTCCCCTACTCCACGTTGGGTCACTCCCGCCGGAGTCTCGACCCCGTCCCTCCGCTCGATGGCGATCCTTCCTAGAGCACACTTCACCCTCCGAGTGAAGTCGCGGGCACGTCCCGCCGGGCTCGATCCCGGGTACTCTTCCGGAGGTAAGGCTCCGCACGTGATGCGTGCCAAAGGGCGCTCCACTAGTGATGCTTCTTTCGCACGGGAAGCTCCAAGACCGTGTACAAACTTGTGTTGGCTTCCACACTCTCCTTGGACAGCTCAACACCGACGCCTAACCGGTCTAGACCTCGCCATAGACCAAGAGTAACAAACCGAAGTGACTCTCTCAAGCTCACACTAGCCTAGAGATCAAGTGGATGCAATTGCTACTCTCTCAAGCACTAGGATCACTCCAAATCCTTCACAAGTGCTTCTCTCTCTTGCTCTTGGCTTCCTCTGAGTTTCCTGCACTCCAACAATGGCCAAGAGACCCCTCAAGGGGCGGGCAACCAACTATTTATAGGCTACCAACCCAAAACTAGCCGTTGCCCAAAAGTGCCCTGCGAAACTAGAGACCGTACAAAGGACAGTACTGTCCGGTCTCTTCCAGACCGTATTGTCCGGTCTCTATTTCCAGGCGCATCTCCATCTTCTTCTTCATCTCCAATGAAGACCGTACTGTCCGGTCCCTAGGACCGTACCATCCGGTCGATTGTCCGGTCTTCATTTCTTCCACTTCCAGAAACTTCAACTTCTCTGTCTGGAGATCCTCTGATGACCGTACTGTCCGGTCCCCTTGACCGTACCATACGGTCCAATTGTCCGGTCTTCATTTTCTCAGCATCCCGAGACTTCACTTCTCTGTCTGGATCTTCAATGAAGACCGTACCATACGGTCCCTATGACCGTACTGTCCGATCTCTTCGGCATAAGCTGAAAACTTGATCCACTTCTTGATCCTTGCTTCCAACTTCTCCAAACTTGGTTCCTCTTCTTCTCTTCAGCCACCCTAGCCCTCAAGAGACTCACAATGCATCCATTTGATCTCTAACCTAGTGTGCTCTAAGAGAACCAATTCGATCCCTCTTGATAGTCCGGTTTTTCCTATGGACTCAAGCTAGCATCTATACCAAGCCAACACTTGCTTGGCCTATCATGTCCTTAGCCTTGATCCATCTTCAACCTTGACTCCATCAAGTTCTCGATCCGAATTGTCGAGGCAACCAATCACCAAGTCGTCGATAGATAGAGTATGTGAGACGACACTTCATTGACATGACCATTTGAATATCCTACAAGGAAATGTTAGTCACATCAATATGGTCACCCAATCACCAAAACATTCATACCTTTGGAGTTTCCAAACTCCAATGGTCATGAAGCTTACAATCTCCCCCTTTTTGGTGATTGGTGACAACACATATCAAAAGATATCAAAAGATAGAGAATGTAATGCGCAAGAGTGATCGAGAAGATTAGATATGCATGATGAACAAGTAAAACAGAGAACAAGGTAGTCATAGCTCAAAAGGTATCACCTGCAAAATAGAGTTAGAGCACATGGGTGATATATATGAGAATAAAGCATAAGCTATGACCACAACTCTGTGATGATAAGATTATAAGATATTCCTGCAAAAGCAAGTGAGTGCACATATCATCACAGATAGAGGAAAGCTGGCAAGATAGACATAAATAAGCGCATCCAGGTAAGCATACACAAACTCAGAGCAATATATCAGAGCAATATATCAGAAACAGAGCAATATACAAGATATATAGATAACGAGCAAGTGTATGTAAAAGAAACCAAGTGCATTCTTGTAGAGCTAAACACCAGCAAAAGCTGTCTCACACTCCCCCTGAACACAAGGTCACTCCACTACTCCCCCTGGACCTATACAAGATCTCTCTATCTCTCTCCCCCTTTGGCACCAATGACCAAAAAGAGAAAGAAGGAAAGAGAAAATCTGCTATCCTACGCGTCGGAGGCTGGAGGAGGTGCAGTGGCAGCAGGTGCTGAAGAACTGGTAGAAGGCTGAGCACTGTCCTGCTGCTGCTGAGAAGGTGGCACTGGAGGTGTCCAAGTCCAAGTCCGCGGCATCCCCAAAGTCTCCTGAGGCTGAAAGAGTGGTGTGTACGGCACAAGCTGCCTGTGAGCTATCCCAGGAGAGTCTGTCTGAAGGAGTGTCTGCTCAAGCTGCCCTGCGTACTGGACTGCCTCTCCGTCAGAAGCTGAGTGGACTGAAGGAGAGGGTGAGCGACTGGGGGTCCAAGTGAAACTGCCAGTAGGTGAGGCTGCTCTGAATGGTGGATCCTGTCCTGTAGCAAGAGCCTCATCTACCTCCTCACGGGTGTACCCGAAGTCTGTGAGATCCACTGTGTGCTCAACAACCCGAGGCGGTGTAGGTGTCCTGGGAGACTCTGCCTGCTGTACTGCTGCTGTCTCAGCTGTAGTAGACACGACCTCTGCCTGTGAAGCTGTAAGAACTGAGTCTGTCTGTACTGAGGCGGTCTGTGCTACTGTGTCAAAGTCAAGTGTACGAGCTGGCAGTGGTGACACGAAGAAGGGACTCGTCAGCTGAAGCGGTGAGAAGCTCGGAGCTGTAGTAGCTAGTAGGGCTGACGGAGTCATGGAGAGGCCTGGGGAAGAAAAGTACTGCTGAGAAAGTCCTGCCTCTCCGGTCAAACCAGCAAACGTGGACGTCGACGGCCCCACCGTAGGTGCACCAGCAGGTGAGATGGGAGCCGTGAGTAAGGTGCTGTAGTACTGTCCCTGACTGGATGACTGTCCTCCCTGTGTCTGAGCAAACTGCTGCTGCTGTAGCTGCTGAAACTGAACTGTCTCTGGTGGCAGCACACCTGGGAAAGTGATAGGAGGGAACGACGGGAGACCTGGCAGTGCCTGTCCAAAGAGACGAAGAGTCTGTGCAATCGCCTCAAAGCCTGTGAACAACGAAGACATGCCAGAAGCCATCTCCCTCTGAGTGAGTACGACACTGTCCAACATCTGTCGATCCCTCTCCCTATCCTCTCTCTGACTCTGGAGCTCTCTACGGATAGCTGCAAGCTCTGCACATAGTACTGAGTCTGTCTGAGCGGGAGCTGTAGCTGAGCCTGAAGGTCCTGCTCTAGAGTCCGGAGTCACGTCCTCCGAAATGGACTCCATATGGCTACCAGTGTGGATATGCTGCTCTGTCTCGGTAGCCGTCTCTCCTAAGCTCTGTGAGGAACTCCCCTGTGAAGCTGACTCCCAGGTAGCAACCCGTCTGTCGGAGGCAGGTAAGGGAGTGTACGCTGTGGTCTTCTTGGGCAGCTCATCGTAGTCCTCCTGAGACAACACCTGTAGCCTCCTCAGAATATAGCAAATCAGTGGAGCGAAGGCTAAGTGTCTAGCAGCTATGCTCTCTGCAATGACGTCCTCCATCTGGCTCAGTATCAAATCCACCAAGTCAAAACCTCTGTGCCTCAGTATCAGCATGACGACCCACTGTGAAAGTATAGAGAACTGATCCCTGTATCCACTCCTCGGCACAATGGTCCTGCTAAGAATGCTCCTGAGAACTCTGCCCTCGTGAGTAAGTCTGGTGTGAGCTCGGCTGAAGTTCTCCGGGTGAGGTGGAGGGAAAGCAATACTCATATCCTCATCAGACGGTAGGTGTCCTCCAAGAGGTCTGCGGGGAGGCTCCATCCCTGGATGAGCAAGAGGAAACACCCTAGTCTCGTGCTGAACAGTCTCTAGGGCCTCTACGAGGTTCTCCCTCGTCACTCTGTGGGGCTGTCCTCTGAGCATAAACCATATAGCTGAGCGGTCTGGCGCTATCCACAGAGAAGCGTAGAAATCCATCACTATATCATAATCCCAACGCATCTGAGTGGTGATGATCTCTTCGAGGCCCGGGATATAGGTCAAGTGCTGTGTGAAGTCTGTCTCGGCACCTCTGCTGGCAGCCTATATGCTGCAGTGCTGGTGAGTGACAAAGAGCTTGTCAGCTCCACCAGTCCTCAGTCTGCTCCTCAGACCAGCTGCTATCCTCTGCTGTAGTAAGGTCCAGAAGCGACCTCCTGCCTGTGGGTCCCTCCTAGCAGGTACCCAAGCCTCCTCACTGACTCTCCTGAACTTCTTGAGGACGGGGCCTGGCAGCCTGAGAGCGTCCTCAGCAAGTACGTCTCTGAGAGAAGCAGTCCTGTCGAGAGCACAGAACTTGGCAGCCATCCTCTGCCTGTCAGCCTCGGTGACCTCGTCACCGGAGCTGGAAGAACTCTCCTCCTCGGCCTCTGACTGTGGCTGCTCCTGCGCGGTCCTCGACGTACCAACCTCTCGGGTGGACGGAGTCCGCTGCACTGTAGCTCTGGCCCTGGAAGACCTCCTCGGAGTCACCCCCTGTCCTCCAGCAGGTGGGTCCCTAATCCGGAACCCTGTGTCTCTGCCAGAAGGAAGGTCAACCTCAGCTGCTGTTGACGGTTCTTATGCGATAAAATTAAATTCATTAATTCCGCAAGCGCACGGATCACCATTGTAGCATTTCACCTTGGAGTATTCCAGGGTTATCGTATTTATATTTCCGCAGGGAAGTAGAGCAAAAGGTAGCTGAATAATAGCTATGCATTGGATAATTTGGAGAAAGAAATAATATATCAACTATACTTGAGACGGGGGTAAGATAGGCATGATAGATATGGGTGGCACACACATCCTCAAATCCAAGGTAATACAATACATCGTAGTATACATTTGGGAGAGCAACGAGATAGAGTTAAGGCTACCTGTATGTTTATCTATTATTTACTTTTCTAGCAGTCAAGTCTACAAAGATTTACTCTAGCTAAGCTCATACACATACAAGTCATGTCGTTTCGGGGCATACACGTGCTAGGTTAACTGATGAAGCTAGTTCAAACCTAGGGATCCGTATGCTATAATTAAGACCCTGCTTAGTCCAACCCGGACGTGGTGGATTACAGAGACCGGTGCAGCTGTCACATACACTCGCGGCTACCATCCTCCGTGGGTTGGGTGCCAAACGTGCATAGGCCAAGTTCTAAGCGCCACGCTTACAACCCGCCTAGAGGAGCTACTCTTGATCAACGGAGCAGTCCTATCTAAGAATGAACAAGCACAGATTTCACACGACGTCATCTCCGACGACGGCACTCTCTCGTACTCGCTATTCCAACAATCACGAATCCCACAACAAGACTTCTACGAGCACTTAACGAATAAATAAACTAAATAGAAAAGAACTACTAAAATAAATAAATAAAGATAAAACTAATTATATAATAAATAAAATAATATCTCAAGAGTAAGATACAAGGAACTATACCGAACTCCGAGAATACTCCGGAAGCCCGAGAGAGCTCTCACTCTACTCTACTCTACTCTAACTCCCAAAGCTACTACTCAACTAAACTAATGAACACTTGGATGAAGTGTGATGGTGCGCATTGATTCGGAGGCCGAGGGGTCCCTTTTATAGCTTGTGAAGGCGGTGGAAGCACCCTGGCCGACTTTGGAGAGGCGGCGCCGACAAAGTCGGCCGGCCGGCCTAGGGGGGTGGCCGGCTGGCCGTCCCTTCGGTCGGTTCGCCACCGTCTTTTGCCTGAACGCTCCAGATCATCTCCTGATGGCGGTCCGAAGGTCGGCTACTTCGTGGGGTCGGCAGAATTGGATTGAGGGCCAAGTAAAGGCCCAAATAGCCCACCTTCTAGAATGTCGGTGGAATTCTGCCGAGCTGGGCTTGCATTGTGCGTTGAAGATTATTTTCCAGCCCACTGGAGGAAGCCTGGGGCCTGTGGCAATCAGGTGGGGCCGGCCGGCCTAGGGTGGGGCCGGCCGGCCAGGGATTTTCCCTGGCTGGGCCCACTTTTCTCCATTATTCACTCCTGCATCCAAATATTCACCAAAACCTATGGAGTAGCATTATTCCTATCTACTATGCACAAAATCTTGGTGTTATGTATTTATTTACCGGTAGGGTGGCGGTCAAAACATGGTTTAACGACCGCCAACAACCTCCCCAAGCTTAAACTTTGCTCGTCCCGAGCAAACTCAACTCAGGGTACCGGCGGATCAGGAGTTACAAAGAAGCGCCCCATGGGTAATAAAGATGCAACAACATACTCCCTAAACAGTGGTAAGTTTACGAGAGCACAAAATATTCATGAGTGTTGCAAAAATCGTGGGGCTTATATGTCACACCTTGTCATGCAGCATTGAAGACTAGAACGGCATTTTCGGACAAGTACACAGTTCTAGCAGGTATGCATCCAGAGTTTTTATGTGCTGCAAGGTAAGGTGCAAAAATTCTCCTTCGTTTTGGTAGGCACTTCTCTTACCTACCAATGTGAGTTCTATTCCTACAAGCTTCACTCATCCTACCTTCTACCAAATGAGGCTTTGTATGTGGAGCTTGGTAAGGAATGCACAATTGTCATGCATATATTGTAAAGCTAAAGAATGAGTCTCAATCAACATAGCAACTCCATTTATTTTGGTCATAGGAAATGATGTGATGGAGGGGGAGAAAATGAACTCACACTTATGGAAGAGGGTTTTGAAAAACATTGGTCCTTTATTTTGCTCAAGATGTTTATGATAAGAACCATATAGCCTTTGACTTTTGTCATGCAACCATAGAGTTTTTTTTTTGACTACTCCATGGTGCAAGGGGCCATAAATTTTGAATGGTTCAATGAAACATTTTGAAATATTCTTGAGCATTTGGATGGACCAAAAGTTTTGCAAACTCTGAAAAATGTTTGGTTGATTTATCCAAACATTCCCCTTTTTATTTGGTGGAGAGAAATTTTCGAAAACACACGCGAAGGAATTATGACCAAAATTAGGAGTGCTTAGTTTCAAGAGTACATCAAACCTTAACAAATCTCAATGCATAAACAAATGGCTATGAGTGGGGCTGTTTCGAATATTACGATATGGCTCTGGTAGGTAAATAAATCCTCACACTAAGAGAAGTGTGCCAAAACAGAAGGGTTTAGATACTTGCAGCAATTCAAGAAAAACATCTCTGGATGAAACCATACTAAAAAAATGCTACAAGTCCTAATCATGCTATATCACAATCCACCATGCTCAGACTTGGTGTAACAAATGCAACCCACGGAAATAAGCAAGACTCATGATGTGATTATGCTCAAGTAAAAATAACACATATGTCAGGAGTAGAGGTTGCATCTATGCGACACATGGGAAGCTAATTTGTAACTCGATCATCATTTCCCTTAAGCGTAGCATAACACCAAGATTCTAGCATTTATTCGAAACAGGGAGTTTATTTATTTATTAAGAAAAGTTAGGAATACTTTACCTGGGGGTCCTCCCCAAGCTTGAGTCTTTGCAAGACTCGAGCTTGTATTGAACTCCTTCTTACCTGGGGGGCCCTCCCCAAGCTTGAGTCTTTGTAAGACTTAAGCTTGATTCAGGCTCTTCCTCCTCCTTCCTGATCTGCAAAAAAGAGTGAGGATGATACACGTGGCTAGCCCCTAATGAGCATTGCCGGGAATCCTATTATTTTTGTTGTTTTTAAAATTTTTTTTCTTTTTATTTCAAATTTTTATTTTGTTTTTATGATTTATGAAAAGAAAAACAAGTGCTAGGCCTAGCTAGGATAACGATTGGGATGGCCTCCCCAATCGGAGGGCTCTCATTTTTACGTCTTTGAGCTAGACGTTCTCCATGTCTTTTCAACTCGTTTGGACCTCGCTCGCTGGAGAATCTTGCGAGGTAGAGGTTCCTTCTTTCTTCCGCCACACCTTGGTTGTCTTCTTTGTGTTGGTGGCGGCGACCTTTTCTTCAATAGGCGCCTTTGTTGTACTCTCATCGGTCGATACCGTAGCTGCCTTCTTCTTTCTTGAGCGCCTCGCTCTCCTCTTCTTGGGCGATTGTGACTCGCCTACTCCTTCTTGCGGAGGAGTAAGAGGGGTTTGAGGTGTAATTGGCGGCTGAGGCATCCTCCTTGGAGTCCTCCAATATTTTGCTAGCCTTCTTGCATTCTCTCTTTCCAGATAGTCTCTCATATATGCAATGAGCTTGTCTGGCTGTGGCATGGGTGGAGTAATCTCAATCTTCTCCACTCTCATTGGGTCCTTTCCATATATGACCCGTACTTGCTTGCATTGCTCAACCTTAGGCTTGAAGTTGAACGTTTCTTCCCTGCCGTTGAAATCCAAGTGGATCTCTCCTGCCCCCACGTCAATGTTGGCGTTGGTGGTGCTCAAGAACGGCCTCCCAAGGATGAGAGGGGTCTTGACATCTACTTCCATGTCAAGCACAACAAAGTCGACGGGGACGAAGAAGTTTCTGATCTGTACGGGGACGTCTTCGGCAATACCAGCAGGATGACGAACGGACTGATCTGCGAGCTGCAAGCACATAGCCGTAGGCGATAATGGACAGTTTAACCTGTCATATGCCGCCTTGGGCATGACGCTCACGCTTGCACCCAAGTCACAAAGCGCTTGAGAGAAGTGCTGGCTGCCAATCGAACACGGGATCGTAGGGCATCCTGGATCCTTCTTCTTCTCCGGAAGAATGTTCAGAATGGCTGCGCTGCACTCTTCTGTAAGCTTCACTACCTCCATTGCTGGAATGGGGCGCTTGTTGTTGAGGATATCCCGGAAATACCTAGTGTAAGTAGGTACCTGCATGGCATCAAGCAGCGGAATATGCACATATATATGTCGGATAGCCTCAACAAATTTATCAAAGCGCTCGTCCACAGTGAGCTTCTTCCTGCGGTCGGGGTAAGGCAAGCCTGTAGTGTCAAAATACTCATGAGGTGCTGCCTTAGGTGGAGCTTGCTCAACGGGAGGATCTGTCGTTGGTTCCTCCTCGGAGCTCTCCTTCTCGGCGTCTTCCTCTTCAGGGACCTTCTTTTCTGGAACCTTTTTACCGGCCTTCTCCTTGGGGGCTGCATTTGGTGTCTTTCTCTCTACACCCTTGGGGTATGGTGGGTCCACAGTACCTCTTCCTCCCCTGGTGGTGATAGCACTAACACTCTCCTTCGTACGAGGAGCCTGCACAGCTGAAGCTATTTGCGCAATTTGCGTTTCTAGCATCTTGTTATGGCTTAGCTGATTCTGCAGAGCAGTGCTGAACGACTCTAGCTTGGCATCTATGCTCTCTAAAGCCTTGTCGGTAGTAAGAAATTTCTTACTAATACTGTCATTGATCTTGACCTGGCCGAGAACTAGATCCTTGATAGAGGGCTCATAACGGGAAAGATTACCATTGTTACCTCCCTGATTCTTGTTGAAGGAGAGGTCGGGCCTTGAGTTCCAGCCGTAGTTGTTCTGGGAGCGGAACCCATTGCCATTGTTGAGGAAATTGCATTCCTCTCTCGCATTTGGGCAGTTGATGCCCATATGCCCAACGCTGCCGCATTCCTCACATGTCATGCGGGAATCCGCAACTTGCAGGTCCTGTGGAGACTCCACCTTGCGGAGTAGCTGATCGAGCTTGATGGCGAGCATGTCCATCGTCTCCACTTGGTGCACTCCACGGGTCTTGGTGCTCGCCGCTTGGCGTTCACCATGAGTCTGGTTGGCCGCCACCTTCTCAATCAACTTCTTAGCGTTCTTCACGCTAAGGGAGAAGAAGGGGCCGCCTGCTGCGGCGTCGAGGTGCTCTCGAGCGGACGGCCTCAAACCGTGGTAGAAACTCTGTATGAGGAGCCATTCTTCCATGCCATGGTGTGGGCATGAGAGACGTACTCCTGCATCCTGTCCCAGGCTTCCGCGGTCGACTCATCTGCGAGCTGTCGGAAGCCCGATATCTTGTTCCGCAGGGCAGTCGTCTTGCCCGGCGGGAAGAACTTGGCGAGGAAGGCATTGGAGCATGCCGTCCACGTGTCGAGGGACTCTTGGTTCGCGTAGAACCACTGGAGAGCCTTCCCCAACAGAGAGAATGGGAAAAGCTGTAGTCGGATGGCGTCCTGAGGTGCATCCTTTATGACGAAGGTGTTGCACGTCATCAGGAACCTTTGGAGGTGAGCATTTGCATCCTCCGACGGCTTCCCATAGAAAGGACTGGCCAAGATCATGTTGATCAAGGCTGGCTTGAGCTCGTAGTCCTTGTTGGTGGTGCGCGGGTTGGGTCCCACGCGGATGTTCTCCGTAGTCGGCGCGGAGAAATCATTGATCGTCTTCTCAACAACGGGGTCGGCCATGGTGTTGTTCGTTGAAGAGGCCCTGACAACCGATGGAGGAGACGATTCGAGAGCCAGAGCGTTCTTGCGGATCTGTTTGGTGAGTTTTGCTCGAACTTTCCTCAAGAACTGCTCTGGATCTGAGTGGAAGTTTTCTGGTAGGTCGAAACCAATCATGCACAGTCCTGTTTCAAATTTTCACAACAGAGAAAGACAGGACAAGGGTAAGCCCGCAAAAGTAAGTGATAATTGTTGGTGATTTCTAAGTACCTCTTTTATATGCCCAAAACCACCAACATCGTACCATGATCCTCCATATTCTCATCATAATCATGTGTTTTACCTCTAACCTTGATGAATTCCACATGTAGTGTCGTTTTAGTGCTATATTGCAGAAACAAGTGAAAAGACGACAAAATGGTTCTTATATGAGAAGTATCGACATGAAGCCCGACTCGCCATGCAAGGAGGGCTTCCCACTAGCCCATGGCACTTAGAAGACACCTCTGGACGTCCATGGAACCCAACATGCAAGCCCAAGGTCGTGGCCCAATGCCTAAGGATTTCTAGAAGGTTTATCCGGAAGGAAAGATCAATTCGCGCAGTCCAGAAACAGCACTGTATTGTCACGCGGATTTTGAGTTCAAGACGTGCTCTAATGGGAATTCAATGTAAAGGAAAGTTGTAGATCTCGTCGAGAGCTTTCCGGAACACATATGGATTGTCCCGTTTGGATTCTGGAGCTAGGAGATATGGGCCCCGCAAGGAAACCTGCGCAGAGGAGACAGATATTTTGGCATCGCATATTTGGGAACCAAGACGGCCGAATCTGGAGATCCAATGAATACCAAAGTTGTAGATCTTTTCGAGGGCTACGAGATAGAGTCTGAGTTTGCCTCGTTTGGACTCCGGACAGTGGAGATATGACCTATGGAAGGCGGAGCTGCGAAAAAGGAAAATCGAGTCCGAACTGGAAACGAGTCGTGCCGATCGGCACACCCTTGGTGCCGACCGGCACCGACTTAGAATTGGTTCTTTTCGCCTCCAAACGCCTCCCCACTGTATATATAACCCATGGGACGCCCTAGGGTTAGAGAGCCGCCGCCAGAGGGACAACACAGCTAGTAAGTTTAGAGCCACCGGGGCTTTGCCCCGTTCTTCATGTTCTCTAGTTGTTAGATCAAGAACCACTGGTGTTGAAGAGGTGATCCATCAAGGTAGGCCGACTAGATGGTGATGTATCTTGCACTATGTATTATCAAAGTATGGTTGAATATGTTGATGAATGGTTTTGATTATTGATTGCCTGGATTTTATGGTCTTTACATGTGCTTGTTCCTACGCTTAGTGACGACTAAGTATTAGATGTTATCTTGATTGTGGTGGCAAAAAGAAGTGACAAGATTCGTTCTCTCACTATCTCCATTGTGGTTAAGGTAATATCGGGATCTTGTAATGCGCCATAATTGCACGTTGTCTCTGTACCTCCACAGCCGCTAATGCATACGCGATGATCCTTGAGATGATGTGTAGAGTAGGAAGAGGCTACCGACTAAGGCGATTGGTCGTGACAGGGCTCGTCGGAAAGGGGTCTCGACCTATCGATCTTCGGTTATCAATAATTGAGTAATCCCGTTTATGATGCTATTCGATTAAGCTTTTTGGTTACGATCTCAACTAGCAGACTTGGCTAACTTACCCCATGATTCCTTAGGCTGTTCAGACAACACCTCGATCAATTTAGCCTTCGTGCCGACCGGCACACCACCCGTGCCGATCGGCACACCCCCGACTTTCACCCTTTTTCATGCTCTTGTATATGCAATATGTACTTCATGCTAGGATTGATTTGTTAGACGAAATAGTAAACCCTAAACACGGTTCTCTTGCTGATCCCTGTGGATTCGATATAAACCTTGGAATACTCTGAGGGAAAAAGCTACAATGTACACCGTCCACTTGCGGTATATAAATGGGTGCGTATAAACGACCAACAAGGCTTTTTCTGGCGCCGTTGCCGGGGATCGGCAACTCGAACCTAGGGCGATCTATCTAGTTTATCGAACTAATCCTATATCTTTTTATTGCATATGCCCTGTTTTTCTTTGTTTGTGTGTCCATTGAAAACAGGTACAAGGCTAGGCACACAACCTCCATAGCAGTAGGTGCTAACTTTGTTAGTGGCCCATCATCTGCTATGGAGCCCCTCTCCATGAAAGACTCGCTAGTGCCAATCGGTGCAACGCCCATGCCAATCGGCACCACACTGCTCGAGAGGAGGTACGCTCTTGTGTGTCAATAATTTTTTCTAACTAATGCTCTGCGAAGATTTGGCTTGTTTACAGCAATAGGTAATGGGAGAGAAGATTGAGGGCTATTTACCATGAAGATCGAGGATTTCAATTGATAACATTGAAGGCATGGTGGATACGTTCTTGATCATGAGTTGTTATTCTGTTTGCTGAATTCCCGGAGGTGTGCACGTCAGTACAGAGGATTGCAAGGCCTACAAATTTGATATTCTGAAAGAGCATCAAGTCTAGTTTCCAACGGTTCAAGTCTCGCATTATTTGGAGCTTCCTACAAGGATTTATGGCCAAAATACGAGATGCTGCGCAGGCTGTTTGGATATTTCGCGAGAGATGCAAACAATTGGAAGTTTGAGCCAAATATGGAATTAAAGTCCAATATCCACGTGATCTATGGGTTTCCAACATTTAGAAGACTTCCTTTTGATGATTGACACGAATTCAAGTCGTTCCAAACACGGAGTTTGAATATTTGGAAAGTTTGAATTCAATTCGGATTCATCGCGAGACAGCCTGACATACCTTCAGAAAAACGGCCATATCTCCCTCATACAGAGTCCGATGAGGACGCACGAGTACTCGTTGGAAAGATAATTTGATGCCCGACGCAATGGCACAGGTCTCAGCCTCTAATTCCTCCTGGTCGCAGCAGAAAAGCATAAACAAGTCGTCGGCTGGAACAGGACATGGCAGATTTCTTCGGAATTCTTCTCCCGTCAACTTGGTGGATCAATGGGCAAGTTTTGAGAAGTTGCATCAACCCTACATCATCATACCTTGCTGGTGCAACATTGATCAAGATTCACAAGTCAAAGGACAAGCCGACACATGCTCCGATGCTTGAAAAGATGAAGTCATCAAGATTCTCCATAAAACGAAGCAAAAGCTGGAATCATTGGTAATTCTGTAAGTTCTCTGAGCTGATCAATATATGAAACTTTTATATCTGGATAGAGCTTCAAGTCTTCTTTCCAACGCATCAAACGGTGCTGGATTTGGATGTTTCTACAAGGATTTATGAGCTAATCATTGGACGCTGCGCGGGCTGTCAGATTTTCAAAACAGCACGCAGCCTTGGAGTAAAAAACTCATAAGTCCTTCATACGGAATCCGTTTGAGGTGTATGAGCACTCGTTGGAAAGATATTTTTGCTACCTACGTTATGGTACAGGTTTTAGAACCAGTTTCATTCTGTTGGTAATGCAAAATTCAGAGAGAACAGGAGCTGCAGATTATCAATGGCAAGATTAAGGAAGGAGACGAAGATGACAACAATGAAAATAGCTTGAGCGATTCTCCCATGAGCAAATGATCAGAAGTTGAACAAGATTGAAGACTCAAGAGCATTATATCGTTTACACACATTGAGCAATATGCAACACAATAAAGACGGGCTATGAGTCAACCACGACGAAGTTTGCATAATACAAGCTGCATGGATATCATTGGGATCTTACACCAAGAACCATGGCTTCGCGACAATCAGGTATGTAAGAAGTCTAGCTATTCGACTATAACTAAAGCGCTTTTCGGGAGGCAACCCGTTGTTTTTGAGTCTTTTGTGTGGATTGTTTAGTGCTGCTAGGAGGGCAACCTAGAATTTTTGCTTTGATGTGAGCTTTACCCAACTCAATTGGTTCACTTGTGTCTAATTTGTTCTAGTTTAACTTTTTCTTTTTAGACCACCATCATTATGTGTTTGTTTGCAAAAATCATTCACTGCATGCATAATTTGTGAGCACTTGCTTTGTTTTTGTATTTGCATATTTTCCCACTTGCATATTTGTCCACTTTGCATGTTCATATTCGCTTCACCACTCATAATAGCTTGCTTTGAACTCTCCAATGATCACTTAATTGGCTTTGTGTGCACACACTCTCTAGCAAATTTAGGTGTAAACGTGGTGTTTATACTTGTTTGTTGAACAACATTGGATAGTTAATTTGCATTGCTATGTTCTGCATCATTTGCGTTGGTTGGTTGCTACTCTTTTTCAATGCGCTATCTTTCTAATCCAGCGGAGTTTTGCAATGGCTAAGTCATGAACATGGTGTTTAGACTTTGGTTGTTAAAGAATTTCGTTTAGATTGCTAGCAATCTAGTTGTAAGCATGGTGCTTAGATCTAGGTGTAAACATTGCTCTTGTGTTGCTTCCACGCCTCTAACTTTCGTTGTGAACTTCAAAATTTTTCACGTTGATAGCATTGTTTCAAGGCTGAATAATGAGTAACTTATGTTTCCAGAAATGTGTTGATATCGCACATTCATTTAGCAATTTTGTGTGAACGTGGTGTTTAGACTAAATTGTGGAATAACATTATGGTCTTGCTTGCTTGCTAGCATTGTGTTTTTAACTTCATGCATCCACACTTGTGCACACACGTACACCCATTAGGATTTTGTTTTCTTTTTTTTTTCTGCTAGAATCAAATCGACACAAGTGGAACTTTGAAGTTGTTGTTAGCTGGTAGATATTCCTCTACTCCCGACCATCACCTCGGGGGTAGTGTGTGTGCTTCAATTGTTTTGCAGGAATGAAAGAATCGATCTCACAAGCAGGAAGTTGAAGGAATTGAGGAGAAACAGCCGTATGAACAAGAGGGAGCAATGGGACAGCAGCTACGAGGCAATGATCGAGTTGAAAATCTAAAAACGATGCCGAGGTGGAGTGTGCCGACCGGCACCACCCCTGTGCCGACCGGCACCATCGTGTGCCGATCGGCACTACGCTGTTGCCCGTACTGTCAAGCTTTCCTCATGCAATTCAGCAACATTCTAAGCATGAGGGAGGCATGCTCTGAACTTCAATTCACTAAAACGACGGTAACATCTCTTTGCCCCTTCTCTTCTCTAATCCTATCCTCTTCTCATTCGCTGCTCTTGCCTCTTGCTATCAACTTGGGTTTTGCTTTCTTTTAGGATGTGGTACCCTTCTCGTTTTGTTCATGCGAAAGGTTGTTTGTAATTTGCCACTTAGAATTTAGAATGGACAATGACATATCCCTAATAGCTACCTTAGGGTGACCAAATGTCATTACTCTATCTAGGGGAGCTGGCTTGTATCATCACCACCTATGTGCTTGTGCTTTCACTCTAAATAATGCATGATTATGATGAGGAACCTTGCTAGAGATATGATGAAAGTTGCTATTGTTGTTGGAACTTGCATGTATGATTCGTTGCATGTAATTGTCCCCCGCTGAATTTTAATGAATCTGAACTAAAGCACCAATTCTATGAACTCTATTTGCTTCAGTGGTGGTGTTTGTTGACAGATGATTTGATAGAGACTCCATATGATTAAATTGTTCTTCATGACAACATGATTTGCTCTCTAAAAAGAAAACTCCAACATAGCTTGAGTCCTTACTAATTTTTGGAAAACTTTGATGTCTTGTGTCTCTAATCCTTGCAACTCTCTTGCATTGATCATACCTACCAAAGCCAAATATGCTACACCTATATGATAAACCTGTAGATTGCAACATGTAATTTGGTGAGTTGGTTCAAGTTTGCGTTCTTTTGGTATGAGACTTAGAAGCTGGCCATTCCGTTTGCGTAACTATCACTTGTTTTCTAGCCTTATTCATATTCAGCATTGCATATTCTACTCTGGAATGTGTGCATACTTCGCTGAGTATTCCCACCTGTAAACCATATTTCTTTTGGTGTTGTCCAATCCTTGTCCACAACCTATGATATGAGTTTCTCGTCGAGCCATTGCACTATTTCTATGGTTTTATGCACAAATTATCAAGATATCTTGCTCAAGACGAAGATTTTCATCACCAAACACCTCTGAAGACTTTCTGAAGCGCAAAGGATCAATTTGAGGCGAAAACGGAGAAAAGTTGGGTTCGTGCCGACCGGCACAATTTCGTGCCGACCGGCACAAAAGTACAAAATCAGCGAAAGCCCCCTGTTATCTCCAGAAATCAAGTATATGTGTTTCAGACGGTCAAGGAAAAGAAATAAAAGGTTTAACTAGTGCTTTTTCTTTTTCCACTTCCTATATGCTCGGGACGAGCATCGTTTAAGCATGGGGGAGTTGGATCGTCATCTACATTCCGAAGCACTAGTTAATGGACTTCAAAGATTGTTGATGGAAGATCAAGATTGTTTATAGTGTTATATCAAGTTGCAAGAGTGGACTTCATAGAAGATTGTGCATAAAACCATCATATTCAAGTAAGTGCATTCAATTGGCTGAAACTCTATCCTTCCAACCATGTGCAATCCGATTTTGAGAACTTCATTTGTGTCTTGAGATCATTCGTTGCCATTTGCACATGTCCACCTTTCTAAAGCGTGTGTTTTCCTCTCTTCCATCATGTTATTCCAATGGCCCTTTTGACAAGTCTCTGTAAAACCAAGTAGAACTATCTCTTGATTTGACAATATTCTAAGTTACATTGTTTTGCTAGTTGTTTTCCTACCAAGCTACACATAAAGCCTTCCACTAAATAATTGTAGATAGGATCACTTCTAGTTGTTTGGCTTGTGAGATTTGTGAGATGAGTGTTGTCTTGATTCTTTGCAAGAGAGTGTTTTGTTTGGATGCATGAGACTGAATTTTTGGAAAAACTTTATCATCTTAAGGCCTAGTTTGAGGAGTAATCTGCTTTGAGAGTTGAAGCTACTTTATTTGATCATTGTGGTCGGTTCTAAGTCATAATCTGTTCCCCACTAGTATCTTTGAGTAGTAGAATTGGTGCAATATAAAACTTTTGTGCTATACTCTTAAAGCGGGTTGGATATATATGTGCTTTGATGAATGCAAGCGAAGATGACATGACTGCAACGCTGATCTCTCCTTGAGAGGGTGAAGTGATTTATTTGCTCGAGGACGAGCAAAGGTTTAAGCATGGGGGAGCTGTTGGTGGTTTCTAAGTACCTCTTTTATATGCCCAAAACCACCAACATCGTACCATATTCCTCCATATTCTCATCATAATCATGTGTTTTACCTCTAACCTTGATGAATTCCACATGTAGTGTCGTTTTAGTGCTATATTGCAGAAACAAGTGAAAAGACGACAAAATGGTTCTTATATGAGAAGTATCGACATGAAGCCCGACTCGCCATGCAAGGAGGGCTTCCCACTAGCCCATGGCACTTAGAAGACACCTCTGGACGTCCATGGAACCCAACATGCAAGCCCAAGGTCGTGGCCCAATGCCTAAGGATTTCTAGAAGGTTTATCCGGAAGGAAAGATCAATTCGCGCAGTCCAGAAACAGCACTGCATTGTCACGCGGATTTCGAGTTCAAGACGTGCTCTAATGGGAATCCAATGTAAAGGAAAGTTGTAGATCTCGTCGAGAGCTTTCCGGAACACATATGGATTGTCCCGTTTGGATTCTGGAGCTAGGAGATATGGGCCCCGCAAGGAAACCTGCGCAGAGGAGACAGATATTTTGGCATCGCATATTTGGGAACCAAGACGGCCGAATCTGGAGATCCAATGAATACCAAAGTTGTAGATCTTTTCGAGGGCTACGAGATAGAGTCTGAGTTTGCCTCGTTTGGACTCCGGACTGTGGAGATATGACCTATGGAAGGCGGAGCTGCGAAAAAGGAAAATCGAGTCCGAACTGGAAACGAGTCGTGCCGATCGGCACACCCTTGGTGCCGACCGGCACCGACTTAGAATTGGTTCTTTTCGCCTCCAAACGCCTCCCCACTGTATATATAACCCATGGGACGCCCTAGGGTTAGAGAGCCGCCGCCAGAGGGACAACACAGCTAGTAAGTTTAGAGCCACCGGGGCTTTGCCCCGTTCTTCATGTTCTCTAGTTGTTAGATCAAGAACCACTGGTGTTGAAGAGGTGATCCATCAAGGTAGGCCGACTAGATGGTGATGTATCTTGCACTATGTATTATCAAAGTATGGTTGAATATGTTGATGAATGGTTTTGATTATTGATTGCCTGGATTTTATGGTCTTTACATGTGCTTGTTCCTACGCTTAGTGACGACTAAGTATTAGATGTTATCTTGATTGTGGTGGCAAAAAGAAGTGACAAGATTCGTTCTCTCACTATCTCCATTGTGGTTAAGGTAATATCGGGATCTTGTAATGCGCCATAATTGCACGTTGTCTCTGTACCTCCACAGCCGCTAATGCATACGCGATGATCCTTGAGATGATGTGTAGAGTAGGAAGAGGCTACCGACTAAGGCGATTGGTCGTGACAGGGCTCGTCGGAAAGGGGTCTTGACCTATCGATCTTCGGTTATCAATAATTGAGTAATCCCGTTTATGATGCTATTCGATTAAGCTTTTTGGTTACGATCTCAACTAGCAGACTTGGCTAACTTACCCCCATGATTCCTTAGGCTGTTCAGACAACACCTCGTTCAATTCAGTCTTCGTGCCGACCGGCACACCACCCGTGCCGATCGGCACACCCCCGACTTTCACCCTTTTTCATGCTCTTGTATATGCAATATGTACTTCATGCTAGGATTGATTTGTTAGACGAAATAGTAAACCCTAAACACGGTTCTCTTGCTGATCCCTGTGGATTCGATATAAACCTTGGAATACTCTGAGGGAAAAAGCTACAATGTACACCGTCCACTTGCGGTATATAAATGGGTGCGTATAAACGACCAACAAGGCTTTTTCTGGCGCCGTTGCCGGGGATCGGCAACTCGAACCTAGGGCGATCTATCTAGTTTATCGAACTAATCCTATATCTTTTTATTGCATATGCCCTGTTTTTCTTTGTTTGTGTGTCCATTGAAAACAGGTACAAGGCTAGGCACACAACCTCCATAGCAGTAGGTGCTAACTTTGTTAGTGGCCCATCATCTGCTATGGAGCCCCTCTCCATGAAAGACTCGCTAGTGCCAATCGGTGCAACGCCCATGCCAATCGGCACCACACTGCTCGAGAGGAGGTACGCTCTTGTGTGTCAATAATTTTTTCTAACTAATGCTCTGCGAAGATTTGGCTTGTTTACAGCAATAGGTAATGGGAGAGAAGATTGAGGGCTATTTACCATGAAGATCGAGGATTTCAATTGATAACATTGAAGGCATGGTGGATACGTTCTTAATCATGAGTTGTTATTCTGTTTGCTGAATTCCCGGAGGTGTGCACGTCAGTACAGAGGATTGCAAGGCCTACAAATTTGATATTCTGAAAGAGCATCAAGTCTAGTTTCCAACGGTTCAAGTCTCGCATTATTTGGAGCTTCCTACAAGGATTTATGGCCAAAATACGAGATGCTGCGCAGGCTGTTTGGATATTTCGCGAGAGATGCAAACAATTGGAAGTTTGAGCCAAAAATGGAATTAAAGTCCAATATCCACGTGATCTATGGGTTTCCAACATTTAGAAGACTTCCTTTTGATGATTGACACGAATTCAAGTCGTTCCAAACACGGAGTTTGAATATTTGGAAAGTTTGAATTCAATTCGGATTCATCGCGAGACAGCCTGACATACCTTCAGAAAAACGGCCATATCTCCCTCATACGGAGTCCGATGAGGACGCACGAGTACTCGTTGGAAAGATAATTTGATGCCCGACGCAATGGCACAGGTCTCAGCCTCTAATTCCTCCTGGTCACAGCAGAAAAGCATAAACAAGTCGTCGGCTGGAACAGGACATGGCAGATTTCTTCGGAATTCTTCTCCCGTCAACTTGGTGGATCAATGGGCAAGTTTTGAGAAGTTGCATCAACCCTACATCATCATACCTTGCTGGTGCAACATTGATTAAGATTCACAAGTCAAAGAACAAGCCGACACATGCTCCGATGCTTGAAAAGATGAAGTCATCAAGATTCTCCATAAAACGAAGCAAGAAGCTGGAATCATTGGTAATTCTGTAAGTTCTCTGAGCTGATCAATATATGAAACTTTTATATCTGGATAGAGCTTCAAGTCTTCTTTCCAACGCATCAAACGGTGCTGGATTTGGATGTTTCTACAAGGATTTATGAGCTAATCATTGGACGCTGCGCGGGCTGTCAGATTTTCAAAACAGCACGCAGCCTTGGAGTAAAAAATTCATAAGTCCTTCATACGGAATCCGTTTGAGATGTATGAGCACTCGTTGGAAAGATATTTTTGCTACCTACGTTATGGTACAGGTTTTAGAACCAGTTTCATTCTGTTGGTAATGCAAAATTCAGAGAGAACAGGAGCTGCAGATTATCAATGGCAAGATTAAGGAAGGAGACGAAGATGACAACAATGAAAATAGCTTGAGCAATTCTCCCATGAGCAAATGATCAGAAGTTGAACAAGATTGAAGACTCAAGAGCATTATATCGTTTACACACATTGAGCAATATGCAACACAATAAAGACGGGCTATGAGTCAACCACGACGAAGTTTGCATAATACAAGCTGCATGGATATCATTGGGATCTTACACCAAGAACCATGGCTTCGCGACAATCAGGTATGTAAGAAGTCTAGCTATTCGACTATAACTAAAGCGCTTTTCGGGAGGCAACCCGTTGTTTTTGAGTCTTTTGTGTGGATTGTTTAGTGCTGCTAGGAGGGCAACCTAGAATTTTTGCTTTGATGTGAGCTTTACCCAACTCAATTGGTTCACTTGTGTCTAATTTGTTCTAGTTTAACTTTTTCTTTTTAGACCACCATCATTATGTGTTTGTTTGCAAAAATCATTCACTGCATGCATAATTTGTGAGCACTTGCTATGATTTTGTATTTGCATATTTTCCCACTTGCATATTTGTCCACTTTGCATGTTCATATTCGCTTCATCACTCATAATAGCTTGCTTTGAACTCTCCAATGATCACTTAATTGGCTTTGTGTGCACACACTCTTTAGCAAATTTAGGTGTAAACGTGGTGTTTATACTTGTTTGTTGAACAACATTGGATTGTTAATTTGCATTGCTATGTTCTGCATCATTTGCGTTGGTTGGTTGCTACTCATTTTCAATGCGCTATCTTTCTAATCCAGCGGAGTTTTGCAATGGCTAAGTCATGAACATGGTGTTTAGACTTTGGTTGTTAAAGAATTTCGTTTAGATTGCTAGCAATCTAGTTGTAAGCATGGTGCTTAGATCTAGGTGTAAACATTGCTCTTGTGTTGCTTCCACGCCTCTAACTTTCGTTGTTAACTTCAAAATTTTTTTCACGTTGATAGCATTGTTTCAAGACTAAATAATGAGTAGCTTCTGTTTCTAGAAATGTGTTGATATCGCACATTCATTTAGCAATTTTGTGTGAACGTGGTGTTTAGACTAAATTGTGGAATAACATTATGGTCTTGCTTGCTTGCTAGCATTGTGTTTTTAACTTCATGCATCCACACTTGTGCACACACGTACACCCATTAGGATTTTGTTTTCTTTTTTTTTTTCTGCTAGAATCAAATCGACACAAGTGGAACTTTGAAGTTGTTGTTAGCTGGTAGATATTCCTCTACTCCCGACCATCACCTCGGGGGTAGTGTGTGTGCTTCAATTGTTTTGCAGGAATGAAAGAATCGATCTCACAAGCAGGAAGTTGAAGGAATTGAGGAGAAACAGCCGTATGAACAAGAGGGAGCAATGGGACAGCAGCTACGAGGCAATGATCGAGTTGAAAATCTAAAAACGATGCCGAGGTGGAGTGTGCCGACCGGCACCACCCCTGTGCCGACCGGCACCATCATGTGCCGATCGGCACTACGCTGTTGCCCGTACTGTCAAGCTTTCCTCATGCAATTCAGCAACATTCTAAGCATGAGGGAGGCATGCTCTGAACTTCAATTCACTAAAACGACGGTAACATCTCTTTGCCCCTTCTCTTCTCTAATCCTATCCTCTTCTCATTCGCTGCTCTTGCCTCTTGCTATCAACTTGGGTTTTGCTTTCTTTTAGGATGTGGTACCCTTCTCGTTTTGTTCATGCGAAAGGTTGTTTGTAATTTGCCACTTAGAATTTAGAATGGACAATGACATATCCCTAATAGCTACCTTAGGGTGACCAAATGTCATTACTCTATCTAGGGGAGCTGGCTTGTATCATCACCACCTATGTGCTTGTGCTTTCACTCTAAATAATGCATGATTATGATGAGGAACCTTGCTAGAGATATGATGAAAGTTGCTATTGTTGTTGGAACTTGCATGTATGATTCGTTGCATGTAATTGTCCCCCGCTGAATTTTAATGAATCTGAACTAAAGCACCAATTCTATGAACTCTATTTGCTTCAGTGGTGGTGTTTGTTGACAGATGATTTGATAGAGACTCCATATGATTAAATTGTTCTTCATGACAACATGATTTGCTCTGTAAAAAGAAAACTCCAACATAGCTTGAGTCCTTACTAATTTTTGGAAAACTTTGATGTCTTGTGTCTCTAATCCTTGCAACTCTCTTGCATTGATCATACCTACCAAAGCCAAATATGCTACACCTATATGATAAACCTGTAGATTGCAACATGTAATTTGGTGAGTTGGTTCAAGTTTGCGTTCTTTTGGTATGAGACTTAGAAGCTGGCCATTCCGTTTGCGTAACTATCACTTGTTTTCTAGCCTTATTCATATTCAGCATTGCATATTCTACTCTGGAATGTGTGCATACTTCGCTGAGTATTCCCACCTGTAAACCCATATTTCTTTTGGTGTTGTCCAATCCTTGTCCACAACCTATGATATGAGTTTCTCGTCGAGCCATTGCACTATTTCTATGGTTTTATGCACAAATTATCAAGATATCTTGCTCAAGACGAAGATTTTCATCACCAAACACCTCTGAAGACTTTCTGAAGCGCAAAGGATCAATTTGAGGCGAAAACGGAGAAAAGTTGGGTTCGTGCCGACCGGCACAATTTCGTGCCGACCGGCACAAAGTACAAAATCAGCGAAAAGCCCCCTGTTATCTCCAGAAATCAAGTATATGTGTTTCAGACGGTCAAGGAAAAGAAATAAAAGGTTTAACTAGTGCTTTTTCTTTTTCCACTTCCTATATGCTCGGGACGAGCATCGTTTAAGCATGGGGGAGTTGGATCGTCATCTACATTCCGAAGCACTAGTTAATGGACTTCAAAGATTGTTGATGGAAGATCAAGATTGTTTATAGTGTTATATCAAGTTGCAAGAGTGGACTTCATAGAAGATTGTGCATAAAACCATCATATTCAAGTAAGTGCATTCAATTGGCTGAAACTCTATCCTTCCAACCATGTGCAATCCGATTTTGAGAACTTCATTTGTGTCTTGAGATCATTCTTTGCCATTTGCACATGTCCACCTTTCTAAAGCGTGTGTTTTCCTCTCTTCCATCATGTTATTCCAATGGCCCTTTTGACAAGTCTCTGTAAAACCAAGTAGAACTATCTCTTGATTTGACAATATTCTAAGTTACATTGTTTTGCTAGTTGTTTTCCTACCAAGCTACACATAAAGCCTTCCACTAAATAATTGTAGATAGGATCACTTCTAGTTGTTTGGCTTGTGAGATTTGTGAGATGAGTGTTGTCTTGATTCTTTGCAAGAGAGTGTTTTGTTTGGATGCATGAGACTGAATTTTTGGAAAAACTTTATCATCTTAAGGCCTAGTTTGAGGAGTAATCTGCTTTGAGAGTTGAAGCTACTTTATTTGATCATTGTGGTCGGTTCTAAGTCATAATCTGTTCCCCACTAGTATCTTTGAGTAGTAGAATTGGTGCAATATAAAACTTTTGTGCTATACTCTTAAAGCGGGTTGGATATATATGTGCTTTGATGAATGCAAGCGAAGATGACATGACTGCAACGCTGATCTCTCCTTGAGAGGGTGAAGTGATTTATTTGCTCGAGGACGAGCAAAGGTTTAAGCATGGGGGAGCTGTTGGTGATTTCTAAGTACCTCTTTTATATGCCCAAAACCACCAACATCGTACCATGATCCTCCATATTCTCATCATAATCATGTGTTTTACCTCTAACCTTGATGAATTCCACATGTAGTGTCGTTTTAGTGCTATATTGCAGAAACAGGTGAAAAGACGACAAAATGGCTCTTATATGAGAAGTATCGACATGAAGCCCGACTCGCCATGCAAGGAGGGCTTCCCACTAGCCCATGGCACTTAGAAGACACCTCTGGACGTCCATGGAACCCAACATGCAAGCCCAAGGTCGTGGCCCAATGCCTAAGGATTTCTAGAAGGTTTATCCGGAAGGAAAGATCAATTCGCGCAGTCCAGAAACAGCACTGTATTGTCACGCGGATTTCGAGTTCAAGACGTGCTCTAATGGGAATTCAATGTAAAGGAAAGTTGTAGATCTCGTCGAGAGCTTTCCGGAACACATATGGATTGTCCCGTTTGGATTCTGGAGCTAGGAGATATGGGCCCCGCAAGGAAACCTGCGCAGAGGAGACAGATATTTTGGCATCGCATATTTGGGAACCAAGACGGCCGAATCTGGAGATCCAATGAATACCAAAGTTGTAGATCTTTTCGAGGGCTACGAGATAGAGTCTAAGTTTGCCTCGTTTGGACTCCGGACGGTGGAGATATGACCTATGGAAGGCGGAGCTGCGAAAAAGGAAAATCGAGTCCGAACTGGAAACGAGTCGTGCCGATCGGCACACCCTTGGTGCCGACCGGCACCGACTTAGAATTGGTTCTTTTCGCCTCCAAACGCCTCCCCACTGTATATATAACCCATGGGACGCCCTAGGGTTAGAGAGCCGCCGCCAGAGGGACAACACAGCTAGTAAGTTTAGAGCCACCGGGGCTTTGCCCCGTTCTTCATGTTCTCTAGTTGTTAGATCAAGAACCACTGGTGTTGAAGAGGTGATCCATCAAGGTAGGCCGACTAGATGGTGATGTATCTTGCACTATGTATTATCAAAGTATGGTTGAATATGTTGATGAATGGTTTTGATTATTGATTGCCTGGATTTTATGGTCTTTACATGTGCTTGTTCCTACGCTTAGTGACGACTAAGTATTAGATGTTATCTTGATTGTGGTGGCAAAAAGAAGTGACAAGATTCGTTCTCTCACTATCTCCATTGTGGTTAAGGTAATATCGGGATCTTGTAATGCGCCATAATTGCACGTTGTCTCTGTACCTCCACAGCCGCTAATGCATACGCGATGATCCTTGAGATGATGTGTAGAGTAGGAAGAGGCTACCGACTAAGGCGATTGGTCGTGACAGGGCTCGTCGGAAAGGGGTCTTGACCTATCGATCTTCGGTTATCAATAATTGAGTAATCCCGTTTATGATGCTATTCGATTAAGCTTTTTGGTTACGATCTCAACTAGCAGACTTGGCTAACTTACCCCATGATTCCTTAGGCTGTTCAGACAACACCCGAACAATTTAGCCTTCGTGCCGACCGGCACACCACCCGTGCCGATCGGCACACCCCCGACTTTCACCCCTTTTCATGCTCTTGTATATGCAATATGTACTTCATGCTAGGATTGATTTGTTAGACGAAATAGTAAACCCTAAACACGGTTCTCTTGCTGATCCCTGTGGATTCGATATAAACCTTGGAATACTCTGAGGGAAAAAGCTACAATGTACACCGTCCACTTGCGGTATATAAATGGGTGCGTATAAACGACCAACAATAATTATTCTTCTCACAAACTTCAATGCATTTATTCAGTTCCGAGCTGCTACTTCCCCGGCAACGGCGCCAGAAATGCTTGTTGGCGGTTCTTATGCGATAAAATTAAATTCATTAATTCCGCAAGCGCACGGATCACCATTGTAGCATTTCACCTTGGAGTATTCCAGCGTTATCGTATTTATATTTCCGCAGGGAAGTAGAGCAAAAGGTAGCTGAATAATAGCTATGCATTGGATAATTTGGAGAAAGAAATAATGTATCAACTATACTTGAGACGGGGGTAAGATAGGCATGATAGATATGGGTGGCACACACATCCTCAAATCCAAGGTAATACAATACATCGTAGTATACATTTGAGAGAGCAACGAGATAGAGTTAAGGCTACCTGTATGTTTATCTATTATTTACTTTTCTAGCAGTCAAGTCTACAAAGATTATTTACTCTAGCTAAGCTCATACACATACAAGTCATGTCGTTTCGGGGCACACACGTGCTAGGTTAACTGATGAAGCTAGTTCAAACCTAGGGATCCGTATGCTATAATTAAGACCCTGCTGAGTCCAACCCGGACGTGGTGGATTACAGAGACCGGTGCAGCTGTCACATACACTCGCGGCTACCATCCTCCGTGGGTTGGGTGCCAAACGTGCATAGGCCAAGTTCTAAGCGCCACGCTTACAACCCGCCTAGAGGAGCTACTCTTGATCAACGGAGCAGTCCTATCTAAGAATGAACAAGCACAGATTTCACACGACGTCATCTCCGACGACGGCACTCTCTCGTACTCGCTATTCCAATAATCACGAATCCCACAACAAGACTTCTACGAGCACTTACTTAACGAATAAATAAACTAAATAGAAAAGAACTACTAAAATAAATAAATAAAGATAAAACTAATTACATAATAAATAAAATAATATCTCAAGAGTAAGATACAAGGAACTATACCGAACTCCGAGAATACTCCGGAAGCCCGAGAGAGCTCTCACTCTACTCTACTCTACTCTAACTCCCAAAGCTACTACTCAACTAAACTAATGAACACTTGGATGAAGTGTGATGGTGCGCATTGATTCGGAGGCCGAGGGGTCCCTTTTATAGCTTGTGAAGGCGGTGGAAGCACCCTGGCCGACTTTGGAGAGGCGGCGCCGACAAAGTCGGCCGGCCGGCCTAGGGGGGTGGCCGGCCGGCCGTCCCTTCGGTCGGTTCGCCACCGTCTTTTGCCTGAACGCTCCAGATCATCTCCTGATGGCGGTCCGAAGGTCGGCTACTTCGTGGGGTCGGCAGAATTGGATTGAGGGCCAAGTAAAGGCCCAAATAGCCCACCTTCTAGAATGTCGGTGGAATTCTGCCGAGCTGGGCTTGAATTGTGCGTTGAAGATTATTTTCCAGCCCACCGGAGGAAGCCTGGGGCCTGTGGCCACCAGGTGGGGCCGGCCGGCCTAGGGTGGGGCCGGCTGGCCAGGGATTTTCCCTGGCTGGGCCCACTTTTCTCCATTATTCACTCCTGCATCCAAATATTCACCAAAACCTATGGAGTAGCATTATTCCTATCTACTATGCACAAAATCTTGGTGTTATGTATTTATTTACCGGTAGGGTGGCGGTCAAAACATGGTTTAACGACCGCCAACAGCTGCCCTGAGGGCACGATCCCACTCTGGATCACCTGTGCTCTGCTTCTTCCTCTTGGGCTGTGGATCTGGAGCCTTGGCCTTGCCCTTGTCACGGTCACCTCTGCCCCTGCCTCTGCCTCTGCCACCTGCCATATCTGCTGACTATCCTGCAGACAAGATAGGGCGAGTGAGCTTGGCTCACCAACCCGTCCACTGACAAGTTGACTGCCAAAGATAGGACTAAGGGCTTGGCCCTCAATCCGTCCACTGTCTCTGCTCTGCTGTCAACTGCCCACTGTCTGCTGACAACTGCCACTGCACGGTAGGAATAGACAGGGTATATGAGTATAGAATAACCTACTATAATCTATAAGCAAGAATCGTAGGTAAGCGCGTAAATCTAGATGATGTCCTAGCGCAGAGGTGAAGGATACAATGCCGGCAAATATGCAAAGGGGAACTACGGCATTGTCGATTATCGGTGGAGATCAACTAGTGTCATACTAGATATGCAACATCGAAATACGACACTAATTGAGGAAATGCTAGTGTCGAGCTAGAGTGTATGGTATGGAACGGAAATCGACACAAAGAGATTAACTACCAATATGTCATAGGTATAAGAGATGAAATACGACCTCTACGACATATGGTAACCTAAATTGCGAAACATATTGAAGCAGTTCATATCAGTTTGCAATAAAGGATTGATTTTTGGACGATTTTCTAGGGATTTCAATCGATGAAGGAGGAATGGCTCAAACCCTAGATGGAATGGAATCGAGACTAGCTACTGTGCTATCTAGGATATGCAGGAGCTCACCAGATCAAACAAGCGACGATCGTCGGAGTGGAGGTAGTAGTCCGGTGAGGTGCCGTGAGGAAGAGCTCGTCACGCGCGCGATGTAGATGAGCAGCAGCTCTAGGTCAGGCGCGTGAGTGGTGGAGCTCGAGGTGCTCGTCGACGAGGTCGACGTCTCCTGCTCCGGCACGACGACGTGCGGCGAGGTAGAGCGGCACGGTGATGCGGCGGCGCGGCGCAGTGCTAGGGTTAGGCGAGTGGTGCGAGGGCGCGGTGGAGAAGGCACGCGGTGCGGTGGAGCAGGCGGCGGCGCGGGCTGTGGTGGAGCTCGACGGCGAGAAGCACGTCGGCGTACGGCGGTGCACGCGTGGGAAGCAGAAGGCGGGAGCGCGAACGGCAAAACGACGGCGGTGATTTGAGGATGAAGATGCACAGTAACTCATCGAAATCCCGTTAGGATAGGTTAATTTTGAATCAACGGTCAGGATCGATCCAACACTGAATCAACGGATTGGATTGAAAGCAATCTCCTGATGAAGTTAACCAGACCGTATGGTACGGTCCTAGGGATCGCATTGTACGGTCTCCTTTTCCACCCTGACAGATAGCTATAGAGATCGTATTGTACGGTCTAGAGGACCGCATTGTCCGGTCTCCTTTCTGCCTCAGGTTCCGAAGGATCTCGTGCAAAAGCACACCGTATTGTACGGTCCCTTTGACCGTATTGTACGGTCAGGTCCAGAAATGCTGATTTTCAAGGAATTTCCTTCTAAGTCCAAGTTTCTCACTCAAAAACCAAATAAACACCAAACATGGACTAGAAGGGGAACTCTCAAACACTCCTTTGAAAATAAACCAATATAGGTTGCGCATAGGCTTATAGTAATTTTTCAATCGGCAAATAAGAAGCAACCAAATAAGAACCAAAAGAGATAAAACCAAAGGATCTTTTAGCAATATGTATGAGCCCTTTGCCTATGATCCGTGCAAGTAGATTTAACCTTGAGGATCTTTTAGCAAGACTCAATGGGCATGAAGCGCAATTCTTTTCTTTAGTCACACTTTTATGAGATGTGAGATCATATTGCGAATGAAGCACTTCCTCATAGTGTGACAACTCCTTTATGATTTCCTATATGCAATGCATGAGACAAGCATATCACACAAATGCAAGGGAAAGTAAATATGCCATGTGATATGCAAGCAAAGTTAAGACAACGCATAAAGGAAACCTACTCAAAGTCAAGTTTGCGCCTCTCTCAAGCTTACTCACTATGAGCCAAACCTTGCCTTGAGTCCATCGGACCACCAACTCAAGCATCCCCCATGCTCATAGCTATCTTGAGAAAGTTAGACCTTGAACTAATTTTTTTGTTCTTTTCTTTTAGTTATTTACATATGCATGGATGCAAACATACTAGTTCACAAAGGAGCACCTAGCTACCATGCAAGCAATGCAAGAAAAGAAACTACTATGATACAAGTTACCTCCTTGAAGAGTAGATTTGTCGATGAAGCACTCGAAGCTTGTGGTGGACGTTCATGAGTTGACGTTGCGGCGCACGGTCCACCACCATCACCCTTCTAGGTCTTGGTCTTGGGAGCCCACTCGCACTTGGTCGGCCTCTCAAGGTCAACTATGCATTTGGGCACCCAAATCTTCCTCATCATCCTCCTCTTGTCGGGTGATCCAAGAGCCTTTGCCTTCACCCTTCCTTTCTTGTCCCTAAAGAGCTTGTAGTGTGTATTCTCATGGAACAAGTTAGCGTTGGGCAAAACCTTGGAACTTCTCACCTTGGGACAATTCTTGCTAGTGTGCCCGTCACGGCAACACTTCTCACAATAGTAGTCGTCCGCCATGAGGGGAACTACCCAAGGTGGAATGTCCTCGTCCTTGCCGATGAGGTTGATGGCGGCGGGGTAGGAGCCGAGTTCCTTGTGCCCGGGGTTGTTCACAAGGTTCCGACCAAGTATCTCCTTATGAATGGTCCTTCCCCTTGTGAGCCTCTCGAAGCCGTCCATCACCGAAGCTCTCTCCTCCTTGAGTTGATGATATTCCTTCAATATGTTCTCATCAAGAGAGATGCTCTCAAGAGAGGGAGTTAGTCCATCACAAGTAATATATGAAGAATCGGAAATAGATGAACTAGAAGAAGAAGTGTTACTCTTTTCAAGGATGGATTGATGTTCCTCCTCAAGAACCTTGAACTTGTCGTTGAGCCTCTTGTGATCAACCTTGAGCTTGTCATAGCTCTCATCCAATGTTATGAGAGAGGTGGAAAGGTGCTTGAGCTCATCCTCTAGTAACTTGGACTTCTCCTTGAGCTTCATGTGGTCTTCCTCAAGCTTGTCATAGTCTTCATCAAGAGCCTTGTGAGAGATGGATAAGTCCCTAAGTTCACCCTCAAGTTGACGAACTCGGAAAGCGGCCACTTCATGTTCCTTCTCCAACCGAGCAATGGTCTTGTCCCTTTTCTTGATCATCTTGCCGGTTAGGAGAATGCTATCCAAGAGTTCCTCATATGTGGGCTTATCCTCCTCACCAAACTCTTCATCGGACTCGCTCTTCTCATCTTCACTACTATCATCATCTTTGGCCATCAAGCAAGTAGGTGGTGGAGGTAGAGTCTCGGAGATGTTGGTGAGAGCTATGCCGGCCATCTTCTTTCCCTTGGAGGATGAGTCATCACTTTCTTCTTCATCACTATCATCATCCGAAACCCACTCTCCAACATAGAGACCCTTGCGAGATGATCTTCTCTTGTCTTTGCCTCTAGAGCTTTCCTTCTTGACAAACCTCTTCCTTGCCTTGTACTTGCTTCTAGGGTCTTCTTCTTCATCATCGCTTGACTCTTGAGTCTTCTTCTTGCTCTTCTTGATTGGCTTCGGACATTCCTTGGCAAAGTGACCCTTCTCCCCACAATTGTAGCACTCGGCATATTTCTTGTTGATGAATCTTCTCTTGAAGAAGTTGCTTCTCTTCATGAGGAGTGCTAGATCATTTGGATGAAGTTGCAACAAGTCTTCAACGTCTTCTTCAAGCTCTTCATCACTTGAATCTTGAGTCACCACCTTCTTCATCTTCTTGCTTGACCCCTCGGATGCAAAAGCAAGATTCTTGGAGGGCTTCTCATCAAGCTTCTTGTCGAGGTTGTAGCTCTCGAAGGCGGTGATCTTCCCAAGTAGCTTGTGGGTGGTGAGGTCTCGCATGTCGGTGTTGAAGAGGCATGTGATGAGTGCTCCATATTTCTCCCTTGGGAGAATCCTCATGATCTTCCGCACAAGGTCACCATCATCAATCTTGTCCTTCACACCGAGAGAGTTGATATCCTCTACAAGCACATTCAAGCGAGAGTAAGTGTCATTGATTAGCTCATTTGAAGACATGGCAAAGTCATCATATTTGTTCTTTAGCACATAGTATCTTTCCTCTTTCCGTGGAACCCTCATGAATTTGTTGAATTTGTGTCCATACTTCATGAGCGGTACCCGCGGACTTGACTCGAGCAAAGACCTCTTTAGTGATAGCTTCAAACAAGGCATTTTTAGCTTTTGCATTTGCCTTTGCGAGATTCACATCAAGAGTACCAATGGGAGTCCTTAGAGAGACACCGGAACTTGTCACCTCCCATGCGATAGGGTCGAGAGCCTCGAGGTAAGCTTGCATGCGAGCTTTCCAATAGGCATAGTCGGTCCCATCGAACGGGGGCGGTCCATGATCTCTCGGCATCCTTACTCAAGGCGGTTAAGCCCTATACCTCGCCTTGACGGTTGTACCAGCAGCAGGATTGTCGATATGGAGGAAGACAGATATCCAATCACTGTCGTTGCCGCCGTCAGGATAGTATCTGATGAACCAGCTATGCCCTCCGAGGATGAACGTGCTGGAACGGATGCCCCTGCCGACACCGAGAACTCCCTTGGTTTTGGAGTAGCCCTCCACCTTGAGCACGTGCCACCCGGAAGCAGCCACGACGGAGATGGCAGACGTGTTGCCGTTGCCGCCGCCGCCGACGACAGAGATCGACATTATTATCACGTAGTGCTCGTCTCGTTGTTGGCGGCGGTGATATGAGATTGCGATGGTAGATGCGTAGGGCAATAGGATCCTGCCTATGTACTAGAAGGATGGATGGGCGAGATTATAGGATTATATGAAACGGAAAATCCGATCGTATTCCACGGAAATAGATCTACTAGCTGCTGCAAACCCAAGAGGTCTTCCTATTTTCCTTTTTTTATTTATTTTTAGAATCGTCTTCCTATTTTCCTTTTTTTTTTGAGGAACGTCTTCCTATTTTCCTAAGTCTCCACGATCTCTAAGGCTACAGCTGACTGTAGACCTTTCCAAGCCCACGTCCAAGCCCAACCCAATATCATTTGACTTCACTTTACTTTCGTGCGGAAATATAAATTACGATATCATAAAATATTTCAAAGTGAAATGCCACAATGGTGTAATCAAGCGATCAGATTGATTTTTGCCTGTTCTGAATCTCAAGACCTCACGTACACGTACAACTTTTCATCTATCGTTTGTGCTTGCATGGTTTCAAACATCAAGATCACCAGATTATTTTTGTACTTGTCTGACGAGAGTTCAGTAAGAACTAAGATGAAGTTGTTTCGACCATTTTGCTACACCTGCTATTTCGCTTCAAAAAGGCAATACAAGTAGGTTTCCACCTGCTCTTGGAATGCTATGCCTATTGCCCTTCGTTGCCACAAAGAGCAAAACTGCAAACACTTGCACCACTAGGAACTAAAAATTGGCTTACAGGAATTCAGTTTAGGTGCTCATTCAATAGAAGAATGTAAGACTTAGTTACTGAAAGTGCCATCTACAATGCACAAAAGAACACAACATAACCCATGGACGCCTGGAACGAAAGCAAGTTTACACAAACAGAACTCATTTTAGGTGCATCGGGATAGAGTTTGCCGGCTCAGTCTTTGAAGATGCTCATAAGGGTAAGGTTTGCGTATGTTCATTCATTGGGGTGAGTGCGACAAAAAAAAAAAACTCATTTTAGGTGCAGATCAACGAAATCAGCGGCACAGGAAGGGGTATGTAACTTCTTGATGTTAATGGGACCACGCAAAAGACTTTGAGAACACGTAAACTAACGTCCCTGGAAATCGATTTTTGGGGGAAGCTTTTGATTATGGGACCCATTAGATGGTAATTTTTACGGTAGTTGCAAACAACAAAACAGATCGCCTGTAAAATAAATGAGGTGGGGGTACAAAATTGTTTTGTAATGTCTAGCAATTATTTCAGAGTGGAATGAACATGAAAAATATATTTGATTTACTCTGTTTCAGCATCTAAGCCTTGCTATATTCACCCTTACCGAAATGCTTGCTATTCATGAACAACAAAGAAGGCTAGGCAGCAATGCTGGCAGCCAATTCCTTGAGGAGAGAGGGGCAACTTATCATTAAATGTTCAAAATCATTGCTTGCCATGATCACCTTCAAGTTGCAAGGAAAAGCAATGAACTTGAGGCACGCCTCCTTTAGCCCACGACACCCATGTTGCTCAGCCAGTGTCAGTGTAGTAGCTGCAGTGCTTGTGTCGATGTGCATGTACAGCATGTGCTCACATATCCTGAGCCTCTCCATGTTATACCTATCCGCCGCAACGAGCAAATGCTGTGCCATCACCACTTCTTCCCCTGTATCTATCTCAGGCAATGAGTCAGTGTAGACGAAGTGAAGCAAAGCCTTGAACACCACAGGAAGCATGTCGTTGATCCGCACACGGGCTGAGGTCCTCTCCAGCATGGGTCCAAAGAGCTCCGCCATGAACACCGGTGACCGTACGGCGAGCACATTTCTGTGAGCCATGATGTCTCACCTCCGACCTCAAACAATACATCCCATCCTACCTGGCTGGCTAAAAGGTCTCCGAGATGCCAATGCAGGTCTGATGGCGGCAATGCGGGTAACTGCGGAGTGGTGGTCCGCATGCTTTCCTTTAAGACAGTGACCTCACATTGGATCTTAAAGCCGTTCTCCGTCAGATATGGGGACAGCTCCAACTCCTTCCTATCGATGAATTTGTGAAAACCCATTGATTTTGCTGTACGAGAAAATGTGATTACGTCACTTGTTGCGGTGTACGGTAACAATGGCCATGTTGTTATACCTATCCGTCGCAACGAGCAAATGCTGTACCATCTCCACTTCTTCCCCTGTATCTATCTCAGGCAATGAGTCAGTGTAGACGAAGTGAAGCAAAGCCTTGAACATGACAGGTGAAAGGATCAAGGGCACCGAGAGGGGGGGGGGGGTGAATCGGTGTGTCAACAATTTCTCCCAAACGTACTTTAGGCGTGAAGCTAGCAAGACTAGATATGGTGATAACAAAAGCAAGCGATGCGCGCACACAATCTAGTCTATGCAACAAGCAACACCCTAACAAGCAATTCTACCAAGTAGTAAAGAGACAACCTATCATGCAATTCTACTAGCACATAAGGTAAATGCGGAAACGTAAATGCTAGTAAGTAAAGGAGATAAGGATAGGAATGCTCATGATTTTTCCCGTGGTCTCGGAAGGATGGCGCCTTCCCCTACTCCACGTTGGGTCACTCCCGCCGGAGTCTCGACCCCGTCCCTCCGCTCGATGGCGATCCCTCCTAGAGCACACTTCACCCTCCGAGTGAAGTCGCGGGCACGTCCCGCCGGGCTCGATCCCGGGTACTCTTCCGGAGGTAAGGCTCCGCACGTGATGCGTGCCAAAAGGCGCTCCACTAGTGATGCTTCTTTCGCACGGGAAGCTCCAAGACCGTGTACAAACTTGTGTTGGCTTCCACACTCTCCTTGGACAGCTCAACACCGACGCCTAACCGGTCTAGGCCTCGCCATAGACCAAGAGTAACAAACCGAAGTGACTCTCTCAAGCTCACACTAGCCTAGAGATCAAGTGGATGCAATTGCTACTCTCTCAAGCACTAGGATCACTCCAAATCCTTCACAAGTGCTTCTCTCTCTTGCTCTTGGCTTCCTCTGAGTTTCCTGCACTCCAACAATGGCCAAGAGACCCCTCAAGGGGCGAGCAACCAACTGTTTATAGGCTACCAACCCAAAACTAGCCGTTGCCCAAAAGTGCCCTGCGAAACTAGAGACCGTACAAAGGACCGTACTGTCCGGTCTCTTCCAGACCGTATTGTCCGGTCTCTATTTCCAAGCGCATCTCCATCTTCTTCTTCATCTCCAATGAAGACCGTACTGTCCGGTCCCTAGGACCGTACCATCCGGTCGATTGTCCGGTCTTCATTTCTTCCACTTCCAGAAACTTCAACTTCTCTGTCTGGAGATCCTCTGATGACCGTACTGTCCGGTCCCCTTGACCGTACCATACGGTCCAATTGTCCGGTCTTCATTTCCTCAGCATCCCGAGACTTCACTTCTCTGTCTGGATCTTCAATTAAGACCGTACCATACGGTCCCTAGGACCGTACTGTCCGATCTCTTCGGCATAAGCTGAAAACTTGATCCACTTCTTGATCCTTGCTTCCAACTTCTCCAAACTTGGTTCCTCTTCTTCTCTTCAGCCACCCTAGCCCTCAAGAGACTCACAATGCATCCATTTGATCTCTAACCTAGTGTGCTCTAAGAGAACCAATTC
Organism: Eragrostis nindensis; assembly: GCA_012490785.1. Taxonomy (NCBI): domain Eukaryota; kingdom Viridiplantae; phylum Streptophyta; class Magnoliopsida; order Poales; family Poaceae; genus Eragrostis; species Eragrostis nindensis. The sequence goes on along the minus strand of JAAXCT010000005.1, from coordinate 4,172,831 downwards.
GATCCCTCTTGATAGTCCGGTTTTTCCTATGGACTCAAGCTAGCATCTATACCAAGCCAACACTTGCTTGGCCTATCATGTCCTTAGCCTTGATCCATCTTCAACCTTGACTCCATCAAGTTCTCGATCCGAATTGTCGAGGCAACCAATCACCAAGTCGTCGATAGATACAGTATGTGAGACGACACTTCATTGACATGACCATTTGAATATCCTACAAGGAAATGTTAGTCACATCAATATGGTCACCCAATCACCAAAACATTCATACCTTTGAGGTTTCCAAACTCCAATGGTCATGAAGCTTACAACAGGAAGCATGTCGTTGATCCGCACACGGGCTGAGGTCCTCTCCAGCATGGGTCCAAAGAGCTCCGCCATGAACACCGGTGACTGTACGGCGAGCACATTTCTGTGAGCCATGAATGTCTCACCTCCAACCTCAAACAACACATCCCATCCTACCTGGCTGGCTAAAAGGTCGCCGAGATGCCGATGCAGGTCTGATGGCGGCAATGCGGGTAACTGCGGAGTGGTGGTCCGCATGCTTTCCTTTAAGACAGTGACCTCACATCGGATCTTAAAGCCGTCCTCCGTCAGATATGGGGACAGCTCCAACTCCTTCCTATCGATGAATTTGTGAAAACCCATTGATTTTGCTGTACGAGAAAATGTGATTACGTCACTTGTTGCGGTGTACGGTAACAATGGCTCACCGACGTGGTCGAGTAAACTGAACTTGAATCGTGCCTTGACACCACCGTTAACATCTGGATCGATGCGTAGAAAGAAAGCTATGTGCTCTTCACTCGTCTTGCTAAAACCATCAGGATAGTATGTTACACACCAGTTGTGTCCTCCGACATTGAAGCTGCCGGAGCAGAAGCACTTGCTGACGCCGAGCGCCCCCTTGGTGTTGGAGTAGTCCTTGATGATGAGCAGGTGCGATCCGGTCACCGTCTCCGTGGACATGGTTGTAATGCTGCTGCCATCGCATATATGCTGCCGGTGAAGTTCCAGCAACGCCACCTCTGTGCGGCGGATGTCCTTAAACACGGTAACATCACACTCGATCCTGAAGCTGTCGTTCTGGAGATACGGCGACGACTCCAGGACCTCCTTTTCAATAAGATTACAACAAAGAGAAGTGGGATGCGCTCTTGAGAATGACATCCATGTTCCGCTGCCTCTGGTGTACAATGGCACTGCCTCGCCGGCTTGGTCGAGCAAACTGAAAGTGGTCTGTGCCATGACATCTCCTTCGGCATAAGGATCTATTAGTAGAAGCAAGGTTATGTACGGTGCGTACTCCTCGCGTGCGCCATCGGGGTAGTATGCGATGCACCAGCTGTGGCCGCCGACGACGAACGATCTGGAGAACACGCACCTGCCGACGCCGAGCGCCCCCTTGGATTTTGAGTAGCCTTGGACGACGAACTCGTGCGACCCGGTCACCGTCTCGGCGGCGGCGATGGATGTAGTGGTGCCGCCACCATCGCCGGCGGACGAGCTAATTGGCATGGCGGGTTCGGTTCGCTGTACACGGCCACAGCCCGGGGATGATGCAGCGCGGTGCATTCACAACTACAACTCTGATGGTGTTCCTTCCTGGACTCGATCGTATCAGATCAGATGATGGTATTAGGTTTGAGAAAGACATTTGCTCCCTTCCAGTCGACTGAGATTCCGTCATCCTCTCAGTCGATTTTTTCAGCCGTTAGATTTTGATTGAGCGGTTGATCCCTCTGCTGTGTTTGCGGACACTCTGATTGTTTCCCGGCTCGAGCGCACCCTGCTTTTGGGCCTGCGTGAAGTGATTTGGGCTTTTCTTTTTGTTGCCATGCCCAGTTGTTGCCAGTTTTGTCTTTAACGGGTCAGTTACAAAGACCCGTTTGTAGCTTCTGGTATGTGAAGTACCTGTTCGTCTTCGCATCGAAGCTGGGCACCAGCCGCACCACTCTCTTGGGAGGCGACTGGCCATTCCGCTCTCTTTGGCGATTCTGAGCACCCTCCGGGTATGTGCTTCTGATTTGCCAGCGTCCAGTTGCTATAATCCTCCTTGTAGGTTTGAAGTTGCTGCTGATTCCTGTTCTTATTTCACCCCCTCCCTGAATGCGGCGTGAGTGCGATTCGTGTTCGATTGGTCGATTTGTGTTTAGATTACATGTATCCTAGTTCATTTTTGGTCTATTTCTGCTCCGAATTGTGCTTTTGCAACATTATTGCCTCTATCCATCTTTATCTGTGGTTAATTCACCTCTCTAATTAAGCTTGGTTCCATTGCATGGCAGCATGTTAATTCACCTCTCTAATTAACAACATTGCTCCCATGTTTTAGTGCGACTTATTTGTATTGTAGGCACGGGTTAAATCGTTGTGATTAGCTTTCTTTTTTTTTGTTCCTTGACTAAGACATGTTGTCTTTGTACATGAACTAGGGTTTCAATTTTGATAATTTCATGCTTTGCAAAAGATACATATATTTTTGTTTTCTGGCTTGTCTGAACTAGAGTTATATAAATTTTAGGATAGCGGTCGTGTCTTCTGATAAAAAAATATGTTATCAGTTAAGCAAGTAATGTTAAAGCACATATTGTGTTTGTGTGGGCTGTTAATGGTTTCATGTGTATCTTGTAAGTAGGTTTTTTTAGTGCTTCGATCACCATAGAGGAAAGAGCAGGGACAAGGGATTTTGTTTCTCTGTGAGTTTGATAGAGAGGTTGACAGATGGCACCTTCATTGGCTCAGGGACAAGTCATAACTGATATAATTTGTGGATCGAGGAGTTGTGAAGGACATGAGAATTTTTATTGTTGATCTTCCATCAGGGCCAATGAATTTAGTATTTTAACTATATAATTTTGTTGAGCATGGATCAACACTTATGCTTTTTTTTGTCTCGTTGTGTGAACTAGACTTTAGGTTGGAGACTGTGTTGAAAGTGTACTGCCCATAAATTTGATTTTTTTAACTGAACAGCTAAGCCTATGAGAAGAACGGATTTTTCTTTACGGGCTCATAATTGAAAAATGGCCACAGATGTAGCACAGTTCTTTACCCCAGAAACTGGTAAATAGGCTGCAGAAAACAAATCCAACCCTGTTAGTTATTCTCATTTGGTAGGTGGTTACTCTTTAACACGTTACTAAGGCGATTTTTTTTCGCAATAATAAATGATTGTTAAGTTAACTTTTCTTTCAGTTTGTAAAATTTTACTGATAATATATTGTTTTTACATATTAATTAGAAGTTGTAATTTTAGTTGTTTGGCTAATAAAATTTTATGTTACGCCTTCATTTTGGAGAAATTTAGCATTAGGAATTGAATGACTTTCCTTAACATGTCACTTCTTGATTGCTTTAACATGCACTGTTGTATATTGAACATGGTTATTAATTTATTTATTTTTCTGACCATACCATTATAGGAGCAAAACACTCACCAGATTTAATGTTTCTTTTTTTTCATATTTTGTTGAGAGATTGAGTGAACCTAAAAAGGAAGTAATCAAGGATTATGGATTTGGTTGTTTGCTTGATTTTGATTGATGCTATATTCCATTGCCATTTTCTCGTTGGATTGCTGTTATGTACCAATTGACCCTAGATTATTGAAAAACCATGGATATGACTTTTTAGACATGCTGAAGTAAGCATGGGTATTTGTGTCCTTTGTATTCCTGTATGCATTCATGCATGCTGCTTCTACCTTCCTTTCCCAAGAATTTCTATGCTTCACTGTTGGAGCTTAAGTAATAGAAAGCTATCAAGTCATTTTTTTTGTCTGAATTTTGTGACATGATTGCCAACCATTGATTGATATAGCGAATTGGATGCAATTGTGGTACATCATCACATGAAACCTGACCATGTTGTTTTGTGGTCAGTATGCAATTCCCCTCCCTCTCTTTTTAACTTCAAATTGTTTCCTGGAATGGTTTGTTCAGATTTAGGATGACTTAGCAAGTTGGTGGATCTGAAAATATTTGCACTGTCTGTGTTGTGCAGCCTTGAAGACTGAAGAAGAGATCAGCAATGGGGGCCCAAGTTGATTTTAACGGATTCGGTCCAGCCTATGTAAGTATACGTGTTTTTCTTTGTTTTGTGAACAGGTGTGCCATTGTCCTCTTAAAATCATAATACATTTCACCATGCAATGGCCACTGTAAACTATAGTTTTGGTTCTTTGACAGATCACATTGCAGCATGCAACACTGAAAATATATTGCGATATAGCATTCCTGCATAAGTTTACAAAGTAATAAAATGTTTATGTAGGTATCCCATTACAGACAGAAGACCATGTCCTTTCATATTACATAATTTATGCATTGTAATTGTCTCTTGCTTTAATTGTTTGAATAAATAGATCTATTCGTTCTTCTTTGCTGTAAATTTTTGCCGCATCTTGTTGATCCCCCTAGATTTTGCCTTTGCATGCTGCTCCGACTACATATTCAACTCTGAGTTGTTTCTGTCCTGCAATTAGTTTGGATTTGTGAGCTAAATAAAGGTTTCAATATTGTAGCAGATCCAAATATTAGTTGCTCCGAATCAATATATCAAGTTGTTGGAACTCAGCATGTGCTTTGCACCAAATATTACTGAAATTTATATAAAGTTTTTCGAAGCAAAGGTCCACGTATTGACTATTGTGACATGGTATTGCTACTTCAAGTTGCAGGATGTTCTTTTCTGGAATGGAGATTTCACAGGTTTCAGAGGTCAGCAAACCTGGCTTCTGTGTACGTACAAGAGCGGGGTTGGAAAACAACCAATTAAGCAGCATCAGTCTAGTCTTAAGCACGAAGGAATTTCAGGCAAGTTGCAGATCAAACTTCTCTGAGCCGAGGATCAGTCACCGAGTATTCCACCTAGCTCTGTCGAACCTCAACATGCTAAAGAACACGAAATGGATAGAGTTATTTGTTCTGGCATGAAGCTGTAGCATGTTTGGGTATTGGCGGATCCAGGCCCTAGTGGCCACCCGTATTGTGCCATGATCTCAAACTTGTAGGGTGTGCGACATTTAGCTTTCTTCCTTTGGCTGCTAAAACAGAGCTTACTTTACTTGTAACAGACACAGCTTGTGCAATTAAGTTGAAAAAAAATGCTAAACAATACCACTAACTGAGTCCTCAATTGCTATAGGAAATCTGAATACTGACACTAACTCATTACTGACAAGTCATACAAGCTTGCACCCATCAATGCAGAAATTACAACTTCTTTGTATTATATTTTTAACATGTGCGCACGCTGTAATTCTTTGTATATGACACCTTAATTTTGCTTGGTGATGAATTAGATTGCCCATTGTTTTCTGCACCTGCTTGATTCACATTACTTTCCTGTATAGTACCCCATTCTTAGTGAATGGCTCTATAATTTGTAATAATTAATACCATCTTCATAGTACCTACAAATGGTGTTGACCTTTTCTTTTGATCCCATTTACTTCGGAGTATATTGTATCATGAACTGAATATTTCTTTGCATTCTAAATTTTCTGCTGATAGATAACAAATAATATCAGCACATCATATGGTAGAATATCTTAGCATGTCCTATTTTAAGCTCACATCACAGTAGCTTGCAGTAATATTAATCTATTTTAACCCTTGAAATGTTTGTAACATTTGAAACTGCTATCTGATCTGAGTATTTGACAAAGAATTTGCACTCACACATTCATGCACAAAGAAGTATGCAAGACATTATATACTTTAGTCTAATCTTCAGGGCACTGCATACAAACTCTGCACGAAAATCTGTAACTTTTCCCTGCTTTTTAATTTTGTTTTGTTTGACACGATTTTGTTCCAAACAATTTTGCACCAACTGATGATGTTTAAGTGAACAGTGCTGCAAGTTAACAGGTTCGTTTGGTGCACCCGTTAACAAACATGACGTGCGTATAAAGAAGCCCACGTTTTAAGCCCAGAACGTTCTCCGTCAAACCTCAATTCCGCGCAAAGCTCACGTTTTGGTCTGTTGTTTGGCTGACGCTTGGATCCTGATCTCACGGCACAAAAATGTGACTGAGACAACTACCAAATCTCAGTCACCTGGGCTGGCGACAGATCCTTTGAGAAATCAGATCGTAGTTGGACTTGGACTCGATCTTGCACGAATTGGATTTTATAAGTTAGAGGATTCACGACGTGCTATGCTACACAACTGCTAAAACTCCTTATTTTTTCAACGAATTCCTACTATATTATGTATGAGTACGGATGTATTTAGATCTGCTTTAATTTTTTCTGGGAAATTTAATTTCTTGTTTGTTTAAAATGCAGTTCATTGTCTCAATTTCTAATATTTTGGGGTAACTTTTTGGTTGGATTGTGCATGAACAATTTAGTACCATCTATCTTCAAGCACATGGGTTTGCATGTCCTCAGTGACGCTTGGGGGCATTCGAAAAGCTGAGCCACCTCCGAGAACCATTTTTAATTGTGCTGTCACAATTTCACCTTGTTCAGCCGTCATCGTCTCTTCGAACTACCACCCGGACATTTTAATCCGTAGACATCAAAATATGTGGTTATTAGTTATGGCTAATACTTTATTTGGTAAACTGAATATTTTGATAAAATTCGCAAATTTGACAAAATTTATGATATACTGGTAGGATTAACTTGCTTGGAGTTCAGCATATGGCCAACCAAATTTCACTGGACAAATCAGAGTGGCATAGCATATCAGTGGTTTGATTTCAGTGACAATAAGTAGATTGATTCATATAAATTCAAATGAAACAGGCATAGCATATTCGTTCCTTGATAATCCTGCCAAGTTAAGGTCATTTTTGTAACGAATTAATTTCGCTTCGGGGAAAATTTCCTGCTTTCAAGTTTCCAAAATGGTACGAGTACAACAGAACTGCACAATATGTTGACAAGCTGAAAATGACCAGAGTTATTTTTCTAATTTAAATTAGTTTTGTCATTGGCATACGATCAAATGAGGCCACACAACATGCTGACGAGCTGAGCAGCACATACAAGAGGAGGATATCGAACCATTAGAATTATTGTTGCTCACTTTGACCTCTTAGGAATGGGTATTGAGTGCATTTAAATTTTCATCATAGAAATTCAGTAGTTGGTCCTGTTTGAATGATTTATGATATTAAAATATAGAGTATTTCGGACTATTCAAGATCTAGCATGGATTTGCACCAAAAGGAATGTTATTTAACAAATTGTGGGGACATCCCACAAATGAATACAACCAGCTTTGGTAGTATGTTCCACTCCTCTCTATGGTCCTCAAATCCCCCATACTCATTGCACTTGCTTTGGTAACTCCCTCTCCTGTCCCGGGCTCGATGGCAGTATGCCATAAAACAGCACAGAGCTCTGGCGTTGTTCGGTGGCTTCTTTGGATCTGGCGGCATCAGTCCTCATCTTCAATCTTAGGCCTTCGTTGGTGAATGCAGCAAAGGAGGGTTTGGAGTTTTGACAAACTATTGATGCGGCGGCAATATGTGAGAACCAGAACTTGGAGATCCCGGAGCTCGGACATTATTGTTACTGCATAAAGGTGACAATTTTTTTTTACCAGTTCACAACAAGCACAAGGATAGTCACGCATCCTGTGAATTGAAAATGTTAATTACCTTTTTTTGAGTAGAAAGCCAGGTGTCAAAAATCGAAACTTGATTCCTTGCGGTCTGGCACCTGGTGTTTGGTCGACTTTCCACAATCACGAGTTTCTATCGAGGTATACTTGAAGCGCCCCGGTTATCCCAGGAGCTAAAACACTTTATTATACCAGTCCCTGGATCAGTCGCTGGTACAATCAAGTCTTACAACAGGTGATATTACAAGTCGCGACCTGGCTAGGGTCGATCGATAAGCAACAAGAATATCAAAAGATAACAAACAACAAGTACAAACCAGACCCCGATGATAACATCTAGGTCTTCAACCATAGCGGAAGCAACTAAGCGGTAGACTAATGCCACAGGCAGCTCGGGTGCGGACGAGACCAAGCTTAATCGTCTTCCTCACCGTCGGCGTCGACGAAGTCTGGATCTTCCTCTGTAATCAGCAAGCAAGAATGAGTACAAAAGTACTCAGCAAGTCGCAACCTTTACCCTACCATCAATGGATAAAGGTATGCATTTGGCAGTAGCAAGGTAAAGGCCATCAGGTTTAACATTGCAATAAAGCCAGTTTTACACATGCAGGGGGTTCAGTTTATAAAGCATTTTAGCAAAAGCATCAAATTAAGATATTAAGGGGTTGGTCAAGTTTTACGTTGCCGGACACCCCGTCCACGACAACCTTCGGCGGAAGGCCGGACCTATTCTCAAAACAACTCACACATCAAGGAGATAAGCACCCATCCCATGCTAGTTCTTGGACCGAACCAAAGCCATGTCCGTGACCGTGGACTCGGCTATTCGAATAGATTTTAACACTCTGCAGATGTTGTACGCTGTACCCACAATCTGAGTGCATCACAAGCCACTGCGCGGGTGGTGTGAAGACTCACAAAGTCATTACCCATCACAGCATCGTCCCGACTAATCGCCATAGGAGTTATCCAGGGGTCTAGCCTCTGATCTAGGCCTTCGACCGGGTCGCACACGTCTGCATCACGTCCACCTGCTCCATGGGCTCCCATTGCATCTCCAGCCTCCAGGCGATTAACAGACTAGCTGGCGGAATTTAGACTAAGCCGTGCCGCATACACGGTAGTGTGGTCGCACTGAATAAACGGCTAGGTAGGATGTCACAAGCAACTCGGTCCTTAAACGAGCCAAGGCAATCATCTCCACATATATGAACCCACCACAGAGGCGGCATTCATCTCCCATATCACTTGTCATAAGCACACCACAGAGGCGACACTTAATCTTCCATAAATATCATCAGGATCACCTCAGCTCTAACCCAAGTTCATTCATTCATCTTTCTTTAGTTATCACCCAACCTTACTACTACCACACAACACCAAACACGGTTTTCACATTTGCAAAAGCTAAGTATAAGTAGAGCACTTAGTGATACACAGTCCTAAGCATTTCTATAACAAGGCAATCATCCATGCGTAAATATTAACAAACATGGATATCCTAAAACATGGATATCCTAGGTTTAACAGGGAATAATTTAGGACAGATAATATAAGGCTCAGTGGTCTTGGTCATACTAAACAAAGGTTTTGCAAATACCAGGTCAATCATTTCATGCAATAAAACGGCTGCTACGGGTTGTGTTTATAAAACATAGGAGCAGTATGATCAAAGGGAAAACGGATTGTGACTTGCCTTCGTTGACGTCCTCGGGGAGTTCCTGCTCAAAGTCTCCGGCTCCTGGTTCCTGCTCCTCCTCCTCCGCGTACTCGTACTCTCCGTTAGCTACGCGACCGGCAAACAAGCAAACAAACACAAATAAATACAAAAGAAATAGAGTATGAGCTCTATAAAAGATGAAACTGGTAGGAATGGGTAGAGCTCGATTTTAGATGAATTTAGGAGGAAGAATCGGGTTAATCGGAGTTCGGACGGTGGAGATATGAATTTTCTAGTGTAGGCTGTTGGAATAATCCGAAAATAATTTCGAAAATGAAAGAAAAACAGGCTGGGCTGCTGTTGGTTTGGGTCACGGCAAAAGGCCTGCTAGCTGTTTGGGCCTGCGTGGGAAGGGCATGTGGCCCATAGGCTTTAGTGGCTGGTTATGTTGCTGGCCCAAGGGAAATCAGATCGAGAGAGAAAGACTGAGAACAGGATCGTTCTTCCTCCTCTGCTCTTCTTCACCATGGATGACGCCCGGAGCTCAAATCGGCTAGGGAGAAGGGCAGGAGGGCGGCCAGGGAGTGGGGGAATCGAAGGAGGAGTCCACGACGGTTCCATTTGCGAAGAAAATTTGGGGATTGGTTGAGGGGAACGGCTGCTGCGATGGGGAGTTGTGGCGGCGGCCATGGTTGCTCCGGGAGAGCTCGATTGAGCGAGGGAGACGGCGATTGAGCGGGCTGGGGAGGGGGAGTGGAGCATGGGGGTGCTCAATGGCAGCTCGGCCGAGGCTAGGTGGCGCCGGGGAGAGGGAATCGACGGGCGGCCATGGCTGACGGGTTGAGCTCGGGAGAGAGAAGAAGACGGCTAAGGAATGGGCTGGTGCTCACCTGGACGGCGTCTCGGCGGCTGAGGTGAGGCGGAGCTCAAGGGCGTCTTTTATAGGCGGGCGAGGAGCCTCGTCCTGGGCTCGCTCGGCTCGGCAGACGCGACGGCGGCAGTGGAATCGCTGTGAGCGGGTCGTCGCCGCTGTGCTCGAGCAGTGAGGTCTGGCGCTGGGCGGTGCGGCGGCTAGTGTGCAGCGCGGGGTGGCGACGGGACGGCGCGTGCTGCTCAGCCCGGAGTGTGGTAGGAACGGCGCGGCGTGCTTCAACAGCGGCGATGGAATCGCTCGGGCTGGCGTGCAGCTTTGGGTGAGGGGACGCGAGCTGCAGAGAGTGGAGAGGGACCTGGGCGGTGCGTCGCTTTGTGGCGTGGCTGGGGCAGAGCGATGAGACGGAAGCGGCAGCTGCACAGGCAAGTGGGCACGGACGGGCGAGCCGTGCGGCTTTGGAGCTACGGGACTCGAGCGTGCAGCGAGAAAAGCGGCCAGTCAGTGTGTCGACTAGCTGCTGGACGGTACAGAGCGATGGGATAGGTCGTGCAGGTGGAGGTTGGGCCGGAAAAGAAAGGAGGGAGACGGGAAGTTGGGCTGGAAACGGCCCAGAACGGAAAAGAGAGAGGAAAGGTTTTGAAAAGTTTTGAAAACTTCCGATTACAGTTTCGATTTGTATTTAATTTTTTTTTGGGATGAATTTTCAGGGCGTTACAAACCTACCCCCCTTAAAAGAATCTCGTCCTCGAGATTCAAGCTGGTCCTCAAAGAGATGGGGATACTCCTTCCGCAAAGCATCTTCTCGCTCCCAAGTGGCTTCTGCTTCTGTGTGCCGACTCCACTGAACACGATACAGACGGACTGTTGATCCTCTGGTCTGTCGGGCGGTCACATCCAAAATCTTAATCGGCACTTCTCGATATCGAAGGTCATCTTGCAGATCCAAAGTCTCCACTGACACATGCTCTTCTGGTATTCTCAAACACTTCTTGAGCTGGGACACATGGAAAACATTATGCACATCTGCCAACTCTGGTGGTAGCTCAATCCTGTATGCCACAGTACCGATCTTCTTCAACACACGGTAAGGTCCGATGTAGCGTGGTGCTAACTTGCCACGGACTTGGAAACGACGTGTACCTCTAATTGGGGAAACTTTAAGGTACACATAATCTCCAACTTGGAAACTTAAATCCCTTCTTCTTTTGTCTGAGTAACTCTTCTGACGAGACTGTGCTTCCTTGAGCTTTTCTCTGATTTCTGCAACTTTTTCTTCTGCCTCTTTAACAATGGAGGGTCCCGTAAGAGAACGCTCTCCAACTTCTGACCACATCAGAGGGGTTCTGCATTTTCTGCCATACAACACTTCAAAAGGTGACATCTTGAGGCTGGCTTGGTAACTGTTGTTGTATGAGAATTCTGCATAAGCTAGACTCTTCTCCCAGTCTTTGCCATAGGTCAGTGCACAGGCTCTCAACATGTCTTCAAGAATTTGATTGATCCTCTCTGTCTGACCATCAGTCTGAGGGTGATAAGCGGTGCTGAAATATATCCTTTTTCTTGGAGTTCTCTTAACTGTTCCTTGAGTTCTGCTAACTCTGCAGCTGCCATGCGATAGGGTCGCTTGGCTATTGGGGCTGTTCCAGGGATAAGGTCAATGATGAACTCAATATCCCTATCTGGTGGCATTCCAGGTAACTCTTCACGGAACACATCTGGATACTCATTTACCACTGGTACTTCTTCTACAGTCTTGGTTTCCATGGTAAACACCATCGAGTCAGGTTTACTTCCAAGGGCTTGGCAGACTACTCGAGTTCCTTCATGGCTGGTCACTGTAACTGTTCTATCTGAACATGCTATGACACCATCATGCTTGGTTAACCAATCCATTCCGAGGATTAGATCTATCCCCTTGGATTTTAGTACCACTGGACTAGCTAGGAAGGCTACCCCACTTAGGGTGATTCTTATCCGCGAACAACCCAAGCGACACTTGATGTCAGCTCCGGGCGATCGGGTTATTAAGGGGGTTTTAAGCAGTACTGTAGGTACTTTATGCTTTTCCACAAAACTTGATGATATGAAAGAGTGCGATGCTCCAGAATCAAACAAAACTGTTGCAAGAACTGATTCAACAAGAAACTCACCAAGCACAACTCCGGGTGCGTCCTGGGCTTCCTGAGCATGGATGTGGTTGACGCGGGCACGTCCGAAGGATTGCTGTGTCTTTGCTGGCTGGTTGGAGACTTGGTTGGTTCCACGAGTGGCTCCAGACATCCTTGGTCCATTCACAGTGTTGGACTGAATGGAAGCAGCTGGCTTGTTCTTGTGGGGACAGTTGGCAATGAAGTGGCCAAGGTCACCACAGTTGAAGCAAGCCTTGGGTTGGTTGGTCACTTGACCACCACTGTACTGCTGAGTCTTGGAGTTGTTCTGACTCTTCTGAGAAAAGCTGGGCTGACGAGAGACATTAGATGGAGTCCTGAACTGCATTGGGGCTTGACTCTTCTGACCTTGGAAGTTGGAGTTCCTAGGCCTCTGGAATCTTTCCTGCTGGCGAACTTCATGAGCTGCAAACTTGCGCTTCTTCTCTTTGGACATCTCCATCATTCTTTCTTCAGTCAGGATAGTCTGGTTCATCAGGGTGTTGAAGTCAGGATAGATGTGAGGAGTCATCTGAGTTCCTAACTCTCCTGACAAACCTCTCTTGAACTTGTTCTGCTTCTTCTTGTCAGTTGAAACTTCCTCGGGAGCATAGCGAGAAAGTTCAATGAACTTGCGGATGTACTGATTCACAGACATGCTTCCTTGCTTCAGTCTACGAAACTCATCTGCCTTGAGTTGCATGGTACCTTCTGGGACATGGTAACGGCGGAATTCTTCTACAAATTCTTCCCAAGTGATGGTTGTGGGATCATCGGTGGCTTCACAGTAGTTCTCCCACCAGGCTAAGGCTGTCCCAGTGAGTTGACGGGATGCTAGGAGAACTCTGTCTCTACCCTCACAGTTGATAGCATCCAGCTTCCTTTGAATGTTCCCCTGAAGCGCCCCGGTTATCCCAGGAGCTAAAACACTTTATTATACCAGTCTCTGGATCAGTCGCTGGTACAATCAAGTCTTACAACAGGTGATATTACAAGTCGCGACCTGGCTAGGGTCGATCGATAAGCAACAAGAATATCAAAAGATAACAAACAACAAGTACAAACCAGACCCCGATGATAACATCTAGGTCTTCAACCATAGCGGAAGCAACTAAGCGGTAGACTAATGCCACAGGCAGCTCGGGTGCGGACGAGACCAAGCTTAATCGTCTTCCTCACCGTCGGCGTCGACGAAGTCTGGATCTTCCTCTGTAATCAGCAAGCAAGAATGAGTACAAAAGTACTCAGCAAGTCGCAACCCTTACCCTACCATCAATGGATAAATGTATGCATTTGACAGTAGCAAGGTAAAGGCCATCAGGTTTAACATTGCAATAAAGCCAGTTTTACACATGCAGGGGTTCAGTTTATAAAGCATTTTAGCAAAAGCATCAAATTAAGATATTAAGGGGTTGGTCAAGTTTTACGTTGCCGGACACCCCGTCCACGACAACCTTCGGCGGAAGGCCGGACCTATTCTCAAAACAACTCACACATCAAGGAGATAAGCACCCATCCCATGCTAGTTCTTGGACCGAACCAAAGCCATGTCCGTGACCGTGGACTCGGCTATTCGAATAGATTTTAACACTCTGCAGAGGTTGTACGCTGTACCCACAATCTGAGTGCATCACAAGCCACTGCGCGGGTGGTGTGAAGACTCACAAAGTCATTACCCATCACAGCATCGTCCCGACTAATCGCCATGGGAGTTATCCAGGGGTCTAGCCTCTGATCTAGGCCTTCGACCGGGTCGCACACGTCTGCATCACGTCCACCTGCTCCATGGGCTCCCATTGCATCTCCAGCCTCCAGGCGATTAACAGACTAGCTGGCGGGATTTAGACTAAGCCGTGCCGCATACACGGTAGTGTGGTCGCACTGAATAAACGGCTAGGTAGGATGTCACAAGCAACTCGGTCCTTAAACGAGCCAAGGCAATCATCTCCACATATATGAACCCACCACAGAGGCGGCATTCATCTCCCATATCACTTGTCATAAGCACAACACAGAGGCGACACTTAATCTTCCATAAATATCATCAGGATCACCTCAGCTCTAACCCAAGTTCATTCATTCATCTTTCTTTAGTTATCACCCAACCTTACTACTACCACACAACACCAAACACGGTTTTCACATTTGCAAAAGCTAAGTATAAGTAGAGCACTTAGTGACACAGTCCTAAGCATTTCTATAACAAGGCAATCATCCATGCGTAAATATTAACAAACATGGATATCCTAAAACATGGATATCCTAGGTTTAACAGGGAATAATTTAGGACAGATAATATAAGGCTCAGTGGTCTTGGTCATACTAAACAAAGGTTTTGCAAATACCAGGTCAATCATTTCATGCAATAAAACGGCTGCTACGGGTTGTGTTTATAAAACATAGGAGCAGTATGATCAAAGGGAAAACGGATTGTGACTTGCCTTCGTTGACGTCCTCGGGGAGTTCCTGCTCAAAGTCTCCGGCTCCTGGTTCCTGCTCCTCCTCCTCCGCGTACTCGTACTCTCCGTTAGCTACGCGACCGGCAAACAAGCAAACAAACACAAATAAATACAAAAGAAATAGAGTATGAGCTCTATAAAAGATGAAACTGGTAGGAATGGGTAGAGCTCGATTTTAGATGAATTTAGGAGGAAGAATCGGGTTAATCGGAGTTCGGACGGTGGAGATATGAATTTTCTAGTGTAGGCTGTTGGAATAATCCGAAAATAATTTCGAAAATGAAAGAAAAACAGGCTGGGCTGCTGTTGGTTTGGGTCACGGCAAAAGGCCTGCTAGCTGTTTGGGCCTGCGTGGGAAGGGCATGTGGCCCATAGGCTTTAGTGGCTGGTTATGTTGCTGGCCCAAGGGAAATCAGATCGAGAGAGAAAGACTGAGAACAGGATCGTTCTTCCTTCTCTCTCCCGTTCACCATGGATGAGCATTGGGAGCTCAAATCGACATGGGGAGAGGGCAGGAGGGCGGCTAGGAGTTGGGGAAATCGGAGGAGGAGTCCACGACGGTTCCATTTGCGAAGAAAATTTGGGGATTGGTTGAGGGGAACGGCTGCTGCGATGGGGAGTTGTGGCGGCGGCCATGGTTGCTCCGGGAGAGCTCGATTGAGCGAGGGAGACGGCGATTGAGCGGGCTGGGGAGGGGGAGTGGAGCATGGGGGTGCTCAATGGCAGCTCGGCCGAGGCTAGGTGGCGCCGGGGAGAGGGAATCGACGGGCGGCCATGGCTGACGGGTTGAGCTCGGGAGAGAGAAGAAGACGGCTAAGGAATGGGCTGGTGCTCACCTGGACGGCGTCTCGGCGGGCTGAGGTGAGGCGGAGCTCAAGGGCGTCTTTTATAGGCGGGCGAGGAGCCTCGTCCTGGGCTCGCTCGGCTCGGCAGACGCGACGGCGGCAGTGGAATCGCTGTGAGCGGGTCGTCGCCGCTGTGCTCGAGCAGTGAGGTCTAGCGCTGGGCGGTGCGGCGGCTAGTGTGCAGCGCGAGGTGGCGACGGGACGGCGCGTGCTGCTCAGCCCGGAGTGTGGTTGGAACGGCGCGGCGTGCTTCAACAGCGGCGATGGAATCGCTCGGGCTGGCGTGCAGCTTTGGGTGAGGGGACGCGAGCTGCAGAGAGTGGAGAGGGACCTGGGCGGTGCGTCGCTTTGTGGCGTGGCTGGGGCAGAGCGATGAGACGGAAGCGGCAGCTGCACAGGCAAGTGGGCACGGACGGGCGCGCCGTGCGGCTTTGGAGCTACGGGACTCGAGCGTGCAGCGAGAAAAGCGGCCAGTCAGTGTGTCGACTAGCTGCTGGACGGTACAGAGCGATGGGATAGGTCGTGCAGGTGGAGGTTGGGCCGGAAAAGAAAGGAGGGAGACGGGAAGTTGGGCTGGAAACGGCCCAGAACGGAAAAGCGAGAGGGGAAAGGTTTTGAAAAGTTTTGAAAACTTCCGATTACAGTTTCGATTTGTATTTAAATTTTTGGGGTGAATTTTCAGGGCGTTACAATACTACAGGAAAGAAATAATGATGCAGAAGCATCAGAACAAGATAAAAACTGAGCATTGGAAGAAACTGGGACCACTAAAGAAAGTCGATAACAAGACAAGCATCCAAATCAAATGTAATGCCAACCAGAAAAATAAAGTGTAAGGAGCAATGGAAGCCATAATCGGATCCGCTGCCATACCAAATCTTAATAAAGACTAGATAGTAGCACATATGCATATGTAAAAGGAAATGATTCAAATGAAGACGTTCAGTGCTTTCTAACTCATGATGTCAGGGTGCAACCTTCTGGAGTAGCTCATCGAGAAGGGAGGGGCAACTTCTCTTCATATGCTCATATCCGTCGGTTGCCATGACTGCGTTCATATTACCCGGAGCCTTCAGGAACCTGATGCATCTCTCCTTGAGCCGTTGGCAGTCATGTTGCTCAGCCAATGCCAAAGTAGTCGCCAAGGTGCTTGTGTCAACGAAGTTGCACAGCGTTCCTTCACAAATCAACTTCAGCCTCTTCAAGTCATATCTGTCTGCTGCAACAAGCAGATGCTGAGCCATCACTCTCTCTTCACCCTCGTCCATGTCAGGCAGCGAGTCAGTGTATATGAAGTGGAGCAAGGCCTTGAACACCTTTGCTTCCATATCGTCGATCGGAATATGTGCCTTCTTCTTCTTCTTCTCCCTCATGTGGCCAAAGAGTTCCGCTTCGAAGACCGGCGAACGGGCAGCGAGAACGTATCTATGTGCCGTGAACATCTCTTTGCCAACCTTAAACTTCACATCCCCTCCCACTTTGCTTTCCAAGAGGCCACCGAGATCCCGGGCCAGGTCACGGGATGGTGCCGTGACGAACTGTACAGGGGCGGTCTCTGCGCGGATCTTAATGACGGTGATGTGACAACTGATAACAAAACTGTCGTCTTTGAGCGGATGAGACGAAGATTCCAAGGTCTTCCTCTTGATGAATTCTGCATAGCCCCATGACTCACCCGTGGAGAAGGTTCTCATCAGGCTCGTCTGAGCAAACCATGGCTTTCCGACCTGATCGAGAAGACTGAATCTGAATTGCGCCCTGACGTCGCCATTATTAGGAATAGGACTGTCTACAAGCTGTAGATAGATGGATATCCAATCGGCACTCTCCTTGTTGCAACCATCTGGGAAGTACCGGATCTTCCAGCTGTGCCCTCCGGCCTCCGGCGGTGAACGCGACGGAGCTGATGACCTTGCCGACGCCGAGTCCCTTGGTGCCGGAGTAGCCGCTGACGGTGAGCTCGTGCGAGTCGGTGGTGTCCATGTTGGCAGAGATCGTCGACGCGCCGCCGCCGCCGACAGGCGCCGGCGGACAGGGCGCACGGACAATGCTTTTTTTCCGAGAGAAAAAAGGCATTGGAGAAGAAGCGCACGTGGTGGAGTTTGGTGTGTGCGAGGCGAGGCGAGGCGAAGCGAGGCGAGCAAGAGAGGGCAGCGGCTACCGGGAACTCTGCCGATTCAGATGAGACTTTCTTCAACGATGCTAGATTTTTTTTTTTGAGCATATATTCAATGATGCTAGATACGTACCTATTTTCTGATGCCTTTCCATACGTGTGCTGTGGTTGTAGACTTGTAGTCGCCACAAACTAGCCATGGTGTCGTAAAAAACCGGATGATGGCCTGTTGGGCTACCGCAAAGTGTGCGGCCGCCAAGGGCCCAGCCCAGATAAGGGCCCATCGTTCACGTGTAGGGCCCATCGTTGTTTACCCTAAAACAAAGAGAAGCTGGTGCCTTGCAGGACCCAAGTGACGAGTTAGGCCCAGGGCCTTCCAAAAGACTGAGCCGGCCCTGCCTGTTGTGGAGTCGGGATAGACTGGGAGTGTGAACGGAAGTTGCAGATCTTCTTGTTTTGTGCGCCTCAAAAAAAAAAAAAGCTCTTCTTGTTTCGTTTTTTGCTTTTACTATAGCTGACAAACGTATAGCAATTGCGTTTTGTTATATAAAACTGGAGGTGCAGGGAGGAAGGAGGACAGCCATACGTACTTATAAAACACAGCAATATTGGGCTGTGTTTTCAGTGGATTCTACCAAAAATTGCAGCCTCAGAAAGCTCATAGCCCATAGGACGAGGCTACAATCCATCAGTTCTTATGCTTCGGCTGAAACTCATCAACAAATAACTTTGTATGGTCTCATCATCCATTTTGAATCATATGCTTCCGTACATTCATACTGCTTTGGCAGGTGCCATCCATTTTAACACAAACTAATTCTGACCTAATTGTGAGACATTGCAATTAGAACAATAGGGTTCCCATTGATTTTGTTGCAAGCCAATGGTTTGTAGTATTAGGTTAAGTATCTATTAGTACTCTAGAAATGAGTTTATTGGGAATGCTGTTTTTGGTCAGTTACTAAAATGGTTGTGGAACAATTTATACTAGAAAAAGATAGTCGATTAGAGGAAAAAATACTAAAGAATCTAAAATATTTGCCCCGCAATGAAAAAGTTGCATCAAAGTTCCAATGCCTGTATAGTGATCAAAGTGCAATTATTGCAATGTCCGTGGTACCCTCATTGATTTTTATCTCTGGCCTCGTTCCAACCCCTAGTGTTATTAGTAACCTCCTAAAACTAGAAAGAACTCCCCGCGCGTTGCTGCGGAAATTTGTGAAACATCTGTAGATGAACATTAGGTGGATTTACATTCGCAAAAAAAAGAACATTAGATGGATTTATTAAAAAATAAGCAATTAAATTGTGCATAAAAATGTAAAGTAGATGGGCTATGAGTAAGAGTAACATGTTCAGAAAAGAAAGCATATATAAGGATAGCCATAAGTTTTACACACACAATTGTTTTTAATACTTCTCCCCGTCGGCAATTCCACTTGAGAAAGAATAATCTAAAGTAAAGGACATGATCATGCTTTGCCCTTATGTTTTCATTAAAAAAAAATATGAAATTATCCTTTGATGCATGTAAAGTTCAACGACTGGGGGTTGAACTTTCTCCAGTCTCCATGTTGATGGAATGGGGTACTGTTTATTTGGTTGAGTTACAGCTTTTATGAAATAACTGTAATGTACAGAGAACCTGTTATGAACAAATCAAGGCTTTATTAGAGTGTCTGAAAAATGAGAATATGCCAATATATATCTGTAGGATCAGTGAGGCAGATGGTCCTGCTCATTTTGTGATCCTACGATTAAAATATACTAATAATGGCAAATTAAGCTCAACAAAACCATTGCAGGGATAAGTTGACTGCGTGAATGAAAAAGGAGAATGTGAACAAAAGCTTTGTAGGGATAAAATTGATTACTTGAATGAAAAAGTGAAATGTGCACCTGTTCATTTTTTCCTTACCTGTACATAAGAAGGAAAATCAATGGAGTTTTAATATTAGCTATAACATACATATGAAACTGGAGGGTTTGCTTATATTATCTCGAGACAGCACCGCCATAGTCCATGACCCCGAACGAAAACACTCGATATGGGTGATGACAATGGCCATCTCCGCAGTAAGCTCCAATGTGTCTTAGCCGATGACACTCGAACACGGTACCCCTATAGCCGGCACCTAGCACTTCAATTAATTCTTCTTTTCTTAGTCGGCAACACTGAGAAACTCATGAAAAGGTGGCCACCTCCCTATTCGAAAGTCTTGGTCTTGTTTACTGAATCAAATTGGTTCCCTGCATTTCTGAACTAAAAGAACAAACCTGCAGCGAATATCCAAATCAGATAATTAGAATCGGGGAAACATTTATACCAGATCGAAGAAAGAAGCATAACAAAATAAAATTGATTAGGAAGAACAATTCGGAGGGGAGAGAAGAGTAGTGGTGACACCTCCATAGCTCAATACCAAGATCGTCAGTGGATTGCTGTTGCTGGCCGTCGCTTGGGTGCTGTTGGTGCTGATGGTTGGCGCCCTAGCGGAGTGCACCGAGAGAAGGTCGGTGCCATGCTTCATTTGGATGTTCGTTCAACATCACCGGACCGAGGGTAGATATATATTTTAGCTGCATCTACCATTATCAGAGGAAACACGATGGAATGTGAATTGAAGGGAATGGGGAGCAATCAAGGTGGATTAATGGGCTGTAATTTTCTGATTCTATGAGGAGAGCAGGAGACGAACGGGCACACAGTGGGCCATGGTTTTAAGAGTTTGCATCGGTGATTAAAAGAGGCAATTAAGTAGAGTGATTAAAGGGGCAATTAAGTAGGGAGGTAGGCTGAGGTGGAGGCTGGAGGCGTGTTTACGTCTTAAGGCGGAAAGTGATGAACATGGGAGACATGGTGATAGTGTGAGACCGTGAGAGACATGAATGGACAGATCAGAAGGCAAAAGAAAGATCGGACGGTCCAAATATTTGTGACGACGTGGATGCTCTGAGAGTTGAGCTTTAGAAGGAGTAATTGCACTTAGTGGGTCTGAACTTTATAGATATTATAGATGAGCTCCAGAGGTTTGGAAGTTGCACAGGTACTATTATTTCATTAGTTGATCCAACCAACTTAGTCAATATCAACTAATTCTTGGCCAACATTTTACCCACGCCCATTCCACCTTATCTGCCCCTGGTGCATGAAAATACAAGGATATAAATTGACCAACTAACAATTCAACAACCACCTTATTAACTATTGGTCTGATCGCTACAGCCCCAGCTAATAGTTGGTCCACTAATTATTAGCCATTTTCTATTGGTAGCTAACTATTACCTCTAGGGTATTAGAACAGGTTAGAACATTTACAGTTTCTGTTATATAATAGTCTCTCCCTTTTTCTATCTTCTACAAGTCCGTAAAGAGGGCAAAGTCTGAAATATTATCGTAAAACAACAATGACATCCAACAAGTCATTTTGAGTATAGTAAATGTTAAAACAATCTATATTTGCTATAGAGTGAGTCGGTTATGTCTTGTGAACTCGCCAAAGGCTTTATGGTGTGCCAATGCTTTTATATGTACTCCCTCTGTCCAGTTTATTTGGCATTGTGGCTATATTTTGGATGTTCAGGTTCATAGAATGTATATATTTGGCATTGTGGCTATCTTCAGTAAACCTGGTATATATAGGCAAAATGCAAATTAATCTGGGATAGAGGGAGTAATACGCAAAGATACACATAAGGGCATTGCTGTTTAATTTAGTTAATATCTTGTGGTAGGAGGTTTGTAGTCCTGTAGCATTGGCCCAGTTACGTACAAACTGTACAACATGATGCATATACATGTACGTAGAAATGAACAACAGCGATCTCTTGCAAGTTTCGGCAAGAACAAGTCAAGGAGCAACCTCGGCGAGTAGCTTTCTAAGAATGGATGGGCAACTGCTCATCAGATGCTCAAATCCATCAGTTTCCATGACTGCCCTCATATTTCCTGGAGACTTCAGGAACCTGAAGCATGCTTCCTTGAGGCGATGAAAACCATGCTGCTCAGCCAATGCCAAAGTCGTCGCCACGGTGTTTGTGTCGATGAAGTTGCACAACATGTCCACACAAATTGTCTTTAGCCTCTTCAAGTTGTACCTGTCGGCGGCTACGAGAAGGTGTTGAGCCATAACTCTGCTGTCTCCCTCCTCCATCTCAGGCAAGGAATCAGTATAAATGAAGTGCAACGTGGCCTTGAAAACCCTTGCTTCCATGTCGTCGATGCAAATGCACCTCGCCTTCTTCTCCTTCATCGAACCAAAGAGCTCCGCCTTGAACACCGACGACCGTGCGGCGAGCACACTTCTATGCGCGGAGAACGTCTCCTCCCCGACCTTGAACTCAACGTCAGCTCCTATTTTACTGTCCAAGAGGTCACCAAGATGGCAATGAAGGTCCGACGACGGAGCCGCACGGAATTGCACCGGTGAGGTTTCCGCCAGGATTTTTATGACGGTGACTTTGCATCTGACACGGAAGCAATCGTCTTTTAGATGAGGCGACGACTCCAGTTCCTCACGTTTGATGAATTCGTGACCATATCCCTTAAAATTTTCGTAGGTGGCGCGCTCGCTGAAGACAAACAGCTGCGCTGGCTGTCCGTTCTGGTCGAGCAAAGAGACTTCGAAATCCGCCCTGACTTCGCATATATCAGCACCAGGGTGACCATCGTCGTCGTCACGAAGAAGACCGAGACTTATCGAATCGGCGTGCACCTCGTTGCAACCATCTGGGTAGTACAAGAGGCACCAATCATGGCCGCCGGCGGTGAACTGGGCGGCGAAGATGGCCTCGCCGACGCCGAGGCCCTTGGTGCCGGAGTAGCCGCTGATGGTGAGCTCGTGCGACACGGTCACCGTGTCGGCGACGACGGTCGACGCGCTGCTGCAGCCGTCGCCGGCGGAAGAAGGTGGGGCGGAGCTGCTACGATGTCCTGGCTCGTCTATGTAGAAACAGCTGAGACACGGGCAGCTGGGATCATGCTTTCGCTTTCGAGAGGAAGAAGTGCCGGGGGACGCTATGAACGTGGTGGACATCTTGTTTTGTTGCAGACAATGGAGAGGAAGCGTAATAGCATTGTCGATCCATATATATATATCTGCGTTGCTGGGTGTTCCGATCTGGACACGACGTCGCATATTGTGGTCGTATCCGTTTCCGAATAAGAAATTAAGCGGTGTGTTCACCGTCGTCAAACTTATCGGAAGAGATTTTACCTCCCGGGTGTTAGTGGTCAGTTATTTTCTGTCTTCAGTTACGATCTGCTGTGTCGTTGTTATGTAAGCAGGACCCGTTGACGAGAGGCGTACCCGTTGACGAGAGGCCTACGGGAGAATCAATCAAAACTGTCAGTTTGCATCTACTATTTTGTTTTTCTTTTTGTTTCTCTTTACTGCTTTGTCGAGTAAAGTAGTCATCTCTTTGTTTAGAGCTACATGCTGAGTGATTTAAGTTGTAATCTCTTTGTTTTACAGAATGCTTGTAATATGAGTATGTACTCAGCTACAGATTAATAAAATTCTTCTTTCGTCTAAAAAAGAGTAAAATAGTTGTCTTTTCTGCGTAAGTGAAGTTCTCTTTGTTGATTTGTCGTGTAAATCATCCGGTGATCAATCACTGCGTCATGATTGGTATCTTTTGCTTTTCTTGCTTGAAAAACAGCCAACGACCTCGCTGTAATCGATGTATTTGCCTTTTGTTTGACCAAGATCGTATTGTTGCCCAAGATCCAAATTTTGACGCTAACACCGGGACCCAACGCTGGCTTCGTGCAACATTTTGCTCGACACGCTTGGCACTCGCGTGCCAACGACACAACTGCAACCAACAGCGATGAAATACAGAGGTATGACCTGTACTACATGTAGAGCGAGAGGGAGAGAGGCGCAGATCGATTTTGAACGTCCGTTGATATGTTTGCATGTCTTTCAACGCTCGGCAGCGTGAACAGCACATTAATCCAGCACTTTGGGCACACTATTTGTAGTATGTATAACCAATCTCAGTACATTAATCAGACTAGATACGTAGCATGTAAAGAAAAAATAATGATCTTTTTGCCTCTCTTCGGATCCAAGTTGAATAGGTCATCATCCGCCGGCAACAAATTCAATCGGCTCCTTAGAAGCGAGGGGGTGTTCTTGTCAAACGCACAGTATGCCTTCGTATATATCTCAGTCAATTGGCTCCTTAGAAGCGAGGGGGTGATTTTTTGTTAGGATTTGCTTGTTCTTAATTAGATGAGTGAGATTTCTTATATATCTCTGGCACATTTCTAGAAACAATAAAAATATACTGTTGGAACAACAAAACTGCACTGCTGGAACAATAAAAATGTACTCCTTGAACAATTAGTTTTTAGGTGGAAAAATTTTGTTTTTTCAAAGCACTGAATGAATTTTTTTTGGATGGTTAGATCCAAATCCAATTACTAAAAAAATGACTGAGATATTAGTAAAATCTAAGTCACCTAAGAAGGAGATACCTCCTTTTTTGTTTGGCTGGGCCAGCAGTGGGACTCGTCCAGATCCCGCTCGGCTTTTTTTTTACATATACAAAATATTTTGACACAAAATAATAGGTATTTAAGTGAATACTCCTGAATTGTAACAATAGGGCCGCCCCTGGCCCTGCAACATATTCTCACAAATCAACTTCAGCCCTTGCAAGTCGTACCTCCCCGCCGCCGCAAGAAGCGGCCGAGCCATCTCGATCTTGTCGTCCTCGTCTATCTCGGGCAGCTCGCCGGTGTACACGAATTCGAGCAACGCCTCAAACACCCTTGCCTCCATGTTGTCGATCCGCAGGTGAACCACCCCGTCGTCGTCCGCCGCCGGGCCGAAGAGCATCGCCCAGAAAACCGAGGACTGGGCGGCGAGCACGCGTCTGTCCGCCATGTACCGCTCGCCGCCGACTTCGATCTCCACGTCCATGCCCGGTTCCGGCGACTTCTTCTCCAGCTCCGGCGCCGGCGCCGGCGGCGTGTGTGACTTCGCGGTCGTCGTCGTCGTCGACATGGCACGGATCGCCTTGATGACGGTGACGTCGCACCGGACGCTGAAGCTGTCGTCGTCGCCGAGATGCAGCGACGACTCCAGCTCTGCCCTCTTGATGATCCTGTGGAATCCGTCCCAAGATGGAGTCGTGCTGGAGAAAGTGCACGCGTCGCTGGCGGTCGGCGGGTACGATGGCACGGGAGCTCCGGCCTTGTCGAGCAAGCTGATCGAGTACTTTACCTTGACGTTGTCAGCTGCAGCGTCGTCAAGATCATCATCGTCTAGGAAGAAGAGATCGAAGCAGATCCAGTCGGCACTGTCCTCGTCGCAACCGTCGGGGTAGTATCTGACGCACCAGCTGTGGCCGCCGACGTTGAACACCCCGGAGTTGGCGCCGTTGCCGACGCCGAGCACTCCCGTGGTTTGGGAGTACCCCTCGATCTTGAGCACGTGCCACCCGGTCGCCGTCTCGGCGGAGATGGTCGACGTGCTGCCGTCGCCGGCGGAAGCGTCGGTAGAACTAGAACGGGCAGCCATATGGACCGATGGTTAACCTAGCGAACGTAAGACCGCAGGGCGCAAAAACTAGAGTCTAGAACGCGTAAAGCATCCGGTGTCGTATATGTAAGACAGACATGCACCGACAAGTCAAAGGGAATCGGCTTAGACTGACTGCAACAGGGTCCGGTAAAGGACCCGTTACCCTTAATTTACCGGAAAACCAACCTGCTACCCGTTGCAACAGCGTCCGGTAAACAACCCGCTATTCTCCAGGCTCCGCTTCGTCGCCGCCAAATCTACGGGGTGTGCCGTCCGTCCGCCAAATCGAGCGTCGCCGTCGCGCCTCCGCATCGCGCGTCCGCCGCCTCCCCCGTCGCCGTCTCCCCCGTCGCGCGTTCGCCGCCCCGTCGCCGTCTCCCCGGTCGCGCGTTCGCCGCCCCATCGCGCCTCCGCCTCCGCGTCCCCGTCGACCTCCGTCGCCGCGCCTCCCCCGTCGTGCCTCCGTCGTCGCGCGTCCGCCTCGTCGGCTTCACCTGCCCCTGCCCATCGACGCCCCCTCTCGCTGCACCTCGACGCCGCGTCCACCTGCCTGTCGCTGCCGCCTCTACTTCGGCAAAAGACAGGTAATTTTGCTTTCTTGATTCATTTTGGTCTGTCCTGAATATTGCCCTGTCGATGAACATGTGCTAGAACAAAGCTCATGTGGAATTTGCCTGCTAGTAAATTTGGTTTCTGGTGCATTTGTTCTGATTGAAAACGGCTGTCCAACCTTTTTGGCCATGGCTTGTTCAGAATTCAGAAACAAGAACAGTAGGGTTTCGAAAACAAACTCTTTCTGTTCCTGTTGTTTCTTTCCATTTGGAGAAAAGGGGAAAAGTTAGAATTTGTAGTGTGGATGTTTGAGATTTCGATCGGAACATGAGAACATGGTGGTAGTATATCTGCTTCAGATCTAATCTGAGTAAATCATCTACCTGTATGAGATAAAAAAGTTAGAGCAGTGCTCCTGCTAAAATGTTGTTGGATGCCTCTGGTGAAGGTTCTTTAGATCATTGTCCATGTGTTTCATAATTTAACTTGTTTGCTCATGCAATGGTATTCCGTTGGTGTTTGGTATTGAGTGAGAGGCATCATGCATGGCTCTGATCGAATAACAAATTGTTCTGACCAGGAGCTGTATTGTCAACTCACATCATGTGACTGAACTTTTGTCAAAGAAGTAGGAACTTGCCATGCTACGGTGCTGATATTGACAGTGAACAAGATGAATTAGGGACGATCAGGGTGTAGTTGCTTGTTCTAGCTAGCTAATCCAGTATTAAGTACGACTCCTGTTCCCTTTGATCAGACTGGAATTTTAGGTGGAACTGTGGATAACTTCGATCCAGCCTTAATTTCATGATATTTGTTCTTCACTTTCAACGGTTCTGATATAGGTTAAAATCACTTGATTGTTTCTGGGAATTCATACCTTTCACATCAGCTGCTGTAGTGCATGGCTCCGCTGTATGTAGCTTTTTTTCTCTCTTTTTTTCATGACCCTTTCATATTTGCTTGCGGAATTGTGCAAGTTAAACCGCTGGTTCAGAGATATATTGAAAAATCTGGCTTGCTGGTTCAGAGAGAGATTGAAAAAAACTCAGTTAGCATTCAATAATTTGGTGTTTTCCTAAGCTTACCTACATAATCAGCTCTAGTTGAGATGGTTTGTTCTTTTGAAATGTGATGTTTTAAATTTAAGGTTTGCATAAACAGAACTCCTAGAAGTAATAGCTTTTTTATTTGATACTTCCTGTCTGTTTTTTTTTTGTGCCTATTCAGCAAGTAAATGTCAGATTTTTTGTGCCAATAGCAATTGGCTTGATTCCTTTCAGTTGTCTTTTACTATAAATGTTGACTGCATTTTCTCTTCAACTATGTAGGATGGACGATTATATTGCTGCCCTCCATGATGCATCGGTTGATATCTCTGGAGACAGCCTTGGTCATGCAGCACACAGTGTTGCAGGTGGCTCTGAGTGTTCAATGACTGGCCCATCCCCTGTGCGCCGCAAGGTGTCGACAACAAAGGTCAAGCAGCCCAATTTCTCAGCATTTGAAGACAACATGCTATGCAAAGCTTGGCTGGAAATTAGCTGCGATCCTGCTGTCAACACTGGCCAGAGGAAGGAAGCTTTTTGGGATCGTGTCTGTAAGAGATACAACTCCAAACGCAGCAAATATCCAGAGAGGACCAGTAAATCAATTACGAGTCGTTGGGATCACATAAAGGCTGAGATAAGCAAATTCTCTGGATACATGGCTGACATAGTCCGCACCAATCCCAGTGGCATGACAGATGCAGATTATTCTGTGGGTGCTGCTGCTAATTTTGCAGACATAGAGAAACACAGCTTCACACTCCTACATTGCTGGCAAATCTTGAAGGATGAGCCTAAATGGAAGGATCTCAAAAGGAAAATGGACAACCCTCAAAATAGCGCTTCCAGGGAGATTGACCTCAACCCTCAAAATAGCGCTTCCAGGGTGCTGCTTCAGCTTCATCGGAGTACGCGTCCAAGATGCATGAGCTCAGTGTTCAAAAGATTGAGTTGTTCAAAGAAACAGAAACTGACAGAAAAGCTCGGCATGATGAAATAGTTGCTCTAGAGAAAGTGAAGGTACAAGAGGCTAGAGAACACCGGCAGATGATGTTGGAGCTGGAGAAGAAAAGGGTGGCTATAGAGGAGAAACGTCTGCAAATGGAAGCTGAACAGAAAGAGAAGGAAGAGGATGAGCGCATATTGGCCATTAACCTAGATGAGTGTGGACCTCTGCAACGGATTTACTATCAAGCGCAACAAGAAGAGATCATTTTGAAGTTGAAGGCCCGACGTCAAGCGCAACAACAAGCCCGACAATAAGCTTGTTCTGAGATTTATCTAAATTATGTGTAGGTATCGAAAATTGGACAAATGTTGGTCACTATTGGTCTCTGGAATGTATCTCTGGAAGCTGTTGTATCAGTTGTATGATGTTGCAATGTATGAGAAGAAATAGCCCAATTCTGTGGGAGGCCTGTCTAATCTGTCACTGAACATTCTATTCTAGACCTGCATATTGAACTATCTCCATTGTTTCATATCAGTCTTTAATAGTCACAATGTTTTATGAGAAAATTCAGTCTTTTGCCTACTGAAGTGAATGTAGTCAGAGTGAATTCTCTGGCACTATATTTTTCATTACTGAAGTTGTGCCCTCAGCACTATATTTTGTGATGATCCAGCTGATATGTGAAATAAAGCTATTTTCTGCTCCATGATAGTAAACTGAACGTATTGCATATTCTGTAAACTGAACTTATGGTATTTCTATCTGAACTTCCAGGGACATAGTCAAACTGAAGTGTTACTCATATGTGCAACAAGCAGTATATAATACATTGATCCACTGTATGTGATGAATTATTCGACAGATGGATTATTATCCATTACATTGGTCCAGTAAAAAATATTATGCAGATGAATTATTCAACTTAACCTGTATGCATTGATCCACTGTGAATCCATGGCACCTGATAGGATTGTGAAGTTGCAGAGCTAAGAAAAACCTGTATACATTCAGAGTTGCAACACTGAATATTTCACTGGTAACCCATGCTTTTTTCAATCTGAATATAGCACATATTGTTGGCAGCTTTCACTTCTTGATTTCCAGCACACAGAATAAAATGGCATGTCAACAATCCTGATAATGTGTGCTGTTTCTACCTCTGCATATCCTTTCCAACCCTGGATTCGGATGGAACATATAATGTGTGCTGTTTCCAACTCATTTGCTCAACTATGCAAAACTGCAAAGTGACCCTTTGTCACCTTTTCATCTAAACAAGTGAATCTTAGTAAATGCATTGAAATTCACACATCACCGACAGTCACAGAAATTATTACAAATCCTTCAAGACACTAAATGCATGGATTGAAATTATAAACTTATCATTTCTTAATAACTGAAATTCTCAACAGATACAACATCAGTCTTGTTTAGATACAACATCCCTATCAACTACTTCTGAGCTTCAGTTTACTTTGCTTCCTTGGAAATACTCCTATCCAACACTTCGTGAAATTTTCTGGAAGCATGCATCCGTACCGATGGATGTCGGATATCCATTGTGCACAAGATTAGTGCCCTGCAAAATTGGATTTCACCATGGTCACCTTCGAAAAGCAGAAGAACAAAGGCTAGAACTACAATTATTTCTGAACGAGGGATCTAATATTTCTTCCTAGAATTACAATTATTTCTGAACGAAAAGAATACAAATTTCTAGGAGTCTAGGACCAAATTGAACATTTATGCATCTGATCTTCTTTTGTCTGTAGTAAACATGCTCCTGTTAACTGGATGAATAAAAAACATTTATGCATCTGAACAGGTATAACTAAGACACTCCTTTGACTACATCGAATAGCAAAAGCTCATGCGAAAGCAGCTGCAGGTGTGACAAGCTCAAGAGGAATAAATTTCATGCGACTGTACATCGATGTAATGCATAAATTTTTCTTGAGGCTGGTTGTGTGGTTACTGTTATCGCTGGCCATTTGGCCAAGCTAGCGGCTTCCTATTGATTGCCTGTGCCACCGCGTCAGCCTGCCGTCGCAGTATCAGCAGCATGAACGAGGAAGAGGAAAAGATCGAGAAAGAGGAATTTTACCAGGGGCAGGGGCACGCTCGACGCGGGATGCCACAGCAGGGGCGCGCTCAACGCGGCGGCGCTGGAGCAGATCGGAGGACGCGGCGGCACAGGGAGCAGGCGGAGCAGGGGCGCGCTCGACGCGGCGGCGCCGGAGCAGGGGCGCGCTCGACGCGGCGGCGCCGGAGCAGATCAGAGGACGCGGCGGCACAGGGAGCAGGCGGAGCAGGGCGCGCCGAGCGTGGGAGCACAGGGACGCGCCGAGCGCACAGCGACGCCGGAGCAGGGCGCGCCGAGCGTCGGGACCGCGCGGGAGCAGGCGGCGGCGGGCAGAGGATGGAGGAGCCGATGCAGGTCACTGTTGCAACGAATTGGATTTTAGAGTGTGGAATCTTTTACAGGAGACACGGAATATTCTTTTAGAGGGTGAAAAATAGGGGAGACTGCTGCGGTCAGTCTTAGGATTGGCGTGAACAATATTTCCTTGCATGTGAACACGCAATTGTGTGATCTTAGTATATATATATATATATATATATATATATATATATATATATATATGAGAGTTCGGCAAAGTCACGGCCAGTACAATGCTTTGAAAATTAGGAGAGTGGGACGTAGAGTCCTACTCCTGTTCCGTATTCAACGTCGGATGGAATCTAGTACGCACATACACTCATGTCTACAAGACTGGCACATGATCAATTAAACCCTTATCATTTAGATTTAGATGATTTCCCTCAAAAAAAAATTAGATTTAGACTTCACATGATTTGGCATTTGAAATCCGTGACGTGAGAAAAGGTTGAGAGGTCAAATTTCAATATATAGTGTCAGATATATAGTTAAAAATCTCAGTATGCAGTGGCATTTGGAAACTGTTACATTCGAAGATCCTCGCGAAAAACAAAAATGCTGTTGAAGAGACAACAAGAATAATGATCCATAAATATAACCAACTAAAAAATGATTGACTGACTTGACACACTATATGCCGACATTTTAACTAGACATATAGAATCATCAACTGCATGTAAATGGAGACATGGATACGGGGTTTTCTGAAAAGGAGTACTCAAAGAACAACCTTGGCAAGCAATTTCTCTACAAGACTGGGGCAATTATTTTTGAGATGTTGAAAATCATCACCAGCCATAACCACCTTTAGATTGCCCGGCGACTCGAGAAACTTTACGCATGTCTTCATAAGTCCAATGCAATCATGCTGCTCAGCCAGCACGAGGGTAGTCGCCACCATATTTGAGTTCATGTGGGTGCACAGCAAGTTCTCGCAGATCAACTTAAGCCTCTCCATGTTATATCTGTCTGCCGCCACAAGCAGATGCTGAACCATCACCATCTTGTCGTCTCGCTCCATGTCTGGCAACGAGTCGGTGTAGATGAAGTGGAGCATGGCCTTGAACACATTGGCGTCGATTCCCTCAACCCGTATTTTTTCTGTGACTTTCTCTTTCATTGGGCAGCTGAAGAACTCCGCCATGAAAACCGAAGACCGTGCAGCAATTCCTATGGCCGACGAATGTCTCCTCGCCGACCTCAAAGGTCACATCCGCTTCAACCCCACTGGCAAGGAGGTTACCAAGATGTCGATGCAGGTCCGGCGGTGGCACGACGGTCGACACTTCACAGATCTCCTTCCAGACGGTCAGATCGCACCTGATACAGAAGCCATCGTTTATGAAGGGGCTTGTCTACATGGAACCCGGGTGTTTTGACCCTTTCCAGCACCCGGGTGCTGGAATTGATTACAACACCCGAATTTCTCCTATACAAAAATCAGGTGCTGGGTAGGGTGTCCAGCACCTGAATTATCAAGCCTTGGTTTTTTATCTGACACTGCAGAAAAAACAGAGCTACACAATGAAGTTTAAAGACATAAACTTACAAATTCTTTAAGAATTCCAGTTTCAAAAATGTTTGACTCAATTGTCAAAAATATATGTGACAATCATATGATTCTGATTAGTTCAAAAGCTTTGCACAGAAAAAAACTATAATGTCAGCATCATAGCTTATCAACCAAAATTGAAACTACGAAACCACAAATAACATGAACAAAAATTTAACCGAATCAGAAAACTGCTGCACCATGTGCATAGCTTGTTAATTCAACCTATTGCTTGAATTGAATAGCTTGATAATTCAAAAGAAAATAGATAGAGTTTAAAAGTACACATATTACACCATGGATATACTATAACTGAGTAACATATTACTATCAACATAAAAAGTTTTGAACAGTTGCTGAGGGAACCAATTCAGTATAAAAATTCCACATATCCAACATCGGCAGCATAATATTAGCCATGTGCTTCACCTTTATGTTAATGTGGCGGAGAATTTCCATTACCTATTCAAACCCACAAAAAAGGACAACAAAAGCATTGATAGTTAATCCACTTATGAAACTTATTGACGACAATATAATTTAATAAAATCAAAGAGTATTAATCCAAGAGCCTAGGAAGTAGGAACAAAAGGTTTGAAAAATAAATGTCTAACAATCCATATTTCATCATTACAGTCAGATACTACTAAAGTGAAGTCACTAAATGACACTAGTGGCAAGATGTAATTACTTGTTAATCAACCTGTAACTTTTTGAAAAATTTCATCATTACAGTCAGTTACTACTAAAGTGACAGTCTGGGTACACTAGAATGACACCTGTGGCAAGATGTAATTACTTGTAAATCAATAGTAACTTTTGAAAGAGTGATTATTAATTTAGGATTAATTCTTATTCATGACTGCTGACAAGATAGTGCAGCAGGCAACAAAGATATTTCAGAGAAACAAAATAGACAAAGTACAATATTTGCTAGCAGGTAACAAAGATAAGTGTCGGAGACTTTAACTCTAGATAAGTAGATAGAGAGGCAAGCAAGACTGCAGCATAATCAAGGTTGACCACCATGAATGTTGAACAAATTAGATGCAGGCATGACTGCAGCCAAATCAAGGCCAACATAGAAGAAAAATAAAACTGCATTTCAGAATGCATGACTTTAAATCTATGAATTACATCTGTTAGTTCAACTGAATAACACAGAGTTATGGTTTTAATAAAAGAAGATTAACAACAAATTATGCCGACAAAAAGACTAAACAAAATGAGGAATTGTGGAATTGAGTGTTGAAGATTAAGCAAAAAACACAGAAGACCAATATGAATGGAAGAGAGTTTCGAAAACATTTGGCCACAAAACAGGAATTAGACATGATACAATTTGAGTGTTTCAAGGCTCTGACACTCAAATACTACATATTCAGAGAAAAATCTAGCGGGTGAGATAAAATAACACCAAGGCACATATTTGATTTCTTCTCTTCTTCCATATGTCAGATTTGAACATATGGAATATAAAGCAGAATAGACTCTTGGACAATATGAAAACCATATGCCTAAGTCATTTGACAAAGTTACAGTTCAACGGAGCAGAAATTACGGTGGACGACAACTGTAACTTTAGCATCCAATAGAAGTAACATGGTAGAGAAAAATAAAAACACTAATGTTCTGTAATAGCATTGACCAGCACCCGATACAATGGCCCATCATGAACACCCTGAGATTTAATCAGAAAAATAGATATGTTAAAAATGAAAGAATGTAATTGGCCACTAGCCGGTAGGTATACCCAAAAGGCACTAATTCAGAAAAGAACAAGAACAAAGAACTAGCACAACGATTATTGACGAGTCCGAAATAAACAATGATTGTGTAAATTAGCTACGCGGTAAACCATCTACACAACCAACTACTGGTTCTAACCAAATTGGAATACAGGGAAAGAACAAATTATAAACTAGGCAAAAAGGTCATTAAACACTACATGTGGCATGCAAGCTGCTCAGAGTTGGGCATCGATCTACAAGAGCAGTTCAGCAAAAAGGAACTATTTATTTCTATTACCGTGAGAGGAACAAAGAAAGAAAAGAGGCCATGAATTCTTAGGCAGGAATGAGGAATAGGCAAGATTCTTACTATCGTAGTCTGCATTGCAAAACCTGACCCGCTCTGCAGCAGGAACTGAAAGAAACCAAAGGAGCACAAGTGAATTTGACAAGCACCGGCCAAGACAAAGTACAACTTCAGTATTTCTACAAGAAATTTATATGAGGCAATGAGTAATGGTTAACCACGCACACCGACAAGTACTAATTAAGAGCTAGCTAATTCACCAAGCTGCACAATTAGCAACATTAGGATATAATCGGCTACAGAAACTAACATTCCAACGGCTACATTCGTTGATACATGGTTCAAACATATGGATTGCATTATGAGTACAAAGCATGATTAAGAACATACAAATTACATAAGTAATATTGAGTTCTCCGTCTTGCACCCAGCTCTCCCTGCTCCTCTATCACACAACAGAAATTCAGTTCTGATGCACACAAGCAAGCTGTGTCACACAACCAACAACAGTTTCAGTTCAATGAGCAGAAATTCAGGAGCATGAACAGAAATTCAGAAGCTTCTACCACACAAGACACAAGTCAGTTTTCAGTTCAACCCAAAATTCAGTTCACTTCAATGAAAATCAATGCACACAAGTAAGAATTTCAGTTCACTTCAAAGAACAGTTCTGAACATTAAGGATGCAGACAAGCAAGCTTCAAACACACAAGCACTCATTTCGGATGCACACAAGTCAGATTTTAGTTCGAACCAGAATTTAATTCAGATTTATACAACATGTATAAGCAGTCAGTAGCAGGCAGCAGCACATCGAGAGTTTTTTGGCACTTGCATGTTTGTGAAACTCAAACAGGCAAGCATGCAGTCGCGTACCATGCCATGGACGAGTGGTAAACTGAACCACGCCATTGACGACCGGTTGGAGATGCAGGCAGGCAGGCAGCGCAAACAAGCACATGCTGAAGTGCGACGCGAGCAGTGAACACAAGTAGGCAGGAGGGTGTGACCTCAAGCGACGCAGGCGGGTGTGAGCAGGCAGGCAGCCGCGAGCAGGCAAGCAGCGGCGCCAGCACAAGTCAGCGCGAGCCCACGAACAACACGACCTCCAGCGGCGCCGCCGTGACCAACGCCGAGATCTGAAAATTTCCCCTCTTCTATCTCTCTGTCTCTCGCAAATCCGGCCAAATCGTTGACCTACGGCATTGCAAATCGTCACCGAGCACCAGCAGGAAGATGAAGAAGAAGCAAAATGCAAATGGAAATGACTCCACATTAGAATCATAGCGCGTCGCATCGACAGGAAGTAGAAGCAAGACGAAACAAAGCGACTAACCGGAGAATCGCCGAAAGGATCGCCGGCGACCGGATGCCAAACCCTAGCCGAGTAACTAAACAAATCGAAATGAGTAAGTGAACGGGAACGAACAGGAGCGCGAGGCAAGATCCAAAACGTGCGGAGAAAATGAGGGCCCACACAGAAGCGGAAGCGCAGGCAAGATCCAATGGCGAGCACAAGCAGAGGCAAAAGGCATCGGACGAACAGGAACTCGGGTGCTGGCATGGCCAGAAACACCCGGGTGAGCTTTAGCTTTCCCGTTTATGAAATATGGTGACTCCAGCAAGCACTTCCTTTCGATGAACCGGCGAAATCCCCAAGATTCAGCCGTCCTCTTGAATGTGCGTACACAACTTTTGTTCGCGTAAGTTGACACTGGCTCCCCATCCTTGTCGAGTAAGCTCAACTCGAATTGTGCCCTGGCGTTGCTGTCCCCAGTAGGAAGATGAAGTGTTACACCAACGGTTATCCAGTCGGCGCTCTCTTTATTGAAACCGTCAAGGTAGTATATGATGCTCCAGGTGTGCCCTCCTATGCTGAATGTTCCGGATATGCGACTCTTGCCGACGCCGAGCTCGCAGAGTTGGGAGTACCCCTCGATCTTGAGAACGTGCCAGCCAGTCGCCGTCTCTGTGGTGACGACTGAAGTGCTGCCGCGGCCGCCGGCTGCGGTAGAATTGGAACCAGCAGGCATTTTCTACACGAAAGTAATAGATGAACGGAAGGGTTTTGTGACGGTGGTTTTGCTCCGCCAACGGAGACGAATCTGTTATAAACGAGAAACAGAGCAGTCATATGTCCATGTGTCCATGACTCCTTGCCATGCACGCCTTGGATTCTATATATCCGCACCTGTACCAAATTAAAGATGCGCTAGGTTTGGAAGTGGTGAGGATATGTTTCCACGTTGGGTCTGAATATTTGACATATCGTAACTAATTCTGTCTGTAGCCAGAATGTCAGATCTTTGTGATTTTGATTTGTAATATATATCTGGATGTTGGTAACAATATATTGCTCCACTGGCAATGAGAAAAACAACTGTCTTGCACAAATTGTTTAGAAAGTATAAAATAGTTTGGTTGTTGGTTCGCATTATTATCTCTAATATATCAGTCCAAATATTTGTATGTATATTTGAATATTATTTTCTAAACTTAACCTATGCATCAGCCTGATTGTTTATGTGTCACGTGGTGGATTAAAAATAGTTTGTACGTTCTATGGCTTCAACATTATTCAAAAGGGTTTGTCGTGCAATAAACTTCAGCTATACAACTGGTGGTATATACCATGTGTAAGGTTCTGTTACAATGTTGCCCAAACTATGGAAGTGACATATCAAAGGTTCAAATGTTCACTACTTTCCTCTAGCACGCATAAATGCAAAAGTGCAAATTTGTAGTCTCTTTAAGCTCATCTTTTTGTGCTTCCCATGTTGATAATTAATTGGTTCAACTCTTGTATCCTGCCTGGTGAACTGCAGCAGCGCCCAGAAAGTTCAACTATTTCTACATATCGTAGATGCATACATAGAAATAAATTTCTCAAATCCTTTCACACCGATGCGGCCAGGCATAAGGATGCTGGCCAGCTCCTTGAGAAGAGAGGGGCAACTTCTCGCCAGATACTCAAAACCATCACTCTCCATGACCACGTCCAGATTGCAAGGTGAAGCAATGAACTCGAGGCACGCCTCCTTAAAGTCCCTTGCAGCCATGCTGCTCAGCTAGTACCAATGTAGTCACTACCGTGTGAGTGTCGATGTCTTTGTGCAGCATGACCTCGCATATCAGCTTTAGCCTCTCCATGTTATACCTGTCTGCTGCAACAAGCAGATGTTGGGCCATGGCTATCTTGTCACCTTCGTCAATCTCAGGCAACGAATCGGTGTAGATGAAGTGGACAAAAGCCTTGAACACCCTAGGCTCCATGTCGTTGATCTTCACGCGAGCTGCCCTCTTCTCCTTCATCTTCCCAAAGAGCTGCGCCATGAACACCGACGACCGAGCAGCAAGCACGTTCCTATGTGCCCTGAACCTCTGCCTGCCAACCTTGAATTTCACGTCCCCTTTAACTTTGCCAGCTAGGAGCTCGCCGAGGTGCCGGTGCAGTTCCGGTGGTGGCACCACAGGTACATGCGGTGTGTTCTTCAAACGCAGACCACTATAGACGGTGACTTCACACTTGATCATGAAACTATCGTCATACATGTACGGCGATGACTCCAACGCCTCCCTTTTGATAAATTCAAGATAGCCCCATTGTCGATACTGGGTCGAAACTGATGCTATTCTAGTTGTTTTAGTGTAGTTTGACACTGGCTCGCCATCCCTGTCGAGTAAACTGAACTTGGCTCGTGCCCGGACTTCGCAATTTTCTACTTCGCAACTATTATCATCATCAAGGCGTATGTAGATGGATATCCAATCCGAGATCATCTTATCATACTCGTCACCATCAGGGTAGTACTTGGCGCGCCATCTATGCCCGCCGACGGTGAACGCGTCGGAGTAGACGCCGTTGCAGCCGCGGAGCAATCCCTTGGTGTCGGAGAACCCCACGACCTTGAACGCATGCGAGCCAGTCACCGCCTCGGCGGCGATGGTCGATGTGCCTGCCGCGGCGGAGGCGAACATATGTGGACAATATATCTGGCACGGTTCCGGCGTTTTGAGTTGTACGACGGCGATCAGATTAAACAAAGCGCACGGTGAGAATCGCAGGCAGGGACAAATATTTGGCGTGCGTGGTCGATTCAGATACAGCATCGGCGCAGTCGCAATTGTGTATCGAGTCGGATGTGGATTTCGTGACCTGGCTTGGCTTTGCTTGCGTTGCAGTACTACTAGTATATTCTTTTCCTTGTAAGTATTATTACTTTCTGGAGGCTGAGATTAGTTTTGTGCAAATCTGATTATATGTGTGCGAAAAGGCCTGTAGCCTAGTGGTTACAAGAGCCTCAGTACCACCTGAGGTCCTGGGTTCGACTCTCTGTGGGAGCAAATATTTTAGGATTTAACGGCATTGTGCTTTCAGCAGGAGGCGAGTGGCCGTCGACAGCGAGGCGCCAGTAGTGACTTCGTCAATCTCGAGGATTTGCCGGCTCCGTCTTTGAGGATGCTCACAGGGGTGGGGTCTGCGTATATGCGTTCATAGGTGTGGGTGTACGTGCGTTGTGCGTGTCTGAGTTGTACTGTGTAATCGAAAAAAAAAATCCGTTCATGTGTGCTAGCTAGGGGAAGCTCTAGTGTAAACGCATGTACTCCCTCTGTCTCTTTTGTAAAGGATTGAAAGGTTTGAAATTTGTACTAAAATATAAGAGAATAAAGTTTGGTGGTTGGTTGGAGGATGAAGCAATTAGACATTTCAAGTTACTGGAGGATGAAGCAATTAGACATTTCATACTACCAAATACTAACTTTTCAATTTTTTTCCTCCTATAGTACTGTGCATCTTTATCCCTGGGCGTGCTTGCCTTCTTGCTCGTCTTTTTTTTCTTATATTATGCTGGTATAGTGTATTGACATCTATTATACATATATATTTGACAAAAAAAAGAGCCACCACGTTCGCTCTAAAATGATAAAAATTCTTATGTTAATCTGATAAAATAAGAAAAAAATTACCCACCACTGCCGTCTTAAAAACAATTAGTCACAAAACCTCCTAAAAATATTTATAAAATAGCTAAATTCGGAATAAAAAAACCCAAAAATACCCCTTGCACCTATTTTTAAATTACCCACCATGCCATTATGAGTCAAAAAATAGATAAATTCGAAATAATAAAAATAACCAAAAATACCCTTCACACCTATTTCTAAATTACCCTCCAAGCCATTATAAATAAAATAACTATATTTAAATTATAAAAAATAGCTAAAGATATCATTAATTCTTATTTTAACTTGCCCACCATAACATTATGAGCCCAAAATAGAGTAACAAAAATATCCAATATACACTTAATTCCAATATCTAAATACCCCGTGATATGACTAGCTAGCATGGCATATTTTCTTATTTTTAGCATGACACATTTTCTTCAAAATATTTTTTTTAGCACGACACATTCTTTTTTTTTCTACCCTGACATATGTTAGTTTTTTACCATGACATATGCTATCTCGGGCAGCTCGCCGGTGTACACGAATTCTATCAACGCCTCAAACACCCTTGCCTCCATGTTGTCGATCCGCAGGTGAACCACCCCCTCGTTGTCCGCCGCCGGGCCGAAGAGCATCGCCGTGAACACCGAGGACTGGGCGGCGAGCACGCGTCTGTCCGCCATGTACTGCTCGTCGCCGACATCGATTTTCTTCAAAATATTTTTTTTAGCACGACACATTCTTTTTTTTCTACCATGACATATGTTAGTTTTTTAGCATGGCATGTTTGAACCGACCTTACTTCTAAAACAAAATCAAATACAATGTTAGATAAGACACAATCCAAGAAAAAATAATGACTCCTCACACTCAAATTGAGGGGTGGTGTGAAATTCTCCAATCTATTTTCTACTATTTTATAGATATAGAGTATAAAATAAATAATAACAATAAACTATGTTAAACTTTTACTATTTCGTTTCAAAATAAACTATGTCAAACTTCTACAATAATATAAAAATATTTTAAATAGTTTAATAAGCAAGCCGCGCAAATGCGCGGGCAACAATTATGAGTTAAAAAATAGCTAAATAAAGAATAATAAAAAATTATAGAAATACCTTTCACACCTATTTCTAAATTACCCACCATGCCATTATAATTCCAAAAAATGATTTAATTCAGATTAAAAATAGCTAAAAATATTCTTAATTCTTATTTCTAATTTACCCATCATACCATTATGAGTCCAAAATACCTAAATTTTAGAATAATAAAAATATCCAAAAAACATTAGTTCCTATTTCTAAATACGCTGTTATAAAAAACACCGCCATATGTCTAGCTAGCTGCACACTCTCTGATTTTTAGTATGATACGTTTTCTTCATAATATTTGTTTGTAGCACAACACGTTCTTCTCTATTTTGACCATGTACCTTTATCGGCCAGTTGCCACAGTGATGATCTTTACATGCTACTTATAAAAATTAAGTATAACATTTAGGTAATGATGACTCATCACACATTCGAATTGACAGACTCGGTGAGAACTTTCTCCAATCATTTTTAGCTATGTTAGAAATATATTACTATAAATAATAACAATAAAATGTGTTTAAACTCCTACAATAATATAAAAATAATTTAAATAGTTTAATAAACCTAGCTGCGCAAATGCGCGAGCAGCCATACTAGTTATAGTAAATATAAATCAAAATAGAATTTTGTGTTGTCCTGAGCTATTATTCAACCCTTATCTCTGAACTGGTTCTAGATTTCTTTTCAATAATACTGTTGATGCTGATTACAAATCCCCTTCAGTATTAGTGGAATCCATCAAAGCAAGATTCCTGTTGATTCAATAATGAGGATGAACCGTAATGCTTCACTGTTTTATAGATTTACAGAACAAATTTCAATGGACGTAATAATTATGGCCGACAACTAAGTTCAAACAACTGCGCAAATAACAAAGCTTTACCGGTATACATGCATTCAAGCACAGCTATGAATTTTTTGCATAGTTAGCCTATATCGATGAACATCTCACTTAAATCCATTGAAACAGTTTTTGTATCTGACAATGTCCAAGGCGGTTATTTCAAAATGTTTTGATCGCCTTTGTTTCATTTCAAAAATATTTGAAATTTCTATGCTTAGGTTCTTTGCAACGGTACTAAACTTTTATTCTAAAGGTGATGCTATATACAGTTCATGTGTGATTGATTTTTTTATTTCTTTTTTATCAACAGACCTGGCTGATCGATCAAGGTAACGCTAAAACATTTGTATTTGCCCAGATACGTTGACAGAAAACTAAACTACATATAGTAATAAACTTTACTAAATCGTATCTTAGTTCTCATAAATTATTAAGACCTTCTCGGCGCATTCCCACCCACGGTGGCTGGGTGCATATGCACGAGGTTGATGCAAAACTAGGGCAGTCTGAAGGGGTTTACGGAGACATAAACCCAGATAGTATTGCCATCTCAATGTGAGAATTGAAATTTAACAGTTCCTTTTGAAGTATTGGAACAAAATTCATTTACCAACAACCAACTTAAACAAGCCCAAAATATAGACATACTACATGGCTATACATTAGAAAATAACAAGAAGAGGAAACATAAATAAATTGCTTTATTAAATTTTGTATAGCAAACAAAATGAATCTATATATAATTAACAATGTTTCTCAATTGACACATTTGGCCGCGTCATTGAGAAGAGATATAATCTAATGATTTATAACCTTTACCACTACTACCACCAGCTATTTCTTTGGACTTCCACTGGTGAATTAGGAAGCTTTGCAAGCACCTCCTCGAAGAGAGTGGGGCAACTGATTCTCAAATGTTGGAAGCCGTCACTCGCCATGAGGGCCACCTTACGATTACCAATGCACTCTATGAACCTGAAGCATGCTTCCTTAAGAAAAGTGAAACCATGCTGCTCCGCCAGAACCAGTGTAGTTGCCACGTTCGTTGCCTCCACCCGGCTAAGCAAAATGTCCTTGCAAATAACCGTCAGCTTCTCAAGGTCGTACCTATCGGCCGCCACAATCAAATGCTGAGCCATTGCCACCTTATCCCTATCATCGATCTCGGGGAGGGAATCCGTGTAGATGAAGTGGAGCATGGCCCTGAACACGTCTGGATCCTTGTCGTCAATCTTCACGTAGGCCATGTCCTTCTCTTTCATGTGGCCGAAGAGCTCCGCCTTGAAAACCGACGACCGAACAGCGAGCACGATCCTGTGCGCCGGGAACAGTTCACGGCTGACTATGAACGTCACATCCGCCGCCAATTTGCTGGCTAGAAGATCGCCAAGATGATGGTGCAAACCCGGCGGTGTCGCCGTCGCCGGCGGTGGCAGCGCCCCGGGCTCTGGCCGCACGGTGGTGGTTCCAACACTGGCCTCTTTAACCACGGTGACATTGCAACCGATCCGAAGAACATCCTGTGTTAGATACCACCACTCGAATGTCCTTCTTCTGATGAATTTTCTGTACCCCCAACGTGCCGGAGGAAACCCAGTGACTAACGAGAAGGTAGCTACTGGGCTGCACTTTAGGTAATTCAGGACTGGCTCGCCGTACTTGTCGAGTAAGTAGAACTCGAATTTTGCCCTGACGTCGTCGTTCATGTTAACAGCTGGGTGATCGAGGTGGAGGAACACGGATACCCAGCCGGCGCACTCCTGGCGTGAACCTTCGGGGAAGCATTGGATGTACCAGCGGTGCCCTCCGACGGTGAACACTTCGGAGTTGACGCTGGTGCCGACGCCGATGCCCTTGGTGTCGGAGTAGCGGTCGATCTTGAGAATATGCGCCCCGGTTATCGCCTCGGAGATGATCGTCGGCGTGCTAGTGCTGCTGTCGCTGGCAGCAGACGAGGAACTGGTGGCGCCCATACGAACCTACGCTTTATATGTAGGTAATGGAAAGGTTTTGTTTCGAAGAGTTGCTAATATTCAGGCGGGCGAGAGACAGGTAAATCGGGAAGGTTGTTGCACCGCGCTGGGAAGAACTTGCCGTACATGCTAATGTATGGTGGAGCTTTCATACGTGTACTCGACTTGGAAAAATAGATCGACTTGGATACGACAAGAAAACGATTTCTGCGGTCGAATACGGGCCTCTGTACGTACGCAGCCTGGAATACGACTGGGAGAAGGCAACCTACCGAGCACCAAAATTAACTCAGCGCGCAGCCCATGTTTGTTCCATATATGAGATGAACTGGACTACACATCTATCTATCTATTATTATCTTAGTATTTGAAGGTCCAAAGGAGCCACCACGTTCGCTCTCAAGGCCACGAAATTACCACGTTAATCAGAAAAAAACAAAGATGTCAACCGTTAGATTTTATGAAGATACAACGGCCAAGATTAAACAAAGCATCCAGCTTCCGTACTAGGAAACAAAGTGTATATCAATGTTCACAATAGAAAAAAAAAAGGTAATACAACAGAGTTCTATTAGGATAAATAAAGTAAATAAAAAGGTCTCTTCCCAAACCGATGTTTCTTCTACGTGAGGCCATAGATCGCATCTTGCGTCCTCTCGCCATAGCGTCCCTTGCACCGGCCGGAGCCACCACCCTTGCCGGCAACTATCACCTAAATCCGTCATGCAAACCAGCTCGCTGCCACCGCCCTCATCTACTCCTAACCGGCCTTCTGCCGCCGCCGCCGGTGCTCATCTGCGGCCGCCTCTGAGGTCCCCCGCAAAGGTGGACTTTG
Organism: Eragrostis nindensis; assembly: GCA_012490785.1. Classification (NCBI taxonomy): domain Eukaryota; kingdom Viridiplantae; phylum Streptophyta; class Magnoliopsida; order Poales; family Poaceae; genus Eragrostis; species Eragrostis nindensis. The sequence goes on along the minus strand of JAAXCT010000005.1, from coordinate 4,129,324 downwards.
ATGATCGCAAGCAACTCGGGGAGATAATGAGAGCGAGCGTGATGACGTATATGGGCACCATGAACAGCACCACAGTACCACTGCCGGTAGCTTAGGGATATCCTGGAGCTGTAGGGCAGCAAGCTGAGCGCACACGACGTGGATGTATCTGGATGCCGCAAGGAGGCTTCTCTCAAAAGCATGGCGGCAACGATGGCGTACGTTGATGATTATGAGTTCATCCCATGGTTCATGAAAAGAACGACCAAGAGCTGGAGCAAAGAGGTGATGTCGCATGAACCATGTATATATTGAGGTGATGTTCCCTCAATATATATACGGCAGGAACCTAGCGGTTGAAGTAGCGTGCTCGACTGCTCGGCGATGACAGCTCAAATGCTCGAGGCACTCGCGGATTGAGCTTGACATGGCATGATAAAACAGCATTAATGTGAAACAAAGGAGAAAAGCTAAACTCAGCACGACAGATTTCATCTCTTTATTCATGTACAGCTCAGGAAGGTATAGGTTGTACACTTGGAAAGGTTGTTTTGTCACTAGGCTATATGATCTATAGGGAGGCAACCACAGGTCGTGCATAAAGAGAGATGACCTTGCAGATGTGATGTTGTTGTGCCAGGTGCATGTCATGGAGCGAGCATAGGGAGTAGGGATGCTAGCATGAAAGATGCATTCAGTGGGGCTGTGGAGTATGATACGTAGCTAATCCAAAGGCCACATGGAATATTTTCTAGAGGCAGCGTACACAGCTTGCTGTATTTGTGATACATACAGAGGTGATAAGGGGAAAAAATTGGACTGCCTGACATGAAAGGAGAGGAGAGGAAGATAAGCATATGCTTATGCTGTGGCGATGGGATCCCAAGGAGGCACTGATCTTCAATTCAGCCTCCACAGTCACAGCACGTTGGCCACGAAAATCTGGCCTGGAGGCATGTCTTTCTTCCTGTAGTCCGGCATTGGTGAAATATCTATACACACCTATGAGCGTGTTTTCCTCAAAAAAAAAAAAAAAAAAAAAAAAAAACTATGAGCGTGTCAGGTAGCACTTCTACCACAAAAGAACAGAAGTGAAGTAGCGGGCAGTGAGCAGATAAACCTTTGAAAAATAGTATTGAACTAAAATGCTCATAAAAAATGAAGGTACGAGAGGTATACCCATTTATAACTGTGCTCATATCTTCTAATATGATAAGGGCAGTATTGATGATAACACAAGGTATAGGCATGGATATTAGCCACTTTTAACACTAAACTATTATGTATATCATCCCGTTATCTTCTACATTGAGCATTCACCATGCAGCGAACACAATGGATAAAAAATTCAAGTTGTGGCGACGCAGAAGGCATTCCAGTGGTAGCACCTCAAATCTGAGAAGGAGCAACGACAAAAGTGTTGATTTCAACAAACGTATCAAATAATGTAGATATCCTCCTTTCACTAAAGAACTTATTTTGTTCTCACTATAATTAAAATTTTAAGTTTTTATTCATACTATATCCTATTAAGGAATTATTGACTTTAGTAATTTTTCCAATTTTGCATTAGTTTAACTCCCCAATATTATTAAAGAAAAGTAGTGTAAGTGATGGCTTCATATTTTTTTTGTCAAAAACCATAAATTAAAATTTTCAGGAGATAAAAAAATGACCTATGATTATTTTAGTAAAACACATTACAAATAAATATTAGTTAGAGTTGTATAATTGTATTCAATGGCTAGCAATTGGATGGTACCAAATCTTAGATGAATCAAGTTATTTTCAAATTGAATGTTGTTGCATTCGTGAAAAAGTCAAATTTAAACTGTTGGTACGTTTCCACTACGAAACTACATTACACAAATGTTCATAGCAAATCATGTGCACCATCCTAAATTCTGTGGTTATAAACAAGCTCAGAACTAATCAACAATGAAATCTGAGTCTGCAATCTCTAATAGAACATAATTGACATCATAATAAATATATACTAGATCTAGCCGCGCAATTGCACGGGCCATCTTGCTTCTTTAAAAAAAACATGTTCAGCATCACAGCCGTGAGCCATTCTCCGGGACCTCTTTTACAATAGACACAAATGGACGCATCGTTTTTTTATCTCCATCCAATGATCCAGATCTTCATCATGAATTCATGATACATGTTTGACCCACTGGTATCATGGTATCATATGGTGACGTATCATGGTATCATGTAGGTATCATAAAAAAAAAGTTACCTAAACAAGAGACATATTGGGGTATGAGCTTGGTAGCCTTTGCACTCGGCAAACTTGACGGCTGGGGTGGGGCAAGCTAGCAGTTTAGGCATGGTGAGCTGGTGGAGGTGCTTGCCGAGCTATGGCCGGCTCAAGTTTCCGAACAATGACGGCATGAAGGGGTGGGATGACCAAACAGCAGTCGGCAGCGCAGTCACTGGGTGATATTATGGTGAGAGCGCTAAGGGGGTGGGAGAGAAACTATCGGCAACAGAAAAGTAGGGGCCTCCTTGGCCCCGCATGGGAGAAGGGGCTGTTGAGGGAGATCTGAGAGCCTCCCTAGTCTAGGTACCTTAGCTAGATCTTGAGTACCTCGATCATACTTGCAAAAAAAAAAAAGTGACCTCGATTATAATGTTAGATTGTAATGTTTAATCTGGAGGAGTTTTACGGTGTCCCATACCTCTTCCTCCTGCCAGCATGGGGCCTCCAGCGGCCGGCAGCAGCCATGCCGACTCGCCGTCCCGCTGCAGCACACTCAACTCTGCCCCGACGGAGAAGCTTACCGGCGGCGAAAATCCCCGTCCTCTAGAATCTCCCGCTCAAAAGAACCTTTTTTTTCCTAAAACAATCTATGTTGCCTGAGAGCTTACCGGGGGCGAAAATCCCCCTCCCCTAGAATCTCTGCTCAAAATTAAATCCCTCTTTTTCCAAAAGAAATCTCCGTTTTCAGCCACCGGCAGCTTATGAAGTGTGCAATATGTTTAATTTCTCTTTAAAAAACAGCCCATTAGTACAAATTAACAACCGTAACTATAATTACGTTTCCTAAAAACAAACTAGTATTACTTTATCTATGTAACAATGACTACATATACTCCTAAGCTTTAACCGATCACAAATTGTATGCACAGTAAAATACCAAGCCTTTTTTTGACTTCTCAAACCTGAGCAGTGGTGGTCTCTACGCGTTTAATCACGGTGACATCGCACCTGATCTGGAAACCATCGAGATGTGAAGACGGCTCGAAATCCTCCCTTCTGATGAACTTTCTGTATCCCCAACGTGGTGTTTCGACTAAGGAGAAGTTCGTTCGTCCTGGTTCCTTCCTTCCTGAGATCAGCCTTCCCTTCCTGTCCAGTATTTTGAAGGTGAAATCGTGCCGTGATGACGTCGTGCTTATCTGCTGGGCAATCGAGGTAGAGGTAGAGCGATATCCAGTTGGCACATTCCTCGCGTTCGCCGTCGGGGAAGTAGGCGATGTACCAGCTGTGGCCACCGGCCATGAACATGCCGGAGTTGATGCTCTTGCCGACGCCGTGGCCCCTGGTGTCGGCGTAGCTGTTGATCCGGAGGATGTGTGACCCGGTGGCCGTCTCGGTCACGACCGTCGACGTGCTGCAGCTGCCGGCGGCGACGGCGCCGCAGGAGGAGGAAGAGGTGTTCCCCATATGGATCCGCCGAAACCTTGCGAGTGTGGGACGCGACCTGCAGGGGTCTTATACGTACGTGTCCGGTTGTATCGCGTGACGACGTAGGAGTCTTGTGCAAAACAATCCCCGATTTGGATCCAAATCATACTTAGGAACTTAAAATTCGTTTCCGATAGCAGAACTGGCTAAAAGCTAGCCGCTAAACTTTTGCAAGAGAATAAAGTGAGCTAACCATTGCACATGGCTCTCCTCCGCACCTCTCCCACCCTCCCACCGGCGACCAACCCTCTTCGTCCAGTGATCTCCTTTCATGGATTCTAACCGGGATTTCCTTTCATCATGGTTGCGGTCTCGGATCTGGATCCCTCACCTGGGATTATTTTTCAAGATCTGATCAAAGAAAGGTTTGGTGTCACTGTCTCCCCCATCTCTTCTTCCTCGAGTTTCATCTTGGTTGCCTCTTTTAGTCGCTCTGCTCTTCGGCTCGATGTGAATTCTGTGGGTCAGATTATCAAATCCATTGGTGGTGTTGCTGAGGATTTCAATGTCAAGCTGCGCAGAGATTGGTGTTTCAGCTTTGAAGTCACCTCGAAATGGGTGGGGTTTATGGTTTATCATCTCCGTTCAGTGAATTGCAAATTGTTCCACATCCATTTCACTCTCTGGCGTAATGGTGGTCCGCATTATCGTCGCGAAAAAGCCAAATGGGATTCCATCCAGGACAGTGATTGGCACTTGATCAGCAGGTCCAAGAAAAGTTTTGCCGAGGCAGTTAAATCAGGCACTGCTTTCCTCGATCAGTTTTTCACCGCCTTCAGTTTCCTGTGGATCGTTCAAGTCATCGCCCTGCTAACTTGAAGGGTAAGAATCTGAAAACTGCTACAGTGGAGCAGTCGTTTGTTGCCTCAGATCGAGCTGGTACTTCTGCTGTTCATCATCCTGGTAGCAATCAACATCACCAGCGAGTCTGCTCCTCCGATGATCACGCTGTTCCTGATCGGGAAGCCCGGGATTCTCGCTCACTTTCAGATTCAAATTCGAATTCAAATGCTACCGGACGGTTCACTCGATCATCAATGCCTTCAAATGGCCGTGATTTCAGCCCTTCCCAGCGACCATTCAGCTTCCCTTCTCTGCAACAAATCCACCGAAAACCCTGCCCACCGGGACCCTGCTCCGGCAGCGATGCCTTTCTTCCCCTGCGATCCTCGCCCTCATGTCCCGCAGGGATATGCCCTGCGCGTGCGTGATCCTGCTGCACCACCTGTGGTCCTTCGCTCCTTCCTCGGCCACTCGATGGAGAGGAGCAATGAGGAGTTTGCGATCGTCCACTTCACCCCTCGGGTTGCGGCTGATGACTACATCCCGATGGCGAGAGAGCTGCGCCACTACCTGAAGACAGAACATAAGGTCTGTTGCCTTGAGATTCAACCTTCTGCTTTAGGTGAAGCTTATGTCAGATTTGGGTCTCCAATGGAAAGGGAGAAGTTTCTGCTTAATGGCCCCTTTAAGCTCCATGATTATTGGATTCATTTTGAGAAGCATGATGAGGTTCAAATTTTCGGGGTTTGGATACTGATAGATCTGTTTGGCTTCTACTGATGAACTATCCAATTGATGCTCGTGCCACTTCTGCGATTGCCAAGGCTATTGGGGGATTTGCTCAGTTAGTTCACTGGCATGATTCTGATGTTTTATCAAGGGTTGTTGTTCACGCTATCATGCATGATGATGGTCGCATTCCGAATGCTGTCAAGGTTTCGGTTGGCTTGGCTCCCCGCATTCGTACCTGGACAGTTCAGGTTGAGGTTCTGTGCGCCTCCAATGTCAACAATGGTCCTGATGAGGATCCCATTCCACCTCAGGGTCCTCTGTTCCCCTTGCCTCATGTTGCTCCTCGTTGGACTGGGCCGCGCTTTGACTTGGCTCCGGAGGGATCCCACATTGACCATGTAGGTGACAATGAGGTCATGAATGTGGACGCTGCAGTCAACTTGGAAGGTAATGCTGATCAACATGCAAATGTGGTTGCGGAGTTTGGTCCCCAGGCAGATGGACTTGGTGACATGGCTGCTCCAGTGGATGAACAGCTGATGCTGTGGAAGGAGGTCAGGCTATTAACTTAGAGTGCAATGAGAATCTGAACCTGATAGGTCTGAATGATGAGGCGAGTCCTGCTTCTGGTGCTGCGTTGGATTTTGCTGCCTCCGGTGGAAAGCTGGAGCTGTTTCCAGCTGCTTCTACTGCTGCCCTGACACATGGGACTTCCTCAGCTCGTGCTGCTCATCTTGTTTTATCTCCCTCTAAGGAAGCTGCGAGAGATGACCTGCTGGATGCGCTACAGGAGGTGCAAGAGGACGCATATGTGGATGAGGTGGTGGAGGTCTCAAAGAAGGAGGCTCTGGCTGCCATCAAGAGGACCACTCCCAAGAAACGGCGCACTAAGCTCCTTAAGGAACCAATTGGTGCTGAGTTCCTGCGTAGGAGTAAGAGAAAGAAAGATGAGTTGAAGGGCTACAAGGACAAACAGAGTGCTCCTCAAGCTGCTGTGGACCAGGAAAAACCAAGGTACATTGGTTATTTTGATGAAGGATCGGCCTCTGCTCCACCACCACACCTGTCGGCTGACAATGTCAAGGCAATTGGATCTGGGTTCCTCAAGGTGCAGCCTCTGGCCGTGTCTGATGCTGCTCTCCTCGCCTCTTTTGATGAAGATAGTGATTAAAGGAAAGTTTAGTGACCACCTTAGCTGTTATAGGTGGTGGGTCAACTGTCTCCTAGCTGCTCTTCTGAGTTGGTTTGTTAGGTCGATCATCCTTGGGTTAGGCTCTTTCTGGGCCCCTTTCTTAGGTCGTTTGGTTTGTCAGAGTCACAGTTTGAACTTGGTTTGCATGTACTCGGTGCTGCTCATCAAAACTATGGTGGCAGGTTTTATTTGGTATTGGTTGTGCTATGCTGCTGGCTTTTATGATGTGATGATGGTATCTAATCCTGTGATGATCTCTTGGTATGATGTGAGTTGTGATGATCTACTTTTGATGATCCTGTTGGTTAATCTTTTGGGAGAATGTTGTACTTTCTCCCAGTTGCTCTCTGAACAATTTTTTATTAATGGATAATAACCGCAAGTGGAATTTTCTGGTCTGGAACGTAAGAGGAATTAATTCCCAACCCAAGTGGGATGCAATCAGAGCAAAAATACAGGAAAGTGCCTGCTCCATAATGTGCCTACAAGAGACAAAGAGAGAAGTTTTTGATCTGAATTATATTAAGCAATTCTGTCCTAGGCATCTCAATGAATTCGCTGTATCCCCCTCGGTAGGTGCTTCGGGTGGTCTTCTGACAGTCTGGAATGGGAGCTTGTTTGATGGCGAAGTCATTCTTAGGAACTCATATTCTCTAACTATGAAATTCACTTCGTCAGCCTCTGGACAAAGTTTTCACCTCACGAACATTTATGGACCTGCAGCTGCTGTGGAGAAGGCTGCTTTTATTCACTGGCTCTATAATTTTGACTTGACAGGCATTGAGAATTGGCTTTTAGTAGGTGATTTCAACCTAATAAGATCGCCTAATAATAGAAGCAGACCTGGTGGTAACACCCAGAACATGCTTCTTTTCAATGAAGTAATACATCACTTGGATCTGGTTGAAATTTCTTTTCAGGGAAGAGAGTTTACTTGGAGCAATATGCAAGATAATGCACTACTCGAGAAAATTGACTGGGTGTTCACTTCTACAGACTGGTCATTAATTTTTCCAGATACTTCTGTGTCTGTGCTCTCAAGGCCTATTTCTGATCATGTGCCTTATGTTGTTCACATTGGGACGGCTATTCCTAAATCATCCATTTTTCGGTTTGAAAACTATTGGGCTGACATAGATGGTTTTCAAGATAGTGTAAATCTTCATTGGAATTCCACGGCTTTTTATGCAAATCCAGCTAAAACTCTGGCTGTTAAATTTAAGCAGGCCAGGAGAGGTTTAAAGGCTTGGAGTAGGGAGATATCCAATCTCAACAAGAACATAAACAATTCTAGTTGGGTGATAGCTCTCTTGGATGGTCTAGAGGATGCTAGACCTCTCTCCAGGATATAAAGAAATTTCAGGAAAATTGTTAAGCGTTACTTGGCAAATTTGATGGAGGCAAAGAGAATCTACTGGAAACAAAGGTCCACAATCAGGTTTGTGAAATTTGGAGATGAGAACACAAAACTTTTCCAGGCAATTGCTACTCATACTCGCAGGAAGAATAATATTGCACAGCTAGAACTAGAAGATGGAACATGCCTATTCCAACATGATCTGAAAGCAGATGCTCTTTGGAACTATTATAAGGAGAGAGGTTAGGAGTGTCTGAAGTTCTCCAAAACTGCTTTGATCTGGCAAACTTAATACAAGGGGTACCTCTGCCTATTCTTGATTCCAATTTTACTGAAGATGAAATTACTGCTGCTCTAAAGGACATGCCTCTTGATCATGCACCTGGACCGGATGGTTTCAATGGACTTTTCTTTAAGAAATGCTGGAATATCATCAGACCTGACATTATTAGGCTTTTGGAACAATTTGCTAATGGCTCTGTGGACTTGGAATCAATTAATGCCTCTTTCATTACTCTCATTCCAAAGAAAGATAATCCAAGAACAGTAAATGACTTCAGGCCCATTTCTTTGCTGAACACTTCTTTAAAATTACTGACAAAACTCCTGGCTAACAGGCTGCAGTCAGTAATTTTGTCGGTTGTCCATAAGAACCAATATGGTTTCATCAAGGGGAGAACAACTCAAGACTGTTTAGCTTGGGCTTTCCAATTTTTACATATTTGCCATCACTCAAAAAAGGAGATTGTAATCCTCAAACTTGATTTTGAGAAAGCCTTCGATGAGGTGGAGCATCATGTTATCTTGGACATGTTTAGGCATAAGGGTTTCAGTGAAAAATGGGTGACATGGATCCATGATATCCTAAAGTCAGGTACTTCTCAGGTCTTATTGAATGGTGTCCCAGGAAAGCCCTTTAAATGCAAGAGGGGTGTAAGGCAAGGTGATCCCCTGTCCCCTCTAATGTTTGTCGTGGCCGCTGATCTACTGCAGTCTATAATTAATAAAGCCGCTGCTATGAATCTTCTAAAGCATCCTATCAGTCAAAATTTTGGGGGTGATTTTCCAATTGTGCAATATGCGGATGATACGTTGATTATCATGCCTGCTGATGCTGCCCAACTTTTCTGTCTCAAAGGCATACTCAGAAGTTTTGCTGACTCCACCGGTTTGAATGTGAATTACAGTAAATCCTTTTTGGTCCAATTAATGTGGAAGATGATAAGGCATTACACCTAGCCAACACCCTGGGATGCCAAGTAGCGCAAATGCCCTTCACTTACCTTGGTCTTCCAGTAGGAACCACCAGACCCTCTGTTGAAGAATTCATGCCTTTGCTCAATAAGATTGAAAAAAGAGTGATGGGGTTAAATAGGCTCTTATCCTATCATGGAAGACTACTGCTGGACAAATCAATCATCTCTGCTCTACCTATGTTCTTCATGTGTACATATAACATTCCAAAGACTATTCTCAATCAGGTGGATGTGTATAGAAAGCATAACCTTTGGCATAAGGGTGATATCAATAGAAAAGGTGGCTGCCTAGTGTCTTGGAAAAAGGCAACAAGACCAAAGAACCAGGGAGGTCTTGGCATTTTAAATCTGGAGGCTCAGAATATTGCTTTGCTGCTCAAATTCTTGCATAAATTTTATAACAAATTGGACTTACCCTGGGTAAAGTTAACTTGGAAACATTTTTATGCCAGGCCAATTCCTCCACATCATAGAAAGCGTGTTGGTTCTTGGTGGCGTGATATCATGTCCCTAGTGGATAATTATTTCATGATCTCGGCCTGTTCAGTAAATGATGGTTCTACTGCATTATTCTGGAAAGATACCTGGGAATTGGGGGTGCTCAAATGGAAATTCCCCCAGCTCTTTTCTTTTGCATTAAATAAGGATGTCTCTGCTAAAACTTTCTTAAACAACGATGTTCAAGACAATTTCTGGTTACCTCTCTCTGAAGAAGCAAATACTCAATGGGAAGAGCTACAATTCCTAATTGCCCAGTTGCAAATCAATCCTGATGAAACGGACAGATGGAGTTAATATTGGGGATGTGGTCAATTCATTACGAAAAAGGCTTATCTCAGCTTGATTGGTATTGCTAATGCCTCTCCATTATTTGCATGGATGTGGAGATCATGCACAAGAGGGAAACATAAGTTCTTTTTTTGGTTACTTTTACAAGATAGACTAAATACCAGAAATTTACTTCGTCGAAAAAAGAAGGTGCTGCCAGATTACACATGTGTGTTGTGTTCAGGACAAGTGGAAGAATCCCTCCTGCACCTCTTCTTTGAATGTCCCTTCAGTGAATGGTGTTGGAGATTTTTAAATATAAGCTGGAATACGTCGCTGCCGCCACAGGACATGATCATCAGAAGTAGAAGGCGATTTGGCTCTAAGATTTTCAGGGAAATCATCATGGTGGCTGCACGGGCAATCTGGTGCCATAGAAATTCCATAATTTTGGATGGTGGAACACTGTCCCTTGGCCGATGGAAAAGCTTCTTTAACGAAGAATTTGCTCTAATACTCCACAAGGCAAAACCATCGACAAAGGAATTGTTGCAATCATGGATGAGTAGTATCTAACTTGTTTCCTCAGTAGGATCTTCTTTTGGGCCTACGGCCTTGTACATTGTACAAAAAACTAAAAAATAGGTAGGGAGCTTCCCTGCCGTTCGCCTAAAAAAAAAGGATTTCGAATTTGTTATATTTTAATCCTTTTTAATTAGTAAAACGACGAAAAGGAGCCGCCACGTTCATTCTAAAAGTATAGAAATTTCCACTTTAATCTAAGAAAATAAAAAGAAAAAAATACTCACCATTGCCATTACCCACCATGCCGTTATGAGTCGAAAAGAGCCAAATTCAGAATAATAAAAAGTAGCCAAAAATACCCATCACACCTATTTCTAAAATACCCACCATGCCGTTACCCAGCAAGTCAAAAAACAATTAAATTTGAAATTAAAAAATAGTCAAAAATACCCCTCGCAACTAATTTTAAATTACCCAGCATGTCATTACAAGTCAAAAAACAATTAAATTCAGAATAATAAAAATTAGCCAAAATACTCCTAATTCCTATTTCAAATTTACCCACCATACCTTTATGGGTAAAAGGAAAACCTAAATTTGGAATAATAAAAATAAAAAATACACTTAATTCCAATTTCTAGATTAATTTTTTTGTGAAAAGGGAATTTCTAGATTACTTATTTTTATAACTTTGGATGAATGAATAAATCTATTTTAATATTCCAAACACCAATAAATAAAAGTAAATCCAATTAAATTATAATCAATAACAACGGGTTAGCTAAGACACAACTGATATAAATGATGGCTCATCTCAAACTCAAACTGAGGGATGTTGAGAAATTATCTAATCTATTTGTACTATTTTAGAAATATAAAGTAGAAAGTAAATAATAAAAATTGTGTTTAAACTTCTATAATTATATAAAATATTTTAAATAGTATTGTAAGTCTAGCCGCACAAATGTGCGTGCTGCCATACTAGTTTTAATAATAGACCGACCAAAACTAAAATTTTCAAATCTAGCCCATTTGGTGTCTATAATTTGACTACGGTCACTATAATTTGACTGATGTGACCAGCTTCCACGTCAGCATAGACCGCCATGTTAGATTTTGGTCGTGCAAAACAACTTCGCGTGACTAAATATGAGTCACGCTGCATGCGTCAGCGCGACCAAACCTTCTCCTTCCTCTTCCCTTCTTCCTTCCGCGCACCACTGAGCCCCCGACCCGACCCGCGCGCGCCCCTGCTCCTCCCGCGGCGCGCACCAGGCGACTGAATCTGCATCTGCTGTGAGTCCTCGAGGCGTGCCAGGAGCCATGCCAGATAACCTCTGTCGTGCCGTTGCTCTAGCTTGACAGAACCAAGGGGCACACGTCCAGGCGAAGTACGAAGCAGTCCTCGCTAACGTGCTCCGCCATGGGGGAGAGAGAGAGAGAGAGAGAGAGAGAGGCATCATGGGGGAGATGGGCAGGTCGGGAGGGAAGTAGCCGTGCGGGGTGCGGGGTCGCGCCATTGTCGGACGGCGAAACGGGCGGATGGCGGGAGGGCGGTATGGGGCGGATGACGATCCGAGAGGACGGCGATGCGGCGAGCAACGGGCGGAGGGGATAAAGGGTGGAAGAAGTGGGCGGTCGATGCACGGAAGGAAGAAGATGGTGGGAGACATTTGATCGCGCTGAAGCATGCGGCGTGACTCGAGTTTTAGTCACGCCAAGTTGTTTGGTGCGACCAAATTAAATATAATGTGGCAGTCTATGCTCACGTGAAAGCTGCCGATTAGATTGGAGTGATTGTAGTCACGATCACACCAATCGGTCTAGCGCCACCAAATGAGCTAGATTTGCAAATTTAGTTTTGGTCATTCTATTATTAAATATTAATTAAAAAGATTAAAATATAAAAAAATTTGGTTTTGTATATCTCTGTTATATTTTCGGAACAATGAAAACATACTGAACAACAAAACTGCACTGTTGGAATAACAAAACTGTACTGCTGGAATAATTTTGTTTTTCTAAAGTACATTTTTTGCACAAGTGAATGAAAAATTTGTGTGGTTTGATCAAAATCCAATGACTAAAAAAAAGTGACTGAGAGATTAGCAACATTAGAAAGAGAGACCTCCTAACATAAAATAATAAGCGGAGAGAGAAAAATGACGCCGAGCCACGGACTACCCAAACATCAAGGGACTATAGTAGCCAGTATAATAGTATGCTCCTAAGAATGTACAATCTTTTTTTTTTTTTTGCAAGGAAAAGACTATATATACAACCTTTATTAAATACAAAAACTCCATCATGAAACGCCTAGAACTTTAGGCTCCCTCAAAATAAGGCCTCACGGAGCAATCTTGGAAATCAGCTCGTCGAGAAGGGCAGGGCAGCTACGCTTTAGATGATCATAACCTTCGGTCGCCATGGCCTCCTTAAGATTACCGCGAGACACGAGAAACGCAAAGCAAGCCTTCTTAAGTCCTTTGCAACCATGTTGCTCCGCCAAAACCAGGGTCCCAGCTGCGTTGCTCTTTTCGATGTGGTTGCAGAGCTTGTCCTCGCATACCAGCTTAAGCCTCTTCAGGTCGTACCGGTCCGCTGCCACAAGCAAATGTTGAGCCATGATGATGCTGTCTTCCGTGTCCATAGAAGGTATCGTGTCAGTGTAAATGAAGTGGAGCATTGCTCTGAACGCGTTGGGTTCCATGTCGTTGATCTGCACGCGAGACGCCGTGTTCTCCTTCATCGGCCCGAAGAGCTGCGCTTTGAACACCGGTGACCGTGCCGCGAGCACGTTCCTGTGAGCCGTCAACACCTCACCGCCAACATTGAATGTCACGTCCGTTGCTGCTCCTGCCCAGAGGATGCCGTGGAGCTCCTTGTTCAGTTTGGATGGCGGCACGGTGACGAACTTCTTATTTCTCTTGGATTTCTCTCGGGAACGCTTCGCGAGGGCGCGTCCTTCTTTCAAGACGGTGACTTCGCACCTGATGCGGAAGCTATCATCTTTCAGGTAGTTGGATCCTTCCAAATCGTTCCTTTTGATGAACTTAGGGTAGCCCCATGAATCGGAAGCTGAGAAGCTTCCTGCTTTCCCCATGTACCTTTCGTGTGCGATGACAGGATTTCCGTCCTGATCGAGCAAAGAGAACTTGAATCTTGCACGGACGACTCTTTTATCATCAGTAGGACGGGGAGGGAAGAAGGCGAGATAAAGTGATATGCAATCAGCGGCGTCGGGCTCTTTGCCATCAGGGTAGTATCGGATGCACCAGGTGTGCCCTGCGACGCGGAAGCTGGCGGACTCGATTCTCTTGCCAACACCGAGTCCCTTGGTTACCGAGTAGCCCTCGATCCGGGGATCGTGTTTCTTGGTCACGGTATCGGCGGCTATGGTTGATGTGCTGATGGCGCCATCACCGGAGGAAGACGAGGAAGATTTGTTGCCCATAACGGAGAGCGTTTGTAATTTACTGCGAACTGAAACAGGGCTAAACTGGGGAGGTCGTTACAGCGAAATCTGAGACAGGATTTATAGGATCGGTATCCATGTGTCTTGTACGACTCTGAACAAGAGAGCAACCGATACATATATAATTGTCGGATACCGATGAGGATACATACAGCTTTATATATATGAGCCTGGAGACTTGACACTGACACAGAGAAGGCTTGTACAAGTGCTGGGCTCACGAAGAACTATATACGCACTAGAGAAAACTGGAGCAAATTTCCTTGGTGGGAACCAGTGTTCTAGCGAGAAGAGATGGGTCGATCAAGAGACGATCGCATCACAGTTACGCGGACCACACTCGAAAACCTGGGCCGAGATTTTTGCCTAACTGGCTTTTCCTATTTCACGATTGCTTTAGGATTTTCTATACAACACTCGAATGCTAAGTGCACCTGGATCATTCACTGTTTGAGATTCGTGCAAAATAAAATCCAACGATTCATAACTTTCTTCTACCTTCGTTCTTCTTTTCCTGCCTTGCCAGCTCATCACACCGCCCCTGCCCCTGCCCGTCGCCGCTAGATGCCGTGGCCCCACCGCCCCTACCCCTGAGGCCTTGCCGCCGCAACACCCCACCCCCCCCCCCCCCCCCCCCCCCCCGGCATGAAATGTTTAATCCTGCGAGCAGTGCAACATGCTGGTCCTCCACCTGCTATGGATCACCTCAAGTGCTATACCTCATAACATTGAAGTGCAAGTCAGATGCAATGAAATGATGCGATATTAATTTAAGGTACAGTGACATTTTTCTTGGATTAAGCATCATTTAAAGTGAATTACTGTGAAGTTTGAAGATTTATTGCATTCTGGATTCTTTTTAACAATTTAAATAGCATAGAAAAGAGATTTAACGATAAATAATTAATTAGACAATATTTGAAAGTACAAAAATGCTCTCTAAGTGTGTTATCAGATTATTTTCCGGTATGTAAGGGTTCATGATTTAAAGAGCAACAGAAAATTATTTATGATTCTTTTTAAAAAATTATCACTTATGTATTTATACAGAAAACTGAGAAACTATTTTATTCAGTTTGACAAAAATTTTTCTTAGACCTGAGAACAAGGAGTCCAACAAAATTGGAATTGTATTTTTCTGATGTTTATACGAATTTATATGCATTTTATAATATTTCTATGATTCTGGTGATTTAATTATATTCGGAAATGGGATTTTTCGGCGCAGCCAATCAGATCCAGGCCACACACAGGGCCATAGAGGCCGGGCCACACTGGATCTGGCCAGGGCCGCGGCCGGCTCGCCGGTGAGCGGCGGTGGTCTCGCCAGAGGTGAAAATTGCGGCGAGCTCTCGGGAAACAAAGGTACTGGGAGGCTCAGCCTGAGGTGGGGAACATGATGCAGGGTGGTCTCGTCGATAACAGCGAGTGGAGCAGGTCGGCGATGAGCGGCGAGCCTAGGGAGAGCTTTGGCAACGATACGCGCGCAACACGGAGGGAGGGAGGGAGAGCGAAGGCGATCTGGGGCATCACCTCGACGAGATCTAGAGCGAGGACGAGCTTGTCGTCAAGGATAAGAGGCGGAAGGAGGTTGTTGATGACGTGGTCGCGGCTGCCGACGGTGGCGGGGAAATCTCAATTCCGAGGAGTTGGCTGCAGAGAGGGCGTGAAGGATTAGCTAGGGGAGGGAGCGAGCTCGAAGCGAAGCCAGGGAAAAGACCATGCGCCAGGACTGTCAGACCCCATTTCTGGAATCTGTTGTGCATCCTGTATCAGTCTCTGGATCAGTAGCTGATACGCACAAGAACACAGATATGATCATCAAAAGCATACTTCGAATAGATAAATAAGTAAGATACCTGATATAAGACCCTTAGTGACGGTACGACAAGGATTCAAAACCATCCAAGTCCATCCGACCGACTAACGGTGAGGCAAACAGCGGAAACCATGGCCCAACGCCACAAGCAAACTTGAGAAGCAGAACCGAAAACCCAATCGTCGTCGTCTTCTATGAAGTCTTCTCCTACTAAACCAACATTTGCAAACGCGTGAGTACATAAGGTACTCAGCAAGCCCTACACTACACAAAGGTATATATACATGCATATTTGGTCTTAGCAATGAACAGGTTGTATGGTTCATTTGCAGCAAGCAAATTTTATGCAAGGTTCACTAAAGCATGTGAAGGATTCTTAGATAAAACAGAGAATTGATTGTCAATATTTTAGTTGGTTGGCCCTGGGGGAGTATGAAGCATTCCCGCTAGTTCCCAAGTTTTAGTTGGGCCTTCTGACCTCAGTGGTCATACCGACCCGGCACATTTGCCATCACTTCCAAAATACGAGCAGACTATTACTCACGCACACATCAAGGAATCATGAATGTGGCTAATCATATCGAACTCAACATAGATGCGTCATATGCCGTGACAACGTCCATCCGGATGAATTTTACACTCTGCAGAGGTTGTACATCTTTCCCCACGGGCTACGCACCCTTAGCTAGAGGATACGTAACGCCTAGTCCATCTTCTCCGAGTAGTCTCACAAGTCCACCACGAAATCACACCTAGGGGCTTGTGACATGGAGGTCACTGTGACTTGAGAGGTCACTGGCACAATATTCAAGGTACATTGTGCTCCAGTAACAAATAACAGGATCCTGTAATAAATAGTAGGACATGCAATATTCCCGTAACTGATAAAGGGATTCCCGTAACTCATAGCGGGTTCCGCAAGCCGGACCACGGGTACGTTTCCCGCATCTTTTCCTGAGCTTTCGTTGCCTCTACTGGCCTCTAGGTGGAACTTGCAAGAGCACCAAGAAGGTAGTGTAAGTCCTGCCCATTCATGTTCTGTGGTTGTACGAGAGTCATCATGTTAAAGGTTGAATGAACCGGTCCTTATGTGGCTGGGCAAGCACCGTGTCTCCCACACTATGAGACTATCACATCATGAAACACTCACTAGGGCCTTGCCGGAATCCATCCCATCCCATCATCACCGTCACCATACACAAGTGTGCTACTCCCAACCCCAAATATCACTCACACCACCAAACTCATTTCAACACATTTGCAAAAGTAAGTATGTGAGTAAGGTGTGGCAATGTAGAAACATTGCGAGGGGTCCTAAGCAATCTAGTAGCAAGGTGATCATTCCATCATAGAAATGATGGGACTATCCTAGGGCTATCAAGATGATAGTAAACAAGGGTAAACAAGGATTCATGTATTAATGCCTAAATAATAGCATTAATATCAGTAAGCAAATAGGACCATAACTACACAATCAGTAAAATAACAAGTAATGCATAGTACGAGAATAGGTCATATAGGTGCATTGCGAAAACAGTAGGTTCAATCATGATCAAGGAGAAGTAGAGTGCCTGAAAAACGATATCCTAATATTCGAATTCTGGATCTTCAAGCTCTTCCGTCGAAGTTGATGTTTTCAAATCCTTTCTCGAAGCATGTATCTTTCGACTTGTCCTTGGGCTTGGATTCTTCGGCTCATCCTTGAGGATTAGATCTTCCTTGAATTCTTCTGGCTCTTCCTTGAATCTTGCGTAGGCTAGCGCATGGAAACATTACGTATAAACAACTACCGCGACAGAAATAATGATCGAAAAGAGCCAATAAGATCCAATTAACTCCAATAAGAATCGATAAAACTTCAAGAAAATGACCATGTTTATGCAATGCACATTTATTTATGAAAGATTATTTATTACAAGTTATATTCATGGCCTTATAAGGGCCATATTCACCTAGACAAACTATCAATTATGTAATTTCTCTTAAATGATGCATGGTGCAGGGTTTGGCATGAAGCTTTATTTACTAAAACTTTAGAGTGAGGATGATGAGATGCACATGCTTCATTGATGGTGATTGCATGCATGTCTATTATATAAACTCTAAGTTATTTCTATTGAAGAACATGGTTGGTTTGAAAAGAGGATGTGCAAATGCGTTAGATTCATAAAGCAATTATGCATAACATAGGGCTTAGATGAAAAGATCATGCACATTGTTGGTCGTATCTACGCACCCACTTATATACCGCAAGAGCACGGTGTACAGTTGTAGTCTTTTTCCCCTAGAAGAGTATTCCAAGGTTTAATCGAACCACAAGGACCAATGGGAATTAAGCAAAATCATCAGTAAAAGAGTTAGCCAAGCTTTCTAGTGAGCGTGAGCGTGGGTTTCAGGGAAACAGTGTGTTGTGCCGATCGGCACAGGGTCTGTGCCGGTCGGCACCAAGGTGAAGTTGTCCGAAAAGCCTAGGAACAGATTAGATCATGGGGTAAGTTAGCCAAGTCTGCTAGTTGAGATCGTAACCAAAAAGCTTAATCGAATAGCATCATAAACGGGATTACTCAATTATTGATAACCGAAGATCGGTAGGTCGAAGCCCCTTTCCGGAATGCCCTGTCACGACCAATTCGCCTTAATCGGTAGCCTCTTCCCACTCTACACATCATCTCAAGGATCATCGCGTATGCATTAGCGGCTGTGGAGGTACGGAGACAACGTGCAAATATGGCGCATTACAAGATCCCAATGCTACCTTAACCACAATGGAGATAGTGAGAGAACGAATCTTGTCACTTCTTTTTGCCACCACAATCAAGATAACATCTAATACTTAGTCGTCACTAAGCGTAGGAACAAGCACATGTAAAGACCATAAAATCCAGGCGATCAATAATCAAAACCATTCATCCACATATTCAACCATACTTCGATACATAGTGCAAGATACATCACCATCTAGTAGGCCTACCTTGATGGATCACCTCTTTAGCACCAATGGTTCTTGATCAACAACTAGAGAACATGAAGAACGGGGCAAAGCCTCGGTGGCTCTAAACTTACTAGCTGTGTTGTCCATCTGGCGGCGGATCCCGAAACCCTAGGGCTTTTACAAGTTTATATAGGGCTGTACATCAGAAAGGAAAGGATTCTCGGGAAAAGAGTCCTTGTGCCGATCGGCACAGGGGTTGCACCGATCGGCACACCTCGTGTCCAGCTCGGTTTCCTCCCTAAGTCGGTTCCGAAGTCCTAGGTAGCTTCCATGTGGGCCTTCCAATCAGTTTTCTTCGAGATCAAGTCTTGTGTTGCTCTTTCAAATCTTCGAGTATCTTTTATCTCTTCGTGATGAATATCTCCCAAGATTGGTTCGGATAACTTCCTTCTAGAATAAACTGAATGGTGGACCAGCTTCGGTTGCCTTGGAGACCCATGTGCCGGTCGGCACATGACTGTGCCGATCGGCACAGTGGGCCTTTTCTGCTGGTTCTCTTCTCTTCAGGTCCAGATCAGCCACAATGTCCAGAATGTCGTCCTTTTCATTTGTTTCTGCAATAAAGCTCCAGAACGACATATATACAAATATGGTGCTATTATCAAGGGTTAATGGCCTATAATGATGACAATTATGCTCTAAATAAGGCGCAGTTGGCATATAAAATGGTATGCTAGAAATCGCCAACACACATGCAAGTGTACATAAAATTAAGAGTTACACAACCTATGGTTTAAAGATTATATTTTGTTTTACAAGCATTGATGATTTTATTAACATAAGTAAAGTTATTTATTTAAATCTATTATGGTTACATGTAGATATTAAGATACCTGTGCAACTTATACTTATGCATGCAATACTATATGCATCATGAAAGATGTTACAGAATTATTTAGCAAAATGACTTTATTTTATGAACAATGATGAGCTTACTAAAATAAAGATATTGTTTATTTAAAAAGATAAGGATTTGCATAAGATCTAGTGCATGATGGTGCAAGATTAGCTACATGATATAGTCATGACATGCACTTACAAAGTAATAAATAAATGACAAGAGAATAACCTAAAATAACAACGGGTGAAATATCAATAAAATTTTGAATAAAATACACCAAATAAAAGAGGTTGGTAAGTCAGTAAAACCAGATAAATGCCGATGACAACACTGGAAAGAAAGTGGTTTGACTAAGTTAGCATCAAGATATGTCGCGATAAAGAGGGATTGATAGGTTTGATCGATTTAGTTTACCTCTGAGGAAGAGGGGAATTGACAACTAGTAGATACAGTGTGAAGCTTCATGAGGTACTTCGCGTTTCTACGAAAGCGTGAGCGCAAGAATCGCTCAAAACGGAGCTTGGGTGGAAAAGATATAGGCGTTTAAAGGTTCTAGGGGCTTGTTTGTGATTACAGAAAGATTCTAGGGACCTATTTGTAATTAAGAAAGTTTAGGGGCCTTGGTGTAAAAAGGTATGGACTAAAAGGTAATTATGGAAAAGTAGAGGGGTGTTTATGTAAAAAGGTAGGACCTAAACAGAAATAGAATAAACTAGAGGGGCTTATCTGCAAAAGTACAGGACTGGGATTTATCTGGAATTTCCGGAATTATTTCTCTACTGGAAAAGGTGTGGACTGCGTCAACAGGAGCCTTGGACCGATCGGGGGCCGCGGTCCACCGGTCCACGGTGGACCGATTACATAACACGAGGGGGTATGTAATCTGGGCCGTTGGCTGCGGGATGAACAGCCAGGAGTGGTTGTAGGCGGCGCGCGGCAGCCGGCGATGACGGGGACGGCGACGCCATGGGCGGCTCGCCGGAGTTGTCCGTCCCGGCGCACCGATGGGCCAAACTCGACGCGAAGAGGTGCAGGAGAGAGAGGAGAGGACGACGAGCTCACCTGGATGGTCGCGCGAGGTAGCGAAGCGGTGGAGGAAGCTTGCGAGGCGAGGCGTTGAGCGCGGTGGTGGCGCTCGATGGGGGAGGAGGATGAAGTGTAGC
The DNA here is from genome assembly GCA_012490785.1 of Eragrostis nindensis. Lineage (NCBI taxonomy): Eukaryota > Viridiplantae > Streptophyta > Magnoliopsida > Poales > Poaceae > Eragrostis > Eragrostis nindensis. The sequence continues at coordinate 4,108,745 of JAAXCT010000005.1, read as the reverse complement.
TCGAGGCGTTTGTGGGTCAGCGAGGTGCGGGGGACGTAGAGAAGTTGGCGTGCGCACGAGGCGAGCGGGACGAGGCCAGAATGGTTGTCGGCATCGAGCTCGCGTAGGCGGCGGGCGGCGGCGCGCAGCAAGGCTAGGGTTAGGGTTTAGCGACGGCTTCGGGGAAAGGAAGAGAGGGCGTTGGGGCTTGGCTTTATAAGGGAGAGGAGACGTGCAGGGCAAGGAAGGGCGGAGGGGTCTTCAAACGGAAGGAAGCTTCGCCGGAGTTAATGTAGCCCTGGTTTTGCGGAGTGGCAGCATAGGCGCGAGGTAAGGCGACGAATAGGAGCGGAGGGGCTGTACGGCGGCATGGGCAGCGGTATGGAGCCGGCACGCGCGTACGGTGTGCGGAGGCGGTTACTTCGCCGGGAAGCTCTTGCCTCGGTCAGAGATTGCGGCGGCGACATTATCCATTGTGGTCAGCGTTGGGTCAAAGGAAACAACGGCGTGTGAACGCGGCGCTCGTCGCAACGTGCTTTGCAGCTGGCCAACGCGGCGCTGAGCTGGAGGGCGAAGGCGGCACGTCGGCGGCGGTGAGAGAGAAAGAGAGAGGTGAGCTGGAGGAAGAAGGAGAAGATGGGCCAGGATGGGCCGAAGGGAGTTGGACCGTGGCCTGGGATGAGAGAGAAGAAAAGAAAAGGAGGGCGTGCTGGGCTGGGCTGGAGGAAAAAGGGAGAAGGGGATTCGGCCCGAGAGAGATTAGGGAAATAAATAGGTTTATTCTTTTCTGGAATTGAGGGACTTCAAATTTGAAGAATTCAAATTTGGAAAGGAAAAATTAACATCGACAAACAATCCAAATAAAACCAGTAAATCCAAAAATGCATATGGTGATATTTTTGCAAATTTAAATTCAAGGCTTTTAATCTCAGGGTGAATTTTGCTAGGTTTTAATAACATGCAATTATTTTAATTTGTTAGAAATTCAAAAAAATTCAGATTTTAAGTGGTCTTTAAATGAAAGCAAACACTCGAGCATAAGTTTTATATTTTAAAGTTTTAGTTTTATTTTTTCAAAAATTCATGGCGAGATAAGGTTTAAACAAAAATTTAAATTTTGAGTGATTTTTATTCCATTTCGTTTTTGATTTGAAATTTGGGGTGTTACAAGGACTCACCGGAAAATGATGGAATCGCAACGGTGGCGAGCTCACTCCATGGCTGGATTTGAGGGCGAAGGGCTCGAGCGCGAGCCCGGTTGCGCGGCAAGGAAGCGAGGACCGGGAGCGACCAGCGGAGGCTCCGACGACCCGTCTAGGACCCTTGCCGAACTGGTGGGTGGGGGACTACCACGGCAGGTGGTGAGGTCAAGCTTGCAGTGGCGTAACCAGAACGAATTTTATGGGTAGTCACACAGGGCAGGAACAGTAGCTAACAATGCTCTACAGTGTGCTACAGTGCTATATTTGCCTTGCACACCGGAAACATGGGGTAGTCCCAGGCCATCTGGACTACCCCCTGGATCCGCCACAGAGCTTATCCTCGCATATCCTCGCATATGAACTTAAGCCTGCTCAGGTCGTACCGGTCCGCTGCCACAAGCAAAGGCTGAGCCATGATGATTGTTTCTTCCATGGAAGGTATCGAGTCGGTGTAAATGAAGTGGAACATAGCTCTGAAGACGTTGGGTTCCATGTCGTCGATATGCACGCGAGAGGCCGAGTTCTCCATCATGGACCCGAAGAGCTCCGCCTTGTACACCGGTTACCGCGCTGTGAGCACGTTCCTGTGATCGTCGTGAACACCTCACTGCCGACATCGAATGTCACGTCCGTCGCTGCTCCCGCCCAGAGGACACCCCTGGAGCTCCTTATTCAGTTTGGATGGCACCACCGTGACGAATTTCTTGTTTCTCATGGATTTTTTTTCTGGAGCCCTTCAGAATGGTGAATCCTTTCGTTAAGACGTAGATCGGTAAACGTGTATGACACACAATAAGTGGACGATTCTATATGCATCGATGGATGATCTGTTGGTAATTACCTTGATGTACCTGCCAAATTAGTAAGCACCTCTTGTCCCACATCATTTAATATTCCAAATAATAATGCACCATAATTATGGGGATTTATTTAGAATAGTAAAGGCTGGCCTGGGGAGGCTTATTTCCTTTGATCACGTTGCCATAATTCTCAATAATTCTTCCATATTTTCTTTCTCTCTCTCCTCAACTATATATAGCTGCGGCTAGGCACCAAAATATTCCATTTTCTTTTCCTCCCTGCAACCGTGCTAATTTTTCCAATTTGTCGTTTTGATGGTTTTGTTGATTCTGTGGCAGCAGTGTCGTGGAGATGAACTCTGTGATGGCCGAGTGGGATGGATCAGAAACAGTTTTCTTGTTGGATTCTTCCGGGAAGCATGAACGAGTGCTCAGTGCTTGTTGTTTTCCTTCTGATCTTTCGAGTTCTAATTTTTGTTTTGTGTGATCCAAGCCGGTGAACCAAAGTTTTCATGTCGCATGCAGCGCGGGCACTACGGATCGTGAATCGTGGCGATGAGGACGACAATACTGGATGAAGCGAGGTCTGCATCTGATGCTGCTTGCATCTGTCTTGTCTTTTAGATTTATAGACTCCTAAATTTACATGTGTTATCTCACTCTGTGTATAATTCAATATTTTGAGGCGTTTTTTTTTAAAGACCCGTGTCAGGCATTGTTATACAAACTTGGGAGGTAAGGACAAGATGTTGGTTGACGGGGAGCAGCTAGCTGCAGTTTTCACTGGGAGATGCTGGTGGTTTGCGTTGGTTTCAGTGGTCTTCGAGAGTTCCACAGCTGCACCACACGCATGATTCGCAAACCTGTGCTTCAGGGGTGGAACAACTAGCCAGTGCTTCAAGTCGCAAAAATGTACTACTGATCAGTATTTAGGATCGTAGTCACATACTCCGCTGTAAATCATGGTTAATTAAATAGCAAAATGTACTCAGTTTCAAGTAATCAGTGTATTCAAATTGTGAAATATATTAAAACATGGTCGCCACTGAGAAAGACCAGGTTTCTTCTATGTCTTCATACTTTTAGGGAAATAAAATTTACAGTTGCATGGTTCACGAAGTCGCCAAAATTAAGAAGGCATTAAAATATTTGAAATGCCCACCACCACACTAAAATACGTTTGGAAACTCAACATTTGGAAACTAAGCTTTTTGTGAGTGTTGTGTGCATAAGAGTAAATTTTTAGCGCAAATTATTGGTACGTTTGATTGCAGCAGGTGTGGTACGCCCGGAGAGTTGAATATTTACAGTTGCGTGAAAAAGATTTGGGACTCTAAATTTGTCGGAAGAAAATAGCTAGGCCGAGATATTTTCATCCATTGAGCACTGTGAGCATAAAATCTTTTGTATTTGATGAGTTTAAAATTTATGATAAGGACCATACACATAAAAATCTTATGTATGTAACCGCATTATTCTGGACATTTTGTTTTATTGCTTATGTCCACAAAAACTTACTTGTGGTGGCAAAAACATATTTGACACGGTCAGACTTTTGGGTAGCAAAAACGTTGACCTTAATTTTAAATCATTAAACCAACAATAATCGTCGCAAAATGTCACGTGATGACTTCTAAATCATAAATACCATGTTTAAAAGGAAATGACATGCAGCTCACATCATAATACAATCATAAATTAATATTATTTCACACCCAGGGAGTTATATATATATATAGTGTGTGTGTGTGTGTCTATATATATGAATTCAATCATAACATATATGTATTCTTTATTAAACCAAGCAAATTGAACAGAATTGATGCTTTTCTATGCAAACTTAATAATACATAATTCCCACTTTTTTCATAATTTATTTCATCATGCTCCCTCAACGTATTCTGATTAATTGTTCTTCCATCAGTATTCTTTCATCTCGGACAAGCTTCTTCTTTAATTGTTGTTTTTTAAAAAAATATGACATTTCAGGGTAAGACTCTCCGCACTGGGAACGCTATGCGTTCCTTCAGTAGCGTTTAGCGTAAGAAAACGCTGCATCGGGCTACGGGGAAGCTTCCGCTACGGAAGCGGAAGAGCTCGGTTTCGCTATTCCTAGCGCTCTCCCAGGACGTCTGCTACCGGACGTGGGGCCCGCGCGCCTCCGCCTCCGCACGCACCTACCTGCACCTCGCCGCTTCCGCTCGTCACCCTCGCTCCACGCGCTGCCGCCGCTCGTCCGCGAAGCTCGGTGCGCTGTTCCGTCCTGCTCGTCGCCGGAGCCGTCGTGGAGGGCCACAAATCAAGCTCCTCGCTTGGATCCGTCGTGTCCTGCCCGACCAGCCGCGTGCAACCGCCTGCCCGAGGCCGGGCGACGTCTCTTCTCCAGCCCGTAGCCGCCAAGAACAGCAGTACGTCCGCAAAAGATTCCAATCTCCCCCGCACCTGTCCGTCGCCCCCGAGCCGGCCGCCCGAGATCCCGTTCGCCGCTCCAACACAGCTCTGCCTCGGCCGTGTTGCCGTCGAGCTTCCCGGTGCTCCACTCCACCTCCCCAGCTCACTTAATCACCATCCCCTTCTCCCTCCCGAGCTCGTCCCGGGCAGCCATGGCCGCCACCTCAACTCCCCGCCGCCGTCACCAAGTCCAATGGGTGCCACCCAAATTTATGGCTCGAACGGAACCCCAGCTCCAAGAGGATCCGAATCCCCCACTTTTTGGCCGCTCTCCTGCCCTTTTCCCTTGTGGATTCGAGTTCAGGTTACTCATCCATGGCGTCCAGGAACAGAGCAGCTCGAACTGCTCTGCCCGTTCTTTGTCTCTCCATCTATCTCTCTTTGGGCCAGCAACGTGAGGAGAGAGGAGGCCCAAGCCAGAAGGAAAAAAACAAAAGAGATAAAAAAAAGAGATGGGAAGAAAAGAGAAGGAAAAAAAGAAAAGAAAGAGGAAGAAAGAAAAAGAATGGGAGGAGATAGGAAAAAGAAAATGAAAAAAAAGTGAGGAGAGAGGAGATGGTAGTTGGAGATGGTTGAATAAAATATGTGGTAGTTAGGATAGAGGAAGAATATAGAGGAACGATGGATGCGGAAGAGATTTGTTTAGAGGAGAGAATCTCGATGACCAGGACAACATATTCCTTTTAAAGGAAGCAAATAGAGGAACATGAGTGCGGATAGCCTAAGAAAGACACAACACCAATAAAAGATATGAAATATACTCTAAACACAACAATATTAATTTTCTTGATTTGCCTATAGTGAGAACTTTTAATTTTTGTGTGGTGGATAAGTTAGAAATAGGACTTAGGGTATTTTTGGATTTTTTTATTATTCAAATTTAATTTTTTTTGGACCCATAATGGCATGGACGGTAATTTAGAAATAGGTGTGAGGGGCATTTTTGGCTATTTTTATCGTTCTGAATTTAGCTATTCTTCATCATAATGGCATAGTGGGTGATTTAGAAATAGATGTGAAGGGTATTTTTTTGTTAATTTTCTATTATTCCGAATTTAGCTATTTTTGGACTCATAATGGCAGTGCTGGGTAATTTCTCTTTTTATCTTCTCGGATTAACGTGAGAATTTCTAGCATTTTAGAGCGAACGTGGTGGTTTCTTTTTGTCGTCAAATATATATAATAGATGATCAGTCGGGAAAAGTAGGCGTCAGATCACATGCAGCCAAAACAAAAATATTACCTCATCCCCCTTGCTCTTCCAAAGTCCATAGCTGCGCCAGCTCTTCCCTTCCCATATCCCCTTCCAAACCCACTACCCCCCCACCCAACCCAAAACCGCTGCCGCTCTCAACTGCTGCAACAGCACGCGCTAGGCTAAACCTTCCCGCTCACAATGATGATGGTATATATGAGATGAAAATACGAAAACGACAATCATGAGATTCACAAGCAGATCACATATATGATCTGTTAATTATACAACTAGGTCCAGGCCCAACCAACACCAGGTCAACCCAAACAAAGGAAACTGATAATCCAAATCGTGTATTTCTGCGCTGGTCGATGTACCATGACAGACAGGTATTTTCAAGTCGTGTATCTCTTCTATCTATGATGCACGGCATACATATGTATCCTGGATCTCTACAGACAAACAAGCCACTGATGATATATAAGCAATAATATAAAGAGTTGCATATAGATGGAAGAGCTATCCACGCCAGACTCAAAAGCCCTCGAACCAATCTGCATTTTCTCGACTCAACCAAGCAATTGATCCAGAGGACCTCACAGAAACACTTTTCAACCAGGACAGATTATGCAAGCTAGCTACATGGCACGTCTCATCGGTAGGTGCAATAACATCAGTTTCGGAAGAAGGAAAATAAAAGGAAACAACACCAGAGACATGAGGAATGTAGAGTGCACAGACTTGTAAGTTGCAACCAAGCTCCCAGATCTACTTTAGCTGACCAATCAAGAACAAGATCACGGTTGGCTAGAAGAAGAAAAATCATCACAATCACAAACGGCCGAATCCTTACTGTGCAATCTAACCACACTGATTGAACTCTGCAACTATGTCAACAATGCACAACAGATAACAAGTATTTGTTCCTCAAGATAGTGAAACACCTGTTACATGCTCAAATATTGTGATGAAATTTGTGTGAGAAATCAAAACAGGATGGTCTAGAACCACTTCAGGGTTAAATTCATGCATATGCATACATGCATTACACAGAAGGCATTATAGATATTGCATATCTGACTACTTTCTTTCTAACCTGGTGAAGCCAGTTTCACAAACAATTCAAAAAGCAAATCAACTGGACTCAGAATGCTCCACAGATATGGTTCGAGGATTTCAAACAACATCAGTATAGACCAAAAGATTGAAAGGAAGATGAATCAGATGCTTTAGCAGGACGACTTCATTCATGGACCATACAGTCCAGAAATACATACCAAGCATTTTAGCCAAATATAGATTATATAGTCAACCATGACAGAACAACAATGGTTTATTTAGCATATACCTTTTGTAGCTATCACTGCCAGCAGCAGCAGCAACAACAACAACAAAAGGATTATGACGAGTAAAAATGCTACCAATGTAAATTGAGCAGCTAGGAAATACCCTCTAGTTTTAACAATTCAGAGGGAGCAACCTACATTGAGATGAAAGCAAATTTATGGCTAGCCACTACCACCTGGGAAAGGAAAAAACCTCACCTACAACATCCATCTTTAAAATGGCAGTATGCCATTGATACATTAGTGCTTCAGCACCAGCACCAAGCTACTCAAGGCATTCCATAATCAATGTTCAGCTCCCGCATGGGCGGGATGGTCTCCATGGCGAACATCATGAGATGAGGGCTCGACTCATTCTCATTTCCACGAAGCACATACTGGAGAAACACGTTGGGTGTGTCACTGTGTCGGATGTAGCAGGCCACACTCCTCTTTCTAGACACATCAAGTAGGTATCCTGTCCCTGGGAACTGATGGAAATGGGGTCTCTTGATGCTTGGATCGACATTGGAGGCATCTCCCCACTCAGTCCATCGTGGAGGAAACCTCTTATTTGGATCAATGATGCAGCGATCCTCCATCAAAGCATTGCCTGACTGATGGTCTCTAACCACCACCTCACCACTATACTCACACACGAAAGCGCCAGGCTGTATCAAGTCCAATGTCCTGACACCCCATTCTGTTTCCGTAGAGCGGAACACCTCCAGCCGGTGCTTCATTCCTCACTGCGTCGCCCGGTTGACACAAGTTATGGGGCATCCACACAGAGCACCGCATTCGTACACGACCGGCCTCCCCATGACAAGGGTGCCATCCTCGTTGTACACTGGTCCCTCAACATTCTTGTTTACGCACTTGCACCACTTTCCACAGCCCGCCTTATAGTGGCAGCCCCTCTGCTGCTTCACCAGCCCGAGAAGTGGAAAGTCGGAGGACACAGCATACTCGAAATCCAGGGGAGATCTATCGTCGTCCACTATATTGGAGACAGGAACACCGACAATTTCCTTCCCACCGGATAGGTCGAGCGAGATGTACCTGGGCGGAAGGATTTTGGAGTCGATGGCGTCCTTCAACTGTTTGGCAGTGTTCCAGTTCTTGCTGCCAAGTTGGTCGTCCTGGCCCTGGATACGCTGAAGCTTGAACTTGCAGACTTCATGGCCCGACTTACCGGTGCCGAAGTTGGAGCTGACTACCCTGTAGAGGCCGTCGTAGACGTAGACCTTGCGGTTGGGGAAGGAGTCGCTTGTGTGGCCACGGATGACACGCACCTCGACGTCGTACAGGTAGCTGTTGTGGAGGGCGAGGTTGCCGCGCTTGAGCGTTTGGTCGGCGTTGTGGTCGAGGTGGTTGCGCTCGCGGCCGCCACTGCCGGTGTAGACGAGGACGTCGCCGTTGTCCTCGTCGTCGAGGTATTCTCCAGAGGAGACGATGCTGGTGGCCACAGAGTGGCCCTCGCTGACGACGCTGCCGGGGACGTAGCTGATGCCGGCCTGCGGCGCGGCGTGGAGGCCGACGACACAGAGTTCGACCCGGTAGAGGAAAGCGTCGCCGACGTGGACGCCGGGGATGTGGCCGACGATGCGGTGCTCGCGGTGGAGGCAGTGGCCGGCGGAGAGCATCGTGCTGGACGCGCGGAGGTCGGCGCGGTTGCGTCTGCCAGCGGAGAGCGTTTGCCGCTGGTAGATTCCGAGGAGCGCCTCGAAGGTGAGGCGCGCGCCGCGGACGAGGGCGCGGTAGTGGAGGTGGTCTGCAGGACCGAGGTTGGTGGCGCGCACCATCTCGGTGACAGGTCGAGCTCGCTTCGACTTGCTGCTGGAAGATTTGGTGGAAGATCCGGCGGCTTCAGCTTCGGGCGGCGGCAGCAGAGGCAGATGTGGCTGAGGCTGAGGGGCTACGGCGGCGGCGTGGCGGAGCTGGCCGGCTCGGGCTTGGAGGTGGGTCTGCGCACGATTGAGGATTTGGGCATAGGCGGGGTCATCGTCGGGCGGCGCGAGCTCCCGGTGGATGGCGTCGCAGAGCTCCGGGGTAAGGACGAGAGGCAGCGGCGCGGGGGTGAGGTGATTTTGGGGAAGGAGGAGGGGGCTGTCGGGATCGGGTTTTGGGGTGATGGGGAGCGGCGGCGGCGGCGGCGGCGGCGGCGGGGAGGATGCCATGGATGAGAAGGCGATGAGGAAGCTCAGGCCTCGCAGGTCCCCACGCTCTCACGCCGGCAACGCTGTCTGGTCTCGTCTCGTCTGGTGTATGGGCTGGCACCAGTCGCGTGGGTGGGTAGCCAGCCGTTTTCCTTCCTTTCCCCGCTGACTCTGTGGGCAATCTGTTGACCAAACAACGTACTACGGCTGGAAAGATTTGCTGGAAACAGTAATCCACCTCGCTGGACTCCTCCACCACCCTCTGTCCTTCCTTTCCCTACTGGCACTCGCTCACATATAATTCTCTCTTTTTCTTCGTCACTGAGTCATAATTGATTAGGAAACTCTATAGCTCAATCCTCAGTCGACTGGAGTGATAATTGATTCGGAAAGTTGCGGCAAAAGATGGAAGTTGGGCTAGGTCGGGGCGGGGAGCTTGATGCTGACTAGTTAACGTGGCGGGGAAGAAGCTGTGGACCCGGCAGCAGATACCCCACAGGGACAGCTGGAGGAGGCGGGCAGGGTGGTGAGCGGACAGCAGATACGCAAGGGTGCATCAAAGCGAGATAGGGAAGATGGGACCGGAGGTTGAAGACGATCATCCGTGCGTTCGTGGAGATCCGAGATGGCTGAGAAGCATCGACTGAACGAACCGGTATTTTTGAATTGTATTGTTTTTTAGATATATAAGGAAGAATAAATTTACGATGGTGTAAACTATAGGCAGTGTTTCCTCACAAAAAAAATTGTAGACAGTGCAAAAGGAATATCCTGGGAAATAATGCACCAAACATTTGTTGTGAATGTCCTCTTGTGGTTGGTTAATTACCAAATACTGTAGTAGAAATCAGTATCCAACTCCCTGAACACTACCACCATCTTAAGGCGTGGTACAAACATGCTTCAGATCCCTATTCTTGCTCATTTTTCTGCAATGCGGACCAGAAATCTGTAGAGAGTGAAACAAGGAGACGAAATTTGTTAAAATAGGAGACAACAATTTTTTTTAAAAGAGAAAGATGTTTTTGGTGTTCCATACCGTCCAAAGTAAAGCTTCCACTTCTACAATAATAATTTATCGATGATAAGCACACGGGATCCGGTCACCGCATCGGCGACGACTCTCGATGTGCTGCTGCCTCCACCACTTGCGGTAGAGGCGGAAGCGGCTGCCATCTAGAGAACCTGCAGAGCCAAATAGGTTGGGGAGTTGTTCATGGCGATACATTAAATATATATGCAGGAATCAATATTACGCCTTTCCAGAGGACGAATACAGAGCACCGAACGTTGAAAAGGAGACTCAATTCAACAAACCAACTCTTGAATTACCAAATATTGACGTTTTGTGTGATGTAACATTGAATCAATTACAAACTCATTACATGTCATTTTTACTAAGAACTGTGGGTGAGTACCATACGAAAAAGATTGATTTCCAAAGAGGAAGTTATTTACAATGAAAAGGAGCAAAGAATGTACAAGCTAAGTAATCACTCGAGGAATGAACAAATGGGAATGTTATCTACGCTGATGTCATCTCTGAACCCTTGCTTCCAGAATTAAACCCAATGATGATGATGTTCTTAACAGAAGAGATAAGAAAACATCTGACCACCGAAACATTTCCTAGTGTAGAAACATAAAGGTAAGAATAGTTCTTGAATCTCTACTCATGTGACATAAATTTTAACATGTATTTGAATATTAGTTCATAAATTAATTTCAAATTTTGTAGTATAACCACAGGCTAAAATACCACGGGCTCAAACATGTTAGTTTGGGCACATAGTCATACTAATAGTTTTAACTGCCCTAACCAAAGTGCACGTGTCAGTTACGAGGGGAAACAATTTACAGAAACATTATGATGCAAAGAATTTCATTTGCTGATACATTACTATGAAAGCTGATAATCATATATTAGACCTTAAAATTTATTGGAAGCTAAATTTTTACGAGGAGTTGATTCGAACAAGTAATTTGAATGTAGTACAGCTAGAGAACTGAACATTTTTTATGCAAGCTTACCACAGAAAATGATCTTGGAGTAAATGTGTTACTAAATAATGCACGCGGTTTCATTCTATTCATTACAAATAAAAAAATAGGTTTCTACTGGGAAAATAAGCGCATATGACGAGTTCATCTAATTAAGATGGTAAAAGCAGAAGAAAATTGGCATGGCGTTTGCGCGCCTGATGGCTCCCCCTATTGCTCAACTTTATTTAATTAGAAAGATGGCGCTGCATTGCCGCGCCTAATTGCCTGGCTTGTTGGGCTCAGCGTTCTTGTAATTAGCCCTCTGAAAAAGCACTTCAGGTTCAGCTTATACGCAAATAAAAAAATGTTTGAAGGATGAAGCATGTTAACTGGCATGTCAAATGCATGCTTAACCGAGTATATGGAGTAGTTATTCTGATCGATTGAATCATTCATATACTCATAGTACAAGGAGCACCAACCTAACAGCTCGTTACACTGAAAACATGGCTCATGTCGTTCCTAGTGTCTTACCTCCTTGTTCAGTAAAATTTTTATAGAAATTTTTTATATAAATAAGGCAAATATTGATCACTACAGCTGGGGGTCAAGAAATATTTGAGTGCTTGAGGGTACTATAAAACCTCCTTGTATGGGTGTCAACATCTGAAGGAATCTCTGCAAACAACGAAAATTATCAACCTGTGTACTATATAACATGAAATTTTTCGATAGTGCAATGACCTAGTGCCATCATCCTATTCAGTGTGCAATGACCTCTTTTTCCTGAAAGATACCAAAAAAAAAAAACAAAAGAATGAAAATTGCAAACTTACAGTGTGGCCATTAGCTTTCTGTTCAAGCGAGGGGTCTCGAATTGTGGAGAGAAACTGGGACAACATAGGCGTAAGAGTTACCCTTGATTGTAAGAAGGCGAGTGCCAAATAAAGTCTGGACCAATGTTTTTATGTCGACTACGAATAGCAGTGTTTGAACGACCCAGGCCTTATCATGCTTTGTTAAACAAAAGGAACAGAAAAAACATTTATGATCAAATACCTTCAAACAACCAATGTCACACATTAAAGCAGATATGGTATAACAGTTTTCGTTGACATTCTCACAATAAATAAAACTATTCTTTCATACTAATAATAACATAATCCATGTATAAAGCTTCAAGTACTGCAGCCACAAATGATTCTGCCAGGACAAGTAAACCCTTTACAGTGAATGATGAATATATGTTATGAAAGTAAACATTGTTTACTTTCTTGGATAAAGACTCTGTTGTAGATACATTTTTTTTGTGAAACAAAACTCTGTTGTAGATATTCAATTGAACACAACCTGGCTTCACTCAAATAAACATGAATTTCTACATTACTATGTATAATTTTCCATCGAAATAACACTTGGACTTAGTCCCATAAAACTTTATAAACAATAACATAAAAACATATGTGAAAATCCTCAGAATTTGCCATTGCCATCTATTTCAAATTGATTTCACCATTTTTTTCTCCATTTCCTTGCAAACACATCAGTTCCTCTACCTCACTAAATAATCAAGGAAAACAATAACAATAGGTCTGCAATGTGGAGTTCACTTGAAACTAACCAAAATTGTTTTCCTGCGCACTTTCCCTAGGGTCGTTAGTTTCCTAGGGAACGAATCTTTCCTTTTGGTTTTCCCTAAAAATCCGTAGGGGATGGTCTCTTTCCCGTCAACCGTTTCCTCACAAATCTGTCCCTAGGATAATTCGTAGGGAAAGTGGTTTCCCTACGATTTTCTGCATGTTCCCTAGTGTTTTTTTGGGCCTAGAGAAACCGGGCGATTCTAGAAGTGAATGCATCACATCACCAGCCGCAATAGTTTCGGACTCATGAAGTAACCAGGAATCAGTTAACACCAATTTTCTAAACATCCAATTATTAGTACTGATATATGTTCATGATCAATCAAGAGTTAAAGTTCACGAGCAAGAGAAAGAGTAATCTGTTAATTGGATTGTAAATCCTACTGCTAGGTTTTTAATCATAAATTTAGCACTTAAACATAATTTTCAGTGTGAACATGACTCATTTCATTTGAATGGGCAATCATAATAGTATGGCCTTTGTAACATAACTTTTAGTTTACATTACAGAGCTCTAATGAAAATTCATATTGATTATGTATGGCTCAGTTCAACTGAAACATGTTGGGCAGATTGGCCTTAAGTTGAGTCTTTTAAGTCTCAAGACTACAAGGTGCTGAAACTGAATCATAGTATGTCTTACCTAAGGACTAACTGTACCTGCACTGATTAAATGATTCTGGTGCCATATTCTTCCCTATTTGGTGCTGAAACTGAATCATAGTATGTCTTCCTAAGGACTAACCCAAACAACTTTGCACTTAAAAGAAATAAAAAAATGTACAATAGCAAGAAGAGAATCATAAATGTTTGGGTTCATTTTCACATTGCAAGGAAGATTGGAACTGATTTGATATGAAATCTGTTCTGCTCTTCCGTAGCAGAACTGTTGGATTTATTCTTACCAACAAACAAAAGTAGTCAGCTCGATCTGCTCTCCCTTGAATTGATTTTTATTTCAAATCAATTCAAGAGGGTTAGGCCTTTTTACTAACAGAGTAAGCTGTGATGAGCATTCATAGTACTATAAAACATCAAGCAAGAACAGTTTGATCGCGAGTATAAACACTCAGCCTTGCGCAGGTAATGATTAAAAATGCAGCACCAGAGTACTATCTTTACTGCTTCCTAGAGATTATGGAGCAACCTTCGCCAGCAACTCCTCAAGTAGAGAAGGGCAGCTTCTCTTCAGATGCTGGAAGCCATCGCTAGCCATGATGGCCGTGAGATTACCAGGGGACTTCAGAAACTTGAAGCATGCCTCCTTTAAACCATGGCAACCATGCTGCTCGGCCAGGACTAGTGTAGTCGCCACTAAGCTCAAATCAACGTTTTTGCTCAGCATCTCCTCGCAGATCAACTTGAGCCTCTCCATGTTGTACTTGTCCGCTGCCACTAGTAGATGCTGAGCCATAACCACTTTGTCCCCCTCTTCTATCTCAGGCAGTGAATCGGTGTAGATGAAATGCAGAAGAACCTTGAACACCCTTGCTTCCAAGTCATCAATCCGTACTACAGACGCGGCTGTCTCTTTCATGGGACCAAAGAACTCGGCCATGAAAACCGGTGATCGGGCAGCGAGCACGATCCTGTGAGCCGTGAACTGCTCACCGCCGACTTCGAAGACCACGTCACCACCCACCTTGCTATCCAAGAGGGCTCCAAAGTGGCAGGGTAAGTTTGGCGAAGGCACGGCCACAGACACCGTGTCGGTAATTGTTTCCGTGCAGATCCCCTTAATGACAGTGACATCACATCTGATCTTAAAACTGTCGCTACTTAGATATGACGATTCCAAGAGGGTTCTTTTGATGAAATTATGGATTCCCAATGCAGGACTCGTGGCTGAGAAAGTCCACACGGAGCTGTTTCGTGTGTGCGCTGACTGATAAGGCTCGCCCACCGGGTCAAGCAGACTGAACTTGACACGTACCTTGATCTCAAGGCCGGCAAAAAGAGGATCGTCAAGCAGACAAAGATCGACGCATACCCAATCGGCGTTCTTGTCGTTGTAACCATCCGGGAAGCATGTGATGCACCAGCTATGCCCTCCGACGTTGAACTTGCCGGAACGGATTCGCTTGCCGATTCCAAGTACTCCCTTGATCTGGGAGTACCCCTCGACCTTGAGCACGTGACATCCGGCCTCCGTTTTCGCGTAAGCGGTCGTCAACGACGTGCCGCCGCCACCAGCTGTCGACGCGGACGGAGGTGGCGACATATTTAGTTTCCTAATTAAGCTCCAGAGAATTCTAATGGTCTGTGATGAAGGTCGGCGGCGGATAGCAGAGCGTGAAGATGAACAGGCGGTAGATCGAACCCCTGGCGGCTGGACTGCTCCGGGTGGTGTTTTCTTTCCGAACCTCTCTGGGCTGGAGTCCTACCTGTTATGTTTTCTTTTCCGATCTTTTGCCTAGGCCCAGAGAGATTCGGCCCAGCCTAAGGGCCCGTTGGAAACTTTTGATCGATCAGGCTTGGCACAAGGAAACAACTACAGCGAACAGAGAAGGCCCATATAATATAAGTAAAGTATTGCTAAAAAATATCTGGCTAATAAACGTTATGATTGTGTCTCAAAAAAAATATGAACATTGTGAGTAACCGTGCGTGTTTGTGAGTGTCTGCGTACGTACTGTGTTTTACAAAAAAAAAATATTATGTACGCGCTAGGTATGGCTCTGCGCAGATGCATTCCCCAGATCTGAAACTTGCACACATATGAATTGATTAGGTATATATAAAGGTTGTATATATACTGTATGACAGCAAAAAGTAGTACCACAGGCCAAAGCTCTTTTTTATTAAAAATATGCCCATCATAAAAAATAATATAAGTAAAGGAGTAACATGTATCATCAATGGTTTACATCATTGTATCAACACCCCATATTTTAGCTACGTACAGCTTAAAGATAAATATAAATTGCAGCAATAATGTCTATACAGCTTCCAAATAGTTGATATCAATCATATCATGGAGCAATCTTGGCCAGCAACTCCTCAAGAAGAGAGGGGCAACTGCGCTTCAGATGCTGGAAGCCATCGCTTGCCATTACAGCCGTGAGATTGCCAGGTGACTTCAGAAACTTGAAGCATGCCTCCTTCAAACCATGGCAACCATGCTGCTCAGCCAGGACTAGTGTAGTCGCCAGTAAGTTTGAGTCAATGTAATTTCTTAGTATGCCCTCACAGATCAACTTCAGCCTCTCCATGTTGTACTTGTCGGCTGCCACCAGTAGATGCTGTGCCATAACCATTTTGTCTCCCTCTTTTATCTCAGGCAGTGAGTCGTTGTAGATGAAATGAAGAAAAACCTTGAACACCTTTGCTACCATGTCATTGATCTGTACATGAGTTGAAACAGTCTCTTTCATGGGGCCAAAGAGCTGAGCCATGAAAACCGGCGACTGAGCAGCGAGCACGATCCTGTGAGCCGTGAATTGCTCACCACCTACTTCGACGATCACGTCCCCTCCAACATTGTTAGCCAAGATGGCACCAAGATGACAGTGTAAGTCTGATGGTGGCATGGGCACAAGGAAAGACTCCTCCGTTGTGGTTTCTGTACAGATCTCTCTAACGACGGTGACATCGCATCTGATCCTGAAACTGTCACCGTTGAGGTACGACGATTCCAAGACATCTTTCCATGAAATCCACAAAACCCCTTGAATTACAGGTGCTAGAGAAGCGGCCGACGGAGCTAGTTTTCGTGTACGCTGGCACAGGTTCCCCTGCCTAGTCAAGCAGGCTCAGCTTGAAATGTGCCATGATGTCACTGCCGGCAGGAGGAGGATTGTCAAGATAAAGATCCACGCATACACAACCGGCGTTCTGGACGTTGTAACCATCAGGGAAGCATGTGATGCACCAGCTATGCCCTCCGACCTTGAACTTGCTGGATTTGATGCGCTGGCCGATTCCAAGAACTCCCTTGATCTGGGAGTAGCCATCGACCTTGAGCACGTGCCATCCGGTCTCCGTCCTGGCGCAAACGGTCGAAGACGTGCTACCGCCGCTGGCAGCAGGCGAGGAACTGGTGGCACCCATAGGTACCTATTTAACGAAAAGTTTTTTTTTTCCGAAGAGTTGCTAATATTCAGGTCTACGAGAGACAGGTAAATCGGGAAGATTGTTAAACCGCGCTGCGAAGAACCAACTTGGCGTACATTGTAATATATGGTGGAGCTTTCATACGTGTACTCGGACTAGGAAAAGTAAATCAACTCGGATCTGAGAAGAAAATGATTTCTGTTGTCGAATACAATGTAGCCCGCGGGCTGCTGTAAGTACGCGGCCTGGAATCCTACTAGGAAAAGGCAGGCTACCATGCTTCAAAATTATAGATCAGCGCATGGCTCCTGTTTGTTCCATATTCGACATGAACTGGAGTACTGGACTACACATGATTCTTCATCACGGCCGTGAGCCATACTCAACGCCGGCTCTTCACTACCTCCGCCTCAACGGCCCCAATGGAAAATGTGCAGGTATGAGGTGGTCTACTGCCGTGTGATATTAGCTAACCACGCGCGTGAAAACGATCTCGACCTCTTACTGTGATAATCTGATTCATTATCCTTCCCTTTTAGTTGGGAATGCAGGTGGCTAACTACATTTTTATTTTGAGAATTTCAAAATAAAACCGATGTCACACTGCGCCTTCAGCTTCAATGCCAAACCCATGTGCTCACTGGCAAGAACTCACTTGGATAATGAACATCAGATGCTTCTTCCACAAAACTTCATAGTTTCTACAACAGAGGGATGCCAAGATCACACTACTCGGAACATAAAAGCAATGGAACATGCCACACTGTAATGTGGTACGTAAATCAGTCTTGCAATCGCATCAGATGAGCACTTAACTTTCAAGGTACAACCAGGATGAAGACGACACAACACTGACCCCCCAAAACCTACATTTCATTCAGGGAGTAAACTACATTTCATTTCAGTTCTATGCAGCAATTCTCACTCTCCGTGACACGATTTTCACGCTGGAATAACAGGTGCACATGTCGATTTTACAACCACTAGCAACCTGTTCGCCTGGGGAGAATAACATGCTCTGAACCAAATGGACTAGAACTGGGACTTGTCAAGGCTATCGAAGCAGGGATGCTCCATTGCAACTTTGGACCTCCTGGTTGGTGTCGGAGCTGAATGGTCATTGTCGGAGGCTTCATTAGTACCCGAATCCTCTGCCACATAAGAAGCCATCTCTGTGCAAAGGAATTGAATAAGCATGTTCAGTTAAACGTGCAAACATGTAGGACATCGACGAAAACATGTAGGACTTGAAAGATACGAAATGACCATTGATAACGTAAAACTAGAGGGCTGCTGGGCAGTAATTGGTACTGACAAAGTCCCAAAATTATAAAAGATGTTATGTTTTACAAAAGTAAATCAAGCATGCTTTGTACCACGTTATGTACTGCAACAAGTAACATATGCACAAAGATTGCATAAATACGCAAACTAGCCCTTGAACAGAAGTCAGATAATATACACTGATAATGGGTTGGATTCAAATGGGTTCCTTTAAACACTCCATATTTTGGCTACAGTTAAATATAAATAGAAATTGCACAAATACTGTATATACTCCTTTCTAGTAGTTGCTGAGATATCATGGAGCAATCTTGGCCAGCAACTCCTCGAGAAGGGAGGGGCAACTGCTCTTGAGATGCTGGAAGCCATCGCTTGCCATTACAGCTGTCAGATTGCCAGGTGACTTCAGAAACTTGAAGCATGCCTCCTTTAAACCATGGCAACCATGCTGCTCGGCCAGGACTAGTGTAGTCGCCACCAAGCTTGAGTCAATGTAACTTCTTAGTATGCCCTCACAGATCACCTTTAGCCTCTCCATATCGTACTTGTCGGCTGCCACCAGCAGATGCTGTGCCATAACCATTTTTTCCCCCTCTTCTATTTCAGGCAATGAGTCATTGTATAAGAAATGAAGAAAAACCTTGAACACCTTTGCTTCCATGTCATCGATTTGTACATGAGTTGAAACAATCTCTTTCATGGGGCCAAAAAGCTCAGCCCGGAAAACCGGCGACCGAGCAGCGAGCATGATCCTGTGAGCCGTGAATTGCTCGCCACCAACTTCAACAGTCACGTCCCCACCGACATTGTTAGCCAAGATGGCACCAAGATGACAGTGTAAGTCTGATGGTGGCACAAAGAAAGACTCCTCCGTTGTAGTTTCTGTGCAGATCTCTGTAATGATGGTGACATCGCATCTGACCCTGAAACTGTCACCATTGAGGTACGAAGATTCCAAGACATCCCTTTCGATGAAATCAACATAACCCCTTGCTCTACAGGTGCTGGAGAAAGTGCCGTACACCTCGCTGCTTCGTGTGTAAGCTGGTACAGGCTCTCCGCTCTGGTCAAGCAGGCTCAGTTTAAAACGTACCTTGATGTCACCGGCAGGAGGAGGATTGTCAAGATAAAGATCCACGCACATACAATTGGCGCTCCCGTCCTTGTGACCATCAGGGAACCATCTGATACACCAGCTATGCCCTCCGACCTCGAACGTGCTGGATTTGATGCGCTCGCCGACGCCGAGTACTCCTTTGATCTGGGAGTAGCCCTCGACCTTGAGCACGTGCCATCCGGTCTCCGTCCTGGCGCAAATAGTCGACGACGTGCCACAGCCAGCGGCGGCGGCGGACGCAGACAGAGGCGGCGGCATCTTTTAGTTTCCAAAGCTCCAGAGACTCCTAATAGACAGATAAACAGAACAGAGTACGTTTGATTTGCAGCTCACCCTCGTTGGCAAACTGGGGCTGGGTTTTTATAGTGAGATGGTAATGGCTGCATTCACACACGGCCGTCGTTCACACGATTACACGAGCGGTAACTGAGGAGACGCGACGGTTGGCCTTCCTTTGGCTGGGCAGTTCCGCGGGCGATCGATGGATGATTACCTGTTTTGTTCCACGTGGACGCAACTTGAACTCCACGTGGTAGCTAGCAGCAGGTTGTGGCGGTCTGAGACGAAGTTCGGCGGCGGATATGAGCCGTGAGGCAGGGCAGCAGCTAGGGAGGGAGGCGACGGCGTGAAGAAGAACAGGCGGATCGATCCGATCCCCTGGCGGCTGGACTTCTCTTCCAGTTCCTGTTATTTTTTCCTTTTTCAAACCCAAGTGGACAACGGATTTTTTTTTTTTTTTGGGAGAATCAAGTGGGCAATGGATGACCTATCGTATGCCTTAGGCCCAGAGTGGTTTGGCCCGGGCATAGAGGCCCGTGTGAATTTCGGGTCAGGCGCAGGCCACAAGGAAGGAACAGCCTGTTCGGCTGGACTGGACTGGCTGGGCTGGTGACCGTTACACACATTTCTACTGTAGCAACAGTAGATACCAGCCTCCCAGCCCAGCCAAAACCAAGCAACCGAACAGGGTGGAAGCATCAACAGCGAATAGAATAGGCCCATACTTAAGCTATCTAAGGGGCAGAGCAAGAAAGAGTGAAAGGCTATGCTTTGTCAAAATAAGAGAAAAAAAATAGAGAGAGAAAAACCAGTGCTGGTATTTTTCCCTCAAAAAAAAAAAACCTGTGTTGGTATTTCCTTGGAACTTTTCCCTCTGTTTTCATTAAAAGGATCAAACCAATTTTGCAAGGGAATGCAGGAACGGAAACAACAAAAAGAAGCATAGAGGATTGGGTCCACAGCAAGAACGTAGAGTATCGCCCATCAATACTACCACATTTAGCTGAGACAGCAAATCTATCCAATCTAGCAGAATGGATCTTTCTTTTTGCTACGATCGTAATCAGTCAGTAATTCTTCATGTAATAGTCAACATACTGATGTTCAAAGCCCTTAAATCTTCTTTTGTAGGATCTCTCTTTTTTTTTCCCTTAAATCTTCTTTGGTTTTCGAATTGCCATGGTAGTACTTGTCTAGAATTTAGGCCCTGTTTGGATCCACCTTTCAAACTTTTCGACTAAACATATAAAAAGGGTAAGCAATAGATAAAAAAGGCAAGAAAAGTCCAAAAGCCAGAGGTATTAGCCAATGATCCAAACAAATACCTTCTAAAAATAGTTGGCTAAAACTTTAGTTGGCTAAAATTAGCCGGCTAGAGGATCCAAACAGGGCCTTAGTTCTGTTGTATTATATATTGCAAGATTTTTTTTTATGGATGCTGATTTGTTATTTGTTATGGTCATAGAGCTGATCCCTATGCATTTTATTTTCGAATTGCTAGTTCAATAATATCCGAATGGAAGCTCAAATTATGCACAATATATAATGCATGCGCTCTGATTCCATTTCTTTACATTTATTTAAAACCAATCCCAAAAATTAGGGGTCAAATTTGAAGCATCTCTCTTTTTTCTATAAAATATTCTTTGATTTTTGAATTGTCATGGTGCTTGTTAAGACTGGAACTCCGCTCTATTGATGTTATATATTTGCAAGAGCTTCTTTTTATGGATGCTGACAGATCAATGGCATTCTCAATCTGCCAACATGTGGTAGCTAGTTTAGTGTTTGTTGACCTGTATGTTGGTATGGTTGCTGTGTATAGTTTACATGTGGTATTCGATTGGTCTCAGACATTCGATTCACGGGGACAGCGAAAACGAAAAACAACCCCGCGTCGCCTCCCTCGGCGACTCGGGGGCGATCTCGCCGCGCCGCCACTACCACCTCCTCGTCTCCTCTCACCCTGCCGCCGCCTGAGTCTTTGCTGCCGGCACAACCCGCGTGGAGGGCGAGGACGGCGGCGGCGGGGTCTCCGGTGCCTGCGCCCCCATCTCCTACCCTCTCAACTCAAGATCTAGATGGGGATTGGGGATTTGTGGAGGAGATCGTGCTGCCTGTAATGCAAATCGTGGTGGAGGTCAGCAATGGAGAGGACGACGCCGGCCACTGCGGGGCAAGTTGCCTCGCGAATCGCCGGCAGCGCCGTCGCGGAGCTATGCGTGGTAACCCGGCGGCGAGCCGGACGGGCACGAGGCCGCGACTAAGGCGGCGCAGTTGGGGTTCGTTCATGCTGGAGAGCCGATTGGATCCATATACTAGTGATGTTGTCAGGGACACGACGATGGCGTGTCGTGGTTATTGCGCCGGATCTGCAGTGGTGGCCGTGTATCCATTGCCAAGAGGAGAATACGGTTGCAGCGTTTAAGTTCTCCAACCTCAAGTTTCGCATTTGTGTGGCAGGTCATTTTGATCTCATCAGCTTTTGCACCTTGTATCATTTTGGTGGTCGAGATGGTGACACAATGGAGCAGGCTTGGCGGACTTTGCAGTGACGATGTCTATGGTGGCTAGATCTCGTTGTTCGGGAGAGGCCAGTAATACCATGGCCATGGTGGTTTGCCAGTTTGGCCAACTTGTTGCCATTGCTATGTCAAGGTGACCGACTCCGGTATCTGGGTACACTAAATTGCAAGCAGAGCTTCTGTTCATCGACGGGGAAGTCATTCAATGTTGGTAAATGATGCAGCGAAAGCGTCGCGCGGTGCGCGGGGAGATGTTCCATCTTCGCATGATCCGACAGACATCCTTGTGCATGATGATAAATCGTGCAACGAAAGTACCGCGTATGTGCGCGGGGAGGTGCTATACCTCTGCACAACCTTGCCTGACGGAGTTCGAAGGTATGCCTAAGTGTTGTTTAAGCAGCGACAAATATTTTCGGCAAAGAAGATTGAGTCTTTCTGACTACTTCGGAGGATGAAGATATAGCTGCAACAATAGTGATTAATTGACACCATAGGATTTTGGTGGTGCTGAGCTAGATGATACAGTGTTCATTGTTTTTAGGTGTTTTTAGGCTGCTTTGTAGTAGCTCACCTTGGTGTGTGACATGTAAAGGCTAAATGTACCGTTGTTGTGCAGAGGCCGGAACATTATTTCACCTCGAAATAAAAGCTTCCTTTATCTAAAATGTTGGTATGGTTGCCATGCCTTTTATTTTCGAACCGCTAGTTCAATAATAGATACCCAATCGGAAGCTCAAGTTATGCACATAGTGCATGCGCACTGATTCCATTTGGTTTCATAACCAAAAAGCATCGATCGACGTATCGTGGTGCTTTCCTGGAAGCAACTTGCTAACGTACACAAAATCAGAGGGTGATTAAGTCTCTCTACCACTTGAACTGAGCTGCCCTCGTGACGGTGTGATCCAATGCACAGCTTGCTAAATTTTGTTAGCCCTCTGAACACCATCACCGCAGCACAATCTCTCAAACAACAAACAATTAATGGGCGGGATAGTCGTCGTCGGGGCGTCATGCCTCCGGCTACTCGCCGTCGCCGCCACCGCCGCGGCAGCGGCGGAGTGAGGTCATAGTATCTTCCTACATCGTGCACGTCCACCAGGCGCACGCGCCGCCACCACGGTTGACCGCGTCAAGGCAGCGACTGCACGCCACCCGCGCGTACGCCGGCTTCCTCCGCGACAACCTCCCCGATCGACCACCTGCTGCGGCGTCCCAAGCCGAGGCTACTCTACTTGTACTCGCAACGCCGCGACGGGCAACGCGGCGCGCCTGACGCGGCGCCAGGCCGCGCACCTGGCGTGCCTGCCGTCCGTGCTCGCCGTCGTCCCGGGCGGGGAGCAGCTGCTGCACACCACCCGCTCGATGAAATTCCTCCGCCTGTACACGCTGTACGGCCTCTTCCCGGCGGCGAAGGGCGGCGCGTCGGACGTCGTGATCGGCGTATCGACAGCGGCGTCTACCAAGGACCGCGCCTCGTTCGCTGCAAACGGACACCTGCCGCCGCCCCCGAGCACATTCCGCGGCGGCTGCGTCGCGGACGCCGCCGCGTACTGCAACACAAGCTCGTCGGCGTCAAGTTCTTCTACAAGGGCTACGAGGCCAAGCACCGCCGCCCGTTCAGCGAGGCAGAGAAGTCGCCGATCGACACCACGGGACACGGCACGCACGTCGCCTCCATCGCCGCCGGGTCCGAGGTCAGGGGCGCCTCCTTCTTCACCTACGGCAAAGGCAACGCCGTCGGCGCCGCCCCCGGGGCGCGCATCGATCGCCTCCTACAAGGTCTGCTGGAGCGTGGCGCACACTTGCACTGACTCCGACATGCTCGCCGCGCGTTCGACGAGTGTCGAGGTTTTAGGGCATCGATAGATTTTAACTAGGAGCGAAGGAACCAAGAATACGATGGTGAAAGCGAGACACAAGATTTAGACAGGTTCGGGCCTCTCGGAGGATAATAACCCTACGTCCTGTATGGGGTGGTGTATATTTTGTATGTGTTTAAGATAGAGCCCCTGCCCGCCTTATATAGTCGGGGGTACAGGGTTACATGGTTAGAGTCCTAGTCGGTTACAACATGGAAATACTTGGAGTACAAGGCAAGAAGCCTTTTCTATCTTGCCGAGTAGTAGAACCTTCCATCTTGCGTCATGGGCTACTCGGTCTCTTCTGAGCTGGTCCGACTACCCCTGTCAGGTTATTTGGCCATTTTAGTCTTGAGGGTACCCGGGGGTCATGGTAACGACAGTAGCCCCCAAGTGCTTTTTGATTGATCCTGATTGCTTCCCGACTAGTCTTCTCTCCATGCAGAAAGTGATCTCAAATGATATTGAGAAATAAAAAAGGACTTGACCTGAATCAAGTTAAATAATCTTGAGATACCTGGCCTCAGGTGGACCAAGGTTAAAAGGGCCTTGAATTAGGCATATTATCAGTGAACACCCAATCCTGAATGATGTAAAAATTGGATGAATGCTTGTAAAAGCAACAGTAAATGCCGAGTAACAGCAGTGGTCAACTCTCAGAGTTGATTAAGTCCATACATGAGAATGTAAATAAAGTCAGCATCCGAGTCTGTCGGCTAGGGCTTATGAGCATACTATGTAGATAGTACCCAACTGACTGAGTCGGCCTAGGCAGAAAAGCATGCCTACAAAATTAAAAAATAATGAATGCACGATCAGTGCATCATACTGATGTAGCCCCCGAGTTGGTGTGTAATTCGTAGAATTGTACAGAAACTCAAAATGAGCCTGAATCAAGAAATACGATCTCAATCCATCTGAATGAATGCACGAACAGTGCATCATACTGATGTAGCCTCCGAATTACTGTGTAATTCGTAGAATTGTACAGAAACTCAAAATGAGCCTGAATCAAGAAATACGATCTCAATCCGTCTGAATGAATGCACGAACAGTGCATCATACTGATGTAGCCCCCGAGTTACTGTGTAATTCGTAGAATTGTACAGAAACTCTAAGTGAGCCTGAATCAAGAAATACGATCCTGATCCGAGTAAGTGTTGGCGGTCGTTAAACCATGTTTTGACCGCCACCCTACCGGTAAATAAATACATAACACCAAGATTTTGTGCATAGTAGTTAGGAATAACACTACTCCACAGGTTTTGGTGAATATTTGGATGCAGGAGTGAATAATGGAGAAAAGTGGGCCCAGCCAGGGAAATTCCCTGGCCGGCCGGCCCCACCCTAGGCCGGCCGGCCCCACCTGGTGGCCACAGGCCCCAGGCTTCCTCCAGTGGGCTGGAAAATAATCTTCAACGCATAATTCAAGCCCAGCCCGGCAGAATTCCACCGACATTCTAGAAGGTGGGCCATTTGGGCCTTTACTTGGCCCTCACTTCAATTCTGCCGACCCCAGCAAGGAACCGACCTTCAGACCGCCTTCAGGGAGTGATCTGGAGCGTCCAGGAGCAAGTCGGTGGCAAACCGCCACAGGGACGGCCGGCCGGCCACCCCCCTAGGCCGGCCGGCCGACTTTGGCGCCACCGCCTCTCCAGCTTCGGCCAGGGTGCTCCCACCGCCTTCACAAGCTATAAATTGGACCCCTCGGCCTCCGAAGCAACTCGCACCATCACACTTCATCCAAGTGTTCATTAGTTTAGTTGAGTAGTAGCTTTGGGAGTTAGAGTAGAGTAGAGTAGAGTGAGAGCTCTCTCGGGCTTCCGGAGTATTCTCGGAGTTCGGTATAGTTCTTTGTATCTTACTCTTGAGATATTATTTTATTTATTATATAATTAGTTTTATCTTTATTTATTTATTTTAGTAGTTCTTTTCTATTTAGTTTATTTATTCGTTAAGTAAGTGCTCGTAGAAGTCTTGTTGTGGGATTCGTGATTGTTGGAATAGCAAGTACGAGAGAGTGCCGTCGTCGGAGATGATGTCGTGTGAAATCTGTGCTTGTTCATTCTTAGATAGGACTGCTCCGTTGATCAAGAGTAGCTCCTCTAGGCGGGTTGTAAGCGTGGCGCTTAGATCTTGGTCTATGCACGTTTGGCACCCAACCCCACGGAGGATGGTAGCCGCGAGTGTATGTGACAACTGCACCGGTCTCTGTAATCCACCACGTCCGGGTTGGACTCAGCAGGGTCTTAATTATAGCATACGATTCCCTAGGTTTGAACTAGCATCATCGGTTGACCTAGCACGTGTGTGCCCCGAAACGACATGACTTGTATGTGTATGAGCTTAACTAGAGTAAATAACCTTTGTAGAATTGTCTGCTAGAAAAGTAAATAATAGATAAACATACAGGTAGCCTTAACTCTATCTCGTTGCTCTCCCAAATGTATACTACGATTTATTTTATTACCTTGGATTTGAGGATGTGTGTGCCACCCATATCTATCATGCCTATCTTACCCCCGTCTCAAGTATAGTTGATACATTATTTCTTTCTCCAAATTATCCAATGCATAGCTATTATTCAGCTTTCTTTTGCTCTACTTCCCTGCGGAAATATAAATACGATAACCCTGGAATACTCCAAGGTGAAATGCTACAATGGTGATCCGTGCGCTTGCGGAATTAATGAATTTAATTTTATCGCATAAGAACCGCCAACAAGCATTTCTGGCGCCGTTGCCGGGGAAGTAGCAGCTAGGAACTGAATAAATGCATTGAAGTTTGTGAGAAGAATAATTATCACTTACTTTTGCGGGCTTACCCTTGTCCTGGTTTTTCTTCTTGTGAAAATTTGAAACAGGACTGTGCATGACTGGTTTCGACCTACCAGAAAACTTCCACTCAGATCCAGAGCAGTTCTTGAGGAAAGTTCAAGCAAAACTCACTAAACAGATCCGCAAGAACGCTCTAGCTCTCGAGTCGTCTCCTCCACCGGTTGTCAGGGCCTCCTCAACAAACAACATCATGGCCGACCCCGTTGTTGAGAAGACGATCAATGACTATGGGCAGACTCAAAAGAGAAATCCGAGTGATTTAAAGTAAAACAAGCTTGACTGATGATACAGCCGAGTAAAATTATGGAACTCACGCAAGTAAGTCCATATGGACTAGCCCCCGAGTCTGTGGATAATCAAAATGATTATGGGCAGACTCAAATCAGAGGCTGTAATCAGAAGCTGACCGCGTCCGTCGGAGATCCGAGTCATTCATCCTTATCCGCAGAGTCACATGACTATTGTGTTTGTTTTGTCTGAAACCAAAAGGTGGAATCAAACAGTCGCTTTTCAGTCCGGAAGCCAAAGCGTCAGGAATCTCACAGCCTTCCAGACGTTTCTGCTTCTTCTTTATAAGTAGCAACATCTTCCTCAAGTGTATCGCACATCTCCTCTTTCACCACACCATGGCTGGCAAAAAGGTTTCCAAGCGCAACACCGCAGCAGGTTCGTCCTCAGCGATGGCGAACGCTCCTCCTCCTCCGGCTGCTCCCGTGGCACCAGCAGCACCTGCTCCTGTTCCAGTTCCCGTGCCTCTTGATCTAGTCGCCGTCCATGAGGAGCCGCCGCTCGCTGTCGTTCCTCCTCCTCCGGCAACCCTAGCTGCCGGAGTTGATTGCCATTTAGTCCGGAGAAGAAGATGAAGGTGGACCACGCCACAGGTATCTTCCTGGGCGCAACGATCTGCTGGCAAAGTCGACCTGTGTTGCTCACAGGACCCGCAGCCGTCGCGGATAGTGGACATCGCATCTGAGCGATTGAAGGAGCTAGAGCTAGCAAACTCCGCCTGAGTCTCCATGTGTCGCATTATGTATTCATCTTTGTCGTTAGTTTGCATCGTCACCACCGAGTGACTTGTCGTGTCTGCATTGTAACTCATTTTGTTTCAGTGGAATAAAGAGACTCTGAATTTCCATTACTGAGTCAAGTAGATTCCAACTGATTTGACCGAGTAATTGAGCATATTAACTCAAAGACTCTCTAGGCCGAGTGGATTTCAATTGACTTATCAGATAAGGATAAGTTACCACATTCTGGCCAAGTAACCAAGCCGAGTGAATTCTAGGGCGCCAAATTTCCCGCCCACTTCGCAACCCTAACTGCGTGCCGTACCGAGGAAGTCAAACGGTTAGAGAAATCTGGGCCGTAGACATATCGCCTCATCATCTGATCCGTTCATCTCATTTCCAATTGCGAATAAAAGGCAACTCCAGCCGCAGCCGCGGATCATTCCGCCCTCATCGCTGCAGCCTTGATTTACCAAATTCCTAACCTCCTCCCTTTCATCACGCAAATGGCCGACGAGGGGAGATCTGGAGAGGTGACGGCAACCGCCGGTGATGAGATCCGGGTCTTCGACGCCTCAGCGGGCGCCAGTTCTAGCAGGAGCGGTCTGTTGCGGAGATAGCTACCGCAAGTCAATGGCCGCTCGTAATCGCTCAAGATGCCGGCGAGGGAGAAGAAGCTAACCCATGGCTGACCTCCCAATCTTCCGAGGCAAGATTGGAATATTTGGTGAAGATGAGTTGGTTGCCCAAGAGGGAGATCATCGGGTGGCGCCCAGCACTCGGAGAGAGATTCCCCTCGCCAGGCCCAGGTGAAATTGTTGTTTTCGAGTCTTTCTTCCGTCGAGGCCTTGGATTACCTACTCATAGATTCCTTAGATCGCTGCTCAGTTTTTACAAAATCCAATTGACGGATTTAAACCCTAACGGGATTTTGCATCTGTCGATGTTTATTACTCTCTGCGAGTCATATCTCGGGATCGAACCTCATTTCGATCTGTTCCGAGAGCTTTTCTTCTTGAAGCCTCAGCAATCGGCCGACAACCCCCAACTCATTGGAGGCGCCGGCATCCAACTTCGGAGGAAAAGGCCGTATTTTGATTATGATTTGAAGACCTCCAATAAAGGATGGCACGCCGAGTGGTTTTACTGCGCCAATGTTCTTCTGGCTCTGCCAAAGTTCGAGAATAAATTCCCTGTGTATGAAGATGTTTGGAAGAGTAGACCAAACAGAACAATGGCTGCCGAGATCAGGGAGTTGCTGGGGATGATTTCTGCCTTGAAGGTGCCGAGTAAAGGTGTCATCGGGTCGTCTTTGGCTCTGAATTTCTGTCTTAGGAAATTTCAGCCCTTGAAAGCCAGAGACTTCCCAACTTGGGTTTGGAGAGGTCCGAGAGACCCTAACCAAGAACCTATTCCCGGTGGGTATGAAGAGGTCAGGCGTTTCTGAGTCATGGTTCCAAAACATGACTTCTTTTCTTCGAGGTGTTCGGTTACTATCTTCAAGCCTGACAGATCCCTCCAATGGTTTGGATATTGGAGGGACGACCCTCGTCCTGCGGTAAACACATTTCCCTTCCTTTGTAAATAATTATTTTCAGCCGAATATCCGACTAACAGCTTAACTTGTTCTTGCAGAATCTTGACAGGTTTCGCAGCCCTGGTCCCGACCCTCCAGTAATCACAACGACAATCTGCGGGCTCTCCCTGTTAGAGAACAGGATGTCCATTTGGCGGATGATGTAGAACTCTCTGATGCCGAGCTCGAGGCCATGTTCCAAGGCCTATATGGGACGATGCTGAAGAAGTTGCTGTCGGTGATGAGGAGGAAGACGACCCCTTGGCGACTGACAATGAAGATGAAGAAGACTCCCAAAGTGAGGCGGCACCCTCATCACCCCCTCCGGCTGGTGAGTCACTATTTCATCGTGAAAGGCGGAGTAAAGCCAATCAAGATCGTGACGCTCACCGATTAGGTTTGGAACATGCTGCAGGTGGCGCATCTAGCAATCAACAGATGCCTGACAGAACCGCAACATCAAAGCGTAAGCGAGATGTTGTAGTCCTTTCAAGCTCTGATGAAGGAGAGGAGCGAGCAAGTGCAGATGGTTCCGAGCCTCCGCCCGAGAAGCCGACTGACTCGAAATACAAAAGGGCTAAGAGGACCAAGGCTCGGGTGCGTCATCCTTCTCTCGCTGCTCGAATTTCTAGACAGGTACTAGTTTTTAGTCAAAAATTTTCCCTTTTCATCGTCTTTATTGCTGGTAGTGACCAAATCTTATCCTTTCAGAGCTCGCAATCTGAGCCCCTTACTCAGGAGCGAGTCAACCCTACCCATGATGACAACGTCATCAACCCTGAAGCTGAAGTTGCCAACAAGAGCCCTGAAGCTGAGCCGACGAATGCTGATCCTGATGTTGCTGACACTGTTCAGTCTGCGCCGACAGTCGTGGCCGACGTATCGGGCGAACCTGTGCCATCTCCGAGTGAAGTTCAGCCGAAAAAGCGTGCTAAGCCCCTGAAACGGATCAGGGTTTCTGACGAGTAAGCATTGATCTTCTTTGACAATTCAATCGAGTTGCCTGTTTTGATTCATTCTAACTTGGTTTCCGCTATCAGCCTTCCTTCAGACGATATCCCAGTAACTCCTGTTGAAAATCCTCCTTTGATTGCTGAGGGAGGTGGTGATGGTGGAGCGGATGCGCCAGTGATGACAGCTGAAGACACAAACCTGGAGGAAACGGGAGGCAGCAACATGGAATCTGATCCAGCTGCTCACCGAGTTGCCGAGTCGCAGGCTTTAGTGCCCCATCGTCTTGAGGTTGCTGCCTCGGAAGACGCCGAGTCATCGCGGGCGGCCATGGAGACTCAGATGATGAGTCGGGAGGACCCGATGGAAAATCAGCCTCCATGTCAAGACAGCACCCTTTCTCCTGACGCTGCTGAGGTAATTGAAGAACTGCCAGCTCCGATTCTGGAATTCAACCCTACTCGGTTTGAATTTCAGCAGAGAAAGCAGCAAACCGGCGAGTTTTCTTTTGAGTTTGCTGGTAAGAAGGTGGCGATCAATGAGCCCCAGGAAGAGGAGGAGTTTGCCTCGGTCGAGAACCAGCTGTACGACATGATTGAAGTTCAACAGGTAAACCTTTTCATCACTCATCTCAACTCCTTGGGTTAGATACTGAATGCTCTTCTTTCAAAAAATAATTTCTAAGAGTCGGGAGAAGACCGAGTTCTTAAATGTCCTGAAGTCTGCTGCTGACTCACTCCACGGCGAACTTGCTAACAAGAGTCAAGTGATCAGTTCCCAGAAAGCAGAACTAAAAGACCTGAAGGCAAAGCTAGCATCTGTCCAGAGGGAGAAGGCAGAACTCGAGCAAGTCATCTCGAGTAAGTCCCTTTGGTGTTTCTAGCCTCTATCTTTATTGTTCCTTCAAGCTTTGTTGATTTATTGTTTCCTATACTTTTGCAGCTCAACCCAAGGTGACCCAAGAAGACCTGGATGAGCTGGATATCCTTAGGAGGAATGCTCCTGTGCCGAGGGACAAGTTAGCCCAAGTGACTACTGAAGCAGCCGAGAAGGAGAAGGCTTTGGGAGTTGTTACTCGGTAGAAGGAATTCTTGGAAGCAAACCTAGCTCAGATGAAGACTGACTCGGCTGCCCTTCCTGCCGAGAAAGAAACCGTCGAGCGTGAGCATCTCTTTTCCTTGTGTTTCCTAATCGTAGTGCTTCAGTCGCCGACTTTGCCCTTAACAGCTGTCTGATTGTTTTTCAGAGGAACTTCAGCAAGTGAAGACCGAGAACGCTGCCTTGCACGAGAGTTCTCGTTCGGTGCTGCAATATGTGTGGCCTGCGCCGGACGAGATGCCGACGGGTCCGATGTCTGCTGTGCTTGCTCAAGTTCCCGAGACCATAAGGCGCACTGCAAGCAACTAGCAGAGACGGCTTCTCCGCACACCTTGAGCGTCGTCAAGTCCCGTTACCCGAGGATTGATCTGCAAAGCTACCAGAGTGGGTTTGCCAAAGGGACGACAGCCGAGAGGGTGACCGAGTTGGGTGACCGAGTTGATGAATGAAGCTGGTGACTGTGGCGAAGAGCTGACAAAGGATCTTTCTCTGTCACCATAGTTACTTTTCCCTGTAATGTTCCTGAAAACAGTAGAAAATAGTCGAGTAGTTACTTAGAGCTAGAAGTATTTACTCTGCCGTTGGCAAGTTGTAAAACAAGTCAACTTATGGATTGGTTCTGAAAACTGATGATCATCTTATGTTTATGCACTCTGGGCTGTTCCTGTTCATAGGAGTTAGCGCAGTCAGAGTTTCACAATCAGAGTAACCATAGTGTTCAGAGACCGTACTAATGTGAATTGCATGAGTTGTGAGTGTTTGTCAAGTGAGCTTCCTTAGACTGTTTTCAGAGACCAGTTGTCGCCTTATGTTTATGCACTCTCGATGGGAGCTTCACAATCAGGGCCGACAAGGCTTACTTAGTCGTCAGGAAGTACTCAAGATGGTTACTCATAAGTATTAGTTATAGCCCCCTGGCTCTGTGGCGAGTAAATGACTTAATCGGGCACAGAGTCAGAAGATGAACAAGATAACTGAAAAAGTTGTATTTTATTCATATGGGGACAAAATGTAGGGTACATGATAATTGATAAAAAAGCTAAACATAAAAACGACATAGCTGGGAGATATTGTGGGTGTGAGGGAGCAGGTTCCCGTTCTCGCGGCGCAGCTTGTAGGATCCTGGCTGACTGACTTCATGGACGATGTAAGGTCCTTCCCAGGTAGGCGGCAGTTTGTGCTGGCCCTCGGTGGACTACTCTTTTGAGGACGAGGTCGCCGACTACGAAAGCTCGGTCTTTGACGCATCGCTGGTGATAGCGTCTTAGTTTCTGTTGGTACAACGCTGACTTTCTCGCCGCATCATCTCTCAACTCTTCTAGCTGGTAGACCAGAAAGAAGGGTGATTGCCCCATTGGGCGAGTAGGTGTGGTCCTGAGTGCCCAGAGCACAGAAGGAAGCTCATCAATCCACTTAGTTGCATAGGATTTGAGTCGGTTGTACAAGCGAGGTTTGAGTCCTTGGAGGACCATACCATTGGCTCGTTCGACTTGGCCATTGCTTTCTGGATGGTAAGTGGAGGCATGGCATAGCTTGATGCCAATATCTGCGCAAAACGCATCGAACTCTTTGTTCTTGAAGTTAGTGCCATTGTCGGTGATGATTCTGTTTGGGACGCCAAATCGGAATATCTGATAAATTCTATAGTCCGAGAGGCGCTTAGATCTCGTAGCGGCACTGCTTCAATCCACTTGGTAAATTTGTCCACCATGACGAGGAGATGAGTAAACCCTCCTCGAGCTTTTTTCAGGGGACCGACCATGTCGAGCCCCCAGACGGCGAATGGCCACATGGGGGGTATGGTCTGTAGTGCTTGAGCTGGCATGTGAATCTACCGGGCATAGAACTGACAGCCGTCGCACTTCCGGACAATGTGCATGGCGTCAGTGATGGCGGTGGGCCAATAAAACCCTTGCCGATATGCCTTTCCGACTATGGAACGTGATGCTGTGTGATTGCCGCATACGCCCGAGTGAATGTCCTGGAGAATCTGCTGGCCATCCTTCCGAATAACGCATTTCATGTAAACGCCGAGGCCTTCAGTGTCTTTTCTATCGGCGCTCTTTCGGAGTAGCTCACCGTTGACCACCTTGTACGACTTACTCTTTCTGAAGAGGGTTTCGTTGTCCTCCTTCTTCTCGGGGTGTTTACCGTGTAAGATAAAGTCAACAAACGGCTGGCGCCAGTCTTCTTCTTCCAGGTTCTCGGGGCTGTCAACAACCATGGCTTCTTGGGCGTCAGGTTGTGGCTGCAGCGGTTCTGTTGTTGCAGGGACGTCTGTGTCCTTCTTGATGGAGGATTGGGTGATGACTTCTACAAACACCCCGGGGGGAACGATCTCTCACCCGGAGCCCATATTGGCCAATCTGTCAGCTTTCTTCTTATGGTCGCGGTTGATGTGGACATAGTCCAGCCCCGCAAACTTGTCTTCATACTTGCCGACTGCCTGGACGTAGGCGACCATGTCCTGATGTAGACATGACCACTCTCTTTTGAGCTGTTTGATGACGAGGAGGGAATCCCCCCGGACCTCTAGGTGTTGGATGCCTAAAGATGCGGCAATGCGTAACCGATGTAGGACAGCTTCATATTCTGCTGCGTTGTTGGACACCTTAAAGGGCAGTTGGAGAGCGTAGCTCAACTCGTCTCCTCTCGGGGAGACAAACACGATCCCGGCTCCACCGCCCGATAGTTGTAGAGAGCCATCAAAGTACATGACCCACTCTTCGTAGTTCTCGGGCTTGGATGGGACTTGCGTCTCGGTGTACTCGGCCACAAAATCAGCAAGAGCCATTCCTTTAATGGCTGACTGGGGCTTGAACGTGAGGTCATAAGCGCTCAGCTCAATGGCCCACTTGGCGATCTTGCCGGTTGACTGTTTATTACGAAGAACACCTCCCACGCCGTGAGATGTGATCATTATAATCGGGTGATCTTGGAAGTAGTGAATCAGCTTCCGGGAAGCCATCAGCAGCCCGTAGGTGATCTTCTGGACGTGAGAATACCTGACCTTTGAGTCGGACAGGACTTCGCTGACGAAGTAAACCGGTCGTTGTACCTTCTGGATTTGGCCGGCTTCTTCTCTTTCGACTACGAGAGCTGCGCTCACCACATGAGTGGTTGCGGCGACGTAGAGTAGTAAAGGCTCATGTGGATCTGGCGGGACTAGTATCGGAGGGGAGCTCAGAAATTCTTTTAGCTGAACGAAGGAATTCTGAGCTTCTTCATCCCAGACGAACATGTCCTGCTTCTTGAGGAGCTTAAAGAATGGCAGGCCTCTCTCGCCGAGTCGCAAGATGAATCGACTGAGTGCTGCCATGCACCTGGAGAGCTTTTGGACGTCCTTTCGGCATTCTGGGGTTGGCATCTTCAGAATTGTCTGAACCTTTTCGGGATTAGCCTCGATACAGCGGTGGGTAAGGAAATAGCCGAGTAGTTTGCCGGATGGGACTCCAAAAACGCACTTGTCGGGGTTGAGCTTCATCTTGAATTTTCGCAAGCACTCGAACGTGGCTCGGATATCTTCGATGAGGTCTTCCTGGTCTCTTGTCTTGATTACTACGTCGTCGATATAAGCCTCGACTTTCCGCTTCGCAAGAAGTTTATCTAGACATTTCTGGATGCAACGCTGGTAAGTTTCCGCTGCATTCTTGAGGCCGAAAGGCATTGTTAGATAACAATAAGCGCCGAACGGAGTTATAAAAGACGCTTTGATACAGTCCTCCTCCTTGAGTCAGATCTGGTGATAACCGGAGTAACAATTAAGGAAACTTAATAATTGGCAACCAGCGGTGGAGTCTACAACTTGATCTATCCTAGGGAGCCCGAATACATCTTTCGGGCAAAACCTATTAAGATCTGTGTAATCAACGCACATACGCCATTGCTTATTCTTCTTTCTAACTAAGACAGGATTAGTGAGCCAGTTGGGGTGGTACACCTCCTTGATGAAACCGGCTGCTAAAAGCTTGGTGACGTCAGTCCTGATCGCCTCCCTCCGATCTGGGGTGAAGCGCCGCAGACGTTGCTTGATGGGCTTGGCTTTCGGGTCGACATGTAGAGCGTGCTCAGCAATATCCCTGGGAACTCCTGGCATATCGGAGGGTTTCCAAGCGAATATGTCCTTGTTTTCCCTCAGGAAATTGACGAGCGCGAGTTCCTATTTGGGGTCCAGGGTGGTCCCGATGTTCGCCGTCTTGGAGGGCTCACTCGGGTCGAGCATCATCTTCTTGGACTCAGGGTCGACAGGTTTCACGCTGGCCTTAGAGGTCTTCTTTGTCGGGACGGAGTCATCTTTGTCGTCTTCTGTTACTTCGAGAGTGAGCATGGACTTGCCGTGTTCCGCCTCCGGGATTTTGGCCAAGTGCAGGCTCTCGGTTTCGCAGGCGTATGACAGCTTAAGGTCCGCCCGTAAGGTTATCACGCCACGGGGGGCTGGCATCTTCAGAACTAGGTAAGTGTAGTTCGGAATAGCCATAAACTTGGCCAACCCTGGCCTGCCGATGATGGCGTGGTAAGCTGACTCAAAGTCGGCCACCTGGAAGCACACGTACTCCTTTCTGAAGTTGTCGGGCCCGCCAAACTGAACGAGCAGAGTGATCTGGCCGAGAGGTAGGGCTGACATGCCAGGAATAATCCTGTGGAATGGGGAATTACTCGGCTGGATATGCGACCTCGGGATCTTCATGTCGTCGAGTGTCTTGACGAACAAAATGTCAAGAGCACTCCCTGCGTCGATGAAAACTTTACTTAGCCTGACATTATCGATGATCGGCGAGAGGATCAAAGGATATCTGCCCAGCTTGGGGATGTAGTCAGGGTGATCTCTTCGGTCGAAGGTTATTGGAACTTTGGACCATCGGAGATACTGAGGAGCATCCACAGAGACTGTGTTAACAGCTCTGCTAGTCAGCTTCTGCTTTCTCTTGGACTCGTAGGCGTCTGGACCGCCAAAGATGTGGAGGACAGACTTGGCTTCTACGTAACCGTCCTGGTCATCGTCGTCCTTTGGTTTGGGGTCCTCTTCCTTCTTCTTGTTGGTGTATGTCATTAGGCCTTTGAGCTTCATGCAGTTGTGGAGTTTGTGCAAGCTGTTCGGCCCGCCATGGAATATGCATGGCTCGTTGAGGAGCTGCTCGTAGTTGGTGGGTTCTCTCGGGCCGCGCAACTGTTTGCGGAACTTGGACTTGTCGGCCAAGGCGACTAGGTCGTCACTCTTGCGTTTCTTGTCCTTCGAAAGGGAGCTCTCGGGCTTGTCGGACTTGCCTTTGCCATCCTGCCGGCGACGATAAGAGTCTCTGTCGCGTTCTGCGCAAAGTTCGTTACCGGCGGCAAACGAGTCGGCTAAAGCCAGCATCTCCCTGACGGAGCTGGGATAGTTCCGACCCATCTCGTGGAGGAGTGATTTGTCGGTACACCCTTCGATGAAGGCCGAGATAACCTCTGACTCGGTTATGCTCGGGATCTCGTTTTTCTTCTGAGAAAATCGTTGAATGAAGTCCCTCAGCGATTCGCCCTCCTTTTGTTTGACCTGTTTCAGGTCTCTGCTCTTTGCTGGCCTTTTCGGGCTGTCGGCCTGTAGGTATCAATCACGACTCGGCACAGTTCATCCCAGGAGTTGATAGACTCGGGTGGGAGGTTGGAGAACCAACGCCGGAGTGGTGGTGAAAGCATTATGGGGAGGTAACATGCCATGACGGCTCTGTCTCCTAGCCGGGTTAGCTGTTCCGTCGTACTTCTCAACGCCAGGCAAGCGCTTTGACTCGGGGAACCGAGCTGAATTATGGAGCCGGCGAGTGAGGGCTCGGAGGCCGTCGACGCCTGTCAGATCATCAGGATTGTCATCCTCCCTCCGACGATCTTGGTCATGTCGGGGGCGGCGCTGGTCCTCATCTCGTCGACGGGGAGAGTCATCATTACGACGAGGGGGGGTGCACTGCCGCACGTCCCGGTCGATGTCGTGTTGTCAGTCGTTGTGGCGCCGATCATCTTCTCGGCGACGGTCGTGGTGACGATCGTCTTGGTCGTGATGCCGGTCGTCGCAGTGGCGGTCGAGATGTCGATCATCTCGGTCGCGGCGCCGGTTATCGCGATGGTGATCGTCGTTCTGCCGGCCGCGCTCTTGACACTGTTCTTCTCGTGGAGGTGTCCGCCTTAGTGGGGAACGCCTCGGCGGGGAGTGCCCTCGGGGTGAAGGGGATCTTCCGTGAGAACGGCGAGGCGATGGGGATCCAACGCCAAAGCGATCCCAGTCATCTCGGCGGGCGCGGTCTCGGTCTTCAGACCTCTGGCGGCGGATGTTGTTGATGTCTTCTCGAGCATCGAAGCCGGGTCGAGCTATCACCTGGCGGTCGAGACTCGGCCGGGGAGGTGCGTCGACTGCTGCTGGTGTGGGTTGGTGAGCGCGGCCATTATTCGGATGGTCTTGATGCCTTCGTCTCCAATTTGAAGAGGAAGAACTTGTCGTCCGAGAGAAAGATTGACTCTTCAGCAGGGCCGCAGCTTCGGCGTAGTTCTTGGCCCTATTGATGAGGGGGGTCAAGATCGCCGGTGTGATGTTGGGGTCGCGCATGGCTACCTCAACCTCTTCGAGGATAGTTCTGTTGGCCACCATGTTTTGCTCCGGGGTCCGATAGGCTTGATGGCCGTTGAAGTTGACAAAGAGGATGCGCTGGGGGTCGCGCGCCCTTGCTTTGTCCCTTCTTCGGTATGGCCGAGTGGTGTGGTAGGCGTCTTCCTCTTAGCCTTCAGGCACGGTGGGCAGCACCCCACGGTGGCCTTGCTGAGCGCGTCTCTCGGCCGCCGCCGATGACTCGGCGAGTTGTCGGTTGTCTGTTGCCGCTGCGGCTGCCGCCGCAGCAACTGCTTCTGCCGCCCTGGTCGCTGCAGGTGCGTGAGCGGATGCAGCGACGTTGGTCGCCTGAAGAGGCGGCTGGATCTGGGTTGAGGAGGTGGTGGCACCTCGTCGCCGACTTGTCCGTTCTCCTCAGGCAGGCCGTCAATGACAGCGAAGCACTCGTACGGTATTGGCGACGAGGAGCTCTCCGAGCTGTAACCAGGGTCGCCTTCTTGATCTAGGATCTGGTACAGGGAGTCCCAGTCCGAGGTGTTGGGGTCGTTGGAGTGCTCGCTCTGGAGGCAAGCCACCAGATTGAACGAGTCGTCTCCTTCGGCCGCCGGCAGGTTCTGTATCATTCTTCGAAAGGCGTCAGCAGAATTGCTCAAACCGAAAGGAAACGTACCGTATCGCTGGGCCGGGTAGTAGGTCAGACTCGGCAAATCGGATCTGAAGGAGACGTTCCTGTAGGCCGCCCGGATCTCGGCAGGTGCCGGGTCCGAGCGGGAGCTGATCCGCAGGCCGGAGAGGCCGGACTCCAACTCGGCGAGAGAGGAGTCCGACTCGGCCTCGACCCGAGAACTCGGAAGGTTCACGGGGGCGAGGTTGCCGGTGCTGTCGGCGACAAACTCCAGGCTGCCGAAACTAAGCCGGGCACCCGGAGCGAAGCTGTTGATGAAGCGGTCCATCATACTCGACGAACAGGATTCCGACGCTCCCCCTACCTGGTGCGCCACTGTCGAGGTTTTAGGGCCTCGATAGATTTTAACTAGGGGCGAAGGAACCAAGAATACGATGGTGAAAGCGAGACACAAGGTTTAGACAGGTTCGGGCCTCCCGGAGGATAATAACCCTACGTCCTGTATGGGGTGGTGTATATTTTGTGTGTGTTTGATATAGAGCCCCTGCCCGCCTTATATAGTCCGGGGTACAGGGTTACATGGTTAGAGTCCTAGTCGGTTACAACATGGAAATACTTGGAGTACAAGGCAAGAAGCCTTTTCTATCCTGCCGAGTAGTAGAACCTTCCATCTTGCGTCATGGGCTATTTGGTCTCTTCTGGGCTGGTCCGACTACCCCTGTCAGGTTATTCGGTCCTTTTAGTCTTGAGGGTACCCGGGGGTCATGGTAACGACAACGAGGCCATCGCAGATGGCGTCCAGGTCATCTCCGTCTCGTTCGGGGCGGCGAACGGGACCAAGGCGCCGGAGTTTCACAACGACACGTTGGCGATGGCCTCGTTCAGAGCCGTCCGGAACGGCATCGTCGTCTCGGCCTCGGCCGGGAACGAGGGTCCTGGCGTGTCTACCGTCAAGAACATTGCGCCGTGGCTCATCACCGTCGGCGCGTCAACCATCAAGCGGCACTACCCAGCTTCCCTCGTCCTCGGTGACGGGAGCAGCTGCACTGGATCTTCACTCAATGTTGGACCGCCACTAGGTGAAGCGAAGGTGCCGCTAATCTATGGGGAAGTGCACTGGGAAGCTAGACCCGAGTAAGGTTACCGGCCGGGAAGATTGTTGTGTGCGACCCTAGCAAGAAGGGGAAGGTAGTACAGGCAGAGAGAGTTAGACTAGCTAGCTGGGGGCACTGGAGTAATCCTCACAAGTCCAAAGGAGGACGGCGAGCAAACCGATCGACTCCACTCCTCACATCATACCTGCCATATCTGTCACATATTCCGACTACCTCATGATTTACAGGTACATTCAAAGCTCTGGTGCGTCCACCACAGCAATCATCAAGTTCGAAGGCACCGTCATCAATGAAGACCCTCCGCCGCCTCGGGTGGCGTCGTACTGTAGTCGTGGTCCCAGCCTCCATCTGTCGGAAATCCTGAAGCCGGATTTCACTGCTCCGGGCGTGGCCATTCTGGCGGCGTGGACCGGTGAGGCACCGCGTGTGATGTTGAAAACCGATACAAGGCGGGTGCAGTTCAATATCCTCTCCGGAACCTCCGCGGCGTGCCCACACGTGAGCGGCATAGCTGCGTTGCTCCGGCAGGTGCAGCCGCGGTCAAGTCCGCCCGCCCTGATGACCACTGCGTACAACATGGATTTCTCCGGCAAGGTCATCAAGGACTTGGCCACCGGCAAGGCGTCCACTCCGTTCGTGCGCGGGGCCGGGCATGTGGAACCCAACGGTGCCATGGACCCGGGCCTGGTGTACGACGCCAATGCCGATGACTATATCTCCTTCCTTTGCGGACTCGGGTACACTACAAAGCGGATCACCCTCTTCACTAATGATGGCTCGGTGACAGACTGTTAGAATTAGAGATAAGATTGCATTGTATCAACCGTGTAACTCTAGATAGAATAGAATCAGGTCTAGATGGAATAGAATCAGGTTTATGTTGTAACCGTGTGGAACTTGACTTGCACGTCAAGATGTATCGGCCAACCACCGTGATCGGTTTGTTGTACAAGCTACGGCGAGGGCGTTTCTCGTCTATATATAACACGCAGGCGGGTACGGACGAGGTACCACGCTTCAATCCATCTTATATGGTAATCAGAGCCATCTTCCTCGCAACATCCATCCATGGCGACGTCCTCCAACTCGACCATGTCCACCCCGTCCCTCTCTCTGACCTATCCGGTCACGGAGAAGCTCGCTCGCAACAATTTTCTGCTGTGGAAGGCTCAAGTGCTATCTGCTTTGCGTGGTGCGCAGCTAGCAGACCATCTCGACGGCAAGGTGGAGTTTCCATCTAAGACCGTCTCCGTTGTCGATGATGACAAGAAGACGAAGGAAGTCCCCAACCCGGCTTATGCCGCGATGGTGGCTCAGGAACAGCAGGTTCTCAGCTACCTGCTGTCCTCTCTCTCGCGGGATATCCTCCTGCAGGTGGCGGCGTTCACATCCCCGGCCAAGGTCTGGGAGCACATCGAGGGGATGTTCTCCTCTCAATCCCGTGCTCGCGTGATCAACACGCGGATGGCGCTGGCGACGACCCAGAAGGGCAACTTGCCTGTCGGCGAATACGTCGGCAAGATGAAGGCCTTGGCAGACGAGATGGCGTCTGCCGGGAAGAAGCTCGAGGACGAGGAACTTGTTTCCTATGTTCTCGCAGGACTGGACGCCGAGTCGCCGACTTTGATCCGGTGGTGTCCGCTGTGGCAGCTCGCGTCGAGCCCATCTCGATGTCGGAGCTGTACGCACAGCTCGTCGGGTTCGAGCAGCGCGTCGAACTCCGCAATGGTGGCGGCTCGTCCTCAGCACTCGCCGCAACCAGAGGTGGCCGTGGTGGCGCTCTGCGCGGCCGCGGCGGCCAGGGCCAGGGCCGTGGCAACACTGGTGGTGGCCCAGGCCAGAATCGTACCTACAACAACAATCGTGGCAACGGCAACCAGAAGGAGATCAAGTGTCAGTTGTGCGGCTGGAAAGGGCACACCGTGCTCAAGTGCTACAAGCGCTTCGACCGCTCGTACAATGGAGAAGAAAGGACTGCTGCCTCGGCATCAACCTCCTACGGCGTCGACACCAACTGGCTGATCGACTCCGGCGCGACGGATCATGTCACCAGCGAGCTGGACAAACTTGCTGTGCGTGACAAGTACATGGGCAGCGATCAAGTTCATACGGCAAACGGGACAGGTATGCGAATTAATCATATTGGTCATGCTACTATACGCACGCCTACCCGTGATTTAAATCTCAAAAACATTCTGCATGTTCCTGCTGCTAGCAAAAGCTTAGTTTCCATTCATCGTTTTGCCTATGATAATCAAGTTTACTTTGAGCTTTACCCTTGGCATTTTTTGATTAAGGACCTGGCAACGAAGAGAACCCTCCATCACGGCAGGTGTGAAGGAGGCCTGTACCCCTTGAAGTCTTTCCCGAGTAGGCAAGCCCTTGGTGTCATCAAGCCCTCATCGTCGAGATGGCACAGTCGTTTAGGTCATCCTTCTTCAGTTATAGTTCAGCGTGTCCTTAGTCAAAATAAACTTCCAGTCTCTGGCAGTAGTACTTGTGATTCAGTGTGTGATGCATGTCAAAAGGGAAAGAGTCATCAATTGCCATACCCCAAGTCTAGCAGTGTGTCTAAACTTCCTCTTGAACTTGTTTTCTCCGATGTATGGGGGCATGCTCCCGAATCTGTTGGAAGACAAAGTTATTATGTGAGCTTTATTGATGATTTTAGCAAGTTCACTTGGATTTATCTGCTCAAACACAAGTCTGAAGTTTTTCAAAAATTTCGTGACTTCCAAAATCTTGTTGAAAGGTTGTTTGATAGAAAAATTATTGCCATGCAAACTGATTGGGGGGGTGAATATCAAAAGCTCAATTCCTTTTTCCAGCGCATAGGCATATCTCATCATGTGTCATGCCCTCATGCACACCAACAAAATGGCTCCGCTGAACGCAAGCACCGTCACATTGTTGAGGTTGGCTTGTCTTTGCTTGCTCATGCATCCATGCCCTTGAAATTTTGGGATGAAGCTTTTCTCACTGCCACGTATCTTATCAATCGCACACCGAGGAAAGTCATTGATTATCTCACTCCACTAGAGAAGCTTTTTGGTGAAAAACTGAACTACCTTGCCCTTCGTACCTTTGGCTGTGCGTGTTGGCCCAACTTGCGTCCATACAACAATCATAAACTCCAATTTCGCTCTACCAAGTGTGTGTTTCTTGGTTATAGTAACTTGCATAAAGGTTTTAAATGCTTGGATGTTTCTGCTGGCCGCGTTTACATCTCTAGAGATGTTGTCTTTGACGAGAACGATTTTCCATTCGCTCACATGCATCCTAATGCCGGTGCACGTCTACGTGCTGATATTGCCTTACTACCTCCAACACTCCAACTACCATCACATATTGATCATGGGGGCGCAAGTGTAGTATCTGATCAATCTGTGATTAATTCTCATACTTCAGAATTACCAGAAAGTTTTGCTGCAGATCATGGTACAGAAAGTGCAGGTCATACTGAAGAAATCAGCGCTCCTGGACGTTACCTCGTACGTCACGAAGAGGATCCGGCTTCGGATCGGGTGCAGATTCTGGCGCCTCCAGGCGCGTCCTCGTCTGTGGTCCAGTTGCCTCGGGAGACCGACACAGCAGGAGGGATCCCGGCTTCCACTGAGGCGGTGCCACGCGGCCCAGGCGGGGTCGCGGATCCAGGCGCCGCTCCTGCGGCAGACACGTCGCGGCTGCTGGCTGGCCCAAGCAGCCCAGCGCGCAATATCCCGGCGCGCGCTACCTCGGACGCGCAGGGCGTTGCACCCGGTGCTGACCCTGGTGTGCTGGGCTCCTCTGTGCAGCCAGCCCCAGCAGCAACAAGCTCTCGCCCAGTCACCAGATTGCAACACGGTATATCGAAACCCAAAGTTTACACCGATGGTACAATCAGATATGCAAATCTTGTTACTACTGACGAGCCTAACACTTTGAGAGCAGCACTCGATGATAGCAACTGGAAACGTGCTATGGATACAGAGTTCTTGGCTCTTCAGAAAAATCAAACATGGCGGCTAGTTCCACCTAAGAAGGGAAGTAATATCATCGACTGTAAATGGGTATACAAGGTTAAAAAGAGAGCTGATGGTTCAATTGATAGATACAAAGCTAGATTGGTAGCTAAAGGTTTTAAGCAAAGATATGGCATTGATTATGAGGACACATTTAGTCCTGTAGTTAAGGCTGCTACAATTCGTCTTGTATTGTCTGTTGCAGTATCACAGGGATGGAGTCTTCGCCAGCTGGATGTTCAGAACGCGTTCCTTCATGGTGTTCTTGAGGAAGAGGTTTATATGAGACAACCACCTGGGTATGAACATAAGACCTTTCCACACTATCTATGCAAGCTTGATAAAGCTTTATATGGACTCAAACAGGCGCCTAGAGCTTGGTATTCTAGATTGAGTGTTAAGCTGCAACAACTTGGTTTTGTTCCCTCTAAAGCAGATACATCATTGTTCTTTTATAATAAAGGGAAGCATAAGATCTTTGTGTTGGTTTATGTTGATGACATAATTGTTGCTAGCTCCTCACTCAGTGCTACAGAGGCTCTTCTGAAGGATCTAGAGAAGGAGTTTGCGCTTAAGGATCTAGGAGATTTGCATTATTTCCTTGGTATTGAAGTTAAGAGGTCCAGTGAAGGATTATTGATGAGTCAAGAAAGGTATGCCACAGATGTTCTTAAGCGTGTTAATATGAGTTTATGCAAGCCTGTTAGCACTCCCTTATCTACAACTGAGAAGCTCTCGGCTAGAGAAGGAGAACTTTTG
This sequence comes from Eragrostis nindensis, assembly GCA_012490785.1. Classification (NCBI taxonomy): domain Eukaryota; kingdom Viridiplantae; phylum Streptophyta; class Magnoliopsida; order Poales; family Poaceae; genus Eragrostis; species Eragrostis nindensis. The sequence continues at coordinate 4,064,348 of JAAXCT010000005.1, read as the reverse complement.
GGGCCAGAAGATTCTACCCGATATAGAAGTGTTGTAGGTGCATTGCAATACTTAACCTTGACACGTCCTGATATTTCATATTCAGTCAATAAAGTTTGTCAGTATTTACATGCTCCTACTACACTACATTGGGCTGCTGTTAAGAGAATTTTGAGGTATCTTAAGGGAACTGTTAAGCTTGGGTTAAAATTCAAGAAGTCAAGGTCTACCTTGGTTAGTGCATTCTCTGATGCAGATTGGGCAGGTTGTCCTGATGATAGAAGATCCACAGGTGGTTTTGCAGTTTACCTTGGTGATAATCTAATATCATGGAGTGCCAGGAAGCAAGCAACGGTGTCGAGATCTAGTACAGAAGCTGAGTACAAGAGTTTAGCTAATGCCACTGCTGAGGTTATGTGGGTACAGAAGTTGCTTGATGAACTTCGCATTCCAAGTCCAATGGCAGCGTGTCTATGGTGTGACAATCTTGGTGCAACTTATTTATCTGCTAATCCTGTGTTTCTGTCGGACCCCATTTCTGGAATCCACGTGCTTACCGTACCAATCCCTGGATCAGTAGTTGGTACACACAAACAAAGTGTTCCATTGCACATACACGCATAATTATTACATCCCATAGGGTTCAGATCATGGTCTTAAGTTACAAACCAGACAGAGGCTAGCATACTAGCCGGATACAACAAACTTAAAGAAAACACTACGGAACACCACAGGCAAACTTGAGCAGACGTCGACCCTACTCGTCATAATCGTCTCCTGCGACTTCTTCTTCTTCTTCCTCTGAAGGGGTAACAGCAAGAATGAGTACATAAGGTACTCAGCAAGCCCTATACTACTCAAGGGTATAAATACATGCATATTCGGTTTTAGCACGGAAGTAGGCCATAATGTTTGTTTGCAGAAAGCGAGTTTTATGCAGGGTTTAGCAATTCAAGAAACATAGATAAAAACAGGAGTTTTGATTGTCATATTTTAGTTGATTGGCCCTGGGGGAGAATAATCCATCCCGCCAGTTCCCAAGTTTTAGTTGGGCCTTCGGACCACAATGGCCTTACCGACCCGGCACACTTGCCATTATTTCCAAAACACGGGCGTCTAATACACCCACTCACTCGTCAAGGATTAAAAGGGGTGGCTAATCAATGTGATCTCATAACATAATGTGTCATATGCCGTGACAACGTCCAATCGATTGAATTTTACACTCTGCAGAGGTTGTACACTTTTCCCACAGGTTATGCACTCTTGCGCGAGAGAGCAACACAACGCTTCGGCCATCTTCTCCGAGTAGTCCCGCAAGCTCACCACGGAGGGTTAGGGGCTTAAGATAAGGATTAAGCACGACACTGCGGTCATAAATGTGCGGGGATTTCACTCCCAAATAGCCGGCAACGGGCGTTCAGTACCCGATGTGTTTCCCCTAACCAGTCCGCTGCCACTACCGGCCACCAGGTGATAATTACTTGCAGAAGTACCAAGAAGGTAAGACAAAGTCCTGCCCAAGACAGGTTCTATGGTTGTACGAGAAATCATTATGTTTACAGTCACAAGAACCGGTCCTTATGCGGCCAGGGCGAGCACCAACATTTCCACATAAGGTGGACTATCACACAAGCATCAACTTCACTACTTGGCCTCGCCCTCGATCCATACCCATCCCATGCTCATCACCATCACCTAACACCAGTTGTACTACTCCCAATCCCATATAGTACACACACCACCAAACTCATTTAACGCATTTATAAAAGTAAGTATGTGTGTAAAGGTGTAGCAATGTAGAAACATTGCGAGGGGTCCTAAGCATGTATACTAGTATCAAGGTAATTACACTATCATTTAATTAAGCCTAAACGATAGTGTACCCTATGGTTATCAAGGCGACGGTAAACAAGGGGTAATCAAGGACTAGATATTTATGCCTAAATAATTTGCATCAATATCACTAAGCAAGTAGGATAATAGCTACTCAAGCAGTAAAATAACAATTAATGCATAATAATTAAGATGGCCACATAGGTGCATTGCCAAAAATAATAGGATCAATCATGATCAAGGAGAAATAGAGCTTGCCTTCAAAGTTCGGGTCTGAATCCTCCTCGTATCCCTCGTCCTCGGGGTCGTCCTCGTGCTCCTCGTAGTCTACACGTATCAACGCCAAAAAAATAAATACTAATGCGTAAACAAAATAAATCAAATAAACCAAATACGAATCAAATGAAATAAGAGAGAGATATCCGAGGACAATATTGACTGCAGGGAGCTAAGAGGAGATGAACGGAACGAGAATCGTCGAAAACGGAGTTAGAACGATGAAGATATGGCTTAATGAAGGTTAGAGGGGGTAATTATGGCGGAAAAGAGTGTAAACGATGTTTAGATATTTTTCTGGAGTAACCAAGGGTAGGATTGGGTTCTATGAATTATTTCCTATTTTCTGGTATTTTTGGGGATTTTTCCTATATTGGAAAAGGTTCGAAATAGGCTTCTGTGTACACTAAGCTGGGTGGCTTTAGCAGTTTGCTTGGTGTGTGGCTGACGGTTGGGGCCCGCGGTGGACCGGGCCCACGTGGCAGCGTGTGTGCGTGCGGTCCAGTGGACCGAGTGCAGGCGCGTGTGGGGCGCGCGTGCTGGCGTGGCGGGGCGACGTGGCGCGCGCGGATTGGTGGCGGCGAGGCGCGCGGCGGCGTGCGGCTGTGAGCGGCGGGGGCTTGCCGGAGAGCTCGCCGCCGGCGGCTGTAGGGCTCGGGGGACGGCGAGGAGTCGCCGTGGAGGTGGCTTGTGGCGTGGCGCAGCTGGGCGGCAGGTCGCGCAGGCGCGCGGATGGGCGAAGCGGCGGCGACAAGTCGCCGGAGTTGGAGCGGCGGCGGCGCGTCGGTGAACTCGCGATGTAGGGTAGCTCGTGGTGTTTTTGCTAGTGCGGAGGGTGTGCGCGAGGGTGGTGAGTGTGTGCGGCAGCACGTCGTCGACAAACTCGTGACGACGGCGGCTGGCGATGAGCGGAGGTGGCGGCGATGGGCGGCGCTCGGCATTCGCGTTGCCGCGGGCCGGGGCACGGTGGAGCGAGGCTTGGGGAAGGTAGAGGAGCTCTCGGTGGTCGCGTTGGGCTAGGAGGCGGAGAGAGAGGGGGCTCGCCGGAGGGAATCTGCTCGGCGGCCGGACTTGGGGAAGAAAGGGGAAAATGGGAAATTGGGCGGCGATGGAGGGGGAAGCTCACCGTGGAGCGGTTGTGGGAGCGCGGTGGTTTGCGGCGGAGCTCGAGGGGGTTTATATAGGAGTGGGGGTGCTCAACGTGGCCGGAACGGCGGCCATGCCGCTCGGCGCATGCGCGCATGCGCGCTCGAGTGCCTGGCGCGGCGTCGGGCCTCGGAACGTGAAGCGCGGCGCGGTGCGGTTGTCGGGGTGATGATGCGGGGGACAAGCAGCGTCCGCGGCAGAGGCGAAGTGACGGCTCGGCGGAGATGCGCGACGGCCAGTCGGCGACAAGGCGGCTCGGCGGGAGCAGGCGGCAAAGCGGCACGCGGGCGCGAGCTTTAGAGGCGGGGGCGCGTCGTCGAGTGGCTGGCGGGGATGCGCGACGCGACGGGGCGAGTCGGGGCGCGTCGGCGTGGTGCTGCGGGCAGGCGGCGCTCGCCACGCGGCGCGAGAAGGCTGCGGCGCGGCGCGAGGTGGACGACGCCGTCGTCCGCGCGGGCCGGGGCCGGGCTGGGCTGGACGCGGCCGGGCCGGGAGAAAGGAAGAAAGGACGCGCGGCCCAGCGGGAGAGAAAGAAAAGAGATGGGCCGGGAGAAATCGGCCCAGGAGAGGAGAGGGAGAAGGAAATTGTTTAAACAATTACCCTTCGCAGGAAATCGAATAAAATCCAAATCAAATCCAAATCGGTTCAAATAAATTCGAATAAAATTTGTAAAATCAAGGTTTTAGCTAGCAATCATGTTAGCAAGTTCCATTTTTAATTCCTATTTCATAAATTCCCTTTTTCTTATATTCTTGAGCTTAACAAGGCTTGAACTTTGTTTTCAAAAAAAATCTAAATTGAATCCTAAAATCTACGAAATTTTCCGGAAGTGATTTTTATTAATCGGTTGTTAAAATTTGGGATGTGACAAACCTACCCCACTTAAAGGGAATCTCGTCCTCGAGATTCGGTTGGTTCCTCGAAAAGGTATGGAAACTCCTTCTTGAGATCTTCTTCTCGTTCCCAGGTAGCTTCTGCTTCGGTGTGATTGCTCCACTGTACTCTGCAGAATCTTACTGCGGTTCTCCTCGTCTGTCGCGTTACGACATCCAGAATTTTAATGGGTAGCTCTTGATATCTGAGATCTGGTTGTAAGTCCATAGTCTCCACTGGTACTTGATGATCAGGTACTCTGAGGCACTTCTTCAGTTGTGACACGTGGAACACAGGGTGTACATCGGATAGCTCTTCTGGCAGTTTTAGCCGATAGGCTACAGCTCCAATCTTCTTGAGAACTTCAAAAGGTCCGATGTATCGAGGGGCTAACTTGCCTCGAATTTGGAAACGTCTAGTCCCGCGTATCGGAGATACCTTCAAATACACATAGTCTCCTTTGTCAAAGGTGAGGTCTCTTCGACGCTTGTCGGCATAACTCTTTTGTCGGCTCTGTGCTACCTTTAGCGTTTCTCTGATCGCTGCAACTCGCTCTTCGGCGTCTTTGATTATAGCAGGGCCGAAGAAAGAGCGTTCTCCAACCTCTGACCACATCAACGGGGTTCTGCATTTCCTGCCGTAGAGTGCTTCAAAGGGCGACATTTGTAAGCTGGCTTGATAACTGTTGTTGTAGGAGAACTCGGCAAACGAGAGACTTTTCTCCCAATCCTTTCCGTATGTCAACACGCAGGCTCGAAGCATGTCTTCCAATATCTGGTTTACTCTTTCTGTCTGTCCATCAGTCTGCGGGTGGTATGCTGAACTGAAATCCAACCTGGTTCCAAGAAGGGCATGTAGGCTTTTCCAGAATTTGGAGGTAAATTGGGTACCTCGATCAGTTATAATTCTGCTAGGTACTCCATGGTACTTCAGAATATTGTCAACATACAGCTGTGCGTATTTATCTCCAGCATAGGCATTCTTTACAGCTACGAAGTGAGCTACTTTGGTTAATCGGTCAACCACGACCCATATTGAATCATTTCCCTTCTTTGTTCGTGGCAATCCCACGATGAAATCCATTGTAATCTCATCCCATTTCCACACTGGAATATGTAAAGGTTGCAGTAGTCCTGCCGGTCTCTTGTGTTCTGCCTTAACTCTTCTGCAGGTGTCACAGTATGCGACAAATTCTGCGATATCTCTCTTCATGCCTATCCACCAATATTTCTGTTTTAGATCTTGGTACATCTTCGTTGTCCCTGGGTGGATTGAATAAGCAGAATTGTGGGCTTCATCCATAATGAGCTTTCTCAATTCTTCCTCGTTCGGTATGCAGATCCGGTCTTCATACCAAAGAGTTTCTTGGTCATCCACTCGGAATCCTGGGGCTTTGTTTACTCCCATGAGTTCCTTGATTTCTTGCAGTTTCGGATCTTTTGCTTGAGCTTCTCGGATGCGACTTTCCAATGTTGGTTGTACACACAAGGTAAAAACTTGTCCTGGTGTGGTAATATGCAGATTCAACCCTTCCATTTCTTTTGCCAACCTTGGGCTCACTTTTCTTGCTCTTGGACTCTTGCTATAAGCTTTGCGACTCAAAGCGTCGGCCACTACATTGGCTTTTCCTGGGTGATACTGAACATCAAGGTTATAGTCCTTGATCAGCTCTAACCATCTTCTCTGTCTCAGGTTCAGTTCTGGTTGAGTGAAGATATATTTCAAACTCTTATGATCAGTGAAAATCTTGCATTTATTACCAATAAGGTAATGTCTCCATATCTTGAGGGCATGCACTACGGCTGCTAATTCCAGATCATGAGTCGGGTAATTCTGCTCATGAACCTTCAGCTGTCTTGACGCATAAGCAACAACTCGATCATCTTGCATCAATACACAACCAAGTCCTTGTCGGGACGCATCACAATATACCACAAAATCTTTGTGGATATCCGGTAGTATAAGTACTGGGGCTGTTGTGAGGCTCGATTTCAGTCTCCGGAAACTATCTTCACATTGTTTTGTCCATTGAAACTTCTTCTCTTTCTTGGTCAATTCCGTCATTGGCTTGGCTACCTTCGAGAATCCTTCTATGAATCTTCTGTAGTAACCAGCTAATCCAAGAAAACTTCTGACTTCTGATGCATTGGTAGGTTGCTTCCAGTTGATAACTGCTTCGACTTTTGAGGGATCGACCGCTACTCCTTCTGCAGTGATGATATGTCCAAGGAAAGCGACTTCTTGTAACCAGAATTCGCACTTGTCAAACTTTGCATAGAGTTCATGCTCTCTTAATCTTCCCAAAACCAATCTTAGATGTTCTTCATGTTCAGCTGCACTCTTCGAGTAGATAAGTATGTCGTCTATGAAGACAACAACAAACTTGTCCAATTCTTCCATGAAAATCTTGTTCATCAGATTCATGAAGTATGCTGGGGCATTGGTTAATCCAAATGGCATAACTGTAAACTCATACTGGCCATAGCGGGTCACAAACGCTGTCTTCATGATGTCACAATGTCGGATTTTCAGCTGATAATATCCTGACCTTAGGTCAATCTTGGAGAAGTACTTGGCTCCTTTCAGCTGATCGAAAAGATCGTCGATCCTGGGTAGCGGGTACTTGTTCTTGATGGTGACTTCATTCAATGACCGATAGTCAATGCACATTCTCAGGCTTCCGTCTTTCTTCTTTACAAAGAGAACTGGGGCTCCCCAAGGTGATGAACTTGGGCGGATAAATCCTTTTTCTTGTAATTCTCTAATCTGTTCCTTTAGTTCGGCCAATTCATTGGCAGCCATCCGATATGGTCTCTTGGCTATTGGGTTTGCTCCAGGGATCAGGTTGATCAAGAACTCGACATCTCGATCTGGTGGCATTCCTGGCAACTCTTCTGGAAACACATCTAGGTATTCACATACTACGGGTACTTCTTCTACAGATATGGCTTGAAGATTGCATATCATAGGCTCAGCTGTCAAACGGCGAGGTTGGAATTCTACAGTAACTCCTTTGTGATTGGTGGCAGTAACTTTTTGATCAGCACATGATATATTTCCTTTGTGGCGTGCTAACCAATTCATTCCAAGAATCACATCTATTCCTTCCGATTTCAGCACTACTAGGTTTGCCAAAAATTCTACCCCACTTAAAAGGATTTTAACTCTTTCACAACCAAAAAGACATTTCATGGTAGCTCCAGGGGATTTGGTTAAAAGAGGGGTTTTCAGTAAAACAGTAGGTAATCCATGCTTGGCAACAAACTTTGAAGAAACAAACGAATGCGAAGCTCCAGAATCAAACAAAACTGTGGCAAGTGTTGCATTTACTAAAAACTCACCGATCACAACGTTTGGAGAGTCTTCAGCATCAGCAGCATCGATGTGGTTCACACGTCCTCTTCCATAGCTTGCTGTCTTCTTCTGTTGTCCAGAACCTTGGGGTGCGTTGCGGCTAGCACCTGACCTTGCTGTTGCGGCTCCTGCATTGGCTTGTGATCCTCCAGCATTCTGTAGCAGGGGGCATCGAGCAATCATGTGACCAGGGTCACGGCAATGGAAACAGGCTCGGACTGGTGGCGCTGCTTGGTTGACTGTGCTGGCACTTCTCTGAGGTGCTGAGTTGCTGTTGGAGCGGTGTGACTGAGCAGGCTGCTTTTGTTGCGGTCCAGAATCGGATGAACGATACTGCATTGTTGGCTGGCGGCGCGACTTCTGAGAGTTGTCATACCTTGGCTTCTGGAACCTTTCCTGCTGCTTATACTTCCTAGCTTGAAACTTGCGCTTGCGCTCAGTAGTTAGGTCAGAGCGAGCATCTTCCAGTAGTATGGCTCTATTCATGAGGGTGTTGAAGTCTGGGTAGATATGAGTGACTAACTGGGTCTTCAACTCAGTATGCAGTCCCTTCCTGAAGCGATCCTGCTTCTTCTTGTCAGTGTTGACTTCATCAGGTGCATAGCGTGCTAGCTTCATGAACTTCTTGATGTATTGGTTGACAGTCATAGGTCCTTGCTTTAGTGCACGGAACTCGTCAGCTTTCATTTCCATAATTCCCTCTGGGATATGGTAATCTCTGAAAGCTTGCTGAAATTCCTGCCAGTTGATAGCGCTTGGATCAGCAACTGCTTCACGGTAATTGTCCCACCATTCTCCAGCGGCTCCAATCAGCTGGTGAGAAGCAAGTGTAACTCTTTCTTGATCATTTGCTGCTACGATGTCCAACTTCTTGCTAATGTTTCTCAGCCAATCATCTGCAGCCAAGGGGTCTTCCAATGTACTGTCGAAGACTGGGGGCCTAAGCCTCATGAATTCTCCCATCTTGGTAGGTGGCTGTCCACGATGTTGGTTTGCTGCAATAGCTTGCAGAAGTTGTGTCTGGGCGGCCATCACGTCAGCTAAGGTTGCGGGTGGGTGCGGCAGCTCCTGTTGTTGGTTGTTGTTCCCGTCTTGGTTGTTGTTCCCGTCCTGGTTGTCGTTCACATCTTGGTTGTCGTTCCCGTCTTGGTTGTCTTCTTCATGGTTGTCACTCAGTTCATTTTCACCATGCTGGCTTACTTCTTGCTCAACCCTCCTGTTTCTTCTTTCTGCTTGAGGGGCACGTTCACGTCTGCCACGTTGTCTTCCTCTTACTGGAGCTCTTCCACGTCCTCTGCCCCTTGCAGAACGTTCTGGCTCTTCATTGTTCTGTTCCCTATTCTGGCGAACTTGGCGGTTGTGGATGCGTGCAGATCGCTTTGGCGGCATCCTGTCATTGTTTGGTAGAACTTCAGGTTACTTGATTAGTATAATTACTAAGTTATTATATTCAGTTATAGCGTACTGATCTGAGTTTAAGAGCACACAACATCATTCATGCAAAGATTCAAATAAAACATCGACAACACCATACAAGTCTTAGATTACCATCATAAGATAAGGTACATAGGGGATTAATACAACGTGCTACTGCGATCCTGATACAACTAGGGGATACAACTGATTGCTAAGACTGATAAGCTAACTAGAACTAAGCTAGGGATACAAGTGCACTCCTCAGTGCTCGGCGCCTGGCGAAGCTGTAGTACGTCAGTCGGTAGTGTCCTCCATAGGCTCGAAAGGATCCTCCTCTGGGTCCTCCTCTGTCTCAGTGTCGTCGCTGATGTTGATGTAGCCACTGCACGGGGCGCAAGAACTCTCGGCGGTCGACTGGACAAGCTCCTGGCTGAAAATAGCTCGGGTCACTGGGTCAAGCTTCGGTGCAGAGGGTGGCCACGCAGGGCGTCCCTCGGGAGTCTTGGTGAAAGCTCTCTTCTTGGCCACCTTCCTGATCTTGTATCCGAAGTATCTCAGCTCTGGCTCTGGCTCTGGCATCTGCGTCCCTCGGGCAATGATGTCAAAGGTGTCCTGTGGCAGGTCTGGGACCGCGGGCATCACTGTCTCATACTCCCCGTGGCAGGCAGTGATTCGGACAATCCCACTGGTTGGCTCGATCTTTCCCAAACCCTTGCCTCTCTTGTAGAGGGCGTCCAACTGCTCAACATGTGCCTTGGTCCTGTCACCCATTAGCTTGGACATCCCATCTAGAACTTCCTGATATCCCAACTTGGCATCACTTGCTTCAGCACGCTCCTTCTCCATGGTCTTCTTCAGGAACTCGATCTCGTCTTCTAGGGCTCCCTTTGCACGCTCTGACTGTGCAGCGTAGTAGCGGGAAGCCTCTAACTGTGCCTTCAAGAGGTCAGCCTCATTCCGCGTAGCTAGGTACATCTCTGCCTGGCGCTGGGCTTCTTGCCATTGGTTCCTCCACTGCTGACCACGCTGGATATCCTCCTCCCATAGATCAAGGACGCTCTGGTGGTGGCAATCCAGGGACTGTAGATACAACGCTGTCTCAACCAGACAACTGTCCTTCTCGGTGCGGGTCTCTCCAAAGAGATTCTTCAGGCGGTGCTCCCAGATAGGGTTGTCAGTGTCGTCCGGAGGAAGGTACTTGATGGCGGTGGTTCCTGACTGTCCCATGAGGTGCTCACAAACCTCTATGGCTGCAATCCTGGCTACTGCCTGTATGGCGTCGGCAGATCTGGATCCGAGGGTAGTCTTGGTAAATGCTTCCAGGGGTGGGTCTTCGCCTTCAACATGCACACAGATGTGCGCCATGCAGCGGGGAATTCCATCTTCATCGTACTCCTTCCAGCGGTAGTGGGGCTTCTTGTCAATGTCGAAGTACCAAAGAATACGGGTGAGTGTGGTTGGAAAACCACTCACTTCCTCGGCCCAGGTGTGGGTCCATCCATCTTCATCAACATGGCCTTCTTCGATCTCCATCTGTTTAGAACAAAAGGTGTTAGAGGGAGTTAGTGAAAGATTTTATATAAAACTAGAGCTTTAGGTGAGAATAAAGTGATAGTTTTGTGAAAATAGTTTTTATAGCTAAAAATAAGCTATCCTAAGTCGATGAAATCCTAAGGGTCTCGTCCTACGGTCAAGTATGGCTCTGATACCACTCTGTCGGACCCCATTTCTGGAATCCACGTGCTTACCGTACCAATCCCTGGATCAGTAGTTGGTACACACAAACAAAGTGTTCCATTGCACATACACGCATAATTATTACATCCCATAGGGTTCAGATCATGGTCTTAAGTTACAAACCAGACAGAGGCTAGCATACTAGCCGGATACAACAAACTTAAAGAAAACACTACGGAACACCACAGGCAAACTTGAGCAGACGTCGACCCTACTCGTCATAATCGTCTCCTGCGACTTCTTCTTCTTCTTCCTCTGAAGGGGTAACAGCAAGAATGAGTACATAAGGTACTCAGCAAGCCCTATACTACTCAAGGGTATAAATACATGCATATTCGGTTTTAGCACGGAAGTAGGCCATAATGTTTGTTTGCAGAAAGCGAGTTTTATGCGGGGTTTAGCAATTCAAGAAACATAGATAAAAACAGGAGTTTTGATTGTCATATTTTAGTTGATTGGCCCTGGGGGAGAATAATCCATCCCGCCAGTTCCCAAGTTTTAGTTGGGCCTTCGGACCACAATGGCCTTACCGACCCGGCACACTTGCCATTATTTCCAAAACACGGGCGTCTAATACACCCACTCACTCGTCAAGGATTAAAAGGGGTGGCTAATCAATGTGATCTCATAACATAATGTGTCATATGCCGTGACAACGTCCAATCGATTGAATTTTTACACTCTGCAGAGGTTGTACACTTTTCCCACAGGTTATGCACTCTTGCGCGAGAGAGCAACACAACGCTTCGGCCATCTTCTCCGAGTAGTCCCGCAAGCTCACCACGGAGGGTTAGGGGCTTAAGATAAGGATTAAGCACGACACTGCGGTCATAAATGTGCGGGGATTTCACTCCCAAATAGCCGGCAACGGGCGTTCAGTACCCGATGTGTTTCCCCTAACCAGTCCGCTGCCACTACCGGCCACCAGGTGATAATTACTTGCAGAAGTACCAAGAAGGTAAGACAAAGTCCTGCCCAAGACAGGTTCTATGGTTGTACGAGAAATCATTATGTTTACAGTCACAAGAACCGGTCCTTATGCGGCCAGGGCGAGCACCAACATTTCCACATAAGGTGGACTATCACACAAGCATCAACTTCACTACTTGGCCTCGCCCTCGATCCATACCCATCCCATGCTCATCACCATCACCTAACACCAGTTGTACTACTCCCAATCCCATATAGTACACACACCACCAAACTCATTTAACGCATTTATAAAAGTAAGTATGTGTGTAAAGGTGTAGCAATGTAGAAACATTGCGAGGGGTCCTAAGCATGTATACTAGTATCAAGGTAATTACACTATCATTTAATTAAGCCTAAACGATAGTGTACCCTATGGTTATCAAGGCGACGGTAAACAAGGGGTAATCAAGGACTAGATATTTATGCCTAAATAATTTGCATCAATATCACTAAGCAAGTAGGATAATAGCTACTCAAGCAGTAAAATAACAATTAATGCATAATAATTAAGATGGCCACATAGGTGCATTGCCAAAAATAATAGGATCAATCATGATCAAGGAGAAATAGAGCTTGCCTTCAAAGTTCGGGTCTGAATCCTCCTCGTATCCCTCGTCCTCGGGGTCGTCCTCGTGCTCCTCGTAGTCTACACGTATCAACGCCAAAAAAATAAATACTAATGCGTAAACAAAATAAATCAAATAAACCAAATACGAATCAAATGAAATAAGAGAGAGATATCCGAGGACAATATTGACTGCAGGGAGCTAAGAGGAGATGAACGGAACGAGAATCGTCGAAAACGGAGTTAGAACGATGAAGATATGGCTTAATGAAGGTTAGAGGGGGTAATTATGGCGGAAAAGAGTGTAAACGATGTTTAGATATTTTTCTGGAGTAACCAAGGGTAGGATTGGGTTCTATGAATTATTTCCTATTTTCTGGTATTTTTGGGGATTTTTCCTATATTGGAAAAGGTTCGAAATAGGCTTCTGTGTACACTAAGCTGGGTGGCTTTAGCAGTTTGCTTGGTGTGTGGCTGACGGTTGGGGCCCGCGGTGGACCGGGCCCACGTGGCAGCGTGTGTGCGTGCGGTCCAGTGGACCGAGTGCAGGCGCGTGTGGGGCGCGCGTGCTGGCGTGGCGGGGCGACGTGGCGCGCGCGGATTGGTGGCGGCGAGGCGCGCGGCGGCGTGCGGCTGTGAGCGGCGGGGGCTTGCCGGAGAGCTCGCCGCCGGCGGCTGTAGGGCTCGGGGGACGGCGAGGAGTCGCCGTGGAGGTGGCTTGTGGCGTGGCGCAGCTGGGCGGCAGGTCGCGCAGGCGCGCGGATGGGCGAAGCGGCGGCGACAAGTCGCCGGAGTTGGAGCGGCGGCGGCGCGTCGGTGAACTCGCGATGTAGGGTAGCTCGTGGTGTTTTTGCTAGTGCGGAGGGTGTGCGCGAGGGTGGTGAGTGTGTGCGGCAGCACGTCGTCGACAAACTCGTGACGACGGCGGCTGGCGATGAGCGGAGGTGGCGGCGATGGGCGGCGCTCGGCATTCGCGTTGCCGCGGGCCGGGGCACGGTGGAGCGAGGCTTGGGGAAGGTAGAGGAGCTCTCGGTGGTCGCGTTGGGCTAGGAGGCGGAGAGAGAGGGGGCTCGCCGGAGGGAATCTGCTCGGCGGCCGGACTTGGGGAAGAAAGGGGAAAATGGGAAATTGGGCGGCGATGGAGGGGGAAGCTCACCGTGGAGCGGTTGTGGGAGCGCGGTGGTTTGCGGCGGAGCTCGAGGGGGTTTATATAGGAGTGGGGGTGCTCAACGTGGCCGGAACGGCGGCCATGCCGCTCGGCGCATGCGCGCATGCGCGCTCGAGTGCCTGGCGCGGCGTCGGGCCTCGGAACGTGAAGCGCGGCGCGGTGCGGTTGTCGGGGTGATGATGCGGGGGACAAGCAGCGTCCGCGGCAGAGGCGAAGTGACGGCTCGGCGGAGATGCGCGACGGCCAGTCGGCGACAAGGCGGCTCGGCGGGAGCAGGCGGCAAAGCGGCACGCGGGCGCGAGCTTTAGAGGCGGGGGCGCGTCGTCGAGTGGCTGGCGGGGATGCGCGACGCGACGGGGCGAGTCGGGGCGCGTCGGCGTGGTGCTGCGGGCAGGCGGCGCTCGCCACGCGGCGCGAGAAGGCTGCGGCGCGGCGCGAGGTGGACGACGCCGTCGTCCGCGCGGGCCGGGGCCGGGCTGGGCTGGACGCGGCCGGGCCGGGAGAAAGGAAGAAAGGACGCGCGGCCCAGCGGGAGAGAAAGAAAAGAGATGGGCCGGGAGAAATCGGCCCAGGAGAGGAGAGGGAGAAGGAAATTGTTTAAACAATTACCCTTCGCAGGAAATCGAATAAAATCCAAATCAAATCCAAATCGGTTCAAATAAATTCGAATAAAATTTGTAAAATCAAGGTTTTAGCTAGCAATCATGTTAGCAAGTTCCATTTTTAATTCCTATTTCATAAATTCCCTTTTTCTTATATTCTTGAGCTTAACAAGGTTTGAACTTTGTTTTCAAAAAAAATCTAAATTGAATCCTAAAATCTACGAAATTTTCCGGAAGTGATTTTTATTAATCGGTTGTTAAAATTTGGGATGTGACAGTTTCATGCAAGGACAAAGCACATTGAGGTTGATTATCATTTTGTGAGAGAACGGGTTGCACAAAGGCTGTTGGACATTCGGTTTATTTCTACTAAGGAGCAGATTGCCGATGGGTTCACTAAACCTTTGTCATCGCGGCTGCTGGAGTCCTTTAAGAGCAATCTCAACTTGTCGACGACGTTGTGATTGACGGAGGGTGTTAGAATTAGAGATAAGATTGCATTGTATCAACCGTGTAACTCTAGATAGAATAGAATCAGGTCTAGATGGAATAGAATCAGGTTTATGTTGTAACCGTGTGGAACTTGACTTGCACGTCAAGATGTATCGGCCAACCACCGTGATCGGTTTGTTGTACAAGCTACGGCGAGGGCGTTTCTCGTCTATATATAACACGCAGGCGGGTACGGACGAGGTACCACGCTTCAATCCATCTTATATGCTCGACGCGCAAGATCTCCGTCAGCGACCTCAACTATCCTGCCTTCACGGTGGTGGTTGATCCAGAAAAGGATACGACCACGCAGCGGCGACTGGTGATGAACACTGGGAAGAACTTGGAGGCCACATACAAGGTCAGCATCACGAGGCCGGTCGGCATGCATGTTACCGTGAACCCGCCGGAGCTGCGCGCTTCACCAAGGATCAAAGCAGGATCAAGTATGAGGTCACTTATGAAGAAATAGATGACGAGGATGTGCCCTCGGAGTACACCTTCGGGTCGATCTCATGGAGCGACGGCACGCACAACGTGACCAGCCCCACCATCTCCATCGTCTAGGTGCCAAACGAGGTGGCGTCAATGTAACGTGAGACCATGCGTGATTTCCCTAGTTATGTGTGTCTATTGTCCTAGAAGTTGCAAATAAGCTTTAGTAGTTTCAGCACTCTTCTATCAACTATATGTTTTACACCTGTGGTTACTCAGCTGCGTTCAGTTACTAACTTTCTCAGGACCATTTGGGTTAGATATGCGCCTTGACGTCTTTTTCTTTAGCATTTTAATTTAATAAACGTCTAGAGCTAATTACTGTCTGTCTGGCATCTATTTTGTTGTTTTATATTATTTTTGTCGCCTTCCTGAACTTGTCCTAAAGTACCTGTACATCCTTTGAATGGAATCTATCTAGACTATTTTATTAATAATAACAACGATGGAAAATGGTGAAAAAGCGAAAATATAAGTACAAATTACTCCCTCCTTTCTTAAATTGTTGACGCCATTAACTTTTTGAGTTACGTTTAACCGTTCGTTTTATTCAAAATATTAGCGCAAATATACAAAATTATAAGTTACACTTCAATTTTTTAGTAATAAAATATTTCATAACAAGAGATATTATAATTTTAAAAATATTTTGAATAAGTGGTCAAATATATATAACTTAGAAAGTCAACGACGTCAACATTTTAAAACATACGAAGTATTGCAAAAATCTATCCTTTAATTGTGTACCCCATTATAATAAACAAAAATATCTTGATTCCATCTCCAACTCGTATCATCACGTTATATATATATACTGAAAACAGATACACCTCATGCAATGTTATATACTTGAAAACAGGTACCCTCAATTTTGTCTCCAACCGTCCATCATGTGAAATACCTTAAAAATAATTCCTGGAAAGTTGATAGGAAGTGCTCTCATGTAGACATATATGTTACATTGCATTTTACAAATATAATACAGCATGGACTGACCATGTATGCAGTGATCTATCTTTCTTGTCGGACAAAAGTTTACATTTAGAACCCTGAACAATTAATTTCTTCGCCTGAACCGCCCCAAATAAAATCATAGTTCCGTCAAACTAATGTCCAAGCTGATCATGCTTTATCAATTGGCTCCCTACTTAAGTTAGACTTGTTTCTTTTTGTACAAACCGCATTTTAGTTTCAACATTTGTTAGGATGATAGAAGTCATTGCACCCGATGTTTGAAAAGTATTATTGTAAAACTTTTTGAATATAGTTTGGGGGTAGTAAAAAAATGAACCTGGTTTACTTTAGGGGGTCAACTGAACAAAATGAATTACTGAGAATAATGTAGTAGAATTTTTTCTTTTTGTAAACAGAATATTAGTTTTTTAAAAACCGGTTGATTGGTTTCTACAATTCGGAAAAACAACTGACCCTTTTGATACATTCTAGCTTTTAAATTTTGATCTCTGTTTAGCAGTGAACTTTCCTAGTAACCAGTAATCCTATGGGATATGATCCATCGATTGCGATAAATACTATGTATAGATGACAATATGTATGACTGGTAACGATGTGATGTTCTAATTTACATTATGTAGTACACATAAACGTCTACATGCAACGGCCATATCAGTCTTGACAAATAATGTTTCATCTCAATTACGTGCATTCATATACATAGTCTTTTTCCAGAAATAATCTTCACCATCATATGAACTAGGAAACAATCTTGACTTGGAACTTAACCACACTAGCTAAATAATGGAAAGAAAAATAGTACTGCAACAGTATCCTTTGTTGCTGCCAAAAAAGACTCTAGGACCTTGGGTAACACAGTTCATAACTGTTCTTCAGATGAATCTTCTAAACACGAATAGCCATATGAACCTCTCTGCATCATATCTTGTGTTCGAACAAGGAGACTCTACCCAAAATAACAATCGACACTAGTACCTGTATACATTAAAAAATCGGAAAAACGGTAATCTTGAACTCATGTTTTCGCTGCAAGGTCAGATGCGTTTGGTGCAAGCTTAGCAACTAGCTCGTCAACAAGGGAGGGGCAACTCTTCTTCAGATGTTTATACTCGTCGGTCCGTATTACCTCCTCTAAATTTCCAGGAGACAGAAGATACGTGACGCAAAATTCCCTTAGCCGCTGACAGCTGTGCTGCTCGGCCAATATCAGAGTAGTCGTCACGGTCCTCCTATCAATGCTGGAACAGAGCTTATCCTCACAAATCAACTTCAGCCTCTTCAGGTCGTACCTATCTGCAGCGACGAACAAATGCTGAGCCATTACTGTCTCTTCGTCCTTTACGATTGCAGGAAGCGAATCAGTATACACAAAGTGGAGCAAAGCTTTGAAGACTCTTGGTTCCATGTCACCGATTACCACGCGTTCCGTGGTTTTCTCCTTCATCGGACCAAAGAGCTCTGCCCTGAACACGGACGACCTAGCGGCAAGTACATTCCTGTGTGCCTTGAAAAGCCCGTCGCTTACCTCGAACGTAACATCTGCCCCTTCTCCCGACGAGAGGAGCCAGCCAAGGTTCTTATGCAGTTCGATCGGAGGCACGACGACGAACTGCTTAGTGCTTTTATTAGTGCTGACAACATTGACGACGGTGACATCGCATCTGACGCTGAAACAATCGTCTTTGAGACAGGTTGAAGATTCTTCCAACTCCTTCCTCAAGATGAATTTTGTGAAGCCCCATCCCTCGGAGGCTTGGAAAGTCCGTACCAGGTTATTGTCATTACGGGTGTATTTGGAGTCTGTCGTGCCATCGGGTTTGACCAAGCTGAACTTGTACCGTGCTCTGACTTCGACACTCGAGTAAATATTAGGTTGGAGAAAAAGGGATATGTAATCTTTGCAGTCCTCGTCGTAGCCGTCAGGGTAGTATTCGATATACCAGCTGCGCCCACCAACGTCAAACGCGCTTGACTTGATGTAATCGCCGACGCCGCGTCCCTTGGTTGCCGAGTAGCACTCGATCTTGAGCACGTGCCACCCAGTCGCCGTCTCTGCAACAATGGCTGACTTGCTGCCGCTGCCGGCGGCGGGAGACATCTTGATTGGTGTACTGCTGACAGCTACGAACCGATGCGATGAACAGATGCAAAACGAGAGGGTGATGTTTTGCA
Source organism: Eragrostis nindensis (assembly GCA_012490785.1). NCBI lineage: Eukaryota > Viridiplantae > Streptophyta > Magnoliopsida > Poales > Poaceae > Eragrostis > Eragrostis nindensis. Next base: position 4,046,289 of record JAAXCT010000005.1, on the reverse strand, counting down.
GGCTGGTTTGATGCTCTTGGCTTGATCAAAAAATTTCTAAGATCTGTATGAGTCGTAGAGATACTTTTAGAGGCAAATCTTTTGCCGTCTGCGACAAGGATACGAAAATAGTGCCGTTCGCAATCTGTAGTCCGAGTGGATCTCTTTGTATATATATCTCCAGACAGTTATTGTTTATATAAATAAATCTACTAAAGCCTCGTGTTGTACGAGATGAAGTGAATCCTTTGTTACCACGGCTGGCTGCCAGCCTGCCACATTCAGCCCCTGTATGTCGCGGTCGCAGCTGCGACGCGGGAACGGTCGCACTCGCCTACGCGAGAGCGAGGCGGGTCTCAGCGCACATCCTCTGAGGCATTGAGGAGCATGTGCGCGTCGCCTGCTGGCCTGCTGTCATTTCTTCTGGCCCAGTAACGTAAGACATCAGCCCAGTAGCATATATAATTGGCTCATTTGACTATAAAACCAGACCAGCTACTAGTGTTCCTTATTTTCTTTTTCCTATAAAAAAGGTATGTGTAGCCTGCAGATTTTTTTTTTCCTTTTTCATCTTTTGTTTTCCGGTTTAATTTGTTCATTGTTTCATTTTATATTTTATATTTATTGCTTTTATTCTTATGCCCTCTATCTTTTAATAGTCTCCATGTTTAGTTATTTCTCTTTTTTCTATTTTTATTTCTATTTTTCTTAGCATGACGGACAACTTTCTCGTATTGTTTTGTAACGAATTGTTCCACATGTATAATTTATTTGTTCTAGCTTTGTAATGAATTGTTTCACGTGTACAATTTATTTCTTATGCTTTTGTAACGAATTGTTTCACCGGTACAAAACCTATTTGTTCTGGCTATGTAGCGAATTGTTTCACATATATAATTTATTTGTTCTGGTTTTGTAATGAATTGTTCCACTTGTTCATGTTCCAAAGCGTATGAGTTTGTGTTCCGAATCACTGGTGATCATGTTTCGAGGAGTTTGTTCCAGACGTAGGAATGATTTGTTCCATATATCTAAAAATTTTGTTCTAATAATATAACTCATGGGTTCCAACAACCTAAATAGTTTGTTTCAATCATGTAAATGAGTTGTTCTATGCCCCTAAATAATTTGTTCCAGGAATACAACTTATTTGTTCTGGCTTTGTAATAAATTGTTCCAAGAAGTGTGAAGCTATGTTCCATGCTATTTCTAGAGTGAGTAATTATTTTGTAACAAAAGAAATAATTTGTTCTATCTCACTACTTTTCATGATCCAGATCACCGCCGATCATGTTTCAGGAAATGTGAAGCTATGTTCCACACTAATCTAGAGTGAGATAAGTATAAAGAAAAAATAATTAGTTCCACCTCACTGCTTTTTGTGTTCCCGCACGGTTACAGTATTGTTCTAGAAACACTAATTTATGTACAAAATTATTATATAACATCTTGGTTTAGTGTGAAAAAATAGTTAATTTCAATCATGCTCACTCACAAATGCGCGCGCCTGTAGTAAAATAAATAAATCCGGCGAAAGAGAAAAAGAACATACACGGCGAAAGTCAAAAATTAAAAAAAAAACGCGCGCGCCGCGACCCGTAAAAAGAAACTTCCGTGCGGCTCGAGCGGCTCTCGCTCACGCGCAAGCCAATCAGAAACAAAAGGTGGGCCTGGCCCGTTGCCCACGTCCCGCGGGGCTGCGCCCGAGGTGCGCGAGGGCGGTCGTCCGCTCGCGCATGCGAGTGTGATCGGCCCCCGCTGCGACAGCGATGTCTGTGGTAAGAGTGTCGTTGTGCCGGCAATCTTCTACCGGCAGACGGGACGGATCAGTCGCGGAGCTGGACAACTAAATCGAGGGGGGGGGGGGGGGGCGTCCCTCGCCGCGCTGACCCGTAGCCATCGAGCTCCCCCGCCGCTCCCTTCGCCAATTTGTACCGTATTTTCATTGTTCACATACACCATCATTTGGTTTTTTAATAAAAAATATAGGACATAGATTTAACAAAAATATAGGCCTTGATCTCATAGAAGCTACAGCCTAAATATAGAGCATCACGATAACTAATGCACTAAGCAGATATATGTTTGCTGGCCATCACGGGTTGATGCACCACCGTCAGCAGGCCCGTCGATGGGCATGGGCGAGATGGGCGACCGAACAGGGCCCCCAAGATTTTGGGGCCCCCGAATCCTAACTTCCCTAGAGAATAAAATGTCAATATTTGTTCACTAGCAGAGGCGGGTGTGGACTATGGCGACTTTTGGTGATTTCGGAGCCGAACCAACCCCCCCTCCTCCCTCCCCCGCTCGGTCCAGCAGTTCACGGCGTAATAGCCATTGGAAGCCATTGATGGAGCTTCTGTCCGTTTGCTGCCAGGGAAGAAGAAGGCAGAAAATGCCGACTGAAGAGGTATGGGCCTTGTCGATCTACTGTTGGGCCTTAATTTTTAGCAGTTGCCAGAATGAGAAGGCCCAAGTGGCTATGTGCATCCGTGAGGCTTGTTAATCCTAAACAAAACTCAACAGAGGAAGAACAAAATTAAAATGTCCTCAAAAAAAAAGAACAAAATTAAAAGGAATGGGGAGGAACTGGAAATGGACAAGACAGAAATATTGAGGTGCTAACAAATTTGTATATGAATATAAATGTTTCTCCTTCGCAGAAAAAAATGTTTCTAAAAAATTTCTGTAGATTTGATCAAATTTAATAACATGAAATTTAATTCTTATATTCATCATATATTCATTTTTTAGAAACTCATCATGGTATTCATAGAAGAGGTGATAATAAAGCCTAGATGATCAGTAGTGCTTATTGGTCTCAACATTGCAATCTATTAATTTTTGCCAAGTTACGAATTTGTAGGGCCCCGTTTCGCATTCCGCACAGGGGCCTCAAATTCTTGGAGACGGCCCTGCCGTCAGCCATGTAGTCTGCTGGCTGGCAGGGTTAAAATTTTTTGGAAATTTTGGGTCGTTCGATCGGCGACAAGAATCGTCAAATTGAGCAGCTGCTATCTCGGGGAAAACAAACGCATGACGATAAAGCTGCAATATATTCTTGAATTATATGGGCTGGCAGGCTTTACGATAACTTAGACTATCTGCTGGGCCTTTCTCCCTTTTTCCAGAAGAAATGCTAAACATCAATGTCTAGAATCAGGCCTATAAAGCCCATACAACATACCCATTCGTTTGGCCCAATTAGGCTGCTTCTTCCTCAGGCAGCCATCGGACAGAACAGAGCACAAAAGCTCCTAAGCAAGGCGCACGGAACAGATGATTTGAGGAAAATTTGAGGGGACCAGCGACTGCAGTGTAGAATGGTTGCGTCAAAGTCTCCGCCACTGGGACGGATGTTAGATAATCTTGCATGCATGAGTTAGCTAGAATAAACCTTTGCAAGGCTCCTCAAATTCTCCACATTGAAATCATATAATAAAGCTTCGCAAGCCTTAATTTTTTTATCAGCGCTTACCATAGATTTCAGATTTGTGATGTTGACTGACGAGGACGAGGCAGAACGACTGGCCAAGCCGCGGTAGATGGCGAGAGGCTTGGAGAGGCGGCCGTAGACACACCCCCCAGCCAGGCACCCAGGCGATCTGCTCGACGTTCAACTGACGACCGTCGTGGTCGTGCGGCGCGGCCACGAAGCAGCGGCAGGGAAACAAGCAACCTTAGCAAGAATACGATCAATCGATCAGCGCCTATTCACGTTCTTGGGCTTCCTTTTTGCATTAGCAGCTGGGCTGTCCTTTTCTAATCTAGGCCACGTTGAGGCCAAGTGGGCCGTTTGTCTTTCCTGGGTGCTTTAGTACTCAGCTTTTCTTGCAATTGACCATGATCAGCAGCTGTGGGTGCATGGATTTGGCCCATGAAAGGTAATGAGTGAAAAAAAGACGGTAATAAGTGTTTTCTGGAATTTGACTGGGTGCATCCGCACCTTGTGCCATTAACGTAACTTTCGCCCCGGTCGGTGATTTCTGAATCTAAAGATCAGTCTGCTCAGTTTCTCCTTTGTGCTCATAGGAGTAGGACGTGTATGTGTGTTCATAATGGTGAGTATGTGAATATCTTTGTCTTTACTATGTTTCGCAAAGAAATGTCATAAGTGCTCACCAATCAATATAGTATCAACACGGATGGAGATGAAGGAAGCAATATAGGCTTTGCGGTTTTCGGTTACTGAACTTGTTATTGTAAGAATGCATTGTAATATTGTAATTTGAATTTATATGATTGTGATGCTGTTTTTCAAATGTGTGCGTGGACTAATACAAAATATAGTGGAAACTCTGAAGTGAGGGTGCGACATCCAGTTTGCATGTTGGCTTCCTAGTAACCCATAATTTGCTGGGATGGGACCCATCTATTATTGCAATAAATAGTATATAGATGAATAAACTCGGTCGATGGAGAAAGACCGTCTCATGGCATTATAATTAAGAATAACACAGAACAAGGCCAAGAAAGGTCATGGGTCCCTTGCAACGGTCTACTCACCATGATTGTTAGATGGGAAAAATGCAAAACCCCACTTCCAACTTAAGGAGGTTTTCATATACCTACCTATTTGTCTAAGTCTCCTCCCTGCAAGTGTCCATGGGTGTTCATATTGCCCCGATAGCTTTGACCGGACAATATAGCTCTTATATGTTCTCTGGTGCAGCTCCGGGTGATCTATCATATGTCTCTACTCTTTGATGTTGTGTAAATAACATGGATATCGAAACCTATAGGTTTAATTTTCATTATTTTGTTCATAGTATCGCGGCTAAGTTGAACTTCTTTTATGATAGTGTGATAATTTTTTATGGTGTATTAGATGATAACTACACTATAGTAGAGCTATATATAGTGGAGCCTCAAAAGTAATCATAGAAGCCAGAGAAGAGACTCTGGTCAAACCTATTAGGGGGACTATGAAAACAAATGAACACTTGCAAGGGGAAGACTGACACAAAAGTTTAAACCACCACCCCCCCCCCCCCCCCCCCCCCCCCACCCCCACAACATGTAGGTGAGTTCCTCGCAAAAAAAAACATGTAGGTGACTTTTTGCAATTTTCACTTATTAGATAAACCCCGAGCTTGTGTATCCCCCCCCCCCCCCCCCCCCCCAGACACACACACACACCAAATCTGCCCTCACAGGGTAATCCATCTCATGTGCACAACAAGGGAAATAATGAGTGGCCTTTTTACCCTAGCATGAATATGAAACGCATGCTACGATGTGATATTGTACTTTGCAATACAGTGTCCACATCACTGCGTGCAATACTTGTATCTTAAAAAATAATGTTTCAAACGACTTACGTTCATTCAGATAAAGAACTTAATTAATTCACAATCATACAATTTAGGAAAGGAGAAATATATTTTGTTGCTGCCAAAGACTCTAGGATCCTTGGTAACAGTTAATTCAGTAAGAAGGATAACTGCTCCTTATATGAAATTAGAAACATGAATAGCCATAGGAATCTATTTAGACCATGCCTAATAATGGAACAAGCAGACACTACCTAATGCAAAATACCGCTACTGTATTAGGTATCTGTATAGACTATACAAAATAGAAATAAGGCAATCTCAAACTCATTTTGTAACTTCAAAGTCGAATACGTTTTGGTGCAAGCTCAGCAGCTAGATCGTCAACAAGGGAGGGGCAACTCTTCCTCAAATGTTCATACTCATCGGTGCCCATTACCTCCTTCAAAATTCCAGGAGACAGAAGAAACGTGACGCAAGCTTCCTTTAACCCCTGACATCTGTGCTGCTCGGCCAACACCAGACTAGTCGTCACGGTGCTCCTATCAATGTTGTAACAGAGCTTATCCTCACAAATGAACTTCAGCCTCTTCAGGTCGTACCTATCTGAAGCGACGACCAATTGTTGAGCCATCACTGTTTCTTCTTCCTTTACGATGGCTGGAAGTGAGTCCGTGTACACAAAGTGGAGCAAAGCTTTGAAGACTCTTGGTTCCATATCACTGATTACCACAAGTCCCATCATCTTATCCCTCATCGGACTAAAGAGCTGCTCTCTGAACACCGACGACCGACAGGCAACAACATTCCTATGTGCCATGAAAAGCTCGCCTTTACCTCAAATGTAACATCCGCCCCTTCTCCTGACGAGAGGAGCCAACCAAGGTCCTGATGCAGGTTGGAGGGCGGCACGGCACTGAACTGCTCGGTGGCCTTCGCTCTGACATCCTTGATGACGGTGACCTCGCATCTGACGCTGAAACAATCGTCTTTGAGATCGACTTCGTCTTCAAAAACATCCCTGTCGAAGAACGCTTCATCGCCCCAACTTTGGGAGCTTTTGAAAGTCCGTACCAGATGGTGATATTCTTCATCACTGTTGTATCTGGAGTCTGTCGTGCAATCTGGTTCGAGCATGATGAACTTGAACCGAGCTTTGACTTCGACGCCCGCGTAGATAATAGCACATAGACGAAAGGATATGTAACCTTCGAAGTCCTGGTCGTAGCCGTCAGGGTAGTATTTGATATGCCAGCTGTGCCCTCCAACATTAAATGCGCTGGACTGGATGAACTTGCCGACGCCGAGTCCTTTTGTCAACGAGTAGCACTCGATCTTGAGCACGTGCCACCCAGTCACCGTGTCTGCGACGATGGCTGACATGCTGCCGCCGCCGCCGGCAGGAGACATCTTGACCTGTGCTAGCTTATGGTCTACTGCTAACAGCTATGAACTGATGCGCTGAACAAAAGAGAAGCGAGGGTGATGTTTTGCGGGCTGAGTTGCTGCAATGGCGCAACTCGTGATTTATGATGCTCTTGGATAGATCGAGGATTTGAAGATATGATGACAACCTAAAGGAAAAGAATATCACGCTCTAATTCGTTGAAATATTATAGGAGGCAATTCTTCTACCGTGGGCGACTAGGATACGAAGAGGGAGACGTCTGCAATCAGGAGTCCGATGAGATCCGTATATATCTCTATAAGAGTTTTTTTTCTTTATAAATCTACTGAATAGTATCCATTGCTCCCACGGCTGATCACCACAGTGAGCCCTGGTATTTTGCGGTCGCCGCTGTGACGAAGATGGCCGTGGTAAAGGACATGTTAATACAAATTGGCATTTGAAATTCCAAATGATTCAGCATCCCCAAAGTTGAACACGTCAAGGACATAAAGCAACCTTCACCAGCAGCCTCTTGATAGTCATCAGAGGGTCAAAGACGTCACCTGCCATGGTTGTCTTGATGTCTTCAGATTGTTACGCAACATGAGGAACTCAAAACATGCCTCCTTGAGCCCGCGGCAACTGTGTTGCTCAGCAAGTGTCAATGTTGTCGCTGTCTTGCTCGCGTCAACGAATTGCAGATTAAGCTTCTGACGGCCGGACGGCGACTAGGTATGAACAGACAGTCGTTGGCATGACAGAATTAATATTTATTTCATTTGTTATTGGATATTTAATCAGTCTCAGTTTACCGTGACAGATAGACGCTTTGCCACGGTTCAAATTTTAGTAGTAACCTTGGGTGTCATAATGGCTAGTCAAAAAACAAAGAATAAGTTGGTTGGCATAACGGGACCGAACCCAAACATGATTAGACCCTAGTATCTGTATAGACTTCAAAGACGAAAATAGTGCAATCTAAAGTCATTTCGTCGCTTCAAAGCTTAATGTGTTTTGGTGCAGGCTCATCGACTAGCTCGTCATGAAGGGAGGGGCAACTCTTCTTCAGATGATCATACCCGTCGGTCCCCATTACCTCCTTCAAAATTCCGGGTAACAACAGAAATTCGGTGCAAGCCTCCTTTAACCCCTGACAAGAATGCTGCTCGGCCAATACTAGAGTAGTGGTCACGGTGCTTTTATGGATGTTGTAACAAAGCTTATCCTCGTAAATCAACTTCAGCCTCTTCAAGTCGTACCGATCCGCTGCAATAAGTAAGTGTTGTGCCATGGCTATTTCTTCTCCCACTCCCACAGCAGGAAGTGAGTCCGTGTACATATAGTGGAGTAACGCTCTGAACACTTCAGCTTCCATGTCACTGATCAGCACACGTTCGGCCATCTTCTCCTTCATAGGGCCAAAGAGTTGTGCCCTGAACACCGACGATCGAGCGGCAAGTACATTCCTGTGTGCCTTGAATAGCTCGCCGCTGACCTCAAATGTAACATCAGCCCCTTCTCCCGACGAGAGGAGACAAGCAAGGTCCTGATGCAGGTCAGACGGAGGCACGACCACAAACTGTTTTGGAGTGCTGACAGCCTTGACGACAGTGATAACGCATCTGACGCTGAAAAAATCGTCTTTGAGATATCTGGACCGATCAAGCTCCTTCCTTCTCATGAATCTTGTAATGCCTCAACCTTCGGCAGCAGCGCCTCTGTAGGTCCTTAACTGGCTACACCTTTTGGGGTACGCTGGGACTGGTGTGCCGTACAGGTCGAGCAAGCTGAAGGTGAAACGTGCCCCGACTTCGTCGTCCTCACCACGCTTGGGGTCATAGAAAAGATAAAAGGACACCCAATCAGCGTTGTCATTGTCGAAACCGTCGGGGAAGTATTGGATGTACCAGCGCCGCCCTGCCGTGGTAAACGTGTCGGTCTCGATGGAGTTGCCGACGCCGAGTCCTTTGGTTGCCGAGTTGTCGATCTTGAGCACATGGCAGTCGGTGATCGTGTCAGCTATGATGGCTGACGGGCCGCAGCAGCCGCCGCCGCCAGCGGCAGCAGAAGAACCAGCGGCAAGAGACATGCTGGTGTAGACATGCAGCAACGAATCGACGTGATGAACAGATATGTACTTAGCTGGTCGATTGATCACTACAGATGCAATGGAAACGAGGGTGATGCTTTGGAGCCAGATGTGAACCACGGCTGCAATGGCACAGTGCGTGGTTGATGGTCTTGGATTGATCAAGAATTTGATGGTATGACGACCACTGATTAAGGAAAAGAGCTTCGGGCCCGGATTTGTTGAGATATTATGGGATACGAGAGCCGTTTGCAGTCAGGAGTCTGATGGGATCCTCCGTATGTATCTCTAACAAAAGTGCTCCGGCACATATGTTCCTTAAATCTAGAGCCTCGTGTTGTACGAGATCAAGTGGAATACTATCCTTTTGTGCCACGGCTCGCCGCCACCTACCGCGACGGCGGCCGTTGTAAAGAACTTCCCTTGGAACGAGCTCGTGTCCTCCCATTGTGTCCCAAATTAATTCAGTGGGCAAATTGCAGGAAATATTCCAAGTAGACGAGGACTTCAAGTAGGTCAGCGACCTCGAATGACCTTGCTATGACGAAACAATTACAAATGCAATTGTGCCACAGTGACCTCGAACGACCTTAGATAAATCGGCCCAGCAACCTCGAACGTTTTTGATGAGAATGGTGGATTGAGGGGGTACACGTCCACGATGCGTGCCAGCGTAAGAAAACAAGACACAGAAAGTTACCCTCTAGTACCAATGGGAAAATTATCCAACCCCTAAGGAAATTACGCAACTCCTTTATCAAAACTAGTACCAAACAGCATGACATTTCATTAACAATAGTAAACATCTACATGTGCCAAAATTACATCTGCTGATGGCTCCATACACATCATCTGCAAGTCTGCATTATATTTTCTTTTAGATAGTAATAAAGTTTGAAGCCTGTGCAGAAACAGAGTGACTAACAACAGGGGAAAAAATATTTGCAGCTAAGAGCAACTCCAAGAGCCTATGTATATTTACTAGCTAAAGGTAGCAAATCACCTCTTTTGTAAAAAAAAATTAGAAAGCCTCAAATGGTGGGGAACCCAACAGCCTGGCCATATCTTCAGGCATTTTTATTTGGGAGGCAAAAATTGTCAATCGCCTGAAAAACAGCTCCCTCTCAGTCACCACTCTCATCCGTCCAATCTCCAATCGACGGCATCCATTCCTTCTTCTACCTTTAGACGTTGGAGCCCCTCTCTCACCCAAACGAGCAAACTGGTAAAGCTCACATCCTCTCTCTCTTCAGACGTTGTGATGTCCACGACGAGATTCCACGCGTAGGGGAGTGCTCTTGGCCCAGTGCCCCGCCCACCGGAAGAAGGCGATGATGGCGCGCACGTGCACGTAGGAGAATCGAAGCTCCTGCTCGACATCGGCGGTGGTGATGCGGACATTGGCATCATCGAGCGCCGCCTCCATGTCAGCGGGCGGTGAATCTCAGAGGAGGCGGATCTTGCGGGGCAGGTCCGGGCGTCCTTGTACGTGGGGCAGGTCGGACGCGATGGTGGCCAGCGCGCGGGTGCGATGACGTGCGGGCGAGATCGCGGAAGGGCGCGCGGGAGAAGAATTTGCCGCGTGATATTGGTGCGCGCGCGCTGAAGGATGCAGTTGGCGAGCCGGACGCATTCGGTAAATATGGACAGCGGAGGGGACGATATGCCGAGCGAGATACAATAGCGAGGACGATGGCTATTCCGTTGGAGTGCGATTTCACCGTCAATTTTTCTTTTTTACCGATTCCAGTCTCTTTACCGAGTCTCTTGGAGTTGCTCAAATATTTGATTTGTGTAGTCCAGAACAATAATATTTGCTAGTGATTTGAACCCAATCATCCAGCATGTATACCTGATTCATTACAGTATCAGCATTGTTCAAAGATGCACAATGATTTTCGTGAAAAAACTCGGGTCCATGGCTCCAAGTGTCAGCTCAATGTAGATTTTCAGTATTTTTATTTCGGAAGTGTCTCCTATGACTGAGATTTTGCTAATCTCTCAATCACTTTTTTCAGTCATTGGATTTTGATTCAACCACCTAAAATTTTTGTTTCTTTGCTGGTAGGCCTTCGGATCTGTTGTTAGAACTGTAACTCTTCTTTTTCTTAATGAAATACGTGCTCCGTACGTCCTCAAAAAGAAACACTACAAACAGCAGGCTAAATGTCTTCAATTTTGTTAAACTTCAATCCCACTTTCACCTTTGATTACGCTCAACAAATGTTTCATTTAATCAACTAGAAAGCATACACAACGATGTTGAATTGACGTTGCAGCCATCCTTGGGTTAGATTTAGACTCTTTCTAATTAATAAGCTCCCTTCGCCATGAAGATGGAAGCTGTTAGCCAAATGATCAATGCCTCCCAATTATTAGAGAGTATTATTCGACGAATTTGAAGAAAAGCTTCTAAGACCATTGCCACTACACAAGTACTAAGCCAACACATCTTGCATCAATATAGCTGCAAATTTTGTTCTTGCAATTAGTTTGATCAAGGAGTACAAGAAATAGCAAGGATCACAGAGCTAACTGGATGGCCACAGCCTCAATTTACAATTCAAATGGAATCAAAACATCTAGTCAATGAAAAAAAATAAAGGAATGAAACTCTTGAGAACTTGAAGATAATTTGTGGCAAGACGTCTGCGTACAAAAGAAAAATAATTGCAAACAGGAAAAATAACTGATTTCCTGTTTGCGCACAAGCATTAAGCAAAATACCTACCTTTCTAGTAAAAAAATGGGATAAACTCCTCAGTCTTGTTACACTGAAATGAAGAGATCACAGAGTGACCTTTGCGAGCAGCTCCATGAGGACGGCTGGGCAGCTATTTGACAAATGCTCGAATCCGTTTGTCCCCAAGGCTTCTTTCAGATTGTTACCAGACATGAGAAATTCGAAGCATGCCTTTTTAAGCCCATCACAACCATGTTGCTCAGCCAATGTCAATATTGTTCCAACAGAACTTGTTTCTACGTAGTTGCAAAGCTTGTCTTCGCATAATAGCTTTAGCCTTTCTAGGCCATACCTATCTGCTGAGACGAGTAAATGTTCCGACATGACCATGGTCTCACCATCTTCTATTGCAGGAAGCGTGTCCGTATACATGAAGTGGAGCAAGGCCTTGAACACTCTTGCTTCTATATCATCTATCTTGACACTAGTCACGGTCTCTCTCATTGGGCCAAAGAACTCTGCCATAAACACAGGCGACCGAGCAGCAAGTATGTTCCGATGAGCGGTGAACGTCTCCCCAGAAACCACAAACATGATGTCTCCCCAGAAACCACAAACATGATGTCGGCCCCTTTTCCACTGGCAAGGAGACATCCGAGGTTCTTGTCCATGTCGGACAGCGGCACAACAACGAACCTCCTGTTCATGGCTGGGTCCTCTTTTTGGGTCACCTTTAAGACGGTGATGTCGCACCTGAACCTGAAACAATCATCATTAAGGTAGGCCGACCCCTCCAGCCACTTCCTCTGGATGAATCTAAAGACACCCTTTTGCTCATCAATGAGCTCGACCGATTCCAAATGATCGTTGCTGCTCCTGCTGCTGCCGTTCACCGTTTTTCCGTTCTGGCTTAGTAAGCTGAACGTAACTCGCCCCATAACGTCGGGAGCAGAGGGTTGGACGAGCTCTAGAAACATGGATATCCATTCAGAGTTTCCCGAATATCTGCCATTGGGGTAGTACATGATAGACCAGCGGTGGCCTGCAGCACAAAAGGAGACAGATCTGATGAATTGGTTGTTGACGACTCGCTTGCTCTGGGAGTACCCATCGATGGTGAGTACGTGCGACCCCGTCACGGTTCCGACGACCATGGCCGACGTGGTAATCTCCGGCGCGCTGCCGCCACCGGCAGCCTTGGAAGACATCGCCATCGGAAGAGAACCGATCTAGCTAGGGCTCGGGATGGTTTTCTTGAAAATATCTATGCGTGGTGCAGGGTATCGACGGCGTATACATACCAGGTGTGCCTGTCATCCTCCTCGTCTAGGAATAGGAATCCTTCACGATTGCAGGTAGATCCGTAACTAGTCTCCGATCTCCATACCATGACCATCTTCTGTTTCAAAATTTAGAGGCAACATAGACTCAGATCATATTAAAAATAGGTAGCAAGTCCATCCTGCAGTATAATTTTTATTTGATATTTGTCCTTTGGCATGCAGTCAATTTTTGTGCCAATAGGAAGATGAGAAGTAATCATGAACACTATGTATTAATGAGAAACTAATTCTAGGATTAATAAAGTATAGAAAAAGTGTATTTCAATAGCATACAAAAATTTGACATTATTTGGTCGGATAAAGTTGCATGTTGTTCAGTTCAAAAAGTAAAAGTTGAATATTTTTTAGCCTCGAATAGTTAACCTGCATTACAAATGTGTCTTTCCACAAATTATACTTTGGAAAAGTATGTTGTATTTTGAAAAAAAGTACATCTGAAAATATCATGACAAAAAGTATGTACAATTTCTGCCGAAACCAGTGTTTATAGGACCATTTTAATGATAACAGAGTCAATATATTGGTATAAACTGAAAAGTAAGGAAAGAAGAGAACAAATCTGAAAGCTACCAATCGGCAACCTATATTTTCTTATGCACATCTTCTGCAAAATTCAAAAGCATCAAAGTTCAGTAAGGAGAGTAATCTGAGTGTATATAAAATGGAAAAGTCTATCTAGCTAGTGGACGCTAGCTTCATGGAGCCATCTACCAGGTGAACCTTCTGGCGCATCGCGATGGCAGGTGCTGGGTGGCCGCGCGTGCAGGCAGGAGTTGCGCCGGAGTGAAGGGAGAAGGCGGGAGCTGCGCCGGGAAGATGATTCGAAATGTTACTGTGAGATTGTGGTGGTTGGGAGGATGAACTTAGACTGGTACCTAGATCCCTTGACCTAGTTACCGGTAGCTGATTAGTCACGTCAATATAAAATCCTGATTAGGCGAAGGTGATGGAATGGAGGAACTCGCCGGTGGCAAGTTGCTTGTTCCTGGTGTCCCCGTCGATGGTGAGCACGTGCGACCCGGCCACTTCCTCGATCGGTGGCCATGGTCGACGCGCTGCTGCTGATGACGGCGGCAGATGTGGAAGACATTGACATGTTGTTGTTTGAACCTACTGCTTGGAGGAGACGACGACTACGTACAGGTACGGCAACCAACAGGGGTGAGGAACCGTGGAGGAGAGGGTCTTATGCATCATGGCGACCGTGTCAGATCTCCATACGACGATGAGACAGACCCTTGGCTTTCAAACTCTGGCGCCGATGTCGACTCGCATTAGGCATCGCTATCAAGTTATCAAGTATATACTAACAAGATGTGGAAGACATTGGCATGTTGTTGTTACATACGTCTTGCACGTGCATTTTAGTGAATGTATTTTAGCGTTTTTATGTGTAATATAGTAAAGACAACCTGAAGATGTACACACATCTGAATAGGGGAACATACAGAATTCTTGTAACACTCCACTTTTATTTCGTTGTGTACCATGCGAGATGCCACCTCGGTAGCAAGAGATTTATTTATACAAAATAGTTCATTTAGGTCGTGCAACAGTAGCAACCGAGTACACGGCACTTGCCGCGGTGCAATCCATGATTTTTGCAGCACTCGTCACACTTGCCTGGCCTGAAGCAACGCCCCATGCAGAATGGATATTAGAAGACGGCGCATGAATCCAAATCAGCTCCGGCCCGCATAACCATGTCCTCCTCTGCATCCATATCAATCCATGTCCACGTACCCAACCAGATGAGGAGATAAGGTTAATCAGCGGATTATAACAGCCAGTACAATTCAGAGGTCAAAATGCACTTACGGGAAGCGATGAGGATGATGATCAGGAGGATCAACGGGAATAGGAGGTTCTTCCACTTCTTACCACCCATCATCTCCATTTTCATCCGCTGCTTGGCCTGCTCACTGGTGAGTAGTACCGACGATATAAGCAGTCACGCTGGGTGGTAGGGTGAACGGATCTCCTTCTCCCGATCTACCGGTACTCGCGAATTCGAACCTTTTTAAGAATGGAAGCATATTTTGGTTTAGGAAAACCTGAGAATTAATTAACCAATTGTTTGAACTTTTTATATTTATGATGGTAGCGTTTCTTGATATAGGAAATTATAGAGCGAATTTTGGAGATCTGCATGCACCCTTCTGTAGCTGGTGGTGGTTGAGTCGAGATCTTTTATGCATGCATCCGTTGCTGCCGGCGATCAAGTCCAGGTCTTCTACATCTACGCATTCACTCGTTCCGGCCGCCGAGGCGATCTTGATGCATGGATATTCGCGAGCATCTCCAACCACTTATTAGCAATTAATTTCTACAATTGTATTCGTGATTAAAAATACATACATTTAGTAATCTGGTATGCCTCTCCAATTCTCCAAACTTAATTTGCCTTCAATTGCAATGCTTTTCACGACTGAAATAATCCATGGCATTAGGAATTTCGTAGAGGTTGTCTATTAATATATACCTATATACCAATCTATTAATTTCGTAGAGGTCGTCTATTAAAGTAAACCGTTGCCTTAGTGCCTTTTTGATTGGGCTTTTTCGTTAGCTTTTCCAGCGTCTTCACATGATTTCCAACCAAAGAGGGTGTTTTTTAGGTGCTCCTCCTTAAAAAAAAAAAGAGGAAGCCGCATTCGAAAAGGAGGTGAGACAGGAAGTCACGACATGATAGCTTCACTGGTTTCTTTCTCCCAACCCACCTTTCTCTAAACATATCACAGTCACAGCTAGCACAACCTTTTTTTCCAAAAGCCACAGCCGAAACCAGCACAGCTAGCCACAACCCTACTAAAGAGGGCCTTAATCCGTCACCAAAGTAAACCGAGCCGAGCGTCGCAAGCGTATAAGACAATGAAAAAAACTCAGACATTTAAATTTGAATCGACCTCAATTCAATTTCGAGGCAAACTCGGATGGAAGAGGTCTGAAATCTAAAGCTGAAATTTTAGGATGATGACCCACTTTAGACTTATTAAGTAGTAGAGATATCTTAAAATTCAAATAATCATGATGATGAGTTGAGCTCGTGGCTCTTGGTCCTGTCACGGTCGGCGATCAGAGCCGTGTAGATACATGCACAATGACGTACACAAAACGAAATCTGAGGATCGTAAGTGAAACACCTGGGTTATATATGCATCATAGCATTGGCATTGTAACTTACAAAACTAAGAACTTTGTTAAGTAGAAATGACTAATTGTAACTTACAATCAGATAAAAATTTTGGTAAAGTAGCATTGACAAATTTTAACTTACAAAACTAAGAAATTGCTGGCACACAAAGGGAAATTATCATGACAATAGTTCATAACATATAAGCTAGACCAAATAAGAAGACAAAATTAACCCTTATATTATTCTTAGATTACATTAATCATAACTGTTGTTGAAGACAAGTAGAAGATGATGTCTTGGATTACAACTTATATTATTCTTAAATTAACCCTTATATTATTCTTATATTACAACTTTGGCAAGCAACTCCTTGAGAATGGAAGGGCAGCTTTTAATCAAGTGATCAAAGCCATCGGTCTCTATGGCTGCCTTTAGATTGCTACCGGACATGAGAAATATGAGGCATGCCATTTTTAGCCCACCACAGCCATGCTGCTCGGCCAGTGCCAACACTGTTCCAACAGAACTTGTATCTATGTACCTGCAAAGCTTGTCTTCGCAGATTAGCTTCAGCCTCTCCATGCCGTATCTATCCGCCGCGACAAGCAAATGCTGGGCCATGGGACTTTTTAATATAAATTTAATTTTCTTAAGAATGACGCCAAAACATGGAACTTTTTAATCACCTCGCTGTATTAAAAAAATACAAGAACAAACCTTTAATAATTGGCCAAACAGTTGATGTAAAGAAGCTGGACCAATGTTTTAAAAAATGGGAAAACTAGGCGAGCGGTTGAGCACCGCCTAGCGCCAAGGCGACACTTAAGCGGTCCTAGGCGTTTGTACTTTTAGCAAGTAGACATGAAAAGATGGAGAGAAAATAGCGAAAACATGCATATTAACACATATTTGTTAGGAAAATAGAGGAAAATGTTTAATTAACAGCTTAGTTGAAAGCAAAGTTGTGGAGCTCCGCCTAACACCTAGGCGGACGCTGTTTTAAATACTGAGCTCTACATATAGCGAAATTAGAAGTTATAGTGAGAATTTTTAATTTATTGTACAATTTCTGCCGAAACCAGTGTTTATAGGACCGTTTTAATGATAACAGAGTCAATATATTGGTATAAACTGAAAAGTAAGGAAAGAAGAGAACAAATCTGAAAGCTACCAATCGGCATTTGGCAACCTATATTTTCTTATTCACATCTTCTGCAAAATTCAAAAGAATCAAAGTTCAGTAAGGAGAGAGTAATCTGAGGGCACATAAAATGGAAAAGTCTATCTAGCTAGTGGACGCTAGCTTCGTGGGGCCATCTACCAGGTGAACCTTCTGGCGCATCGCGATGGCAGGTGCTAGGCGGCCGCGCGAACAGGTGAGGGGGGACGCGCGTGCAGGCAGGAGTTTCGCCGGAGTGAAGGGAGAAGGTGGGAGCGCTGCGCCGGGAAGATGTTTCAAAATGTTACTGTGAGATTGTGGTGGTGGTCGGGAGGATAAACTTAGACTGGTACCTAGATCCCTTGATCTAACTACCGGTAGCTTATTAGTCACGTCCATATAAAATCCTGAAAAAGGAAAAATTCCATGTTATACTTAGAACAAGAGGTTTGATAACAAATCAAGCCCGTAAAACAAACTAGTAATGCCAAAACCATCAGCCCGGATGAAGCCTAGCATAAACTGGCAGAATAAGATTTTTTGACAGGAGCATAAACTGGAACAATACTGGTTTTGAGTTTATAACTTTATATAATAATAAAACCAACACAGATTATGCATAACGAAGTCCTAAATGTTGCTACTAAACAAGAGAGGAAACTAAGATGTCTTCACAGAGCAACATTGGCGAGCAACTCCTTGAGAACGGACGGACAGCTTTTGCTCAAGTGATCAAAGCCATCTGTCTCTATGGCCGCCTTTAAATTTCTACCGGACATGAGAAATTTGAGGCATGCCTTCTTAAGCCCATCACAACCATGCTGCTCCGCCAATGCCAACACTGTTCCAACAGAACTCGTGTCAATGTAGTTGCAAAGCTCTTCTTCACACTTCAGCTTCAGCCTCTGCACGCTGTACCTATCTTCTGCGACAAGTAAATGTTGCGCCATGACCATTGCTTCACCTTCCTCTATCTCTGGAAGCGAATCGGTGTAGACGAAGTGAAGAAACGCCTTGAACACCCTTGCTTCTATGCCATCGATCCACATGCAAACTGTGGGGGGCCGAAGAGCTGCGCCTTGAAAACCGGCGACCGTGCAGCAAGTATGTTCCGATGCACAGGGAACGTCTCTCCGTCCACCTCTAGCTTTATGTCCGCACCCTCTCCGCTCGAGAGTAGATGGCCAAGATGTCGGTCCATGTCCGGCGGTGGCACGACGACGAACTTTTCGGCGACGTCGACGGCATCGCCTTTGCTGGTGACCTTCAATACAATGATGTCACACCTGATCCTGAGAGAGTCGTTGAAAAGGCAGCCAGACTGTTCCAACACCTTCCTCTTGATTAACCCAAAACCTTTTGTCGTACCGTTGCAGAACGTGTAGAACGAGGTGTGAGGGGTGTGCGACGCCGACGGCACCGGTTTGCCGTTCAGGTCGAGTAAGCTGATGGTGAACCGTGCCTTGACGTCCGGAGCACCGCAGGTTTGATCATCGAGCTGCAGCTCTGTTGATATCCAGTCGCCGTCTGATCGGCTGTTAGGGAAGTATTTGATGGACCAGCGGTGGCCGGCGGCGACGAAGGTGCTGGAGCGGAGGAACTCGCCGATGGCAATTTGCTTGTTCCTGGTGTACCCGTTGATGGTGAGCACGTGCGATCCGGCAACTTCCTCGGTGGAGATGGTCGAGGCGCTACTGCTCCCCAGGGCTGCGGTCGACGTCGACGCCATCGGTGGCTTGTTATTGTTTGAGCCTCTGCTTGAATAAAGGAGACAGCGACTAATTAAGACTACTACAACAACCAGGGTAAGGGGAATCGTGGATATTGTAGGCTTTTATGCTCCATGGCGACCGTGTCCGACAATCGCACGACGATCGATGAGGCTTGTCGTAACCCATATTTTCAGATATTCCCGAAGACTTAGTTTGGTATTTTTCGAAGACTTGTATCGCACGAAAGGGAACTTGTAGATAGACTCCGAATTTGTTACTACAGATCGGAAGTCTTGTAGAACAAGGCAAGGACTCCAAGAGGCGGTAACAAGGACTATAAATATACATGTAACCCTCCGATGAGAGGATACGAGATCATAGATCATACACACCACCATATTCAACACGACATACACTGGACGTAGGGTTATTATCCTCCGGGAGGCCCGAACCAGTATAAAAACTCTCTGCGTGCCCTAGATCGATACCTCGATTGATCGTTGTTCCCCGAACCAAATATTTGCCGTTCTCTCGATTATTCGAGCGATGACAGAGGCGCGCCAGGTAGGGGGGCAGTGCTGAGGATCCGTCTAGAGTGTCAGAAATACCAAGCAAGTCTTCGGCGGCGTACAATGTCGTCAATGTGATGAAACTAGATCGACCCAGCATGAGAGATCGGGATCGTGTCCGTCACGAACATACAAACCAGGAAGTTTCTTTCCGCTTTTTTATTCCTTTCTCGATCTCTCCACGTACATGCAGTTTATTGTTACTATATTCTCTCCAAGACGGATGTCTATCAATTCCGATTTGTTCTATATTTTTACTCATGCTGATCCGTGATCTTGGGGGCTAATTGTTTATGCCTGCATATACACGGCAAGTTCTCGAGGACACGACGGCTGGATGGGCATCTACACATGGAGCGAGAGTCATCGGCGTACACGACGCTGTACCCTGATCATCTCGTCGTTGTCCAGTCTTCATCGTAGGTCGAGCATATGGGTTCCAGAAGCTGCACAGCTCGTCGTGCTATACTTCGCCTTGACTCCCAAAAAGAAGCGAGGTCATCGGATACCAGCACGATCGGGCGAACAAGATGACTTCATCGGAAGTCCAACAAGCAAAACATGCATCGTATTTGCTGGGCTTGCCTCGACACCGATGACCAAATCTTGCACATGCATATGCTCGGCGAAAGAGAAGATCTTCTTTTGCTTTATTTAACTGCATTATGAACTTTTTAGATCTCACATTATTTTATCCAATTTCGGGCTATGCTAACAGATTTGATCTACTATTTTATTTTGCATGAACAATCCAACGAGGATCACAGTGGCACGCACGAATGTGCATCTGTACATCCTTGGGTATGCAAAAGGTCAAGACATAATTGATCGCCTGATCATCGAACAATAAACTACCCGAAGATGTAAGTCATAGTCTCCCGAACACTCTTCGGGCTGACATATCTCGCGGCGACATCAGGAGTTCACTAAGATGGACATCGTACCAGCTAGTTGACATCGGGACATCAATTCTGAAGACCTACTACAGGGAAGATTTGCTCTTCATTAATTTTGTTATCTGATTTCCTAGCGTGTCAATTTATCATTGTTATTTGGCATGACTTTTGAATTTATTTATTGAGTAAAGCGGATGTGCATTATTTTGACAATACCCGTCACTTATTTGTCCTAACATCATGTTAATCAAAGACTCGATTTTGTTGACTGTCACGCATGTACCGGACATCTTCGAGGTTATTGGCATGGAATTTGCCGCTCATCGGATGATCTCATCGGCGGTTCCATGCAGTCTGACTGGGCGATGAAGAGATGTCGAACAGCTGAAGTCATCGGGAGTCCCGAAGACGGACACCATGTCGTCGGTACCGGATCGTCAATTCCAGAAACTACGCTCAGGGCTACTCAATAATCCCGAAGATCCCAAAATGATCATCAAGGCATCCAGAACAACTTGGCTCTCAGATAAGCCAAATAAATTGTTCTCTTTTATTATTTTATTTTATATTGTGTCTTCTCTTTTCTCTACAAGCATATTACAGCAATCATAAGTAGAGCGCCCTGAGCAGTTCCATATTAACATCTTTCTGCACGTGCTATTTCAAGTGCTTATTTAATTTATGCGCACATTAGCTGCTTGATTAAGCATATCGCATTGCAGAAAGTCTTCTTTATTACAGAACATATATTCTTGCTCACTATCAGTAAATAGAGATTCCTCTACTATATTTTCTAGCTGATCATCTGAGCAGGATATTTGTCTCCGGACACTTTATTGGTATTCTGGATATACATCTCCAGTATTTATTCATTATTGGAATCAACCGGAATCTCATTGATAATTGGGATATTCATCCGGAGTCATCAGGATTTTCATCCGGAATTTATTGATCATTGGGATATTCATCCGGAATCTTATTGACAATTGAGATATTCATCTCTGGAATTTAAATTCATATTTGGTCATCTCACTGGCCATCGGATATTTATCTTCGAGCATTCTATTGGATCTTCAAATATTTATTGATCAGATTACTCAGATCATTGACATTGATTATTGTTCTACGGATTATCGAGTTTTCAGTCACATCAACTTCCATTCAACATGGAAAAGGCTGACCCAGGTCGGTCTACTAGTTTGGCTGATGTTTTAGCCACATGAGGGTTATAAGGCATCGGTACGAACAGCCTCTTCACGCAAGATTGGTCATAAGGCTTAGCCACACTGTGGTTTATAAGTTAATTGACCCTCATGACGTTCTAGCGAGGGACCCTTAGCCCATGAGGTTAATAAGTGGCTTTCCCTAGGCCGGTTGCACGATCAACCACCCAACAGACTACAAGTCTTATGCCATACGATGCTACACGATAGCTGTCGATGGTTCATAAGTTCCGTAAGTCTCCTCGAGTGTCTGAAGTAAGAGCCTTAGCCATCGAGTTATAAGTGCCAACTTCAGACCACGTTGCAAGATCAACACCCGATATTATTTAGCTTGAAACATAACTTGCCAAGTGCAAAGTAAAATGTTATACAGCTAATCAGATTTCCTATCAAGGAAAAGAGTCATCGACAACCCCCAATCTTGTGGCTAATCTCAAACGTAGCTTGCTATAAGCAAAGTTAAGCGTCAATGAGTTAGTTCTACATGTATTTACAGTTGACAGCTAATTAGCTTGAAACATAACTTGCCCAGTGCAAAGTAAAATGTTATACAGCTAATTGGATTTCCTATCAAGGAACATACTCAGGATGCATCTCTGGTATTTATTTATTTACTAGAATGCGCATTTTACAGATTTATTACTTTCCTGCATTCAGTTATCACTGTATACTGAAAAGCAGGGGCTACACATATATGCTCATTCTCTGGATTTCATATATTCACAAGAGTTGAAAATTCAAGGCGGAAATTTATTTTATACACGAGCTGCTCTACATCTTATTGAAGCAGACTTCGGATTATTCTGCCATATTCATATAGTTTATTTCTATCTACAATGGAGAATCAATTCTCCACAGAAGCAGCCTTACATTATTGAAGCACTAGTTCTACTTGTTTTGTACAAAGGCTACTGAAGAGAAGCTGCTATCTATGTGCGACACATACACTTTACAAACCCATTGGAGTTGATTTATATTCTGGAAGCTATTTCAAAGCTGCATCCATAAAGTCCCTGCTACATTTAATCTGAAGATTATTCAATTGAAGCTTGAGCAAGCCTTGGCAATTTTCTCATCAGATACAACTAGTACAGGGCTGCAGCAGAGGATTCTCCACATATTTTATTCAAGACAAGAAGATTGAGCGCTGGTATTCATTGATGTCATTGTTATATTGGGTTTCTCATCATCAATAACCCGTGCTGTCAGTTCAAACAAGCTATGCCGTGAAGTCTCTAATCTTGCAAATCAGCATGTATCATCTTGCACTAGCAATCAAGTTCGGCTGAAGCACATGATGGCATTAGTGGCTCCAAGCTGCCACTTATTTATTTGTTTCAGCATGTGAAGACTTGATCAATTTTATCATCACGCAACCTACTGCGAGGACGGATGTACATGATCTACATGTATTTTCATCTTTCTGAAATCATCAGTATAGCTGTACGCGCTCACATCGAAGACGCCGGCTCACAGCCGTACGCGCTCACGTTGAAGACGCCGACTCACAGCTGTACGCGTTCATCGGAAGGTACTATGAATGCTCTTATGCAAGTTTTATGCTCTGCATATTTATCAGGAGATGCATTATTACGCAATCACATACACTCCTCAATGGCTACGGTGATTGCCCTCCTAAGGACACCGACGTGATGTTGGTTCACGATTTATTTCTTCACTGAAGCTACTGCCGAAGATCAAGTTATATTCTTTGAGAGAATTCATTGTTAGTACAAGTTCAGGCTGGTGGTTCTCAGAAGCAAGTTGTCAGGATCCATTAATTTTATCAAGCATTTAACAAGCTCATGCGCCAGTATATTGAGGTCTTCGAACCAAAATATTTGGGTTTCTGTCAAATATCATCAGCGTCAAGGATCTCAAGGATGAAGAGCTGAATTTATTTCTAAAGCTGTACCAGTCTGACCAAGCACTGAAGAAGATTCTTTTCTAAAAATTATTGTCTCTCAAAGATATATGTGGTTATGTAACATGAAGATCATGATGACATGAACTAATATTAGGCTTCAACATACGTCAGCTAATCATCGACGTTAGTTGAAGTGAAGTGGCTCCAAGCTGCCACATACATATTTGTTCCAGAAGACATGTGAGCTCCTAGTTGCCGCACGACTATTCATCTCAGAAGACACCGGCCACAAAATTATGATGAACACATCTCTATTGATTTTCCTATAAGCAAGGACTTCGAGTTCTGTTAAATGGCTTATAGGAGGATTAATTACAAGACTTTGGGAGAAGTGAGCAGGACGCTCAGCTCGGGGGCTTCGCCCGCTGTCCAAGCTTCGGATATTTAAAGACATCAAGACTATGCATGTTCGGAATTACTGTATGGCATTCTTTCATCAGAAGACCTTACCTCCTAATACCACCGAAGACGCAAGTGCTAAGAAGAGTACAAGTACAGAAGGCTATCTCCCGAAGACTATCTCCCGAAGATTATCTCCTAAAGACTCTCTCATGAAGACTTTCTTCCGAAGACACATATTGACGCCTGTTTATTGAAGGATTAATTCATGAAGACATACAAGAACATGAAGAATCTCCTGGAGAATATCTAAAGTATGTGTGCTCAGTGAAGAACATATCCCTTGTCAGAAGTTCGCATGAAGATGAAGATCTCTTCGTATCAAAGACGAATCTGCCAAGTGACATGTTCGGGGGCTTATGTCGTAACCCATATTTTCAGATATTCCCGAAGACTTAGTTTGGTATTTTCCGAAGACTTGTATCGCACGAAAGGGAACTTGTAGATAGACTCCGAATTTGTTACTACAGATCGGAAGTCTTGTAGAACAAGGCAAGGACTCCTAGAGGCGGTAACAGGGACTATAAATATACATGTAACCCTCCGATGAGAGGATACGAGATCATAGATCATACACACCACCATATTCAACACGACATACACTGGACGTAGGGTTATTATCCTCCGGGAAGCCCGAACCAGTATAAAAACTCTCTGCGTGCCCTAGATCGATACCTCGATTGATCGTTGTTCCCCGAACCAAATATTTGCTGTTCTCTCGATTATTCGAGCAACGACAAGGCTGATCAAACTCAAGCACTGATGTCGACTCGCATTAGGCATCGCTATCAAGCTGACAGGACGGGCCCAGCATGTATTTTCCGATTCATGGTTACGTATGTCTTGCACGTGCATTATAGTGAATGTTTTATATAGATATATATCTTAAGAAATTGAAATAATAATCATGATGATGAGTTGAGCTCGTGGCTCTTGGTCCTATAATGGTCGGGGCTCGGAGCCGTGTACATACATACAATGGCTTAAAAAAAAGAAGTTTTAAGAGGCCCTATGTATTGGTGGTATTTAAAGCATATATATACTAGTAGTATTTAAATTCGACTAGTATCTCTACTACATATTACGTCACAAAGAAGTCGTCAGCCAGATTTTCAGCTTCAGATTTCAGACCTCTGTCCGTTTAAATTCGTGTCGAATTCGGTTTGAATTCGAGTTCAACTCAAATCGGAATTTTTTCTTCTATAAAAAAATAACCGAATCACATGCAGGCACATACAGGCATCAGGTCCAGCGGTACTTCGGTTCCCTTCTACATAAGATTCCAGAATTCGAATCCCACCTTCCGTCAGTTTTTGTTTTCTTATTTGATTTTTTTTTTGCATCGTTTAATGACTATCACTCTTCATTGATGTTAAAAAAGTATTTCTTTATGTTCAAAATTCACTAAAATTTGTGTAGTTACAATTTGACATGTGCCGAATATGATGGTTAAAATTACAATTAAAAAATATACCAAATTACAATTTAGCTAAAAAGGCAGTTGTTAACCATTGTTCGGATTACTTAAAATACTTCAAGTTTGACAAATCCTTAGGATTTTTACAAGAACACTATTTTTATTTATAGAACAAAGCAAAAATGTTATATTCTTGAGACAAACATTTAGGTACTTAGAATAAAAAAGTTATATTATCACTCCCGTAGCAACGCACGGGCAAAATGCTAGTATACTTTAAATATCACTAGATACCACTAGTATATACTTTAAATACCACTAGTATATACTGGTGGTATAGGAGTGACACCGTAAAACTCCTCTAAGGTTACGCAGGTATTGTAGGGTTGACTAATTGTAACTTACAATCTGATAAATTTTTTGGTAAGTAGAATTGACAAAATTTAACTCACAAAACCAAGAAATCGCTGGCACCCAAGGAAAAACTATCATGACAACAGCTTATAACATAAAAAATACCAAATAAAAAGACATAATTGACCCTTATATTATTCTTACACTACATTAATCATAACTGTTGTGAACACCAGAGGAAGATGCTGTCACAGCGCAACTTTGTCGAGCAACTCCATGAGAATGGATGGGCAGCTTTTGCACAGGTGATCAAAGCCATCGGTCTCTAGGGCTGCCTTCAGATTGCTACCGGACATGAGAAAATTGAAGCATGCCATTTTCAGCCCACCACAGCCATGCTGCTCGGCCAGTGCCAACACTGTTCCAACGGAACTTGTGTCGATGTAGCTGCAAAGCTTGTCTTCACAGATGAGCTTCAGCCTCTCCAGACCGTATCTATCGGCCGCGACGAGCAAATGCTGGGCCATGACCATTACATCACGGTCTTTAATCTCTGGCAGCGAGTCCGTGTAGATGAAGTGAAGAAAGGCCTTGAACACTCTTGCCTCTATCCCCTGGATGTACATGCAAACTTCAGCGTTCTCCTCCTTCATCATAGGACCGAAGAACTGCGCCTTGAAGACCGGCGACCGTGCGGCTAGTATGTTCCGGTGCACCGTGAACGTCTCTCCGTCCACCTCCAATGTGACGTCCGCTCCTTCCCCGCTCCAAAGAAGCTCCCCAAGATGGCACTCCATGTCGGGCGGCGGCACGACGACGAGCCTCGCCGGAGCGTCCTCTAGTTTCCTGGTCTCCTTCACGGCGGTGATGTCGCACCTGATCCTGATAGAGTCGCTCTGACCGTCCGCAAACCGCATGACGGCGTCCTTCCAGGCGAATTTAGGAAAACCCTTTTGAACGCCGGGAGTGAACGTGTGTGTCCAAGTGCTTTTCTGGCTGTACGACGGCTGGCCTGCCTGGTCGAGTAAACTGATCTTGAACCGCGCCTTGACGTCCCTGGCGAAGGTCTGGTCCAGCGACTCCAGCCGCAAGTAGATAGATACCCAGCCCAGTTCAGACGAGTCCCTGTGGCTGTTAGGGTAGTACTGGATGGACCAGCGGTGGCCGGCGGCGGTGAAGGTGCTTGAACAGTAGAAATCATGGTACGCGAGTCCACTGATGCAGGAGTAGCCATTGATGGTGTGCACGTGCGACCCGGTCTCCTCGGCGATGACCACCGACGTGCTGCTCCCGGCGACCGACGTCGCCGGCGTTGGGTTGGAGGACGGCAAGCCTACTGCAGTCAACAAGTGCGACAACATCGAGAATCTGTAGAGGGATCGGGAGGATTTTATCGGTCAAGCGAGGCGAGAAGGATACCGGTAATAACGTGTCAACGGAGGCGAGAAGGGTATATACCAATAAGGTGTCCGACCTTCGTACTATGATCACCTGCAAGTTAAAACCGTTTTGATCTCGAACTCCGGCGATCGGTCAAGATCAGGCCTCGCCAGGTAGTCCTGACGCGCAACGTGTGTGCATGGAAACGTCACACACGTTCTGAACATCTCACCGCTCAGTTGCAAAGGACTCCTTTTTTTTTTTCGAATTAGTTGCAAAGGACTCTTTGATTGGATGTTTCACAGGGGTTGCAAGTGGAAGGGTAAGGTGCTCAAAGTGCTTTGAGCATTTGTTTACAAAATTGACACAAACATGCATTGCCCTATTCTCTGTCCATTTGTTTTCATTTAAATAATTGCTTGTAAAAATTTTGAACAAGAAAACTATTTTAATTGTTTACAAAAAAAAACAATGCAAACAATGAAAAGAATTACAATGAACAAAGGGTTCCATGAAATAGAATTAACAATACAATCTTGTTTCTTTTCTACTTCCATGTGGGACAGGTCAGGTTCAAATTTTGGCCAACAACTCCTTGACAATGGGAGGGCAACTCCTTGTTAGGTGCTCAAATCCGTCACTCGCCATTGCTGCCTTCAGATTGCCACCAGACAAGAGAAACTGGAAACATGACTCTTTAAGCACCTGACAGTTATGTTGCTCAGCCAGGGCCAACGTAGTCGCCACTGTGCTTGCGTCAGTGCATCTGCAAAGCTTGTCCTCACACACAAGCTTTAGCCTATCAAGGCTGTACCTGTCCGCCGTGACAAGCAAATGCTGAGCCATGGCAATCATCTCAACCTTATCATCAATGTCAGGCAGCGAGTCGCTGTAGATGAATTGGAGAACGGCCTTGAACACTCTTGCTTCCATGTCGACGATCCGTACGCAATAACCAGCATTATTCTCTTCCATGGGGCCGAAAAGTTCTGCCAAGAACACCGGCGACCGGGCGGCGAGTATGCACCTGTGCGCCGCGAACGTTTCGCCAGCCACGTCGAACTGGACATCTGCACCCACGCCGCTTTCCAGGAGGCGGCCAAGCTGCTGGCCTATGTCGGAGGGCGGCACGACGACGGCGGAGCTCATGGTGGCATCTTCCGTCCTGATCTCCTTCAAGATGGTAATGTCACATCTGACCGTAAAACTGTCATCCTTCAGATACGGAGGGTGGTCATCTGGCATCCACCACCACCAACTCTGGCACTCCAAAGCCTTTCTCTCGATGAATCGATCGAAACCACGTTTAACCTTGTCGCTGTAAAAGTTGCATATCGTGTCGTGGTTATGTCCAAGGGACGCTGGTTCGCCTGTCACGTAGAGCAAGCTGAACTTTACTCGTGCCTTGACGTCTGCAGCGCCGTCCACACGCTTCAGGAAGATTGATATGCAATCGGCGCTGTTCTGGTCATAACCATCCGGGTAGTACTCGATACGCCGGTGCCGAGCCGTTCTGATCGTGAGCTCGTGCGACCCGAAAACGCCGTCCGCGATGATGGAGGATTTGCTCGGCGCCGGCGAGTTGCCGGCGGCAGACAAGGAAGAGCTCGTCATGAGGCCTTGGGTCGGCGGCAGAGATCGATGTTGCGGCGGAGAAGAGACCGAAATTAAAGGACTTTTTGGAAGCTGAAGCCCGATACGGTTGTGCGTTACATATGGTCCGCGGTTTCGACTCCGACTTCTGATCTTGTTCGATATCGACATGATGGCCGCCGCATCGAGTACGTGGTTGAATGTGTATATCGTGCATGTGTCTGTATGATGGAAGAATTGCTGGATCATGTGAAGCATGTTCTCAACTATGTATGCTTTGCCCAGCCCTGCCTGAAAACTTCACGTAAACTATCAACTATGTATTTGTCCGTGTTTGGCACCACTTATTTCGTAACTTCTTCAATATAAACAGAAGTTCTTTTTTTTTTTTTTTTTGCGGTGGACAATATAAACAGAAGTTCTGCTAAATTCCAAACGGAAACAGGGTCTCTGTTTATCATTTAAAGACAAATCGATGAACCTCAAATTAAATGAAATTTTAGGTTATCTCCCTATTATGGTTTTGATTACATTCTGACATGTTAGCTAGCGCTGAATATCTTCCTTTCCACATAAGTTCTCCGAGATTATTGCTCATGTAAAATGCATGGGTTTCGATTTTACCTGGTTGTTCCTTTTTTATTGGTCATTAAAGTTGGATAAGCAAACAAGTCTTCCAAACTCAGTACAATTTGACTTCACAGATTTGGATTGATAGCCAACTTTTTACTGATATAGCAATCAAGTAATTAAAAGTTGATAACTGGCAACTCAGCATGCAATGATTAGCTATAATAAAAACTTAAAAACCTATCAAATTGTCAGCACGCATGGGAAAACTATACTAATTCCCTACGTTTTTCTGTATCCAAGCAGAAGACGTCAGAGAGTAACCTTGGCCACCAGCACTTAGTTGGCAACAGATGGGCAACTCATCAAATGGCCAAATCCATTAGTTGGGTTGATCAGTAACAGGTAACTAGTGTTCCTAAAAGGTTGGTCACGTATTGACCAAGTGCCAGGTTCCACCAGCTGTAAGAGGGAACTCCACGTCTGTTCCAACACATGTGTTTTACTGTTCAAATAATAGTCATTAGTTTCTTAGACCTAATGGTCATTAGTTTGATCCGACGGTGCATATATGATTTCACAAAAACACAACTAATGACCAATATTTTATCAAATTGAAGGTAATACAGAAAAAATAAGAGCGTTAAACTTGTAATAAGTAGTTTTATTTTCATAAATAAATGAAATTTATACCTTATGCTTAATAATCTAGCAAATAATTTGTTCATAGGGGTGAGTGTGCGTGCGTTGTGAGTGTCTGAGTTGTACTGTGTAATCGTAAAAAAAAGTTTTTATTAGGCCTGGCTAGATAGCAATCTTGCCTGGCATAAAACATAAATTCCTTAATTAATTGTGCTATTACAAATTTATCGTTAAACTAATGGCTATTATTTTGGACAGTAAAACTAATCTAATATACCACTAACCCCATATAATATATAGAGAATGAAAAAAAACTTACGATGAAATCCTTGAAATAGAACTAACAATACAATCCCTAGTTTTTGCTACTTCCATGCTGGACAGGTCAGGTTGAAACTTTGGCCAGCAACTCCTTGACAATGGGTGGGCAACTGCTTGTTAGCTGCTCAAATGCATGTCGCCATTGCTGCATTTAGATTGCCATGAGATCTGAGAAACTGGAAGCATGACTCTTTAAGCACACGACAATCATGTTGCTCAGCCAATACCAACGTTGTTAGCACATTGGTTACGTCAAGGTATCTGCAGAGTTTGTCCTCGCACACTACCTTCAGCCTATCAAGGCTATATCTGTCCGCCGCGACGAGCAAGTGCCGAGCCATGAAACTTATGTCGCCCTTGTCTACGTCGGGCAGCGAGTCGTTGTAGATGAACACTCTTGCCTCCATATCGTCGATCCGTATGCAACTTTCAGTCTTCTCCTTCGTGGGGCCAAAGAGCTCTGCCATTAACACCGGCGGCTGCAGGGTCACCGTTCGATAAGCCAGGTGTGCCCTGCAGCGTCGAACGGGCTGGATGCGATGGATTTTCCGGTGCCAAGTCCCTTGGTTTGAGAATAACCTTGGATCGTGACCACGTGCGACCCAAAAACGGCGTCCGCGACAATGGAGGAACGGCTTGGCGCCGGCGAGTCGCCGGAGGCAGACATACAAGAGCTCGTCACGATCGAGGCCTTGGATTGTTGTTGGATCTAAACACGAGCGCGCGGTGGATTGGCGAGGAGGCCGACCCAAAAAAGAAGGGACTTGGAGGCTGGAGTTCCGAATGGTTGTGGATTACCTATATCGGGCTATCGTCCGAAATCTTGGTTTCCCTGTATTCAACTTTGGGGTAACGACTCCAACTTCTGAATGGATATTGATACGAAAGGCAACCGCATCGTGTACGTGCGTGCCTATGCTTGTGTAGCGTGCATGTGTCTGTATCATGGAAGAATGTCAGCTCCGTTATGCACATGCTTTCCAACTCATGAATATTTGCTGGATCAATCGAAACATGTGTTGTTCCTTTTTCCAGGGAAACCTTCGCCCAAAACTATGTGTTTGTTTGTAACTCTGATCAGGCCTCGTTTGACACTGTATTTCGTTCTCGACTGCTTTGCCACAGGAATAAGAAGTTGTGCATAACACCTGGAACATAGGCCCTTGTCCTTGTTTATGGAAAACTCTATCTGTTTATAATCTCAATAAAATGATGCATCTCAAGTGCACTTTTTACCTAATGTTCCAGGTATGATGTTAAACTTTTTAATAAGAAACGCGGACGCAAACGCTCACATGCACGTATGTTATGGGCAGCCAGCTGGGCCTTATGGGTTGAGGGTTGTAACACCCCAAATTTTCAAAGGAAAACAAAAGGAATAAAAATCAGTGTAAATTTAATTTTTGTCCAATTCTTACCTTGCCATGAATTTCCAAAATAAAATTCGCAATAATAATTCAAACCTAGTTCTAATGTGAACTTTTGAAATATAAAACTTGTGCTTGAGTGTTTGTTCCATCTAAAAATCCACTGAAAATTTGAACCATTTTGAATTTTACAACAAATAAAATAAATGTGTGCCAAGTTTATCGAATTCACTTTGAATTTAAAACTTTTGAATTTAAACTTGCACAAATTTCACCATATCCATTTTGGAGTTCTCTGTTTTGTTTTAAGTATCTTTGACTTCCACCTTTCCTTTGTCAAATTTGAAATCCATTCAAATTTGACTAAATCAAAATCCCAGAAAAGAATAAACTCTCCTTTCCCTCTCGGGCCGTCTTTCCCCTTTCTTCTCCAGTCGGCCCAGTCCATTTCTCTTTTTCTTTTCCCTTTTCCACTGAGTGGGCCGTCTCCTTTCTTTTCTCCCCGTCGGCCCGCTATGGCCCATGAAGCCCAGTCCGGCCCGACGACGCTGTCCTCTTCCTTCTCCCGGTCAAGCGGCAACGCCACCCGTCGCCGCCGCCGTTTCGCCGCCGCCGTGGCGCCCTCCGGCCTCCTCCATGTGGCTGCCGACGTCGCCGCTGACGTCTCTCGTTCCTATCTCTTCCGCACATGCATCCCCCTTTCCCATCTCCACAGCGCAGCATCCTTATCTCCTAGTCGCCTCACTCTCCCAGTGAGG
Source organism: Eragrostis nindensis (assembly GCA_012490785.1). Classification (NCBI taxonomy): domain Eukaryota; kingdom Viridiplantae; phylum Streptophyta; class Magnoliopsida; order Poales; family Poaceae; genus Eragrostis; species Eragrostis nindensis. Next base: position 4,014,109 of record JAAXCT010000005.1, on the reverse strand, counting down.
GAGAAACACTTCACCGCGCCGCCGACCTCACTCGCCCGGACTCCCTCTCCCTCACGCCTCTCTGCTACAAAACGGGTGCGCGACCCTGTTGGCGGTTCTTATGCGATAAAATTAAATTCATTAATTCCGCAAGCGCACGGATCACCATTGTAGCATTTCACCTTGGAGTATTCCAGGGTTATCGTATTTATATTTCCGCAGGGAAGTAGAGCAAAAGAAAGCTGAATAATAGCTATGCATTGGATAATTTGGAGAAAGAAATAATGTATCAACTATACTTGAGACGGGGGTAAGATAGGCATGATAGATATGGGTGGCACACACATCCTCAAATCCAAGGTAATTGTTGACATTTGTTAAGTCACACAAAATAAATCATCTTTGACAGTGATGTCAGAAATGATCTATAGATGTGTCTTTGTGTCGATTAGGTAAATCCGCAAGCGCACGGAGAATACCGTTGTAGCATTTCACCAATGGATTACTCCAATGGCTGTCATTTATAGTTCTCCCAAGGGAAGGCGGCGGTTTATGAGATAGCATGTTCATAATCATATAACTAATAATATACCAAGGTCTAAACAGGGGTAAGGATACAATGTATAGATAGGGTGACACACAGAGCAATCCAATCTAACATCAGTACAAAGCCTAGGTTAAGCGGGGTTAAGAGGAGGTCGAGCTGGGCCCCTATGTACTCCTTGTATTCCTGTCTATGGGTCATACATGCATCACATACAAATCTAGGTTCTATGTTAACCTCGAACAGAGAGGAGTAAACACAGCAGGGCTGTCACCACCTACCGGCAACCCTCTACTAGAGGACACGTGACATTAGGGCAATCAAGTCCATGCCAGACCTATTCTTGTTCATGGAGGCAACCAAACACTCACAGCTATCTACCAATCTAAGCACCACGCTTACATTGCTAAACAGTACTCCCAATTCCCATGGGACTCTGACCCTTCGGATCATCAAGTCAGGAACAAGAGTACACCTAACCTTGACCCTACGGATCAACAGATCAAGTGCCATAACATGCATAACTTTGACCCTACGGATCATCCAGTCAAGAGGCAAGACAAGCGTGACTCTAACCCTACGGATTAACAAGTCACAAACCATGGCGCATAGAACTCTAACCCTACGGATTAACAAGTCATGGGCCAAGGCATGCCTAACCTCATTATGCATGGAACGAGCGTATGAACATAGAAGGACTAGTATGTGAAGCATAAAGCAACCAAACATGTCTAGGCAATAACCATATAGAAGGTACATGGCTGCAGCACTAGCACAACTATAAGGCATAAGGAATAAAGAAGATAATTCTATTGATAAATGGAGAAAGTCTTACAAGAGGGGAATGGAGAAGATCCACCCCCAAACTCTCCAAGACTAGGTCAAGGACCTCTAGTCAGCCCTCTACTCCCCTCTACTCTACTCTGGCCTGGAGGCTAAGCCTAATGCTAGAGAATGAATTCCTCTTGGTGTGTGTCTTGAAAGGAGGGGGGTACCCCTTTATTTATAGCCCTCCAAAGGCGGTGGAGTTGAGGCGGTTCCTTAGGTCGGTGGCATTGATTGCAGGGGGAACCGACCTCAGTAAGTCGGTTGCAAACCGCCATAAAAAGATGGGCTGCTGGGGCCACTGTAGCAGGTCGGCCGACCCCCCCTTGGCCCATTTGGTCTTGGGCTTTTGCCGAGAGGTCTTCCTTGATGTCCTATTAAGTGATCTTGGTGCTATGGCCCAATTTGGTTAAGTTTCGTATGACGTTTGATCCATATCTTGCTCGGCTGCCGATGCTGATTTCTCGGAGTGGTGTATCCTCTGGGATATCCTTGATATGATTTGGATTGATTTGTGGATCCATATCTCTCTGCCATTATTGAGGATCTCCAAGAGATGATCTTTCTTCATATCTCCTTGATATTGGGCTTTTGGGGAGATATCTTTATTCCGGGGAAAATCGGTGTTTCCAAAGTAGGCCTTTTATGCTTCCTTTTCTCTGGTTTCCTATGAAATGCAGCTGCACTCACAAATTCACCAAGACTTGTGGAAATCATTAGTTTCAAGACCTAAGTCTACCTTTGGTGTTTGATTTGAGGTTCAAAAGTGCAGCTAGTTGACGGTTTATTTTGGGTCTAAGAGCCGTCAACAACTCCCCCACACTTAGCCTTTGCTCGTCCTCGAGTAAAGAATAAAGGACTAAGGTGAAACATAACTTCCTTGGTATGATGCTAGCATACAAGTTATTCCAAGCCATACCTGCACCCGTGAACTTTGATGTGTCTACCAAGTCATCTTGGGCGGTTGAGGAATGGAACGGTCATGATTTGAGTCATCATAGCTGCATCTGCTGAGTAACTTGGGTTTTTGAAAGATTTTCAAAAGTAAAAACATAGCTTGTACTCCTCAAATGATAACTCTCAGATCGCTCAAAGTGTATAATTCCTCACCAAGGCTTCTTTTCATCCTACATCTACAAATGGCTTTATGTGGAGCTTGGTAGGGAATGAAAAGGAGCATACTTGCATTACTTATGTTGCTAAGTCAAAAACCGGATCCAAGGAGAAAACAAGTCATACAATCTGATCAAGAATGTGCATGTGTGTGGATATGTGTATGATAAAAGAAATGAGATGGATACTCCTTGATGTGGCGATGTCTCTCTCTTGATTGATTTTCAATAGAGAACATGGCTATCACTTCTTTTCTCTTTCTCTCTTTTTTTTTTCGATCATGCTCATCATGTTTGAGCATTTCTTTCTTTTATTCATGCCATGCATAGGAGCACTCTTTCTTTCTTCTCAAATTTTTTTTTCTTTCTCTCCCTTTTTTTTTCGATAGCCATGTCTCTTTTGCAAGAATATTTGGAGAGAGACATCAGCAACAAGTGATGGAGTATTTATTTTGGTGGATGGGTGGATGGAAAAGGTGTTGCTAACTTCCAGTGTAGAAGTTTAGCATGTTTTGTGGTGGTGGTGTATGTGTACGTGATCTTGATCGTGAAAGTATGACAAGCATCTCACAAGGGTCACAACAATTTGACAAAGCTCAAAGTAATAACAAGCAGCATTTGTAGAGGTTTTCAATGTGATCATCATATTTGGCTCTGGTGGGAAAATAAGATCATTGAGGAGTGCAAAGCTATGGATTTTAAATTTTGCAAGATAAATCCCCAAGCACTCAGTACAGAAGAAGCAAGATTCCTCTCATCTAACCATATCACATTCGCCAACAACTTAGATAAACACGGGGTCCTAAGAGATTGGTGTTCACAAGCAACAGGTGTATGATGCGAGGAATAAAGAGTATGCAGGCCAACCATATAGAAGTATGTTTGATGCGGGTTCATTTTATCTTTGAGTTAAATTTTAGTAAATAACCATCAAAGATTGTTTTAACTCATGAATTAGGGAGTAGGGGATAGGATGTGCAAACCATCGCCATAGATGAAGTGGAGACCAATAGTGACCATAGGAGACCAAACCGAAGGTTCGATTGAACTTTCTTTTCTTATGCCTGATGGCTCCACTCCTTAGCCTGTTTGAACGGTGCGATGTTCTGCATCATGTTGGTGGGAGATCTCGAATGTGTACTTGATGAAGAACGAGAGATCTCCCCCACACTTGTCCTTGTACCTAGACCTCTTTATTCAAAACAGACAAAAGGATATGGAAATAAAAAGGACTCTACCGGGGTTAAAGACCGGTGAGCCTAAGTTTATTGCATTTGGAAAAAGCAAACTCAAGGCGCATTGTATGTTTGGAACATGAAATGAAAACGCCTAATTTATTTATTTGTTTTTCTTTATTTGACTTTAGATTCTTTCTCCATTTTTTTTAATATATTTTTTTTATTTTATTTTATCATGTATGATGAAAGCAAAAAGATACAAGTTGTGATTCAAGTTACCTTAGTGGGGGAGGGAACCTCCCCCACACTTGTTCTTTGCTCAAAGCCCTGGATTGGGGTGGAACCCCATGCAACGGTAGTCGGTCATGAGATTGGCCGGGCTTTGTTGCAGCGTGCTGGCGAATTGGTCCTTTGGTCGGTTTCTGCCATAGTTTGCCACTACGAACCTCAAGCCTCATATGGTTCTAGGGGTTGGTCCCAACCAAGTGCATACCCAGTTGTTTCCTTCCCCTTACATATTCATAGGCTAGGGGCTGCGGTTGTGGCACGACCATGGCTGCGCCCTTGGCCTTCTATTTTATCATCCCTGCCAAAAGCACTACTCCTGCAAGCAATCCCAATCCGACTTGGAGAGGGATGGTTAGCTCTCGGACCATATACAAATAAAGTCCCGGTTAGGTGACGGGATTTTATTTGTATAGCCGAGGAAGAGAAACACAAGTGGATTTGGACCAAGTTTGAGTGTAACCATGGCAAGATAATCATTGTTGATAAAAGCTCGGGGCTTAGTGATGTATGAAACGTAAGCATGGTCTAAAGCCCCGACTCTTGAAGCGATAAAATCAATCAACGAGGTGCACTCAAACGGTCCTACTCACTTGGGAGGTTCTAACCATTGCACATGCATAGCACAGGAGAGATTTTGGTATTGTAAACCATGGCATAAGGGATTCAAAGCTCATCCTCATAGATAGGTCGAATGATCACCTCGAGGAAAACAAGTCATAGCAAGCCATTCATGCATCAAGAGCAAGATAGGATATGACACTTTGCCAAAGAGCATGCTTGCGAAGATCAGGAGTTGTAGAAAAGCTCAAGCAAGCAATGCTTATGGAAACCGAGTAGCAGACTAAGATTGTTTCATGAAAGCAGGTGATACTCATTCTGGAAGAACGGAAGAGTAAAACCATTGTCTACTGCTAGCAGGGTGCATAAAAGCTATATGGCAAGTAGGAGGGAGCCTTCCTTACCCACACAAGCAAAACAAGCTCACCCTATGGCTTCTCATTATTGGCAAAGTTGATATTCATACCTGTCTTGTGCAGCAATTCCGTGTCACGTGCTCATGTGTGAGCATAGACATGGTTCCATAAGTGTTGTAGGCTTTCATCTCCTCATCGCACACCAAGATGAGATTGGTGTCGAAGAGGAGTCTCGACGTGTTGTTTTAATTGTGGTCCACCTCCGTAGGATCTTCTTGAAGCTCTTCATGCCAACCTTCTCAAGCTAGGCATGAGCTCGATGGAGAGGTACGGATATGTGTCACGTCGAGAGTGACTTGGTTTAGAGCTTGTCGCCTTCTTCAACACATGTTTGAGCTACTTGTCGGCCCCTTTTTATAGCTGCACACAAGAGCAAGAACACAAGAGCAAACTCGAGAACGGGTTACGTGAGTGATCACAAAAAATGGATCTCCCGTTGGTTGCTCTTGCAAAGATTTCTTTTTATCACAACTCAATTTGATCCGCAACTCCCTATTGGCTATGGAAAAAAAAGTCAATGGGAGTTGTGCCAAAATTCCAACAAAAGGTTGTCTTAAATTCATTTTCCAGATTTATTTTTAAAAGAAATAAATGTTTTCTTTTCAATTTATAAAGGTTTGAAAACTCCCAAACAAAATTTTGGAAAGATTCAAACATGCAAGAATGCAAGTGAAAAAGCAAATATGCAGGGATGTATTTTTGTGGAAAAAGCAAATATGCATGCGAGGAAGCAAATATGAGATAACTACCAATTTACCTTTGGCAAGGGCTCACCAATTTTGAGTCCAATGAGCGGGACTTCCAATGTTCAGTTTGGTGACGTGATGCCTGATCCCGGAGATGAGGATGCAGACGATTTCTCGTGTTGGGATTGTGCCAGTCTTTTCATGGCACTTGTGCGAAGCCTCCTTCCCTTATGCTTCCCTTCTGTGGTGATGTTGGATGGCTTCTCTTCCTTCTGAGGGTGTGGTCTCCACCCTTCACCGATAGCTACCTTCTCCACTAATTTTGTTGCTTGTGCGGCGGTAAGTGAGAAGATGGTTCCCTTGGCACGAGAATCAAGATAATCACGAGCTGTTGGTGTCAACCCGTGGTAGAAGTTAATCAAAACTGTCCAATCATCCATTCCATGGTCAGGACATGCTGTCATATATTCTTGAAGTTTCTCCCAAACTTTAGGAATGGATTCTTCTTATGCTTCCCAATAGTTTGAGGTTTCTTCATGAAGGGCATAGATGTTCCTTGTTGGGAAGTATTGCTCGAGGAACGCTGCAGAGCAATCTTTCCAGGAAGTTGCAACATTTGAATTGGCATAGAACCACTGTTTCGCCTTCCCCAAGAAGGAAAAGGGAAACAAACGGAGTCGAATGACATCTTGGTTGACTCCTTTGATGGACAAAGTGTTGCAAACTTCTAGGAATGTTTGAAGGTGAGCATTTGCGTCCTCGTCGGCCTTTCCACGGAATTGATTGGCCTGCACCATGTAGATTTGGCCGGCTCTAGGTTTGAAGTTTCCGTCTCCAGTGTTGACAATCAGCCCAATCGCCACGTGGTCAACACTGGCAGCGGAGTACTCACGAAGCACTTTTTTGGCCATTGGTTTTGAGTTTGATGGTGCGGATGTAGCTGGCTTGATTGTCGAGAGTATCTTGAAGATGGGTGACTCGAGGTTCTGCTCTTCTCAAGAGTACTTCTGAATTCTCTGTGTATATCTTCGACAGGTCAAGACCAGAGGTACATTACCCTGTTTTCACATGAAAAAAAACAGAGCAAGGGTAGACCTATCTAGACAGTGGCAATTAATAGAGATATAATTATAAACAATGCTAGTGATTCTCATTAACCAGTGCCTTCCCCGGCAACGGCGCCAGAAATGCTTGTTGACATTTGTTAAGTCACACCAAATAAATCATCTTTGACAGTGATGTCAGAAATGATCTATAGATGTGTCTTAGTGTCGATTAGGTAAATCCGCAAGCGCACGGAGAATACCGTTGTAGCATTTCACCAATGGATTACTCCAATGGCTGTCATTTATAGTTCTCCCAAGGGAAGGCGGCGGTTTATGAGATAGCATGTTCATAATCATATAACTAATAATATACCAAGGTCTAAACAGGGGTAAGGATACAATGTATAGATAGGGTGACACACAGAGCAATCCAATCTAACATCAGTACAAAGCCTAGGTTAAGCGGGGTTAAGAGGAGGTCGAGCTGGGCCCCTATGTACTCCTTGTATTCCTGTCTATGGGTCATACATGCATCACATACGAATCTAGGTTCTATGTTAACCTCGAACAGAGAGGAGTAAACACAGCAGGGCTGTCACCACCTACCGGCAACCCTCTACTAGAGGACACGTGACATTAGGGCAATCAAGTCCATGCCAGACCTATTCTTGTTCATGGAGGCAACCAAACACTCACAGCTATTTACCAATCTAAGCACCACGCTTACATTGCTAAACAGTACTCCCAATTCCCATGGGACTCTGACCCTTCGGATCATCAAGTCAGGAACAAGAGTACACCTAACCTTGACCCTACGGATCAACAGGTCAAGTGCCATAACATGCATAACTCTGACCCTACGGATCATCCAGTCAAGAGGCAAGACAAGCGTGACTCTAACCCTACGGATTAACAAGTCACCAACCATGGCGCATAGAACTCTAACCCTACGGATTAACAAGTCATGGGCCAAGGCATGCTTAACCTCATTATGCATGGAACGAGCGTATGAACATAGAAGGACTAGTATGTGAAGCATAAAGCAACCAAACATGTCTAGGCAATAACCATATAGAAGGTACATGGCTGCAGCACTAGCACAACTATAAGGCATAAGGAATAAAGAAGATAATTCTATTGATAAATGGAGAAAGTCTTACAAGAGGGGAATGGAGAAGATCCACCCCCAAACTCTCCAAGACTAGGTCAAGGACCTCTAGTCAGCCCTCTACTCCCCTCTACTCTACTCTGGCCTGGAGGCTAAGCCTAATGCTAGAGAATGAATTCCTCTTGGTGTGTGTCTTGAAAGGAGGGGGGTACCCCTTTATTTATAGCCCTCCAAAGGCGGTGGAGTTGAGGCGGTTCCTTAGGTCGGTGGCATTGATTGCAGGGGGAACCGACCTCAGTAAGTCGGTTGCAAACCGCCATAAAAAGATGGGCTGCTGGGGCCACTGTAGCAGGTCGGCCGACCTACTGTAGCAGGTCGGCCGACCCCCCCTTGGCCCATTTGGTCTTGGGCTTTTGCCGAGAGGTCTTCCTTGATGTCCTATTAAGTGATCTTGGTGCTATGGCCCAATTTGGTTAAGTTTCGTATGACGTTTGATCCATATCTTGCTCGGCTGCCGATGCTGATTTCTCGGAGTGGTGTATCCTCTGGGATATCCTTGATATGATTTGGATTGATTTGTGGATCCATATCTCTCTGCCATTATTGAGGATCTCCAAGAGATGATCTTTCTTCATATCTCCTTGATATTGGGCTTTTGGGGAGATATCTTTATTCCGGGGAAAATCGGTGTTTCCAAAGTAGGCCTTTTATGCTTCCTTTTCTCTGGTTTCCTATGAAATGCAGCTGCACTCACAAATTCACCAAGACTTGTGGAAATCATTAGTTTCAAGACCTAAGTCTACCTTTGGTGTTTGATTTGAGGTTCAAAAGTGCAGCTAGTTGACGGTTTATTTTGGGTCTAAGAGCCGTCAACAGTAATAAAATAAATCGTAGTATACATTTGGGAGAGCAACGAGATAGAGTTAAGGCTACCTGTATGTTTATCTATTATTTACTTTTCTAGCAGTCAATTCTACAAAGGTTATTTACTCTAGCTAAGCTCATACACATACAAGTCATGTCGTTTCGGGGCACACACGTGCTAGGTTAACCGATGAAGCTAGTTCAAACCTAGGGATCCGTATGCTATAATTAAGACCCTGCTGAGTCCAACCCGGACGTGGTGGATTACAGAGACCGGTGCAGCTGTCACATACACTCGCGGCTACCATCCTCCGTGGGGTTGGGTGCCAAACGTGCATAGGCCAAGTTCTAAGCGCCATGCTTACAACCCGCCTAGAGGAGCTACTCTTGATCAACGGAGCAGTCCTATCTAAGAATGAACAAGCACAGATTTCACACGACGTCATCTCCGACGACGGCACTCTCTCGTACTCGCTATTCCAACAATCACGAATCCCACAACAAGACTTCTACGAGCACTTACTTAACGAATAAATAAGCTAAATAGAAAAGAATTACTAAAATAAATAAATAAAGATAAAACTAATTATATAATAAATAAAATAATATCTGTTGACATTTGTTAAGTCACACCAAATAAATCATCTCTGACAGTGATGTCAGAAATAATCTAAAGATGTGTCTTAGTGTCGATTAGGTAAATCCGCAAGCGCACGGAGAATACCGTTGTAGCATTTCACCAATGGATTACTCCAATGGCTGTCATTTATAGTTCTCCCAAGGGAAGGCGGCGGTTTATGAGATAGCATGTTCATAATCATATAACTAATAATATACCAAGGTCTAAACAGGGGTAAGGATACAGTGCATGGATAGGGTGACACACAGAGCAATCCAATCTAACATCAGTACAAAGCCTAGGTTAAGCAGGGTTAAGAGGAGGTCGAGCTGGGCCCCTATGTACTTCTTGTATTCCTGTCTAAAGGTTATACATGCATCACATACAAATCTAGGTTCTATGTTAACCTCGAACAGAGAGGAGTAAACACAGCAGGGCTGTCACCACCTACCGGCAACCCTCTACTAGAGGACACGTGACATTAGGGCAATCAAGTCCCTATGCCAGACCTATTCTTGTTCATGGAGGCAACCAAACACTCACAGCTATTTACCAATCTAAGCACCACGCTTACATTGCTAAACAGTACTCCCAATTCCCATGGGACTCTGACCCTTCGGATCATCAAGTCGGGAACAAGAGCACACCTAACCTTGACCCTACGGATCAACAGATCAAGTGCCATAACATGCATAACTCTGACCCTACGGATCATCCAGTCAAGAGGCAAGACAAGCGTGACTCTAACCCTACGGATTAACAAGTCACAAACCATGGCGCATAGAACTCTAACCCTACGGATTAACAAGTCATGGGCCAAGGCATGCCTAACCTCATTATGCATGGAACGAGCGTATGAACATAGAAGGACTAGTATGTGAAGCATAAAGCAACCAAACATGACTAGGCAATAACCATATAGAAGGTACATGGCTGCAGCACTAGCACAACTATAAGGCATAAGGAATAAAGAAGATAATTCTATTGATAAATGGAGAAAGTCTTACAAGAGGGGAATGGAGAAGATCCACCCCCAAACTCTCCAAGACTAGGTCAAGGACCTCTAGTCAGCCCTCTACTCCCCTCTACTCTACTCTGGCCTGGAGGCTAAGCCTAATGCTAGAGAATGAATTCCTCTTGGTGTGTGTCCTCAAAGGAGGGGGGGTACCCCTTTATTTATAGCCTCCAAAGGCGGTGGAATTGAGGCGGTTCCTTAGGTCGGTGGCATTGATTGCAGGCAGAACCGACCTTGGTACGTCGGTGGGGAACCGCCACAGAAAAATGGGCCAGAATGGCCACTGTAGCAGGTCGGCCGACCTAGGGTTTGGGGTCGGCCGACCCCCCCTTGGCCCCTATGGCCTTGGGCTTTGGTGTAGTGGTCCAAGGGATCCTCATAAGGCCTCTCCCCGGTGTATGGCCCAGGATGAGTCCAGATGACTGTATTTTGGCCTTTTCTCCATCCCGGGTGATTTCTGCGATGACCGTGGACTTGCCGGAGTGATATCTTTCTTGGGCTTTGGCCAAGGAGTCTCCCTTTGGGTTCTAATGATGTATCTCAATGTGTTGACCCAAAGTGAATAAGGTTTGTATCCCTTTTGGTGTATGTCATCCTTGGCTGCCGATGCTGATTTCTCGGAGTGGTGTCCTCTCTGGAATATGGTATGGGTTGATTTGGTGGATCCATATATCTTTGCCATTGTTGAGGATCTCCAAGAGATGATCTTTCTTCATATCTCCTTGATATTGGGCTTTTGGGGAGATTTCTTTATGACGGGGAAATTTGGTGTTTGCAGAGTGGGCCTTTTATGCTTCCTTTTCCCCGGTTTCCTATGAAATGCACCTGCACTCACAAAATCACCAAGACTTGTGGAATTCGTTAGTTTCAAGTCCTAAGTCTATGTTTGGTGTTCATTTTAATTCTTTCATGCAGGTATTTGACGGTAAAATTCTTGCTCTAAGGACCGTCAACAACTCCCCCACACTTAGCCTTTGCTCGTCCTCGAGTAAAGAATGAAGGACTAAGGTGAAACATAACTTCCTTGGTATGATGCTAGCATACAAGTTATTCCAAGCCATACCTGCACCTGTGAACTTTGATGTGTCTACCATGTCATCTTGGGCGGTTGAGGAATGGAACGGTCTTGATTCAAGTCATCATTACTCCTCTGTTGAGTAACTTGGGTTTTTGAAAGATTTTCACAATAAAACATAGCTTGTACTCCTCAAATGATAACTCTCAGATCGCTCAATGTGTATGATTCCTCACCAAGGCATTTGTCATGCCTCTTTTCATCCTACATCTACAAATGGCTTTATGTGGAGCTTGGTAGGGAATGAAAAGGAGCATACTTGCATCACTTATATTGCTAAGTCAAAGAGTGGATCCAAGGAGAAAACAAGTCATACAAACTGATCAAGAATGTGCACGTGTGTGGATATGTGTATGAAAAAAAAGAAATGAGATGGATACTCCTTGATGTGGCGATGTCTCTCTCTTGATTGATTTTCAATAGAGAACATGGCTATCACTTCTTTTTTTTTCTTTCTCTTTTTTTTTTTCGATCATGCCCATCATGTTTGAGCATTTCTTTCTTTTATTCATGCCCATGCATAGGTGCACTCTTTCTTTCTTCTCAATTTTTTTTTAACTTCTCTTTCTCTCTTTTTTTTTTCGATAGCCATGTCTCTTTTGCAAGAATATTTGGAGAGAGACATCAACGACAAGTGATGGAGTATTTATTTTGGTGGATGGGTGGATGGAAATGGCGTTGCTAACTTCCAGTGTAGAAGTTTAGCATGCTTTTGTGGTGGTGGTGTATGTGTACGTGATCTTGATCATGAAAGTATGACAAGCATCTCACAAGGGTCACAACAATTTGACAAAGCTCAAAGCAATAACAAGCAGCTTTTTGTAGAGGTTTTCAATGTGATCATCATATTTGGCTCTGGTGGGAATATAAGATCATTGAGGAGTGCAAAGCTATGGATTTTAAATTTTGCAAGATAAATTCCCAAGCACTCAGTACAGAAAAAGCAAGATTCCTCTCATCTAACCATATCACATTCGCCAACAACTTAGATAAACACGGGGTCCTAAGAGATTGGTGTTCACAAGCAACAGGTGTATGATGCGAGGAATAAAGAGTATGCAGGCCAACCAATAGAAGAATGTTTGTTGCGGGTTCATTTTATCTTTGAGTTAAATTTTAGTAAATAACCATCAAAGATTGCTTTAACTCATGAATTAGGGAGTAGGGGATAGGACGTGCAAACCATCGCCATAGATGAAGTGGAGACCAATAGTGACCATAGGAGACCAAACCGAAGGTTCGATTGAACTTTCTTTTCTTATGCCTGATGGCTCCACTCCTTAGCCTGTTTGAACGGTGCGATGTTGTGCATCATGTTGGTGGGAGATCTCGAGTGTGTGCTTGATGAAGAACGAGAGATCTCCCCCACACTTGTCCTTGTACCTAGACCTTTTTATTCAAAACAAACAAAAGGATATGGAAATAAAAAGGACTCTACCGGGGTTAAAGACCGGTGAGCCTAAGTTTATTGCATTTGGAAAAAGCAAACTCAAGGCGCATTGTATGTTTGGAACGGGAAAAGACGCCAGTTTATTTATTTTATTTTTTTTGATTTTCAAAGAAGGAAAAGAAGAGTTGGAGGAAGTCCAACATGCAAGAGAATTATTTTGGAAACCTCAAAAAAAAAACAAATGGAAACCAAAAGGAGAAGGGAATATTTTTCTTGAATTTGAGACACATTCCAATGAAAATTTTGGAGAAATGTTTGAGCAAGAATTTTGTTGCGAGGGTGCTTGAGTGAAAAAAAAATGAAATTGAAGAGTCCAAGCACCCTTGCTCCAAATGTAGAGAAATGACCAATTTGGCCAACAACTCCCCAATGGCTATGAAAAAGTCAATGGGAGTTGTGCCAAAATTCCAACAAAATTTTGCTCAAAACATTTTCCAACAAAAAGTTGTCTGAAATTCATTTTCCCAAAAAAAATATTTCAAAAGAAAGAAAAATCCCCCTTTTTTTTTTAATAAAATGCAAATGGTTTGAAAAATCCCAAACAAAATTTTGGAAGAATTCAAACATGCAAGAATGCAAGTGAGAAATCAAATATGCAGAGATGCAACTTTTGTGGAAAAATCCAAATATGCATGTGAAGGGAAAAATCTAAATATGCAAAATGCATGATGATGGGAAATTCAAATATGCAAGCGAAGAAGCAAATATGAGATAACTACCAATTTACCTTTGGCAAGGGCTCACCAATTTTGAGTCCAATGAGCGGGACTTCCAATGTTGTGTATTTCTCTGGCAGGTCAAGGCCAGAGGTACACCACCCTGTTTTCACATAAAGAGAAAACAAGGCAAAGGTAGACCTATCTAGACAATGGCAATTAATAGAAATATAATTATAAACAATGCTAGTGATTCTCATTAACCAGTGCCTTCCCCGGCAACGGCGCCAGAAATGCTTGTTGACATTTGTTAAGTCACACCAAATAAATCATCTCTGACAGTGATGTCAGAAATAATCTAAAGATGTGTCTTAGTGTCGATTAGGTAAATCCGCAAGCGCACGGAGAATACCGTTGTAGCATTTCACCAATGGATTACTCCAATGGCTGTCATTTATAGTTCTCCCAAGGGAAGGCGGCGGTTTATGAGATAGCATGTTCATAATCATATAACTAATAATATACCAAGGTCTAAACAGGGGTAAGGATACAGTGCATGGATAGGGTGACACACAGAGCAATCCAATCTAACATCAGTACAAAGCCTAGGTTAAGCAGGGTTAAGAGGAGGTCGAGCTGGGCCCCTATGTACTTCTTGTATTCCTGTCTAAAGGTTATACATGCATCACATACAAATCTAGGTTCTATGTTAACCTCGAACAGAGAGGAGTAAACACAGCAGGGCTGTCACCACCTACCGGCAACCCTCTACTAGAGGACACGTGACATTAGGGCAATCAAGTCCCTATGCCAGACCTATTCTTGTTCATGGAGGCAACCAAACACTCACAGCTATTTACCAATCTAAGCACCACGCTTACATTGCTAAACAGTACTCCCAATTCCCATGGGACTCTGACCCTTCGGATCATCAAGTCGGGAACAAGAGCACACCTAACCTTGACCCTACGGATCAACAGATCAAGTGCCATAACATGCATAACTCTGACCCTACGGATCATCCAGTCAAGAGGCAAGACAAGCGTGACTCTAACCCTACGGATTAACAAGTCACAAACCATGGCGCATAGAACTCTAACCCTACGGATTAACAAGTCATGGGCCAAGGCATGCCTAACCTCATTATGCATGGAACGAGCGTATGAACATAGAAGGACTAGTATGTGAAGCATAAAGCAACCAAACATGACTAGGCAATAACCATATAGAAGGTACATGGCTGCAGCACTAGCACAACTATAAGGCATAAGGAATAAAGAAGATAATTCTATTGATAAATGGAGAAAGTCTTACAAGAGGGGAATGGAGAAGATCCACCCCCAAACTCTCCAAGACTAGGTCAAGGACCTCTAGTCAGCCCTCTACTCCCCTCTACTCTACTCTGGCCTGGAGGCTAAGCCTAATGCTAGAGAATGAATTCCTCTTGGTGTGTGTCCTCAAAGGAGGGGGGGTACCCCTTTATTTATAGCCTCCAAAGGCGGTGGAATTGAGGCGGTTCCTTAGGTCGGTGGCATTGATTGCAGGCAGAACCGACCTTGGTACGTCGGTGGGGAACCGCCACAGAAAAATGGGCCAGAATGGCCACTGTAGCAGGTCGGCCGACCTAGGGTTTGGGGTCGGCCGACCCCCCCTTGGCCCCTATGGCCTTGGGCTTTGGTGTAGTGGTCCAAGGGATCCTCATAAGGCCTCTCCCCGGTGTATGGCCCAGGATGAGTCCAGATGACTGTATTTTGGCCTTTTCTCCATCCCGGGTGATTTCTGCGATGACCGTGGACTTGCCGGAGTGATATCTTTCTTGGGCTTTGGCCAAGGAGTCTCCCTTTGGGTTCTAATGATGTATCTCAATGTGTTGACCCAAAGTGAATAAGGTTTGTATCCCTTTTGGTGTATGTCATCCTTGGCTGCCGATGCTGATTTCTCGGAGTGGTGTCCTCTCTGGAATATGGTATGGGTTGATTTGGTGGATCCATATATCTTTGCCATTGTTGAGGATCTCCAAGAGATGATCTTTCTTCATATCTCCTTGATATTGGGCTTTTGGGGAGATTTCTTTATGACGGGGAAATTTGGTGTTTGCAGAGTGGGCCTTTTATGCTTCCTTTTCCCCGGTTTCCTATGAAATGCACCTGCACTCACAAAATCACCAAGACTTGTGGAATTCGTTAGTTTCAAGTCCTAAGTCTATGTTTGGTGTTCATTTTAATTCTTTCATGCAGGTATTTGACGGTAAAATTCTTGCTCTAAGGACCGTCAACAATATCTCAAGAGTACGGATACAAAGAACTATACCGAACTCCGAGAATACTCCGGAAGCCCGAGAGAGCTCTCACTCTACTCTACTCTACTCTAACTCCCAAAGCTACTACTCAACTAAACTAATGAACACTTGGATGAAGTGTGATGGTGCGAGTTGCTTCGGAGGCCGAGGGGTCCAATTTATAGCTTGTGAAGGCGGTGGGAGCACCCTGGCCGAAGCTGGAGAGGCGGTGGCGCCAAAGTCGGCCGGCCGGCCTAGGGGGGTGGCCGGCCGGCCGTCCCCTGTGGCGGTTTGCCACCGACTTGCTCCTGGACGCTCCAGATCACTCCCTGAAGGCGGTCTGAAGGTCGGTTCCTTGCTGGGGTCGGCAGAATTGAAGTGAGGGCCAAGTAAAGGTCCAAATGGCCCACCTTCTAGAATGTCGGTGGAATTCTGCCGAGCTGGGCTTGAATTATGCGTTGAGGATTATTTTCCAGCCCACTGGAGGAAGCCTGGGGCCTGTGGCCACCAGGTGGGGCCGGCCGGCCTAGGGTGGGGCCGGCCGGCCAGGGAATTTCCCTGATTGGGCTCACTTTTCTCCATTATTCACTCCTGCATCCAAATATTCACCAAAACCTGTGGAGTAGCATTATTCCTAACTACTATGCACAAAATCTTGGTGTTATGTATTTATTTACCGGTAGGGTGGCGGTCAAAACATGGTTTAACGACCGCCAACAACCTCCCCAAGCTTAAACTTTGCTCGTCCCGAGCAAACTCAACTCAGGGTACCGGCGGATCAGGAGTTACAAAGAAGCGCCCCATGGGTAATAAAGATGCAACAACATACTCCCTAAACAGTGGTAAGTTTACGAGAGCACAAAATATTCATGAGTGTTGCAAAAATCGTGGGGCTTATATGTCACACCTTGTCATGCAACATTGAAGACTAGAACGGCATTTTTGGACAAGTAAACAATTCTAGCAGGTATGCATCCAGAGTTTTTATGTGCTGCAAGGTGCAAAAATTCTCCTTCGTTTTGGGTGGCACTTCTCTTGCCACTCCGATGTGAGTTCTATTCCTACAAGCTTCACTCATCCTACCTTCTACCAAATGAGGCTTTGTACGTGGAGCTTGGTAAGGAATGCACAAATGTCATGCATATATTGTAAAGCTAAAGAATGAGTCTCAATCAACATAGCAACTCCATTTATTCTGGTCATAGGAAATGATGTGATGGAGGGGGAGAAAATGAACTCACGCTTATGGAAGGGGGTTTTGAATTGGTCCTTTATTTTGCTCAAGATGTTTATGATAAGAACCATATAGCCATTGACTTTTGTCATGCAACCATGGAGTTTTTTTTTTTTGACTACTCCATGGTGCAAGGGGCCATAAATTTTGAATGGTTCAATGAAACATTTTGAAATATTCTTGAGCATTTTGGATGGACCAAAAGTTTTGCAAACTCTGAAAAATGTTTGGTTGATTTATCCAAACATTCCTCTTTTTATTTGGTGGAGAGAAATTTTCGAAAACACACGCGAAGGAATTATGACCAAAATTAGGAGTGCTTAGTTTCAAGAGTACATCAAACCTTAACAAAACTCAATGCATAAACAAATGGCTATGAGTGGGGCTGTTTCGAATATTATGATATGGCTCTGGTAGGTAAGTAAATCCTCACACTAAGAGAAGTGTGCCAAAACAGAAGGGTTTTAGGTACTTGCAGCAATTCAAGAAAAACATCTCTGGATGAAACCATACTAAGAAATTGCAACAAGTCCTAATCATGCCATATCACAATCCACAATGCTTAGACTTGGTGTAACAAATGCAACCCACGGAAATAAGCAAGACTCATGATGTGATCATGCTCAAGTAAAAATAACACATATGTCAGGAGTAGAGGTTGCATCTATGCGACACATGGGAAGCTAATTTGTAACTCGATCATCATTTCCCTTAAGCGTAGCATAACACCAAGATTCTAGCATTTATTCGAAACAGGGAGTTTATTTATTTATTAAGAAAGTTAGGAATACTTACCTGAGGGTCCTCCCCAAGCTTGAGTCTTTGCAAGACTCGAGCTTGTATTGAACTCCTTCTTACCTGGGGGTGCCCTCCCCAAGCTTGAGTCTTTGTAAGACTTAAGCTTGATTCAGGCTCTTCCTCCTCCTTCTTGATCTGCAAAACAGAGTGAGGATGATACAAATGGCTAGCCCCTAATGGGCATCACCGGGAATCCTATTATTTTTGTTGTTTTTAAATTTTTTTCAAATTTTTATTTTGTTTTTATGATTTATGAAAAGAAAAACAAGTGCTAGGCCTAGCTAGGATAACGATTGGGATGGCCTCCCCAATCGGAGGGCTCTCATTTTTACGTCTTTGAGCTAGACGTTCTCCATGTCTTTTCAACTCGTTTGGACCTCGCTCGCTGGAGAATCTTGCGAGGTAGAGGTTCCTTCTTTCTTCCGCCACACCTTGGTTGTCTTCTTTGTGTTGGTGGCGGCGACCTTTTCTTCAATAGGCGCCTTTGTTGTACTCTCATCGGTCGATACCGTAGCTGCCTTCTTCTTTCGTGAGCGCCTCGCTCTCCTCTTCTTGGGCGATTGTGACTCGCCTACTCCTTCTTGCGGAGGAGTAAGAGGGGCTTGAGGTGTATTTGGCGGCTGAGGCATCCTCCTTGGAGTCCTCCAATACTTTGCTAGCCTTCTTGCATTCTCTCTTTCCAGATAGTCTCTCATGTATGCAATGAGCTTGTCTGGCTGTGGCATGGGTGGAGTAATCTCAATCTTTTCCACTCTCCTTGGGTCCTTTCCATATATAACTCGTACTTACTTGCATTGCTCAACTTTAGGCTTGAAGTTGAACGTTTCTTCCCTGCCGTTGAAGTCCAAGTGGATCTCTCCTGCCCCCACGTAGATGTTGGCGTTGGTGGTGCTCAAGAACGGCCTCCCAAGGATGAGAGGGGTCTTGACATCTACTTCTATGTCAAGCACAACAAAGTCGACGGGGACGAAGAAGTTTCTGATCTGTACGGGGACGTCTTCGGCAATACCAGCAGGATGACGAACGGACTGATCTGCGAGCTGCAAGCACATAGCCGTAGGCGATAATGGACAGTTTAACCTGTCATATACCGCCTTGGGCATAACGCTCACGCTTGCACCCAAGTCACAGAGCGCTTGAGAGAAGTGCTGGCTGCCAATCGAACACGGGATAGTAGGGCATCCTGGATCCTTCTTCTTTTCCGGAAGAATGTTCAGAATGGCTGCGCTGCACTCTTCTGTAAGCTTCACTACCTCCATTGCTGGAATGGGGCGCTTGTTGTTGAGGATGTCCCGAAAATACCTAGTGTAAGTAGGTACCTGCATGGCATCAAGCAGCGGAATATGCACATATATATGTCGGATAGCCTCAACAAATTTATCAAAGCGCTCATCCACAGTGAGCTTCTTCCTGCGGTCGGGGTAAGGCAAGCATGTAGTGTCAAAATACTCATGAGGTGCTGCCTTAGTTGGAGCTTGCTCAACGGAGGATCTGTCGTTGGTTCCTCCTCGGAGCTCTCCTTCTCGGCGTCTTCCTCTTCAGGGACCTTCTTTTTTGGAACCTTTTTGCCGGCCTTCTCCTTGGGAGCTGCATTTGGTGTCTTCCTCTCTGCACCCTTGGGGTATGGTGGGTCCACCACCTCTTCCTCCCCTGGTGGTGATAGCACTAACACTCTCCTTCGTATGAGGAGCCTACACAGCTGAAGCTATTTGCGCTATTTGCGTTTCTAGCATCTTGTTATGGCTTAGCTGATTCTGCAGAGCAGTGCTGAACGACTCTAGCTTGGCATCTATGCTCTCTAAAGCCTTGTCGGTAGTAAGAAACTTCTTACTAATACTGTCATTGATCTTGTGTAACGCCCTGAAAATCGACCCTAAAAATTCACAAATAAAATCGAAACTAAAACCGGAAGTTTTTCAAAATCTTTTCAAAACTTTTCTTTCCCTCTCAATTCTTTCTCCTCCTTGGCGCAGCACGTATGCGTGCTGACTACCATTTACCATTTACCATGCTTTTACTTCCCTGCCTACCTTGTCGCGTCGAGCCGTCTCGTCGCGTCGAGTCGTCTCGTCAATCCAAAACCACACGCCAAAGTCATCCTGAGCCATCTCGTCGCGTCTCGTCGTTGTCTCGTCAGTCTAAAACCATACGCCACACCTTTGGTCCCGCCGTCTCGTCATTGTCTTTACCCCGTGCACTGGCACAGCACGCATGTTTTCTTCATCTACCTCGGTCCGCGCCTTTAATCTCGCCTACCCGTGCCTCTACTTAGCCTGCCTGAGCCATCCCATTGTATGCACTGTCCGGCAGCTGCGCGACACACCAACTGGATTTTCCGGTCTGGTCTATTTCTTTCCCTTCTCCATCCTCGCGCGCTAAATTGCCGTCCAGCGCGTTTTTACCTTCACCTACCCAGTGACCGTCATTTATTCCTTCGCATAAGCTGGCACATCGCTCGGCCCCGCACGAGTCATCTCGTCACATTAATTATCTCGAATGACCTGACGACACTATGCACTATGCTTGAGTCGTCTCGTCATCTCAAACCACGTGATGACACTATGCACTATGCTTGAGTCGTCTCGTCGTCTTGAACCTTGTGCCAACACTATGCACTATGCTTGAGTCGTCTCGTCGTCTTGAACCTTGTGCCAACACTATGCTTGTGTTGTCACGTCGCGTCAATTCATATCCACACCAAGCCGTGCCCACTTGCCCGCATGCATGCCGCTCCAATCCAGCAGCCTTCCTCGTGCTCCGCAGAGCATTCACTACGCTGCCGCTCTCGTCCCATCGCCTGCTCGCGCACGACACAAAGCGACGCACCGTCCAGGCCCCTCTCCTCTCTCTGCAGCTCAAGTCTCGTCACCCAAAGTTGCACGCCTCGCATGCGCACCCACGCCACAAGTGGCCAAGTTGCCTGAGCGCTCGCGTCCCGTCGCTCCAAAGCCGCACGCCATGACGTCGGCCCCGCTGTCCCGTCCTTGCCGGCAAGCTACCGCCTCGCCGCGCGCCTATAAATAGCCTTTCCCCGCAGCCCTTCCGCCACCGCGCTGCCCAGGCCAGTCGCAGGTGAGCCTCTGCCATTCTTCTCTCTGTTCCTCCACCCGACCGAGCGCCGCTCCGTCAATCTCCACCTCCCCGGCCCACTTAATCTACCCTTTTCCTTTGTCAACCGAGCACCACCAGCAGCCCAAGCACTCGTGCGCTGCTCGACTTGAAATATTCCCACGAATTTATTTTCGGATTAATCCAAAGCCTCCACTGTAAAATCGATATCTCCACCATCCAAGCTCCGATTGACCCGATTCTTCTTCCTAAATTCATCTAAAATCGAGCTCTATCCATTTCTACCAGTTTCATCTTTTATAGAGCTCATCTTCTATTTCTTTTGTATTTATTTGTGTTTGTTTGCTTGTTTGTTTGTGTGCCGGTTTCGCGTACCGTAGCTGACGGAGTGTGCGAGCACGAGTACGAGGAGGAGGAGGAGCAGGAACCAGGAGCCGGCGACTTCGAGCAGGAGCTTCCCGAGGACGTCAACGAAGGCAAGTCACAATCCGTTTTCCCTTTGATCATACTGCTCCTATGTTTTATAAACACTACCCGTAGCAGCCGTTTTATTGCATGAAATGATTGACCTGATGATTGCAAAACCTTTGTGTAGTATGACCAAGACCACTGAGCCTTATATTACCTGTCCTATATTATTCCCTGTTAAACCTAGGATATCCATGTATGAATATTATTTACGCATGGATGATTTCCTTGTTATAGAAATGCTTAGGACTGTGTATCACTAAGTGCTCTACTTATACTTAGCTTTTGCAAATGTGAAAACCGTGTTTGGTGTTGTGTGGTAGTAGTAAGGTTGGGTGATAACTTAAGAAAGATGAATGAATGAACTTGGGTTAGAGCTGAGGTGATCCTGATGATGTTTATGGAGGATTAAGCGTCGCCTCTGTGGTGTGCTTATGACAAATGATATGGGAGATGAATGCCGCCTCTGTGGTGGGTTCATATATGTGGAGATGATTGCCTTGGCTCGTATAAGGACCGAGTTGCTTGTGACATCCTACCTAGCCGTTTGTTCAGTGCGACCACACTACCGTGTATGCGGCACGGCTTAGTCTAAACCCCGCCAGCTAGTCTGTTAATCGCCTGGAGGCTGGAGATGCAATGGGAGCCCATGGAGCA
The DNA here is from genome assembly GCA_012490785.1 of Eragrostis nindensis. Taxonomy (NCBI): domain Eukaryota; kingdom Viridiplantae; phylum Streptophyta; class Magnoliopsida; order Poales; family Poaceae; genus Eragrostis; species Eragrostis nindensis. The sequence continues at coordinate 3,992,186 of JAAXCT010000005.1, read as the reverse complement.
GGTGGACGTGCTGCAGACGTGTGCGACCCGGTCGAGGCCTAGATCAGAGGCTAGACCCCTGGACAACTCCCATGGCGATTAGTCGGGACGATGCTGTGATGGGTAATGGCTTTGTGAGTCTTCACACCACCCGCGCAGTGGCTTGTGATGCACTCAGATTGTGGGTACAGCGTACAACCTCTGCAGAGTGTTAAAATCTATTCGAATAGCCGAGTCCACGGTCACGGACATGGCTTTGGTTCGGTCCAAGAACTAGCATGGGGTGGGTGCTTATCTCCTTGATGTGTGAGTTTTTTTGAGAATAGGTCCGGCCTTCCGCCGAAGGTTGTCGTGGACGGGGTGTCCGGCAACGTAAAATTTGACCAACCCCTTAATATCTTAATTTGATGCTTTTGCTAAAATGCTTTATAAACTGAACCCCTGCATGTGTAAAACTTGCTTTATTGCAATGTTAAACCTGATGGCCTTTACCTTGCTACTGCCAAGTGCATACATTTATCCATTGATGGTAGGGTAAGGGTTGCGACTTGCTGAGTACTTTTGTACTCATTCTTGCTTGCTGATTACAGAGGAAGATCCAGACTTCGTCGACGCCGACGGTGAGGAAGACGATTAAGCTTGGTCTCGTCCGCACCCGAGCTGCCTGTGGCATTAGTCTACCGCTTAGTTGCTTCTGCTATGCCGTTTGATGACCTAGAAGTCATCTTCTGGTTTAGCTTTGTGTTTACTGTTGCCTATCTTCTAGTGTTCTTGTTGCTTCTTAATCGACCCTTGCCAGGTCGCGACTTGTAATATCACCTGTTGCAAGACTTGATTGTACCAGCGACTGATCCAGGGACTGGTATAATAAAGCGTTTAAGCTCCTGGGATAACCGGGACGCTTCATCTTGACCTGGCCGAGAACTAGATCCTTGATAGAGGGCTCATAACGGGAAAGATTACCATTGTTACCTCCCTGATTCTTGTTGAAGGAGAGGTCAGGCCTGGAATTTCAGCCGTAGTTGTTCTGGGAGCGGTACCCATTGCCATTGTTGAGGAAATTGCATTCCTCTCTCACATTTGGGCAATTGCTGCCCATATGCCCTGTGTTGCCGCACTCTTCACAAGTCATCCGGGAGTCCGCAACTTGCAGGTCCTGCGGAGACTCCACCTTGCGGAGTAGCTGATCGAGCTTGATGGCGAGCATGTCCATCGTCTCCACTTGGTGCACTCCACGGGTCTTGGTGCTCGCCGATTGGCGTTCACCATGAGTCTGGTTGGCCGCCACCTTCTCAATCAACTTCTTAGCGTTCTTCACGCTAAGGGAGAAGAAGGAGCCGCCTGCTGCGGCGTCGAGGTGCTCTCGAGCGGACGGCCTCAAACCGTGGTAGAAACTCTGTATGAGGAGCCATTCTTCCGCGGTCGACTCTTCTGCGAGCTGTTGGAAGCCCGATATCTTGTTCCGCAGGGCAGTCGTCTTGCCCGGCGGGAAGAACTTGGCGAGGAAGGCATTGGAGCATGCCGTCCACGTGTCGAGGGACTCTTGGTTCGCGTAGAACCACTGGAGAGCCTTCCCCAACAGAGAGAATGGGAAAAGCTGTAGTCGGATAGCGTCCTGAGGTGCATCCTTTATGACGAAAGTGTTGCACGTCATCAGGAACCTTTGGAGGTGAGCATTTGCATCCTCCGACGGCTTCCCACAGAAAGGACTGGCCAAGATCATGTTGATCAAGGCTGGCTTGAGCTCGTAGTCCTTGTTGTGACGCGCGGGTTGGGTCCCACGCGGATGTTCTCCGTAGTTGGCGCGGAGAAGTCATTGATCGTCTTCTCAACAACGGGGTCGGCCATGGTGTTGTTCGTTGAGGAGGCCCTGACAACCGGTGGAGGAGACGATTCGAGAGCCAGAGCGTTCTTACGGATCTGTTTAGTGAGTTTTGCTCCAACTTTCCTCAAGAACTGCTCTGGATCTGAGTGGAAGTTTTCTGGTAGGTCGAAACCAGTCATGCACAGTCCTGTTTCAAATTTGTCACAAGAAGAAAAACCAGGACAAGGGTAAGCCCGCAAAAGTAAGTGATAATTATTCTTCTCACAAACTTCAATGCATTTATTCAGTTCCTAGCTGCTACTTCCCCGGCAACGGCGCCAGAAATGCTTGTTGGCGGTTCTTATGCGATAAAATTAAATTCATTAATTCCGCAAGCGCACGGATCACCATTGTAGCATTTCACCTTGGAGTATTCCAGGGTTATCGTATTTATATTTCCGCAGGGAAGTAGAGCAAAAGAAAGCTGAATAATAGCTATGCATTGGATAATTTGGAGAAAGAAATAATGTATCAACTATACTTGAGACGGGGGTAAGATAGGCATGATAGATATGGGTGGCACACACATCCTCAAATCCAAGGTAATAAAATAAATCGTAGTATACATTTGGGAGAGCAACGAGATAGAGTTAAGGCTACCTGTATGTTTATCTATTATTTACTTTTCTAGCAGTCAATTCTACAAAGGTTATTTACTCTAGCTAAGCTCATACACATACAAGTCATGTCGTTTCGGGGCACACACGTGCTAGGTTAACCGATGAAGCTAGTTCAAACCTAGGGATCCGTATGCTATAATTAAGACCCTGCTGAGTCCAACCCGGACGTGGTGGATTACAGAGACCGGTGCAGCTGTCACATACACTCGCGGCTACCATCCTCCGTGGGGTTGGGTGCCAAACGTGCATAGGCCAAGTTCTAAGCGCCATGCTTACAACCCGCCTAGAGGAGCTACTCTTGATCAACGGAGCAGTCCTATCTAAGAATGAACAAGCACAGATTTCACACGACGTCATCTCCGACGACGGCACTCTCTCGTACTCGCTATTCCAACAATCACGAATCCCACAACAAGACTTCTACGAGCACTTACTTAACGAATAAATAAGCTAAATAGAAAAGAATTACTAAAATAAATAAATAAAGATAAAACTAATTATATAATAAATAAAATAATATCTCAAGAGTAAGGATACAAAGAACTATACCGAACTCCGAGAATACTCCGGAAGCCCGAGAGAGCTCTCACTCTACTCTACTCTACTCTAACTCCCAAAGCTACTACTCAACTAAACTAATGAACACTTGGATGAAGTGTGATGGTGCGAGTTGCTTCGGAGGCCGAGGGGTCCAATTTATAGCTTGTGAAGGCGGTGGGAGCACCCTGGCCGAAGCTGGAGAGGCGGTGGCGCCAAAGTCGGCCGGCCGGCCTAGGGGGGTGGCCGGCCGGCCGTCCCCTGTGGCGGTTTGCCACCGACTTGCTCCTGGACGCTCCAGATCACTCCCTGAAGGCGGTCTGAAGGTCGGTTCCTTGCTGGGGTCGGCAGAATTGAAGTGAGGGCCAAGTAAAGGTCCAAATGGCCCACCTTCTAGAATGTCGGTGGAATTCTGCCGAGCTGGGCTTGAATTATGCGTTGAGGATTATTTTCCAGCCCACTGGAGGAAGCCTGGGGCCTGTGGCCACCAGGTGGGGCCGGCCGGCCTAGGGTGGGGCCGGCCGGCCAGGGAATTTCCCTGACTGGGCCCACTTTTCTCCATTATTCACTCCTGCATCCAAATATTCACCAAAACCTGTCGAGTAGCATTATTCCTAACTACTATGCACAAAATCTTGGTGTTATGTATTTATTTACCGGTAGGGTGGCGGTCAAAACATGGTTTAACGACCGCCAACAGACCCTATCCTCTTCCTTTCCTCACCTTTTCCCCCTTCCCTCGGCCGCTCACCAGCTTCAATCGAAGCTTTTCCCCATTTCTTCCTTCACGCCGGCCGCCACTCGATTCGCCGCCGTGAAGCTCTTCTCCCTCTCCTCTCTCGCCTGACTGCTCCGCGAGCTTCACCTGCCTCGCTCGCGCCCTTCCACGCAGCTTCGCGAGCACCGAAGCACCACCGGCGCAACGCGCCGCCATCCGCCGCCGTGCGAATTCGACGCCGGCCCTCTCCTGGTCTCGACCCGCTAGCTCGCGCGTGCGCCAGCTCCACTTCATCCCCGCGAAGCTCGCCCACCAACAGCAGCTCGACGAGCTGCAGTCCTTCGCCCTCCTCGTCGAGCACCGAGGCCGACGCCCGCTCCTCTTCGTCGCGCGTCACCTCCAAGCTTTCCCCGGGCACGAGAAGTGCCGAGGTGAGTTCGCCGTCTTCCTCTCTTTCTCGTGCGCCCTCTCTTTTTCCCTCTCGCGCTCCCGCACCACTCCTGCACTGTGCGCCGCCGCCCGCCGCCGTGCGACCTCGTCACCGGCAGCTTTTCCGTCCGCGCCCGGCCGAACCGAGTCGCGCCTCGCATCCGCCGCACTCCCGCGTACCCGCACGGTATCACGTACTCGAGAAATCCCGCACCCTCGCCGTTTTCCCCTTGCTCACCGGCGCGCCGCCCAAGTCCGGCGACCTCGCGCCGCCGCTCCGCTCATCCCACTCGACGACAAGCTCCACCCGTAGCTCCGCCATCCCTCGCTGATGCCCGGCATCATGATCTCGTCGACTCTCCGCCAGCCCAGCCGCCGGCGGCGAGGAATCCGGCGAAGCACCGCCGCAGTCGCACCTCTCCGGCCACCCACAGTAACCATGAACCGAGCCGTAGACCCGGTCCACAGAACCCGTGAACCCAGTCCATGCCTTTTTCAATTGGAAAATAATTCCAAAATTCCAGAAATCCCCGGGGCCCTGTAACTTTTACGGATAAGCCCCTGATCTTTTATTTATTTCTGATTAGGTCCTGTCTTTTTACAGATAGGCCCCTGACCTTTTCAATAATTCTGTTTTGGTCCTGCTTTTTACAAAAAAGCCCCTATACTTTTCTGTATTTACCTTTTTACCCCTACCTTTTTACATCGAGGCCCCTAAACTTTTCCGTAATTACAAATAGGTCCCTAGAACTTTTCCGTTTACTCAGATAAGTCCCTAGAACCTTTTTGGTAATTACAATTAAGCCCCTAGATCTTTAAACCTTGATAACTTCTTATCCGGAACTCTGTTTTGGGCGATTCTTGCGCTCACGCGTTCGTAGTAGCGCGTAGTGTCTTCTAGAATTGCTCTTGGAGCTCTGAAACAATCCAGCAGACCATCAATCTCTTAATATCATATCTTAGCAGTACATGCGATGTCGATTCGCATGTCATCAATATCGACTCGCTCCGTTAACATGAGTCTAACCAATCATGTTATATCGTATCACCATAAAACCTAATACCTTTCTCATCGCAACACACCCCGTTCCTAATCTTACATCGCACCTTTAACTGCTCGTTGCTAGCATTAAACCTAGCAAATCTTTTGTGTCGTTCACTACAAACCCTAGTGACCATCTTTTATCGTAATCCAACTTTAACCCTAATCTAGTTGGATCATCCCTCGACATCATCAATTCCGATATCATCACCAATCTTTACCAAGCCTTATCGTTCATCGTTCTCTGTTATATGCAGTCTTTTATTTGAATCTATTGAGTATTTACTCTTCGTTATTTTAATTGCTTTTAATCGATTGACCGTTTGCTTTAAATTGCAACTGTGCATTCATATCATGCATGCATGCTTAGATTTATATTCGCATCTGCACTCACACATCCTCTCCTCAAACCACCCATGCTCTTTAATAGAAATAACTTAGAGTTTATATAATAGATATGCACGCAATCACCATCAATAAAGCATATGCATTTCATCATCCTCACCATAAGGTTGCACCCTTGCTTCTTTTAAGAGAACTTAGATAAATAATAGTTTGTCTAGGTGAATATGGCCCTTATAAGGCCATGAATATAACTTGTAGTAAATAATCTTTCATAAATAAATATGCATCGCATAAGCATAGCTATTTTCTTGGAGTTTTATCGGTTCTTCTTATTGGTTCTTCTTATTGGAGTTAATTGGATTTTATTGGTTCTTTTCGATCTTTATTTCTTTTGCGATAGTTTATTTATACGTAATGTTCTTATGCGCTAGCTTACGCAAGTATCGAGGAAAAGCCAGAAGAATTCAAAGAAGATCCCGAAGACTCGAGCTTCGAGAAAGAGCCGAAGAATCCAAACTCAAGAACAAGTCTAAGACGCAAGCTTCAAGAAAGGAACTTGAAGACCTCAACATCGGCAGAAGAACCTGAAGAGTGAAGACCCAGAACTTGAAGATTAGGAAAGCGTTTGTCAGGCAAGCTCTACTTCTCCTTGATCATGATTGAACCTACTGTTTCGCAATGCACCTATATGGCCTGTTCTCGTACTATGCATTACTTGTTATTTTACTGATTGTGTAGTTATGGTCCTACTTGCTTATTGATATGGATGTCTGTTACTTAGGCATTGATATCTGAATCCTTGTTTACCATTGTTTACCTGTCACCTTGATAACCCTAGGATAGTTCCATCATTTCTATGATGGCACGTTCACCTTGCTTCTAGAACTGCTTAGGACCCCGCAATGTTTCTACATTGCCACACCCTGCTCACATATATGTTTACAAATGTGTAATGAGTTTGGTGGTGTGTGTAATAATTGGGGTGGGAATAGCACAACTGTGTTAGGTGATGATGATGGTGACGGTGATGGGATGGATTGGACTGCGGGCAAGGCCACTAGTGAATTGATGATGGTGTGATAGACCCCTAGTGTGGGACATGGTGCTTGCCCGGCCACATAAGGACTGGTTCTCTCGCCCGTAAACTTAATGATTTCCGTACAAACCACGGAACCTGGATGGGCAGGACTTATCCTACCTTCTTGGTGCTCTCACATTTTTCATCTGGAGGCCAGTAGAGGTAACGGAAGCTCAGGAAACAGACCCGGGAAACGTACCTGTGGTCCGGTTGCGGAACCCGCGGTCAGTCTCGGGAACCCGTGGTTAGTCTCGGGAATGCCGCCTGTCCAGGTGCTTGGCACCGGATCCTGCCACTTATTGCAGGAGCGCGACGCATATGTTACAGATGCGTTGTGCCGTAGTGTGACGGTTCATGTCACAGACCCCTGAGTGTGATTCCGTGGTGGATTTGTGTAGAGTACTCGGAGTAGATGGATAGGCGTTACGTACCCCCTTGCAAAGGGTGCGTGACTCGTGGGTAAAGCTGTATGTTGGTATTTCTTACACCACGAATAAATCCGCAAGCGCACGGAATACCGTTGTAGCACTTCACCCGGGAGTATTCTAAGGTATCGTATTTGTTTTCCCCAAGGAACGGTGATAATCTGCAGCAGGGTTAGTTTTACCCAAGGACACACAAGAATGGTAGTAGTATAGGATTGAGAGGATGAATAAAGATCTAGCTGTCCCGCAGGACGATCGCACTCTAGCTCTACTCGTTTACTTCGGGCACTGGTATAGACCTGGTCTGCCAAGTCACGCCAGCCTGTAGCTCTACGACGAACCCGAACGTGGAGGATTACAAGGGACGGACAGGGCTGTCACCACCTGCCGCCTACCTCTACAAACCGTGGGGCACGCTGCAAACAAAGGTAACCTCTAGCCTAGGCACCACGCCTATGCCGTCGATTACTACTCTAACCCTGGTCCTGGTACCAATCTGGAAGGCTAGAGCACCCCTCGCGGAGCGATGATCCCGTAAACAAGTATAACAAGAATAACGACTAGTATGTAAAGCTCGCTAGATCAATAACACCACGAATACTAATCTTACGAATAAGAACAAGGTTCGTACTATGAACGAACGACGAACGAACGACGAACGATGAACGAACTAAGAACGAACGACGAACGATGAACGAACGACGAACGAACTAAGAACGAACGAAGAACGATGAACGAACGACGAACGAACGAAGAACGAACGATGAACTATTAATAAGATAAATATCCGCCAAGGGTACAAGATAAGGAAATAACTAAAAGGAAAGCTATCCCTCTCTTGATCCTTCCCCTCTCCTCTATTCTACTACTGTACAAGAGGCCCTTGGCCTGGATGGGAGTGGAATGACTTGTGTCTTGTGATGTGCTTTGGAGGAGGGGGGTACCCCTTTATTTATAGCCCAAGAAGGTCGGCAACTTGAGGCGGTTCCTTAGGTCGGTGGCATTGATTGCAGGTGGAACCGACCTCTGGAAGGCGGTAGCGAACCGACATAACAAGATGGGCCAGGGGGGCCACCACAGGGGGTCGGCCGACCTAGGGTTTGGGGTCGGCCGACCTGTGGCTGGCCCCTCTGGGCCTGGGCCTTCTCAGGTGGCTTCCCCTGGTTGCCTTCTCCTCTGATCCACCTGCTATAGGTGGACTTGAAGTCTTTTTATCGGGAGTTGGGCTTTATTTGGATAATTCTTTATGACGGGGAAAATTGGTGTTTCCAGGATGGGCCTTTTATGCTTCCTTTTCCCCGTTTTCCTGTGAATTGCAGCTGCACTCACAAATTCACCAAGACTTGTGGAAATCATTAGTTTAAAGACCTAAGTCTACCTTTGGTGATTGTTTCATTGTAAAAAGCGCAGCTAGTTGACGGGTAAATATTGGGTCTAAGAGCCGTCAACACTGTACAACCTCTGCAGAGTGTAAAATTCATCTGGATGGACGTTGCCACGGCATATGGCACATTACTGGTTTTGCGCACGTGGAGATTAGCCACCTCTTCTGTTCCTTGGAGTGTGAGTGGGTTGTAGTCAACTCGTGTTTTGGAAGTGTTGGCAGGGATGCCGGGTCGGAAAGACCATTGAGGTCAGAGGGCCCAACTAAAAGTTAGGAACTGGCGGGAAGGCTTTGTACTCCCCCAGGGCCAACCAACTAAAATATTGATAATTATCTCTCTGTTTTGCCTATTCCTTGGACTGCTTTGATAACCATTGCATAAAAGTTACTTGCTGCAAATGAAACATACAGCCTATTCCTTGCTAAGACCAAATATGCATATATATATACCCTTGTGTAGTGTAGGGCTTGCTGAGTACCTTATGTACTCATAAGTTTGCAATCGTTGGTTTAGTAGGAGAAGACTTCGTAGAAGACGACGACGTTTTGGTTTTCGCTTCTGCTTCTCAAGTCTGCTTGTGGCTTTGGGCCATAGTTTCCGCTGTCTGCTGTACCCTTAGTCGGTCGGAAAGACTTGGATGGTTTAGGATCCTTGTCGTGCCACCGCTAAAGGTCCTCAATCAGGTATTGTATATATTTACTTTATTCGAAGTATGCTTTTGATTATCATTTCTGTGTTCTTGTGCGTATCAGCTACTGATCTAGGGACTGATACAAGATGCACATCTGATTCCAGAAATGGGGTCTGACAAGGGTGCATTGTAGCAGCCTGCTACTGTAGTGGCAGGCGTCCAGGGTTAGGGTTCCAAAGTTTTTTCAAAGAGAGTAGAAGGGTAGAGTAGAACGTAGGCAAGGAAGAAGAAGACTGGTCTCTCTTATTGTGCCCGTGGGCTGAGGCCCGGCCCCGTTCCACAACAATTAGAATGCGTAGGAGTCCTCAGGTCTATCAACACACACATGCACACTCTACCCTAAACTGATCATGAGATTCACAAAATCAGCAAAGGCGACTCGTTTTTCACAAGGAAGTCGCCTATTACTGAAAGAATAATTAACTATAAATGTAATATTCGTGTTTTATGAACTAGTTTTATGGAGGGAACATATGAGTTACTTCCACCATAAGAAACTTAACCAACTATAAGATATGCTCGTCATTCAAGTATGATATGTTAATTACCTCGTGTCAGCCTGTGTTTCAATATATTTCACGATGTTGGAGGTTGCCTGTGTTCCAATTCTACCAGATTGTTCCTTTTTTCTATTATTATAACTTGGATAACCGCGATCACTAACACACACAACTTTGCAGATTTAGACTGATCTCCAGCTTTTTAAATTGTAGACAGATGTAACAATTAGGTAAATGAATGATGTTTAGCAACGATCAGCTGTACTTATACAAAACTAAGATTTTCTTAGGAAATATACAAAACTAAGAAATTGTTGGCCCGCAAGGGATCGAAAAACCACCGAATCCCCTACGTTTTTCTGTCTCCAAGCCGAAAAGTCAGAGTATAAGCTTTGCCAGAAGCTCGTTAAGAACAGACGGGCAACTGCTCGTCAGATGGCCAAATCCATCGGTCGCCATGGCTGCCTTCAATTTACTACGTGACATGAGAAACTGGATGCACGCTTTCTTGAGACCAGGACACCCATGCTGCTCAGCCAATGCCAAAGTAGTCCCTACCGTGCTTGCGTTGATGTAGCCGCGGAGTTTCTCCTCGCAGATGAGCTTCATCCTCTCCATGCTATGTCTATCCGCCGCAACAAGTAAATGTTGAGCCATGACCATGTTATCATCATCATCATCATCCTCGTCCATCTCAGGTAGCGAGTCGGTGTAGATGAAGTAGAGCAATGTGTTGGGGATCGGTATTTACGATAATAACGACACCCCCTTTCTGCCTTCGGTTTTTGACTGCAGGTAACCTAGCTGCCGACATTTCGAGCTTCGGCCGGAGAATTGGCGGCAGCCCTGGGAGCCGCCATATCGGGTCGCCGGCATTATTCAACAAGACCCGACCGCTGGCGATGAATTGGCGGCGACTAAGAATGGCGTCCAAGAATGGCGGCAATCCCTGAAGGAGATAAAGCCCGGCATGACAACGTGTAAGGATCGGGCTGGCGAATGACGTCACCCAGCTAGGGTTTCCGTCGTCAAACGGAAATGTCGTCTGTACCCTTTTGACAATGTTGTACAGAATATTCCGCGAATATGGTGGGTGGCCAAGGGTAATTTGGTCATGTCAAAATAACCCTTGGCCTTCCCTATAAATACCCGCCCCCGGGCTCCGTAGAACGGGACGGAACAGGAGAGATCACACCCCTGTAATGAAATGCTGTTCCGTTGTCTCTTGAGTGTCTCGTGATTGTTTGTGTCGGGATTCTTTGTTGCAATGATGAAGAATTCCCAACATTGGCGCCCACTGTTTGTGTTGCTCGAAAATACCACCCGTGATGCCACAAAGAAAGAAAAAAGCACCTAGTCCAAAAACCACCATCAGCTCCCACCCGCCGGATTTAGAGGAAGAAATTCTCCCTCCCAACCCGGCATTCTCGGAAGAAGAAATTCGTTGGGCATTCATTCAAGCAAGGCAAATGGCCGACGAGGCCAACCGAATTTCCGGCGCGGCGCAAGCAAGCTTGGCCGCCGGAATTCGGCCAACTGATGAGGCCATCGCCGCCAAAAGCTCTATCGACTTCACTCTCAGTGAAGAAGCAGAAAAGTCGAAGCAGGTAAAAGCCGGCAAGCAATGGGCGGAACCACCGTCGACAATCAACCCTGAAGAAAGTGATCCAGAGGAAGATGAAGTTGACAAGCAAATACGTCAGCTATCCAACTTGTAGCAACTTGGAAAAAGACTCAAGCTAACAAAGGAGAAAATAATCTCTGAAGAAAGGGCTAGAGAGAAAGACAGGCTCCGGTTGCAGATCGAACAAGCAAAGGCGGCAGTCGCCGAACTGCAAAAAGAGCTTGATGAGATGACAAGCGCCACAGGGCAAAATAGCGAAGCAAAGAGAGAGCATTACCAAGTGACTCCCGACTTTGAAACAAACATCAATGGCGAAGGCCATCATAGGCCTCGGAATGTATACCGCCAATATGTACCTTTCGTGAGTAAATTCGACAAGAACTCCCCCTTGTCAGAAGGCCTTCAGTCGACCCCATGGCCAGCAAAATACAAGCCTATCTCCTTGTCAAAGTACAATGGCTCAACCGACCCAAGGCAATTCTTGATGTCATTTGAAGCCGCAGTAGCGTCTGCCGGAGGAGATGATACTGTATTGGCCAAGACCTTTGTCACCGCAATTGAGCATCAAGCCCTCGAGTGGTACTCTAGGCTGAAGCCCGGATCAATATATTCATGGGAGAACCTAAGGGACAAATTGACGACAAACTTCCAAGGTTTTCACAGAACATCTATATCTGCAGATGAACTAAGAGCATGTGTTCAGCAAGAAAAAGAACCCCTGCAAGACTATTTTCAGAGATTTGTCAAGCTCAAAGCCCGAACAGATGATATTCCAGACCAAATTGTCATTGATGCCGCAATTGGAGGGTTGCGAGCCGGCCCTTGTGCCACTCATTTTTCCATGCACCGCCCTTCAACACTTGAAGAGCTCTTCTCAACGGTCGATCAGTTCTGTAGAGCCGACAATGACCACAGAAGAAGATTAGAGCAGCAGAGCGCGCTGCGCCAGGCGAAGAAAAACCAATCGAGCCAAAGGCAGCAGGATTGGAATTCGTCTAGGAGAGGTGGCAACAGCAATCAGAGCCAGAACTCCAACCTAGTCAATCATATCGACAACCAAGAAGAAAAAGCCGACACCAGCAGCTCTGCCGGCAATTTTCAGCACAGAGGAGGAAAAAACAATCGCTCTCGAGGAAGGGGCCGCGGCAATTCGCATAACTCGCGAAACCAAGAGCCAAAAAAGCCATACTGTCTGTTTCACGGACTTGACAAGGGTCACACCTCCAAGGAATGTCCAGAAACAAAAGATGCCATGGAAAGAATGAAAGCCAAGGTGCAAAGAAGCGAAACACTGAGAAGTGTCAACCACACGTCTGCCGCCAATTCTTGGAACAACTCACCTTTCGGTGCTTCCTACCCATTCCAATACTTCCAGAATTCTTACAACCCACACCACTTCCAAAGCCCATACCAACCACATCCACCACCCTCGCCGCAGATTCAGCATTTGGCGACTTCCCAAACAAGTTCACACGCGCCCCAGCCGCAAATTCCTAGAATTACTGCCTCGGAGGAGCCGCCTTTACCTCCTCCACCGCCATTTCCAAAACAGTCAAACCAAAACAATTCCTCTCAGAGCCTTCCCACTTATGGAGTCATCCTACCAATCATCGGGGGATCTTCATCCGAGTTTGAAAGTAAGAAGCAAAAGAAAAATTACTTCCGAGCCGTCAATGCGGTGTGTAACGGACCCGTGGTGAAATCACGGTGGTCGCATATCCCAATCATGTTCACTGAAGCCGATCTAAACCTCCGCTGCTACCCTCATACAGATGCCATGGTCATCCAGGCAAACACCTATGGTTGGTCAATCACCAAAATACTTGTTGACAACGGAAGTTCGGCAGACATCCTCTTCAAAGGAACATTTGACCAGCTCAACCTCGATTCATCTCTACTTCAGCCTTCTGAGTACCCCCTGTATGGTTTTGGCGACAGAGAAGTCCGTGCCATCGGCAAAATAAGCCTACCAGTATCCTTTGGTACTCTTGACAATGCAAGGACTGAGCACATCACATTTGATGTGGTCGATATGCCTTACCCCTACAACGCAATCTTTGGACGAGGAGTCCTCAATGCATTTGAAGCAGTTTTGCACAGCTCTTACCTCTGTATGAAAATACCGGCACATAAGGAGGTCATCTCGGTTTTTGGCGATCAGCAAGAAGCCAGAAATATTGAAAGGGCAGCAGCCCCCGGCCAGAAGAATGTTCATTTTTTGTATGCTCACCCGAATGTGCACGTCTTGTACCTGGCAGGAAAAAAGCCAGGGAAAGAGGTTCTCCAGTTGGAAAAAGAAATGGACAAGGAACAGCCAGCAATTGCGGCTAACGAGGAAACAAAGAGAGTTCCATTGGACAAGCATGTCTTAGGACAGGAAGTGATAATTGCGGCAGGTATGCCGAAGGACATGGAAAAAGCTTTCGTCCAGTTCCTTCGCAAAAACAAGGATGTTTTTGCCTGGTCTGCAAGTGACCTAAAAGGTGTCAGCCGGGATATCATAGAGCACAAGTTGCGAATCGATAAAAATATCAGACCAAAGAAGCAGAAACTCCGAAAGATGTCCGATGACCGGGTCGAAGCAGTCAAGGCTGAGGTACAGAGATTGCTTGATGCAAATGTTATCAGGGAGGTGAAATATCCAACCTGGCTGGCAAACACAGTACCAGTGAAGAGAAGAATGGAAAGTGGCGAATGTGCATCGATTTCACTGATCTCAACAAGGCTTGTCCCAAAGACGATTTCCCACTGCCCAGAATCGACAAAATTGTCGACGCAGCGGCGTGCTCAGAACTCCTATCACTGCTGGATTGTTTCTCTGGATACCACCAAATCTTCATGTACAAAGAGGATGAAGAGAAAACAAGTTTCATCACCCCGTTCGGAACTTATTGTTTTGTCAGAATGCCGGAAGGCCTAAAAAATGCGGGACCTACTTTCTGCAGAATGACATCTATCGCCTTTGAGAATCAGTTGGGCAAGAACTTGTCAGCCTATGTCGACGACATAGCGGTAAAAAGCGGCAAGAAAGAAGATCATATTTCTGACTTGGCTGAAACATTTGCAAACCTCAGAAAGGCAAACCTTAAGCTCAATCCTGAAAAATGTATTTTTAGAATTCGCAAGGGAAAGGTTTTGGGATGCCTAGTGTCAATCAAAGGCATCGAAGCCAATCCTGACAAGATAAGTGCACTCATCAATATGCGAGAGCCCCAATGCCTCAAAGATGTGCAGAAGCTCACCGGTAGAATTGCGGCACTCAACAGGTTTATTTCCAGATCAGCCGAAAGACGCATTCCTTTTTTCAAAGTCCTCAGAAATGCAAATAATTTTCAATGGGGCCAAGAACAGAAAAAAGCTTTCGCTGAATTGAAAGAGTATCTCAAGGAAATGACTGCCTTCGCAAGTCCCAAACAAAATGAAGCTCTGTTAATGTATGTTTCAGCATCGCACTCAGCAGTATGTGCCGCACTTGTGCAAGAACAGCAAATTGAGAAGAAGGGCAAAGTGTTGAAAGTTCAAGTGCCAGTATACTATGTGTCTGAAGCACTCTCAGGATCAAAAAGATTCTATTCTGAACTGGAAAAGATAGCCTATGCAGTCTTAATGGCATCAAGAAAATTGAAGCATTATTTTGAAGCTCACACCATCCGAGTGCTGACAAATCAACCACTGAACGACATGTTCAGAAATAGAGAAGCATCTGGAAGAATCACTAAATGGGCTTCGGAATTATCAGAACACGTTGTTGACTTCGAGTCAAGAAGTGCCGCAAATTCTCAGGTGCTGGCGGATTTTATCGCAGACTGGACAGAGCCTTCATCGTACACCGAGGGTCCAGTTTTTGAAGTCCCATGGGAGATCCACTGTGACGGCGCGTGGTGCCACCTCGGTGCTGGAGCTGCCGCAATTTTGACCTCACCATCTGGAATCA
Organism: Eragrostis nindensis; assembly: GCA_012490785.1. Lineage (NCBI taxonomy): Eukaryota > Viridiplantae > Streptophyta > Magnoliopsida > Poales > Poaceae > Eragrostis > Eragrostis nindensis. The sequence goes on along the minus strand of JAAXCT010000005.1, from coordinate 3,977,015 downwards.
AATTGCGGTACGCAATCAGATTGCAGTTCAATCATGACACTGACAAGTGCACAAACAATGTTGCAGAATATGAGGGCCTTTTGCTAGCCATAAGAAAGCTAAGAGCATTAGGTGTGAAAAACTTCATTGTCAAGACAGACTCTCAGGTCATTGCAGGGCATGTTGATAAAACCTATAAAGCCAGAGATGAACTATTGGCCAGATATTTGGAACATGTGCGGGGATTGGAAAAATACTTCAAGGGTTTCACTTGTCAATATATTGACAGAAACCTGAATAGTGAAGCAGATCAGCTAGCAAAAGCGGCAGCTAGAAAAGATCCCTTGCCACCTGACGTCTTTTTTGAAACACTGAGTTCGCCCTCCATAAAAGCGGCAGAGAAAGAACCCAAGATGATACATGCCATCTCAAGCGAAGATTGGCGCGCCCCCATCATGGCGTATCTCCGAGATTTTTATGAGCCAGAGTCGGAATTAGAAGCCAAGCGCATGAAACAAAGAGCAAGAAACTATGCGTTTGTCGATGAGTTCCTTTACAAATTCGGCACATCCACTCCATTCTTGAGATGCATTGATCAAGAAGAAGGTAAAAAGCTCCTCAGCGAGATCCACGAGGGAATCTGCGGCTCTCACATATCCAGCAGAGCTTTAGTCGGCAAAGCCTTTCGGCAAGGTTTTTATTGGCCCTCCGCACTTCAGGACGCCCAACACCTTGTCAAAACATGCGAAGCATGTCAGAAATTCTCAAGGAAAATCAACAACCCAGCTCAGCTCACTCAGCTCATTCAGCCAGTGTGGCCACTTCAGCGATGGGGAGTCGATATTGTCGGTCCTCTACCCACGGCTGCCGGAAATTACACGCACGCCGTAGTTGCCCTCGACTATTTCACCAAATGGATAGAAGCGAAGCCACTGATCAATATCACTGGCCCAGCAATCAAGAAATTCTTTTGGCAAAACATAGTGTGCAGATTCGGAGTGCCTGCCGAAATTACCGTGGACAACGGAAAACAGTTTGACAACCAAGAGTTCCGCGAATTCTGTCATTCCATAGGCACCAAAGTGAATTTTGCATCTGTTTATCATCCAGAGTCAAATGGTGCCGTCGAAAATGCGAACAAGCAAATCTTCGAAGGCATCAAGAAATGCCTGGAAGGCCAGAAAAAAGGAAAATGGATGGATGAGTTGCATAAAGTGATCTGGTCGCACAACACGACGGTTTCAAGAACCACCAAATTCACACCCTTCAGGCTCTTATATGGCGAAGAGGCCATGTCACCAGAAGAGATAAAGCACCGCAGCATGAGGGCAACTCTCGGGCGAAATTGCCACGAGTTCGACGCCGTTTCAAAGGACATGTCGGAATTAGACAAAGACCAAGCCATCTTTAACTTGGAGAAGTACCAGGAAGAAACAAGGAAATGGCGGGACGCCAGAGTAGTGCCAAGAGCATTTAAAGCCGGCGACCTTGTCCTCCTGCGAAGCCCAAAAACAGAAAACACTGGAAAACTTAATTCCAAGTGGCAGGGCCCTTTCATTGTCGTCAGGAGCAATCGCTCGGGATCTTATCACTTGACAGACAATGAAGGCAACGAGCTCCCACATGCCTGGAATGTGGACAACCTCAAGAGGTACTTCACCTAAAATGTAAGGGCTAATGGCGACGCGCAGTTATAAGCGGAGCCATTAGTCGGCACCTAAGTTGTAATTTTTCTTTCTTTGCCTTCAAGGCCCATACTCTTTTCCTCACAGGGGAACCCCACATCGGGGGTGAGGTTTTTAACGAGGTGGGACCTTTGTAACCCTTGCAGTTCAATATAATGCTATCTTCCCCAGAAACTAATTCTCCATTTCTTTAGTCGATGCTATATTTGCAAAAATATCGCCACATCGACGCAGGAGGATTTAACTCCTGAGACAAAGCCACTCAAAAGGAAGCAAAAAATTTCGGCTCCTTTCTCCCAGGCTTCCTTCTCTATAAAGCACTTTGAGAAAAAAAACGCCCCAAGGGGCCACACCGTCGATCTTTCTCACGAAATTGAGAAATAGCGGCGTCAGAGAAAAAAGTGCCTCAAGGGGCCATCTCTTCAATTTCTCTCCTAAATTGAGAAAAAGAACCACACCGTCGATCTTTCTCACAAAATTGAGAAAGAGTGGCATCTGAGAAAAAAGTGCCTCAAGAGGCCATCTCTTTAATCTTTCTCCTAAATTGAGAAAATTGAGGCGCGTTGGCAGCCCAAGGGCTCAGTCGCACATTTCCTTAAAGGAAAGTGGGGGATATATTTTAACCCCCAAGGGGCTCCGGACAAAATCCAACATAACAAAAATAGATCATTAAGATCGAAGTCTTAAGGGGCCAAATATAGACACCCATCCAAGGACGGGACTCAAAACCAGGTAGCGTGATCTTGAAAACTCTCAAGTGCCGCCCTTTAAGCAAAAATAGCGGCAAATGTCCAAATATCCGACAGATTTCGGAGATAACCTAATAATTGCGGCAACCTTATGGACCAGTCGCAATTTCCACCAAATGTAATTGCGCGCGAGCTATTTCGCAATTTTTAACGCGCTCCTCATCCCTCGATTGCTAGGGGGAGGGGGATGACGTTCGTATCATGCAATCAATCGAGCCACGATGAGCGTCGTATACCAAACAAAAAATAAGGGCGTCAAGGACCCATATCGCCAAACGGCGCTTTCCAAACCAAAAATAGCGGCACCAGGTGCTTCTTTCTCAATTCATACGAAAGAACGCCATATTAATCGTGTCTCGCAATTTTTGCGCGACCTCCGTCCCTCGATCGCCAGGGGGGGGCGATGTTCGTTTTATTCCGACGACCGAGCAACGGCGCGCGCCTCCTACTACGTGAAAAAGCAAAGGAGGCTTTAACTTGAAGAAAACCGACAATTATCGTCGAACCCACCTTCGCAAGTCAATATCCGGGAGCGCTGTCAGTTTGACTCCCCAACTACAAATCAAAGTCAACTTCTACTACAAACCCGGGACCGCTTTCAGGGCCTGCTCTATCGTACACACACCTAAAACGATCCAAATAAGGATCAAAACTAAGATCTTCAACGCTTTCGGCTTTCACGGCCGCTACGGAAGAAGAATGCCGGCGGTGAAAACATCGAATTAAGCACTCCCGCCCTTGAAAGTACTGAGCCATCATTTCCCTCCAGAAATGCCCGAAATTATCACGCGGATATCGCGAAACATAGCACAAATGCGCTTCGCCAGAAACGCGTAAGCCGTCACGTTCATACTTCAAAGGCGCAATGTTCAACGCGCCGCCGCGAAAACAATCCTGCGCACAAAGCGTACCAGAACGTATATTATTACAGACCAAGTTTGAAACACTCTCACGCCTAAGAGTCTAAACCTCTTCAATTGGCGGCGCAGCAGCAGCAGCGGCAGTGGCAGCACCAGGAGCGGCGGTACCCGTCGTATTTCCCGGTTCGGCCGCCGCAGAAGGTGAAGCAGCCGCGGTAGCCGCGATAGGTGCAGGAGCTTCAACCGCGGCAGGCGCATCAGCTTTCGCGGCAGTCTTTTCAGTTCCCGCAACATCTTCGACGCGGGCAATCTTCGCCGGCGGCGTCTCATTGGCTGGAGTAGCCGCCCTTTTCTTCGAGGTCCCTGCCGCAATTTCAACTCCAGTCGAAGCCTTCGGCTAAAATAAACAAAAGTTTATTAACTCAATGTCATGCAAAAAGAAATCAGTCTCAGGAGCAATGAGGTGTCACCTCCTCAAGCGCGCTCCTCGCCAAATGACGGCAGGCCTCCATCCGTGCACCCGCCAGTATCTTTTCATGAAGCGCTTTACAGCCAAGCGGACGCTTTTGCTGTCATTCGCCGCGTTTGCTTCATCAAAATTCGAATCAGCATAAGTGGTGCGCGCCAGGTCGCTGAAGTGCTTGCACTGCAGTTTTTCAAGCAAATCAAGAAGGGCAGAACACGCCGTGCGGGCCGCGTATCGGCCGACGCCCTCAAAAACACCGGGGAGATCGCCAAACTCCCCCTTTAACCAGTTGAAAAACATTTCCGGCGTCAGCGAACCGTCGACACCTGGGAGAGGATTAGGAGCGCCGCCAATCGTGCCCAAGGCTGCTTCAAAAGAAGCATGAGCACTAGTGGCGCCACTGGAGAAAGTGCGGGCAAAAGTGCGGCCGGTCTTCTTGGCACTCTCGGCAGTTTTCTCGGCCGCAATTAACTTCTCCTCAGCATTCTTCAGGTCCTGTTTCAAGCGAGCAATCTCGTTCTCGCCGCTCTGAATGACTTCTTTCAGAACTTCAAGGGCCTCGTCTTTCTTTTGAATCTGATCACGGAGATCAGCCTTAACGGTGTCGAAAGACGAGCGTTCCTCCTCCAGCGTCCGTCGCAGCGCCGCCACATCGCCAGACGATGAAGCGGTTTCAGAACCATAAAAGCGCCGGCTCAAGGCTCGAGACGCCGCAAGAGCCTGTATTAAAACACAGGCATGTTAGACGCAAACCATTTTCAAAGACAAAATAAACGCGACGCAAAAGTCAAAGACTCGTTACCATCGTCGCATTTTTGTCAAAAACCTCGGCCAACGAAGCATTGTCGACCCTAGTCAAAAAGTGGTAGAGTTCTGCAAAAACAAAACGAAATCAGAATGCTATAAAATATCACATAAGAAAGAATTAGCGACGAGGTTAAAAAACCTTGAGGGTCCACGGCCTTCGTCATCTCAACAAAGGTGGCCATTGATAGCTTGTCAGCCTCACCCTCTCGCGTCTCCGTGGTCGGAGACCTTTCACCTGCGTCAGAAGAGCTGGTCTCAGAACTGCTGGACTCACTTCCGTTAACCGATGAACTAGAGATATGATCATCGATCCTAGTCAAAGGAGAAGGCGCCGCAGTTTCTTTCTTATACAAGGAAAGATCGGCACCTTTCTCGGAGCCACTCATTCCCGCAAATGCGGCATCTAGCTCATGTCCTAGCTTGGCGCCCGAATCCTCGGAGTCGTCCAGCAACTCAATTTCGTCATCATCCGATAATGCCGGCAGAAGTGGCCTCCGGTTCATCGGCGTGGCGGCCGCGGCGGGGCCTTGCGGCAAATCAAGCCCGCCGGAGGGACCTACAGCAATATCAGCACTGGTCTCGCGTAGCGACAATGACGGCTCCCGCGCGACGCCCGAGTCACGGTCCTCGGATTCATCATCATCAAGAAATTCCTCCTCAGAATCGTCAACTGCCGAAGCCAATAAAATCCGGCGCCGCTTGCAACTTTCTCGTACCGCCACTTCCTCCGCGAAATCAGCGGCGCCTGCCGCACTGGAAGCAGTTTCTACCTGTTCACCAACTGGGGCTTGTTCTGTGTCATCCCGCCGCCGTTTGGCAACAGCACCAGCCCGCTGTTCTGCGGCAGCTCGAGAAGCAGGCATCTTCCGCAGACTTTGGCGTTTAGCTTTTTCTGCAGCCTTCGAAGTCCCAGCAGGCGCCTTTATTATACCGGCAGCCTTCCCGGACGCCGAAGATTTTTTGGCGGCACTCTTAGACGAGGAACCAGCCATTTTCTCTGGGGCTGCCGCAGATCTCTCGACAGTAGCCGCGGCTGAAGGGCCGACCGCAGCTGTTGGGGCTGGCGCATCAGGTAAATAATGATGGGCGTAAGCTGCTTCCCAGCCGCGTTTCTCAACGAATGTCGCTCCAAAAACAAGCTCGCCTTTCTTCCGCCGCCCTTTCTTGACGGACATCACAGCACGACGACCGTATTTCACTTGCATCTCGTCAAAAATGCGATTCACTCGCTGAGGGAAAATCAGCATGGTCTCGCACTCTTGCTTTTCCAGCACGGTATAAGGTCCGCAAATAACTGCGGCAGTCAGCTCAACGTAGCGAACAAAGTCCTTATCTGATAACTCTTCAGGTTTCTTCACTCCAAAAGACGGCACCTGGTAGTTAAGGTTTAGTTTGGAAATCCGCTTATTCTTCATCCTCAGCGGACTCCAACCTTTCCGAATGGGCCAAATGCGGCAGGCCACGAACTCCTCCACCAAATCTCTAGCGCTGCTCATCTTGACCGCGGTCTCAAAGGCGTTGCAGCACTTCGTAAAACCTTCCGATTCCACGAATTCCGGCGACAGCACCGGCCGTAGGGCACAAGAGCGACTGAATAGAGGAAAGTGCGAGCTACCGTCGTCTTTCTTCTCCTCGGGAACCTCTGCATAAAACCAATGGTTCCGCCAATCCCCAGGCCATTTATTACGGCGACCACCAACAAGCTCAATATTTTCATACTTGGATTTCTTCACGAAAGTGCGGGGCTGAAAGCTGCAACAGCCGTACTGGGGATAATACTGCACCCCATCGAAACTCACGGGTTTCATGTCATGCCTCAGATCGTAATAGCGGCAAAAGGCATCAGAGTGTAGAGCCGAGCCATAACTGCGGACAGCCCATATAAACTTTGACACCGTCGCAACGGCGTTGGGAGTCAAGTGGTGCAGATCCAGTCCATATCTTTCCAGTACACGGGTTAGAAAACCAAACGACGGCAGCCTAAGGCCAGCTTCATAGAAGTCGCGATAAACTATAGCCTCATTGTTCTCGGGCCGAGGAATCTGCTCTCCGCCAGGAGCACGAGCCTTTCCGGATTCAAATACCCCAGGGCAACAAACCTTTCGATATCAGCGGGGGTGACCTTAGATGGCCCAAACCGGAAAGTTTGCTCTATGCCGCGGGAGTCCTCCCCAACCAACTCGCTAGGAGAGGCCGGCACCCAAGAAAGGTCTTCACCTTCATCGTCGACATTAGCAGTTGCTTCCTTCCCCTTAGAGCCAGTATCTACTGAGCCTCTCGCTCTCTTGGCTGCAGACCCAGCAAGAGCAGACTCACGATATGCAAGAAAAAACACGACTCTCAAAATCCTTACCTAGAAAAGCAGCAGAGTTAGTACCTCCGCTGGCGCCAGAAACTCCGGCAGCCTTGGAGGCAGCCGCCGCCAAAACCTCCAGATCCGCGGTGGGATTTTGTTCCTCTTCGGAACCCTTGGGAGTAGCGGCAACATCAGAGTCAACCTCAACAGGTTTCCTCGCTCCGCCAAGGCCGGCGTCTCCCTCAACATCAGCGACGGGCGAGTCGGCAAGGAACTCCTCGTCGGATTCCTCAACGCGAATAGCGGTTTTCTTAACGCGAGCCATCTAAAAGGAAAAGCATGACGTTATATACAACCACAAAAAGAAACATATCAGGAAGCTCGCAAACGAACTCACCTTTTAGCAAGGAAATGGCGACAAACGAAATCGTTGACACTCGGAAAATACCGCTACTGATCGACACAAACTCCGGAAGCAGGAAAATGCGGCGCCAAATTTTCAAAAGAAAATGCGGCAGCAATTCAGCGCAATCAACGAAAGCACGGGGCTCTCCGGCCCCCCCTCCCCCCGTATATATAGGCCATGCCGCCGCATTTACGGCGTCGCCTCGATTCTCGTAAAAAATAATAAAAGCGTCGCCTCGATTTCCGGGAAACCTCGGAAGGGGGGTGACGTTGGGGGTGACGTTCGTAAAATTCCTATCTTGTGTCGCGGTTTCTGCCCGCCGAAGTTGGACCTCAACCGCGAGGGGCTACTGTTGGGGATCGGTATTTACGATAATAACGGCACCCCCTTTCTGCCTTCGGTTTTTTGACTGCAGGTAACCTAGCTGCCGACATTTCGAGCTTCGGCCGGAGAATTGGCGGCAGCCCTGGGATCCGCCATATCGGGTCGCCGGCATTATTCAACAAGACCCGACCGCTGGCGATGAATTGGCGGCGACTAGGAATGGCGTCCAAGAATGGCGGCAATCCCTCAAGGAGATAAAGCCCGGCATGACAACGTGTAAGGATCGGGCTGGCGAATGACGTCACCCAGCTAGGGTTTCCGTCGTCAAACGGAAATGTCGTCTGTACCCTTTTGACAATGTTGTACAGAATATTCCGCGAATATGGTGGGTGGCCAAGGGTAATTTGGTCATGTCAAAATAACCCTTGGCCTTCCCTATAAATACCCGCCCCCGGGCTCCGTAGAACGGAACGGAACAGGAGAGATCACACCCCTGTAATGAAATGCTGTTCCGTTGTCTCTTGAGTGTCTCGTGATTGTTTGTGTCGGGATTCTTTGTTGCAATGATGAAGAATTCCCAACACAATGACTTGAACACTCTTGCTTCCATGTCGTCTATGCTAACGCAGCTCGAAGCCTTCTCCATCATCGGCCCAAAGAGCTCTGCCATGAACACCGGCGACCGAGCGGCGAGTATGTACCTATGCGCCGGGAACATCTCCCCGGCAACCTCGAACGTTACATCAGCCCCGTCCCCTCCTGAGAGGAGGCGGCCGAGATGCCGACCCAAGTCTGGCGGCGGCGCAACAATGGCGCCAGTGTCCCGGTCCTCGGTGCTGATCTGTTTGAGGACGACGACGTCGCACCTGATCCTGAAACAGTCGTCATCTCGGCTGAGGTAATCCGACTCCTCGAGTGCCTTCTTCGTGATGAATGTAGGGACCCCCCATGACAGCTTGTTCGCGGTGTACGAGGTCGCCGGGAGCACGCCGGTGCTCCTGGGGTACGAGTACGAGGGCACCGGCTCGCCGTCCTTGTCGAGGAGGCGCAGCTTGACCCATGCCTTGACGTCCGTGCTGCGCCGCTCGAGCTTCAGGAAGACGGACACCCAGTCGGCGGTCGCCGGGGACTCGCCGTTCGGGTGGTACTCGATGAACCAGCGGTGGCCGGCGACGGTGAACGTGCCGGACCTGGCGCAGTGGCCGGTGCCGAGGAGTTCCTTGGTTTGAGAGTATCCGTCGATCGTGAGCACGTGAGAGCCGGACACGGTGTTCGCGACGATGGCCGACGCGGTGAGGTCCGGTGCGCCGGCGCCGGCGGTAGGCGTGGAGGAGCTTGCCGTGGGTTCAGGAGACAACAAGCCTACCGCGGAGAGCAGGCGGCGGAACATGGTGAAGGAGAGCAACGAGCAAAGATCAAGGAAGTGATCGGATATAACTAGGCAGAAAGATTTTTATGCATATGGTTGAAGAACCTGTATATGAAGAGTCCTAGTGCATTGAATTTCAAACCCAGTTTCCGTTTCTAACTAAAGGTAGCATACTATTCCAGGACGTGCACGTTGAGGCTAAAGACACAAGATCAAGGCACGTAAAACTGTGAAAAACTAAGAGAACCTAAATTTTATAACTTGATATTTGATTGAAAAGTAATGCACAGCTGCAACATGTGTATATCTTTTATTATGCAGAACCTTGGGTACTACCCAGACTGACATATGATTTGTTCATCCAACAGATAACTCTCTACCCCCAAGCTATTTTTGTTTGATCTGTTACATTTCGTCCTAATGTGGAGGTAAATAGATGGATACATTGTTTCCTTTTCTCCAATTATCTGAGAATGGTAAAAGGGTATTCTTAATTATCTGGATATATATACCTGTGCATAACCAATATATTTAAAAATCAATAATACAAAGCAATTAATAAGTCGGGGATGTAGCTCAATTGGTATAGCACTAATTAATGAAAAGCTTCTTAGGGGGTCCGGGGTTCAATTCTTCACTTCTCCAATATTTTTTTTCCTCAGTGTACAGTCGAAGGGCCCCACCATTTTGCTCAAGCAATTCCAATGTCCCTGTCTTTTTGTCTCCAAGTCAGTCAGAGATCAGTAACCTTTGCCAGAAGCTCGTTAAGAACAGATGGGCAACTGCTCATCAGATGGCCAAATCCATCAGTCGCCATGGCTGCCTTCAGATTACTACGAGACATGAGAAACTGGAAGCACGCTTTCTTGAGACCATGACATGATTGACATCCATGCTGCTCAGCCAATACCAAAGTAGTCCCAACTGTTGTTGCGTCGATGTAGCTGCGAAGTTTCTCCTCGCAGATCAGCTTCATTCTCTCCATGCTATACCTATCTGCTGCAACAAGTAAATGTTGAGCTATGACCATCATATCATCATCGTCGATCTCCGGTAGCGAATCGGTGTAGATGAAGTGAAGCAATGCCTTGAACACCCTTGCTTCAGATGTCGTCTACACACTAACGCAAGTCGTGGTCGTCTCCTTCATCGACCCAAAGAGCTCCGTCATGAACACCGGCGACCGAGCGGCGAGTATGTACCTATGCGCCGGGAACGTCTCTCCGGCAACTTCAAACGTGACATCAGCCCCTTCCCCGCCATCGAGGAGATGCCCGAGGTGCCGATCCATGCGGTGAGGCTCAGGTAGATTCGGAAGGAAATTGCTGAGGCTCAGGTAGATTCTGGAAGGAAATTGTGCTTGATCCCGTTATTGTCTTGGATCAGGTACTGATTGGATTTCTAATCCATTTGTCAGGTTTTTTTTTGTTGGGGACAAATTTGATGCATACCATATCATGTGAAAATGTTTTCATACATGTACAGATTGTATAGTGCTCAAACCTTTCAATATTTCATAATTCAACCATTTAATTGTACATCCAAACAGGAATTGGAATTGGTTGCTACCTACTAATTCCAACTGCCAATTATATGAACATCCAAACAACAGAATTGGTATTGCAAGCCATTTCCAATACAGCTTGGCTTCGGTATTCAGGGTCCAATTCAATTCCTTCATCTGAATATCTACATCCAAACGGAGCCTAAGATTTAACGACATTGTGTTTATAGGCGGTAGGCGAGACGTGGCCGTCGACAGCGAGGCATCAGTGATGATTTCGTCAATCTCGAGGATTTGTTGGCTCAGTCTTCGAAAATGCTCATAGAGGTAGAGTAAGCGTGCGTGCGATGTGGGTGTCTGAGTTGTACTGTATAATTGCAAAAAAAATAATAATAACCCTTACACATTAGATATTTTTATGTGATCTGTTACAATTGGGTCCTAATATGGAGGTAAATAGATGGACACATGATTTTCTTTTCTCCAATTATCTAAGAATAGGGAAAGAGTATTGTTAATTATATAGATATATTTGTGCATCATCATATATTTAAAACTAAATAATACAATTTATTTAATTAAAATGGGTATGTAGCTCAATTGGTAGAGCACTAATGGAAAGCTTCTTAGGGGTCCGGGGTTTTTTTTTTTTTTTTTTTTTTTTTTTTTACCCCCTCGGGGTACAGTTGTGGCGAAGCCTTTGCACCCCTCATCGTTTCCCTTTGTACATCTTTTTGTTTCCAAGTCAGTCAGAGAGTAACCTTGGCCAGAAGCTCGTTCAGAACAGACGGGCAACTTCTCTTCAAATGGCCGAATCCATCAGTCGTCATGTCTGCCTTCAAATTACTACGAGACATGAGAAACTGGAAGCACGCATTCTTAAGGCTATGACACCCATGCTGCTCAGCCAATGCCAGCGTAGTCCCAACTGTTGTTGCGTTGATGTAGCTGCGAAGTTTCTCCGCGCAGATCAGCTTCATTCTCTCCATGCTATACCTATCTGCTGCAACAAGTAAATGTTGAGCCATGACCATCATATCATCATCGTCGATCTCCGGTAGCGAGTCAGTGTAGATGAAGTGGAGCAGGGCCTTGAACACTCTCGCTTCCATATCGTTGATGTGAACGCAACTTTCAGCCTTCTCCTTCATGGACCCAAAGAGCTCCGCCATGAAAACCGCCGACCGGGCGGCGAGTATGTACCTGTGCGCCGGGAACGTCTCTCCGGCAACATCAAACGTGACATCAGCCCCTTCCCCGCCATCGAGGAGATGCCTGAGGTGCCGATCCAAGTCCGGCGGCGGCACTACGGTCCCGGTCCTCGGTGCGGATCTCTTTGAACACGACGACGTCGCACCTGACCCTGAAACAGTCGCCGTCCTTGACGAGGTAGTCCGACGCCTCGAGCGCTGTCCTTTTGATGAATCTGGGAGTGCCCCATCGTCCGGAGTTCACGGTGTACGAGCACACCTGGCCCGCCTCCTCGCCGGTGTTCTTGGGGTACCAGTACGGCGGCACCGGCTCGCCGTCCTTGTCGAGGAGACCAAGCTTCACTCGCGCCTTGACGTCCGTTTTGAACTGTCGCTCGAGCTTCAGGTAGATGGATACCCAGCCGGCGGTCGCCGCGGACTCGCCGTTGGGGTAGTACTCGATGACCCAGCGGTGGCCGGCGACGGTGAACATGCCGGACCTCGCGCACTGGTCGGTGCCGAGGAGTTCCTTGGTCTGGGAGTACCCGTGGATGGTGAGGACGTGCGATCCGGTCACGGTCTCCGCGACGATGGCCGACTCGCTCTCACTACAAGAAAACACCCCCTATAGATACGCTTTATTTAGTAGTTAGATACGTTTATTTCATCTCTATCGAAATATAGAGGCGCTTTCAAAAAGCGTGTTGGAAGCGTATCCGCACGGGCCGTGTCAGGCCATCGTAGATATGATTTTTGAAAGCGTGTCTACAGAGGTACAAGACGTTCTATAGAGATGCTATAAAGCATATATATGTATGTAGACATGCCTTCATGTACGTGTCAATTTTACGCATATAGTGGAGTAGACACGTTGTGTAACGACGCATTATTGCGTATTATGGAATGTAGAGTCGTTTGTATAGGTACATGTCTAATAACATTGAGGCGTTCTATAGCAACGTTGTGTTACGTGTTAAGAAACATAAAGTCGCCTTTGCCGATACGTGTCAAGTAATGTAGATACGTTTTATATTGCGTGTTAAGGAATATAGAGTCATTCTTAAATGTGTCGAATGCTATAGAGACATCTTCATAGACACGATTCAGTTCGTGTGTTTAGCAACATACACGCTATATAGTTATGCTTTTTTTCGTAATATGAAATGTAGCTACGTTACCTAGATACATTTAAAACGAGTCTAATAACATAGACACGTTGTGTGATATAGTTTTATACCGTGTTAACAACCATAGAGACACTTTTAAAATGAAGGGTAGTAACGCTTTTTTGCGACTTATGAAACTTAGAGACGTTCTTCCCAAATTATTCTCATAAAAATATTACATTGAATCGATGCTCAATTAACATGGTTATAAAAATGAAGACATCAACAGTTTGGCCTGTTCTACAATCTTGAATAGGAAACTTCAATCCCGAAAAAGCAATACTTGTAGTAATTAAAGTGCACCAACGCATTCAACCATGTCTATCAGTGGAAATATTAAACAAATATTTCTAAATACATGTCAAATAACTAAAATCTACAGAGAAGCTTTCCCTAAGTATTCATGAGCATCTCTATGTGCATCACATCTAGATTATGTCTTAATTTGTTTTCCTCCCAGTATGGTAGCCTGAAGAATATTGACCTCTTTTTGAACCAATCTTCAGGCTTCTTCTCAGGCTTACCATTACTTTTACTGTCTTTCTTCTTGGCTGCCCCTCTTTTACGTTTTTTTGGCTGTTTGTTCCCTTCTTGATTTTTGCTGTTTTTGTCCTTCTTTTCCTTCCCTTTTTTGACCTTTTTCCCAAGGACAAACTCCCTATCTTCCAACATTCTCAGAACAGAAGTACCACTCATCGGTTCAGGTGCAAGTTCAATCTCCTCAGTGCCATCAAACTGTTGCTTCTGCTTTCGATAGACATGGCCCTTCGGCAGCCATCGGCGATGACCCATAAAACAATATTTTTTACCCTTTTTCAAGTAATACGATTTTGTTGCTGGACCACAAGACGGACAAGCATATTTACCAGAAGTGCTCCAGCCGTAGAGGTAAGCTAATGCTGGAAAGTCATTCAAAGTCCATAACAATGCTGCTTTGAGAGAAAAACTCTTTTGGGAAGAAGCATCAAATGTTTCGACTCCCTTCCATAGTTCCAAGAGCTCATCAATTAATGGTTCCAAATATATGTCAATATCATTTCCAGGGGAACTAGGTCCAGGAATAATCATTGACAATATTAAATTTGTTTGTTTCATGCAAATCCAAGGTGGTAAGTTGTAAGGAATCAACATCACTGGCCAAGTACTATGTTTTGAACTCAAGTTTCGGAAAGGATTGAACCCATCACTTGCAAGTCCGAGGCGTACGTTACGAGCATCAGCAGAAAACTCCTCTTTATATCTTTTATCAAAATCTTTCCAAGCTTCGCCGTCCGCTGGATGTCGCAGTTTTCCATCTTTGTTACGACCCTTATCATGCCATATCATGTCATCTGAAGTTTTCTTACTAGAAAACAACCTTTGAAGTCTTGGTATCAATGGGAAATAGCGCAACACTTTTGCTGGTTTCCTCTTCCCCTTCGACTGATTTGGAGAGTCAGTGTTCAGACCATCTTTCCAACGAGAGACTCCACACACATGGCAAAGCTGTTGATCAACTCTATCACCTCGATATAGCATGCAATCATTAGGGCATGCATGGATTTTCACATATCCAAGCCCTAAACCATTGATGATTTCTTTACTTCATAATAATTCTCCTTTCCACTCTGGGCGCTGATTTTGACCAGCATGTCGCACTGCCAGCACAGGGCACTCGGGGCGGTGTTCTGATAGCCTGGCGAGGGGCGGTGTGTCACGCGATCACCTCTCGGGTTGACGATTACTCGGTTTCGGTTCTGTTTCGTAATTCTGATGGACAACAATGGTGGTTCACCGGTGTTTACGGACCGCAGCAGGACGCTCAGAAATTGTTGTTTCTTCAGGAGCTCCGCGACGTGAGGGCTGCCTTCCCAGGCCCTTGGATGGTAGCGGGCGACTTCAACTTAATTTACCGAGCTGCCGACAAGAACAACACGAACATCGATCGGGCGATGATGGGCCGCTTCCGTCGATTGCTCAACGATCTTGAGCTTCGGGAGATTGAACTTCTTGGGCGCCGCTACACATGGTCTAATGAGAGAGCTGCACCTACTTTGGTCCACTTAGACCGGGTATTTTGCACTTCATCCTGGGAAGCTATATTCCCTGCATACCTCCTCCAGAGCACAGCGGCTGGCATTTCTGATCATTGCCCACTACTACTCGGTCTGCGGAGCAACACGCAAGGGAAGAGGCGCTTCCACTTTGAGAGTTTTTGGCCACAATTGCAGGGCTTCCAGGACGAGGTGCAGCGAGCATGGAACTCTGCCCCTAACGCAACCTGCCCGATTGAGCGCCTAGCTCTCAAGCTACTGGCCACCAGCCGAGCACTACAATCCTGGAGCCAAAAGAAAGTGGGCAATGTGTCCGCCCAGCTTGAGCAGGCCCGTGATCTCCTGCACAAGTTGGAGATAGCGCAAGATATGCGCGGCCTGTCACCATTAGAGGATTGGCTGCGAAAAGCGCTGAAGCAACACTGCCTAGCACTTGCGTCGCTGCAGCGAACGATTGCGCGCCTCCGATCTAGGATCGATTGGCTCAGTGAGGGGGACGCGAACACCAGTTTTTTCCACTCCCATGCCAGATATCGGAAGAGGAAAAATCTCATCACCAAGCTCAAGGTGGGAGATCAAATTATAACTGACCCGGAGGAATTGGAAGAGGTGGCGTGGGATTTTTACAAGAATTTACTGGGCACACAGGAGCACCGAACAGGCACGTTCAACCTCCAGGCCTTCCACCAAGCGCCGTATGATCTAGCCTCCCTGGACGCGCCCATCTCAGAGGATGAAGTGTGGAATGTCATCAAGAAACTCCCCATGGACAAAGCCCCGGGCCCCGATGGGTTTACTGGCAGGTTCTACAAGGAGTGTTGGGCGATCATAAAGTGCGATATCATGGCTGCTGTGGGCGCCCTGCACGGTGGAGACAGCCGAAAATTACACATGGTCAACTCCGCCCTCATGGTGCTAATCCCAAAAAAGGAAGATGCCATCCAGATTGGTGATTACAGGCCAATAAGCCTTGTCCATAGCTTCGCCAAGCTAGTGACAAAAATAATGGCTGAACGGCTTGCACCCAAACTGGGGGAGATGGTGGCGGCCAACCAAAGTGCTTTTGTTAGAGGAAGGTGCATCCATGACAACTACATCCTGGTGCAGCAGTTGGCCAAGCATTTACATAGGCAGAAGAGACTTAGGCTCCTCCTCAAGCTGGACATCACGAAGGCTTTCGACACGGTCTCGTGGGCCTTTCTCCTCGAAGTGCTCTCACACCTTGGCTTCGGGGAAAAATGGCGATCAATGATATGCAACCTCCTCCACACCTCATCCACTAGAATACTCTTAAATGGCCGACCTGGGGAACAAATACAGCATCGTCGTGGGCTGCGACAAGGGGACCCCCTCTCTCCAATGCTTTTCATTATTGTGATGGACGTCCTAAACTCCCTAGTGGTAAAGGCGGAGGAACTTGGACTATGGCAACCTTTGGCCGCACGGATGGTTGGACACAGGATGTCGATCTATGCCGATGATGTGGTTCTTTTCATCTCCCCGGCACAAAGTGATCTCACACTGATCAAGAAAATTCTGGAAGCTTTTGGTAATGCATCGGGGCTGCATACCAACATGGCCAAGTCAACCATCATCCCAATACAATGTGAAGAGGACCAGGTGCAGCAGGTAGACGATGCCATGCAGTGCAACATCTCTAATTTCCCTTGCACGTACCTTGGCCTGCCACTATCCACAAAGAAACTAACGAAGGCGGATCTCCAACCCATAATCGACAAGATCGCCGACAAGCTGCCGGGGTGGAAAGCGGCGCTCATGACCACAGCGGGGCGACTCATCCTTGTACGAGCGGTCCTCACGGCAGTGCCCATACACCTGCTCATTGCGTTGGACGTCCCAATGTGGGTGATCAAAGAGATCGACAAAATCAGACGCCGTTTCCTTTGGAGAGGCCACCGTGATCTAAAAGGCGGCCACTGCCTGGTGGCGTGGGAGCGAGTAATGCGGCCACTGGACCTTGGAGGACTAGGTATCCATAACCTACAGATCCTTGGGTGGGCTTTGAGAATGAGATGGTTGTGGCTTGAGAAGACACAGCCGGACAGACCTTGGAACGTGCTGGGAGTACAAGTGCCACCGAATGCGAGGGCCATGTTCGCCATCTCTGTCACGACCATGATTGGAGATGGACGGAACACTCTCTTCTGGACTGACAGATGGTTGCATGGAAAATCTATCGGAGATCTCGCACCGGCACTAATGTCATATGTCAAGAGGAGGGGATGGCGGAAGCGAACGGTGTTTGATGCCCTTCAAGATAATCGGTGGCGAGAGGACATTCAAGGTGGGCCTTCGGTACTGGCGGTTTGGCAAGGCCTGCAGCTGCTGGACGCGCTGCAGGAGATAGCCTTGACGCCGGGGGTGGACGACAGACATATTTGGACGCCAGAGGCGTCTGGCATGTTCTCAACCAAGTCAGCCTACCAGCGTTTCTTCACAGGTGCTGTCCGGTTCGGCCCACACAAGAGGCTGTGGAAATCGTGGGCGCCACTTAAGGCTAAAATCTTCCTATGGCTAGCAATTCTGAATCGCTGCTGGACAGCAGACCGGCTCGCACGACGAGGCATGGAGCACCCTGAACATTGCCCGTTCTGCGATCAAGAGGAGGAGAGTATACAGCACTTGCTCACCTCATGTGTCACCTCTCGGGAGGTATGGTTCCGCACGCTCAGCGTTGTTGGCCTGCAACACGCAACCCCAACCAGGGATGACACCAATTTCAAGAATTGGTGGCGGAAAGCACTACGGACTGTACCGACAGAGAAGCGAAAGGGTTTCAACACACTAGTCATCCTAGTCTGTTGGGGAATCTGGAAACAAAGGAACCGTTGTGTGTTTGATGGTGCCCAACCCCACCCGGGCGCAATCATCCAGGCCATCAATGAAGAATCTATAGAGTGGAGGCTAGCTAGCTCATGCCGTAGCGATGAGCGAAATTGCTGTTACAGTTGTTCAATTAGTCACGGGCGCGAATGTAATCAACTACTAACCTCGGCCAGAGCATGGCACTTGTAAAACTTTTTCTCCTTAATGAAATGACACGCAGCTCTCCTGCGCGTTCGAGAAAAAAAAATAATAATTCTTAGGTAGCTTAACCTGAGGAAATGCATCTGATAGCACATGAAGAAACGATGTAAAAGATTCCTGTGTCCACCCATGTAAGCACTTTTTATGATATAAGGTCACTAAAAATGACAGCCTTGAAAATGTTTCACACCCAGGGTACAACTCTGTGTTTGCATCCCTCATGAAGGTTGCATATATGTCTTCTTCCGGCGTCCTAACATCATCTTGACATACAGGATCCGCGAACTCAGCAACATTATGTTCCATAGCAAATTCAGATGTAAAACCATCCCGCTCACCATCAGACATATTTGATACTGATTCATAGCTTTCTTGCCTACCAAATGCAGCTTGTAGCAGTCCTTGCATGTCATCCAATCTTCCATTGCCATTCTCTACTGCATCTGTCCTTTGAAGACCAAATGTCTGCAAAATCCTATTTTCATTTTGCACATGAGCGAATTCCAGTGATGGTGTATCATAATCCTCTCCATGGTGAACCCAGGTACTATAACCTTGAAGAATACCATCACATCTCAAATGTGTCCTCACATCTTCATAATTCCGGCTTACTTTATTTTTACAATTTCTGCAGGGACAAAGTATCTCTCCATCTTGTGGTTGGTCACGGAAAGCAAAAGACAAAAATTGGTCAACACCATCTTTGTAGGCAGAATCTTGTTTTGGTTTACTCATCCAACTTCGATCCATTGCCCAATGATGTTCTGCATTACAAAGTAAACAAAGTCAGTGTCTCAGCTTGGCAATAGACACATAAAGGTGGATTGAGTATTGACTAAAGTCACGGCCACAGAATAAACACATAGCCGATAAATTTTAGAAGTACTGATCAAATAGCAGAATAATATCTTGTTAAGCACAATCGAATTGTTGAAATAGAGGAACCGATGATAATGTTCTTGGCACAGCAATGAAAGCTCCCTTTCAGAGTCAACCGAATAGCAGCAGTAAAATACATCTTGGCATAGAACTGCTTATCTCCAAATTTTCTCAGGACTATTCAAGAATTGTGGGCAAACGATTCAAGCAATTTCAGAGAATTGAATACAATACGTCACTAAATAAAGAAATTATTGGACCAAAATCTAGTGTACCAAATACAATAATTCTTGATTGTTAATATTCTCACCTTGCCTCGTCAACAACAGTATTGAAAGAATTCAGCAAATTCGATCGTTGGGCTACGGCACTTGTCGTCGTGATTGCCTTGCCGCAGTGCCGCGTCCCCGTGCGCCGCGGATCGTCGGCTACTCTGGACTCAAGGCGCAGGCCTGTGGACGTGTGTGCGGCGGTCGACGGCGATGCAGACTGGGGTGATAACGTGGTATAAGAGCATCTCCAACCGATCCTTCAAATTTGGTTCTCTATAACTCTAGATAGAGGATCCTCTATCCTGTTTTCGTTCTTCATTTCAACATCATCTCCAACCGGTACTCTAAATTTGCATCTCTATATGTTATTTTTCCTTATTTTATTTGCATCTTGTAACTAACATATGCCCTGAAGGAAACGTAATCACAAAAATACGCTTTACTCTTCGTTTTCTCCGTTTCGTTCTTCTCCACCAACGACCGCCTGGACAGAAGATCGATGGCCGCCTGGAGAAGATGGACGGCAGGAGTTGGTGACCACCAAAATGGGTTCTTTGGGAGATGTAGAAGACAATCATATAATCAATTCGATCTAATTTGTGGTATATGTTGAGGATTTCAAGGATTTGCGGCTAGGGTTTGGAATGGGGAAAAGAGGCAGAAAATCATGCACCTGGTCTCCGCCGGCGCCGGCGCCGCCGCGGCGGACGCCGCCAGCATGACGCTCGGCGACATCCTCCAGCGCGACTCGGCGCTGCGCCAGTCCGCGCACATCCGAGCGTCCATGCAGGCCACCAGCGCCCGCATCGAGTCCCTCGAGCGCGAGCTCGCCGGCCTCCGCACCCGCCTCCGCCGCTCCGAGGACCTCCTCAAGAACCTGTTCGGCCGGCGGCCAGCTGGGACCGGCGCGCTTGGGCTGCTGGCACAGGCTGGGGGACGAGGAAGAAGGGGAAGTTTCATCGAGATGGCGCGAGCGGCCGAATCAATGCGGCCGTTGCTGGATAGCGATCGGGTTGGAAGCTCTACATCTAGAGCACGGGGGAGGAGGGATGGCGATCTGAACAGTGGTATAGAATCGGGTAGAGTATCGGTTGGAGGGCGTTTTTTTGCCCATAATCGCTAAAACGAAGGATAGAGGATGGGATAGAGTATCGGTTGGAGATGCTCTAAGGATCGATCGACGATCTCGATCTGATTGGGAAGGCCACCAAAGAAGACACGCATTGACGCATTCGTATGGGCTCACCAACGTCAGCGAATTTGGCACTAATTAAGGCCCATGCAGCCGTTAATCACTTTGCTTTGGCCCATATGCATCCACGTATATATACAGTAGGGTTACTTGTATTTAAAATAGTCCTTACTAAATCCCAATCCCAGCAAGATCTTTCCATCACGGCCAACGAAATCACGGTCACGAAAACAGGAGCAGAATTCCCACCATCTATGTACCCTGACGATAGATGATCAAATCACCTGAAGAAATACAATGATTCGAGAGCACTAAACATCAGCCATCTCTAGGAGCTCGTTACGGTCAAAGCTGATATCAAATATCACGTCATATTTTGATGTCATCATCACTATCATGCTAATAAGCATCATTATGTGGATCGTAACGCTCGAAGTGTGTCTACATGTGTTGTGATGATTTGCTAAATACGTTTTAGTACGTCTGTAGAAGCTAGAGATGGTTGAAGCATGTCAAATATCGTGTTACTTAGACACGGTATTGATATCGTGTCAAAAAGCATCACTATGTGGTTAGTGACAGACAAAGCATATTTAGATTTTTAGCGATGTCCGATTTGATACATTTTATAGCGTGTCTACATGCTAGTGACGATGAAAGCGTGTCAAATATCGTTTCACTTCGATGCGTTGTCAATATCATGTCAAAAAACGTCTTTACATGGTTATCATCGCTCAAAGCGTGTCGAATATCGTGTCACATTGAGACGTTCTAAACATCGTGTCAAAAAGCATCTATACACATCAATATAGACACGCTTATAAAAGCATTGCTACATGAGGGTGCCAACAGGACCCTTTTTCTTGTAGTGTGTGCTCCGGCGCCGCGGAGTCCGGAGACGACAGGCCGACCGCGGCGAGCAGGCGGCGGAACATGGTGAAGGAAGAGCACCGACCGACGATCGAGGAACGTGATTCACATGGAGATCGCGGAGTTGTGTTGACGGTGTTGTCAGGCGTGGTTAGTGGCAACACGTTGCACGATTGAAATAGGACCGGAGAGTTCTGGTGTTTTTAATCAGAGAAGAGAAGAAGAGAGAGACAAGGATATTGAATACGAACACGAAGCACTGAGAAAAAAGGCCAAAAAAAAAGAGGGGCATTCCGAGAATTGAACTCGGGACCTCTCGCACCCTAAGCGAGAATCATACCACTAGACCAAATGCCCTTTGTTGTTCATATTATTTTTTAATATCTACAAAAAAATTGTATGCGAAAACTGCGACATTAGAGCATATAAGCATCGCAACAGCTGATAGTTGCATGCCCATACAAAGCTACAACCACCACACCCGTGACAGCCGTGGCATCTAGTTACACTTCAGCTTGAACCTCTCTCTGACGATAAAACCCTCACATGCATGTGCCGCAACCTCTGAAACCTGGCGAGACATCATGTATCTGGTCCAAAACCTCATCTCCAGGCCACTCTGGATCATCCTAGGCTCTGAATTTGCATTGCCATGCACTGCAAAAAGGATTTGGGGTTGGGGATTCCGAGAATTGAACTCGGGACCTTTCGCTCCCTAAGCGAATATCTTACCACCAGACTAAATCCCCGATATGTTCATTGCATGTCTGCGGAGTTTCAGACAACAAATTGAATTTATTACAGTCTTCATTTTGTCCTTTTTATTTTTTGCTAGGGTCAGCGGGTGTGTAACTAGGAACAGACAATTACACAAAGCACACATGACACCAGAAATAAATCCTTCATGCTACTTATGTTTACCTAGTTCTTTACAAAACAAGTTCTATACTACTTTATAAATTATGCCGAAGTCAGCAGACTACTGAACACTACGGTGAAGCTACCAAAGCTATTTGTTTGGTGCAAAGTTATCAGTTGTCACTAATGTCACAGAAAACATGGCGCCACATATGTATCTGACGCACCAAATTCTTCTCTGTACTGAACTGCCGATATGCTGTTACTTACCATACACTCAGTAGGTATAACAAAATAGCAGAGCGGAATATGTGAGATAACTTGACAATAAGTTATAACTGTATAGGTAACACGCCTTGAGGTTGTTGCCAAATCTTATCTTCAGATTCTGAATGTGGTCCAGATTGCATTGTCCTCTTATCTGAAGTTCTGAACATCATCCATGACCATTGCCTTTCAAATCAAAATGCCAATAGATTTGGGCTTGGGGACTCCGAGAATTGAACTCAAGACCTTTCGCTCTCTAAATGAATACCTTACCACTAGACTAAATCCCCACATACTTTCTATGCATGTCTGCAAGGTTTCAGAAAAGAATGTAGGCATAAAATTTACAGTTTTTCTACGGTCCGTGCAGAGGTTAGTGTTGCATTTATGTACAAATATCACATAAATTCCCTCTACTATGTGTTCTGTGGAAACTGATCACTGAGCTGACAAAAAAATAATTGTATAATAGTTGTATTGTACAAACTTTAGGTTTGACAAAATAGCACTGAGCTGAATATGTCATTTACTATGCTCAAATGTAGCTTAACGTTTTAAGGCATGGCGCCTTATGAGTTTGCGTGGTCTAACCTTATCTTCACAATCTGAATGTGGCTCAGATTGCATTGTCCACATTATCCATAACCATCTGGCCCTGACATCAAAATGCCAAAAGGATTTGGGATTGGGGATTCCGAGAATTGAACTCGGGACCTTTCGCTCCCTAAGCGAATATCTTACCACTAGACTAAATCCCCAGCTTCACACTACTCGGTTCACATTTTGAAAAGTTCAGATAAGAAGCAAACACAGAACAAGCCCTCCAAGGCTTTGCTTCCTTGCTCCACCGAAGGACTTCCACATTAACCCTTTAAGAAATTCAGACAAGAACCTAAGCACACACTGGAGGATTTCAAAATGCATTGCGTTCCATTGGTACTAGCAATGAAGGAAATCGGTACAAGTAAATCAGCAGCCAAAGCTCAACATAAGCATTGCTCAGTGTCGACCGTCGGCAAGCCAAGAGGCATACTGAGCATTGCTCAGTTTTGCTAGGAGAAGAGTCTCCCTGCAGGAATACACGGCCCAACTACCTTCCTTGGCAACGCGTACATCTAAGCCCATGACAGCCCGGTAGCCCGTCTGCGCTGGGGCCCGCTTTCGACAAGGCCATGATTCTGAATGTGGAGAATGCTTCCGCTCTCCGCTTTTTTTCATCCCCCAAGCAGCCATATCTGAGCGTCAGTTCCAGAATCCCGCCGCCTACATGAGGAATATCACCCAATTTGTAACTGCATCGCCACATGCAATTATTAAGTGACGTTTGAGCTGGCGTATATACAGTTTGGCATGTAGGACAATCGACACGTTGGGTCTGAATACTGAACAAAAAATAATAGATAGTAAAATAGGACGAAACACGACTATACATTTACAAACTACGTAAGGACTTGGGCCCAAAAGGAGAAAAAAAAAATACTGTGACGTGCTGCCTCAAAGTCAGACCGAGCGATAGGATCATTGGTTCCTGCACAGGACGTTCTAAACTGAGGCAGGCTGTTTCTCGACAATAATCAGCAAGAATCTGTAAGTTAAATTGGAAACGCGCCAGCAGAACTTGACAAAGCTAGCTGTATCCACTTCATATTTTACTTAGCAAGCAGTACTGTAGTACAGTGGTTTAATAACTTTGTAATAATGATGCAGCAGCTAGTGCACATCATAGAGTAGTAATATCATTGTTTTTGACCTGTCTATGTCCAAGTCATGCCGTATAACGCCAATGATAGAGAGCTCCTTTCAACTTGTTTACTCACGTTAGGGCCATTTGCTAGCTCAATACAGATTTGGAAGATATATCTGATTTATGGTACTATTTGTGTGGAAGTAAGCTGGCCATACGGAACACTAACATGATTTGGGAGATATTTTTTCTCGAATACGCGCGAGAGTTGTTTAACATTGCATTAAGAAGGAATAAAAAGTGTTACAAAGACAAAACTCACACAGTATCATTGTTTTTGACCTCTCTATGTCCAAAGTCATGCTATATAATGCCAATGATAGGAGCTCCTCTCAACTTATCTACTGACGTTAGGGCCATTTGCTAGTTCAATATAGATTTGGATGATCTGTCTGATTAAGTATGGTACTATTTATGTGGAAGCAAGCTGGCGACATGGAGCTCTATCATGATTTGGGAGATATTTTTTCACGAATACGCTGGAGGGTTATGTATCATTGCATTAAAAAAGAATAAAATGTTGTTACAAAGACAAAAACTCACATCCACACCCTCATGAGTCTAGATTTATATTCGCACCTTTTACAATCGACATCTACTCAACACCACACTAGGAGGGGGGGGTCAGGGCCAAGCTGCGCCAAACCCCTTGCACACTTGCACCTGGCATACACCAAAGGTGCCCCTCATCTCTAACCAGTGCAAGGACGGTTAGGATACTAGGGGTAGCTCCATTGAACATGTTGTCATTGCGATGCTGCCATATCAACCAAGCTCCCAAAACGACGAGCGTGTTAAACCCTTTTCTTGTATCGCCATGAACCCTGGTATTTGCTTGCAGCCACCACTCGCACAAGGTTCTGCCCGTTCTGCCCTGCCGACCACTCTGGTCATGCGTGCTGCCCGACCAGGCCGCACGATTGTCGATCGAGGATGCGATCTCCGGCATCACGACACGCCTCGCCAACCTCCCCGCCACACTCCGCAACACCGCTGTGCTCGTGTTGTTTTGGGTCATATGGAAGACGCGCAATCAGATGGTCTTTGACGGAGATCGACTGAACTATGCAGCGATCATGGCCCTAGCCAAGGACCACGCCACGCTATGGGTGTGCCGCACTCTCCGCGGAGTCGATGCCACCCCCCTCGTCGACTGGTGCAACAATCTTTTGGGTGTAACGTGACATTTTGTAACCCCCATCTCCCCCCTTTTGCTTCTCGACTATCACACCGGACCTTATACCCCCCCCCCCCCTGCGGTCCGGTCATGTAAACCTGGCCTCCTCGAGGTCGCTTTTCGATACATGAAATAAATTCAGGTGGGCAACTTGGCCCCCGTTGTTTCGTCGAAAAAAAAATATTCGGAAGGCCGGACGACTCCAGGCTTATCATCCAGGCATCTTTGAATATTGAAAATTTTTATTTAAAAAATCATAATCATGAGAAAATGGTTCTTGAACTATGGGCATCAGGAAATATAAACACATGTTCCTCTACCTCGTAATTTACTTAGCTGTACAATTATAGTAATGGTTAAATAAATATATACTCCTCTATAATTGCAGTAACAAGCTGACCATATGGCACCAGTAGTATTCTATTTGACTTATCTAACTCTGACCTCGAGGTCATGCTAAATAATGCCTCTATATTTATGATGACGAATCTGGCTGATGACCAATAGAGCGATAAACATTATGGAGGAAATAGCATCCTTCAGCCTAATTGGTGGCATGGTAATCTTTGAAACTAAAAAACAGGTAGGATACACTTCATTGAAAAATAAAATTGCTTTTTTCTTTTCTGGCCAAGCTAGATAGCTATTGTTGATGCAGCCTTCGGACTACATTAGCGATGGTGAAAATAATGACGACACAAGTGGGTAAGCTATATCAATTTATTTGTTATTAGTAAATGGCGCTAAGCATTGCCAACTCTACTGAAAAAAAAATGGTTGTAAAGAAGAACATTTCAGTATAGCTTGGCATGATTAAAGATGGCAACGGGCATTTTGCCCGCGGATAGTGGTGAGGCATGCCCGCTCTTGCGGGCGAAACCTCGTGCCCGTGCCCGTGCCCGTTGCCCGCTGCGGGCAGCGAACGCCGCCCGTGCCCGCTGCCCGCGGGCAACACATGCCCGCGGGCATGCCCGCTTGCCCGCCAGGCGGCGGCAGCGGCGGAGCGTGAGGGTCGGCATCCTCAGCGCATGGCGGCGGCGCGACGCTGGGCCTAGGCGCGCAGTCGCCGTGGAGGCGTGGCGCCGCGACGGGACGGAGCAAGAAGCAGGCTGCGGCGCGAGGAGCAGGGGCGCATCGCTGCAGCGAGGTCAGGAGCGGGAGCGATGGAGTCCATGTGATTAGAGGTGGGGAGCTGGGGAGAGGGAAGGGCCGGCAGGATCTGGAGCTGGATTGGGGACGAGGACGGCGCGTGGATCTGAAGTTCGGAACGGGAGCTGTAGGGCCTAGGGAGCTGGAATGGGGAGGAGATCAGGGAGGAGATGCGATGGCTTGTTGGTTGTGGAAGGAAATATCTGAACGGGTGGCTGTGAAAGGAAATATCTGAACGTCAGGGGACTGGAATGTCAAATGAGTTTGCGGGCATGCGGATTGTGGATATGGGCAGAGCTTTTTATTGCCCGTTAATAAATGCCCACTGGGTTAGATATCGTGCCCGTGCCCGTGCCCGCGGGCGCAGAGTCATGCCCGCATCCGTGCCCAACGGATTTTTTGCCCGCGGGCACGCGGGCAAATGATGCCCGTTGCCATCTTTAGGCATGATGCATGTGTTGTGCAAAAAAAAGTTCAGAAAGGGTAACTACTTGACCCATTTATTCAGAGCAGCAATAGGATTCTGGTTGTGGTTTAGATAAGAATATACATATAAACTGCAGTGTGTACCTAGCTGGCCACGGAGTATCGGCAATATTATTACCCTTGACCTCTTTCTGTCCTTGAAGCCGTGCCAAATAATGTCTCTAACACGTGCTGGGAGAGCAGACGAGTGTTAGAGAATCGCAGGCACTATTTTGCCTGTCCATCCCAAGGCGAAATTCTAGCCCAAAGATTTTCCCCATATTCTCTTTCCTGTCCTCCACCCCTCCTCTCTCTCAAGTCCGGCCTAACCTTCCAGACTCTGCAATCCTCACATCCATTGCAATGGCGCCCTCCGAGGACGGATCGTCTCGCATGAGTCGTCTGATGCAGGAGCTTCGGAGGTTCCTGCTGACGTTTGTCACAGGAATGGTTCTAGCTCTGCTGCTCCTCTTCGTGACTGCACGAAGTGTCCTCTCCTCCATCGGGGTGCTTTTTGTGAGGGACCAAGTCACTCGCATGGGGAGCGTGGAGCTGTGGGTGGTGCTGACGACGCTGCTTCTGGTGGTCAGGTTCCTTCTAGACTTCGGGCCATGGTACGCCAACAGATCCATGACGGGCCTAGTCCTCACCATCGAGATGCTAAACTACTCCATGGTGCACTATACCATTGGGTTGATGCAGCTATCAGTGTCGAAGGTGAACGACTACTTCCAAGTTTGGGCGGTGCTGCTGGTGACCCTGCAGTACAGCGTCAAGACCGGGCGCCCGTACAGCAGGTCCAAGCAGATCCCGCTGTTGGACCTCATGTCGTCCTTCTGGACGGCCAACCTCATCCGCATGCAGACCTTCCGCCGCCTCCGGATCCCTCTCTGGTTGATCTGGGCTCTGAATGCCGCTCGCATCATCTCCTACTTTGCCTTCTCGGATAAGGCAGATGCAATCAACAAAGAGAGCACGAGGATCGTCGCCGACTACATGAGCTACGAGCATGAGCTCTGTGACAGCTCACGACTCTCTTCTGATGCTACCGACGACCATGACAAGGAATTCACCATGAAACCGTACAAGTACTTGGTCTTCGGGGAAGACCAGGTGCTCAAAGATATCCAAGAGGGACGCCTCTCTTCTCCTGCGCAAACCAAGCAGGAACATTTGAAGAGAAGAAGGCGTGTTGTTCGATTGGATCCCAATGGCCACAAGAAGCTTATCACCGTGGACAAGATATTTGATGTTGATGATGGGTTGCTGGCTGGCACGACAGACGGAGCTAACCGACTGAAGGACGTGTGCCTCTCATTTTCCATGTACAAGCTGTTGCGTCGCCGGTTCTACGACCTTCCGATACATGAGGCTAGGCTGCTGAAGCAGGAGAAGAAGATCAGGAAGCTTGTCTTCAAGTACATACTGAGCAGCCACAAGAGGGCTTTCCAAGTCAAGGCGACAGAGCTGTCGTTTCTCCAAGACCTGTTCTATAGCTAGCATGCTGCCCTGTTTGCAGCCGGGTTCCCAACCGTGAGTCTGGTGCTCTCTCTGCTTCTTGTCACGGCTACCGGGTACATTGCGTACCCAGTACGCTACATACCCCAGAGGATGGATCAAGCCGACCGCAACAGAATCAGTCATGGGGTGTTCATAACCCGTGTCATAGTTGCTCTCATCATGGGCAAGGAGCTCGCCGAAATCTACATATATGTATTCTCACAGTGGACCAAGGTGCTCATTTTATGCAACTACGCCAAGCGGCAGGGCTCTTGGCATCCGCTGGTAGCGAAGGTGATGAGGGTGTTGTTGGAATTTGATCTGGCAGGCTTAACTGCCAAAAGTGTTTTAAGAAAGGAGACCCATCATGTTTCCTAATCTTCATTATGTCTTAATTATGTTCCTTAATCAGGCGCCCTGATCGGGGGCACCTTTCCATCTTTGGCCCGGTCCCAGGCTGTGTCACACATATAAAAGGAGGAGCCCATGCTCCTCAAGAGACGACGTTCTCATCTCCACCCCAAAAGTCTACCGATCAAGAATTGTGTGGATACGGCTTGAAGATCGATGCCAATCGCCAGCGACTTGCCGGCGTTCACTCTCAATAGCATCCATCGCATGCCTGCTCAACGCAGCATGCACACTTCTAATGTTCAGGTCAGTAATCAAGATAAACCTCTCGGTGTTCATGTTGTTAGGCTAGTCAATCTTACGGGATTCTAATGTTTAAATACTAACATTTGGTATCAAGAGCCATGCTAGCCTTTGCATGAACCCTAAAGTACCGATTAGCTTCAGTTAAGTCCTCAATTAGTCTCTGTTTTATGCGATTTGCCGGGATAAGCCTTCTGATTAAGTGCTAATGATAAGGATTAGGGCTAATCATCATGTCTTAGTCACTGTTTATGTAGAATTAGCCCTGATTAAGGCAGTTTAGTTGTTTTTTTTCTATGACAATTCGATGGTGTTCTGACGGATCTAGGCTTCTAGTTTGGTAAAGCATGTAGAAGGAGGGGAAAACGATTGAATCATGAGCAACACTGATGTTTTTCCTCCGTTTCCCCAAAATCCCGAACAAATCTTAAGTCAAATTTCCCCAAATTGAAAAGAACTCTAATGATGAGACGGCGGCGGTTTTAAGTTTACCTAACGTTGCCCATGAGGGCGTGATCATCGGAGCCGCCGCGTGCTTGCGCCGGCACAAGTACCTCCATGTTTCGCCGCCGGTCTTATGCTCTGGAGGTGCTGTTAGCCTTCGGGGACTGCTCGTCGGCCCAGCCATCGAGGTAGCCCGCCCTAGTCCTCGTTGCCGAGGAAGAAGTCGGCAACCCCTGCTTGCCACCGCGTCGCCGCGCTCGTCGCCGGACCGGTGCGCTCGCCGGCGTACCGTCGCGCTCGCCCAGCCGCACTAACGAACCCGCCATGGCTTGCGGCGCCACCGAGGAACGTCTCGACGGAGCCGCGCGCGAATCGTGTCGCACGCGCGCGCCGGCGAGCCGATCCAAGGCGGCGCGCGTCTTGCGGCATCCGCCTGCAGCTGCGCCACCGCAATGCACTAACGTGAGAACGGCGGGGTGGGAGCAAAATGATGCTAGGTTAGGTTTTGAGATCGCCGGCAAGTTTTTGTTTTTGTTCAGCGTCCGAATGATGTGAACCGTTCACCTTTTTTTTTTTTTGAGGGGACTCACACTTTATTAATCTTCAGAAGTGTATGAGTTACAAACGCCATCGGGCGGATTAATCAGCCAAATATGTCTGCCTAAAGAATCATACAGAGAGCTCCTAGCTAAACGATGAGCATCCCCATTGGACGATCTTCCTTCGTGGACGAAGTCAGCAGTCACGAAAGCAGCAGCTCGCGCCTTGATCTCCTGGATAACATGGCCGTATCGACCAAAACCAGTCTCCTTTATGCTCCTAATAACATTCACATTGTCCGAGGCCAATCTGAATCTATGCAGTAGTAGATCGCTAGCAAGAGCAAGACCCTCCCTTACCGCCACTGCTTCTAGAATTTCTGGTTCATACATCCCTTCAACCACCAGGGCCGAACCTCCCAAAAACTTGCCAGATGTGTCTCTAGCTATTGCAGCAGCTGCGGCTTTGCTGTGGTTCTTGGATACAGCGGCGTCCACATTGATCTTCATGAGGCCCTCCGGGGGAGGGATCCAGCGCGCTGAAATTGCGCGAACTGCTTCCTTCTTTGAAGCGGGTTTCTTCTCAGTTTCTTGCAAGTCTTCAATAAAGCGGTTCACAAAACAGTTAGTCGACATAGGACTCTGGAATATTTCCTCATGAATAGCTTTCCTCCTCGCATGCCAAATAGCCCAGAGAGTAACCAGCAGCCGTGTAAGATCTTCATGCTTCAACGAATTCATGACAACTGCTAACCATCCCCTCGCATCTCCTTGTTCAATCTCAGAAACAAGTTCAGCTATCTCCTCCTTTGCTAGAGCCCATACACACCTTGCCATATGACACTTAATTAACGAGTGCCTCCACGAATCCTGTGCACCACATAGAGCACACAAGCTTTGGGTCCTCATATTACGATGGTGCAACACATCTCCAGTTGGGAGCGAGTGTCTGGCAAGTCTCCATAGAAACACCTTGATTTTCGATGGGACCTTCACATTCCATAATGAAGTCCATTCCTTTTCATCAGCTTTAACATCTGACCTCTCAGCTTTATTACTATAATATGAACTTGAACATTCTTTACCGAGCACCAACATCTTGTAAGCGGAACGGACCGAAAACACACCACTCTTCTCATAATGCCAAGCCCAAAAATCAGCTTGCCTACGCGTACACAGAGGTATGTTGTTAATTACCTCGATGTCCATGGGATTAAAAACCGCCTCAAGTCTCTGTCTATCCCATGATAATGTCGTCGAGTCAATGAGCTCACTGACCCTTGATGGAGGATCAGTGCACATACACGCAACAGGCCTCAGCAACCCATCCCTGGGTAACCAGTTCATGGACCAGATATTTGTTTCTTCGCCCGTGCCTATCCTGCGAACCAATCCCTGTGTAAGGACCTCCCTCCCGTCCATAATTGATCGCCATACTCGCAATGGTGAGGTGCCTAGTCTTGCCTGCAGAAAATCCTCTCCCGGGAAATAAACTGCCTTCAGAACTCGTGCGCTAAGAGAGTTAGCATCCTGCAGTATCCTCCAAGCTTGCTTTGCTAGCAAAGCCAAGTTAAACAATTCAAAATCTCTGAAGCCTAGTCCTCCAATAAACTTTAGCTTGATCATATCATCCCATGCTACCCAGCATGTCTTCCGTTTGCCCTCCTTACTGCCCCACCAAAAATTTCTTAGTAAACCATCTAGGTGCTGACATAAGTGTTGGTATTTCTTACACCACGAATAAATCCGCAAGCGCACGGAATACCGTTGTAGCACTTCACCCGGGAGTATTCCAAGGTATCGTATTTGTTTTCCCTAAGGAACGGTGATAATCTGCAGCAAGGTTAGTTTTACCCAAGGACACATAAGAATGGCAGTAGTATAGATTGAGAGGATGAATAAAGATCTAGCTGTCCCGCAGGACGATCGCACTCTAGTTCTACTCGTTTACTTCGGGCACTGGTATAGACCTGGTCTGCCAAGTCACGCCAGCCTGTAGCTCTACGACGAACCCGAACGTGGAGGATTACAAGGGACGGACAGGGCTGTCACCACCTGCCGCCTACCTCTACAAACCGTGGGGCACGCTGCAAACAAAGGTAACCTCTAGCCTAAGCACCACGCCTATGCCGTCGATTACTACTCTAACCCCGGTCCTGGTACCAATCTGGAAGGCTAGAGCACCCCTCGCGGAGCGATGATCCCGTAAACAAGTATAACAAGAATAACGACTAGTATGTAAAGCTCGCTAGATCAATAACACCACGAATACTAATCTTACGAATAAGAACAACGATCATTCTATGAACGAACGACGAACGAACGACGAACAATGAACGAACTAAGAACGAACGACGAACGATGAACGAACGACGAACGAACGAAGAACGAACGAAGAACGAAGAACGAACGACGAACGAACGAAGAACGAACGATGAACTATTAATAAGATAAATATCCGCCAAGGGTACAAGATAAGGAAATAACCAAAGGAAGCTATCCCTCTCCTTGATCCTTGCCCTCTCCTCTATTCTACTACTGTACAAGAGGCCCTTGGCCTGGATGGGAGTGGAATGACTTGTGTCTTGTGATGTGCTTTGGAGGAGGGGGGTACCCCTTTATTTATAGCCCAAGAAGGTCGGCAACTTGAGGCGGTTCCTTAGGTCGATGGCATTGATTGCAGGTGGAACCGACCTCTGGAAGGCGGTGGCGACCCGCCATAGAAAGATGGGCCAGTGGGGCCACCACAGGGGGTCGGCCGACCTAGGGTTTGGGGTCGGCCGACCTGTGGCTGGCCCCTCTGGGCCTGGGCCTTCTCAGGTAGCTTCCCCTGGTCGCCTTCTCCTCTGATCCACCTGCTATGGGTGGACTTGAAGTCTTTTTATCGGGAGTTGGGCTTTATTTGGATAATTCTTTATGCCGGGGAAAATTGGTGTTTCCAGGATGGGCCTTTTATGCTTCTTTTTTCCTGTTTTCCTATGAATTGCAGCTGCACTCACAAATTCACCAAGACTCGTGAAAACCATTAGTTTAAAGACCTAAGTCTACTTTTGGTGATTGTTTCATTATAAAAAGCGCAGCTAGTTGACGGGTAAATATTGGGTCTAAGAGCCGTCAACAACTCCCCCACACTTAGCTCTTTGCTCGTCCTCGAGTAAAGTTGCGAGCATAAGGCGGGAGATACTCATCCTCATAAATGAGAGCCTGCACACAAGTTATTGCAAGCCACACTTCATACCTGTGAACTTTGAGGTGTCTAACATGTATTCCTTGGATGATTGATAAGTGAAACGGTCATGTCTCAAATCACCTCGCCTTCCCTGTCAAGTACCTTGGGATTTTTTTTTTTGCATAATTTTCAGAAATAAAAACATAGTTTCTGCTCCTCAAATGACTCTCTCAAGTCGCTCATGGTGTTTTGTGTATTTTCCTCTCAAGGGCCATGATTTGCCTCTTCCCACCTTGTGTTTGATCAGGCTTTTGTGGAGCTCAAGGTAGGGTAAAGTGGAGCATACTAGTGTCTCTTTTATTGCTAAGTCAAAGACTGGATCCAATGGAGAAATCAAGTCATACAATCTGATCAAGATGTGCATGTGTGTGGTGGTATGAAGTGGAAAAATATTTGTACTCCTTTTTATGATGTTACCTTCTCTCTCTTTTGAATTTTTGAGGAGGACATGGCTATCATACTTTTTCTTTCTTTTTCTTTTTCCCATCATCATTTTTTTTCATCATGCTCTACTTTTGTATGAGCAGGAATTATTCTTTTTCTTTTTGCATAGCCATGTCTCCAATGATATTTTTGAGAGAGAAAGGTAACAGAGATTTTTGGAGTATTTATTTGGTGGATGGATGATGGAATGTTGCTCAACTTCCAGTGTAGAAGTGTAGCATGTGAGGTGGAGTGTACGTGATCTTGATCAAAAGAGTATGACAAGCTTCTCACTAGGGTCCAAGAATTTGACAAAGCTCAAATCGACAACTAGCAGCTTATAGGCTATCAAAGTATTCATGTAGAGTTCTTGGCCTTGGTAGGTAAATATAAATCAAGTGAGGAGCATCATACTATGGAATTTTTGATTTTCATAAAGATAAATTCCCAAGGACTTGAAGGTTAAGCAAAGATCATTTCGACAAACCATATCTCACATGCCAATTATCTAGGAAAAACATGGGTTCCTAGTGATAAGGTGTTCACAAGCATTCAGTGATGAAGCGAGAAATAACAAGTGTGCAAGTCCATGAATGTGAGAGGTAGAGTTGTGGGCAAAAGATAAATCAATTAAGATTTTCCCAAAAGATTAGTGCGTCAAGTTTTATTTAATTTTCAGATTATCAGAATGAACTTGACGGTGTAGCAGGCAAAAAGTGGAAGTGTGGTGCAAACTCAGGAGGCAGGAGGAGGCTGGAGCCTGGTGGGGACCACCAGGGGTCGCCCGACCCTCCTGGTGGGGTCGGCCGACCTGGCCTGGACCCCACTTGTGCCGTGTTTTTGCGTGGCGACCTTTCCTGAGTTGTGTCGTATGATTCTGGATGATTTGGTCGTGATTGTTCCAGATATGGTGATGTTTCCCCCCACACTTGCCTTTTTGCCTGTTTCCTTCAAAAACGACAAAAATATGGAAACACAAATTTGCTCTACCGGTATGCAAGCCCGGGGAGCACTATCATTGATTGAATTTAAACTGAACTCGCAGGCGCATTACAAATTTGAAGGGAAATTGGAATGAAAATAAACTAAGTAAAATGCGCCTTTTAGCTAAATAAAAGTGGAGGGTTAGATATAGAACTTTTCCTCCTTTCCTGCGCCCTTGAAGAGGCGCTTAAGCTTGGAGTTGGTGCTGCGGCGTAAGTTTGCATTGTTGTCACGCAGCTCCTCCACGGCTTCCTTTAGCTCGGCCACTTTATTTCCAAGCTCAAGATGCGAGTCACGGAGGTCGATGTACTTAGCAAGGAGGCGGTCATAAGGTTTCTTCTTGGGCGTCTTCTCCTCCTCACTTTCGTACATACCCCCTGCCCTTTTGATAGGAGAAGGGGAAAGGTGCCTCCTAACTCTCTTGGTAGGAGTAGAGCTCATAGATTCATAGGCACCCTTCTTTTCTGCTGATGTAAGCGGCTGAACGAGCTGTTTCCCCTTCCCACGAACGCCCGTAATCTTGAAGCGTGGGTCTCCCATCTTCTTGGGAGCAGCAGCAAGGGGAGAATGTTCAATGTATTGATGGTGTACCACATTGCCACTCTTGGTGACTAGAGATCCCACATACTTCTCTCCTGGACGGAGAGAGGTTCCCGGATTGTCACGACGAGCCTTCCTTGGAGTGAGCGCTCCCGTGGTAGGATGAGGTGGAGCGGAATGACTCTTCCTCAAGACCTTCTTGGCTATGGGAGCTGCAGCGGGAGCACTTGGTGGTGGTAGGAGGGCCAAGGGTGCGGTATCCACAAAATTAGCTTGCTCAATAGGGGTGATGGGATCAAGGATGTTCTCAAGGTCAAGTTCGCGCAAGAGTTGGCTCGTGGTGGCGGACACATCAAAATCAGGGATGCTGCTGTCCATGGTGATGTTGGGAGTGTTTTGGATGTTGGTTTGATGAAGGAGATGGGTGGTGCAAGGGAAAGGAGAGGAAATCACTAATATTTATAAAGTTTCCCTGATTTTCCCGGAGCGGAGCAGGAGCTACATCAGTGGGATTTCTGCTTGTGAACGTTGGAGAAGAAGGTGGGAGAAGTTTGGGACCGTTGTGGGTCTCACAGGGGTCGCCCGACCTGATAGGGGGGGTCGGCCGACCCTGTGTGGGTCCCACTGGCGCCCTGATTTCTGCAGTGCTCTTCTTATTCGAAAATATATTGTATAGTAATTGCGACGGGTAAAAATAAGAAACAGAGGATGTCAGGATAAAAGATTTAAATCAATTAGATTCATGACATCGAATTCCTTATTTGCTTCGGGTTCAAAATAAATTTTAAGACGCTGACCATTTACCTTGAATACATTACCTCCATCGTCCTGGAGTGTGATTGCTCCATGAGTCGACGTGTCGATGATGGTGTATGGTCCGTTCCATTTACTTCTCAATTTTCCGTGCCCGAAGAGCTTTACCCTTGAATTGAAGAGCAACACCTTGTCTCCAACTTTGAACTCTTTTATCTTTATTCGCCGGTCGTGCCAGCGCTTTGTACGCTCCTTGTAGATGGCTGAGTTGTGATATGCCTTGTCTCTCCATTCTTCCAACTCGGCTATCTCCATTTTTCTTCTCCACCCAGCTCCTTTCATATCCATGTTCCAAGTTCTCATGGCCCAATATGCTTTATGTTCCAACTCGACTGGCAAATGGCACGTTTTTCCATAGACGAGTTGGTATGGTGACATGCCTATGGGTGTCTTGTAGGCTGTTCTATATGCCCATAGTGCATCGGGTAGCTTGTTCTTCCATCCCTTCCCCATTTCCAACACTGTTTTCTGCAGGATCCGCTTGATCTGTTTGTTGGATGTTTCGGCCTGCCCATTTGTTTGAGGATGGTATGGAGTGGCAATGTTGTGCTTTGCTCCAAGTTCTCTTAGAAAGCTACGGAAGGTCTTGTCAATGAAGTGAGACCCTCCATCGCTTATCACCATTCTCGGAGTTCCAAACCTTGGAAAGATAGTCTCGTGGAACATCCGGCGAGCGTGTTTGGAGTCGGCAGCTCGGCATGGCATAGCTTCTACCCATTTGGATACGTAATCCACCGCCACCAATATGTACTCACAATCTTGGGACTTCACGAATGGTCCCATGAAGTCAATGCCCCATACGTCGAAGAGTTCGACTTGAAGGTTGTATGTGAGGGGCATTGCATCTCGTGCTGTGATGCCTCCAAATCTCTGGCATTGTGGACATCTTCTAATGAATTCTTTTGTATCTTCATACATGGTTGGCCAGAAGAATCCACTTTGCCAGATCTTTGCTTGGGTACGGAAGGCACCATAGTGTCCACCGTATGGGGCTGCATGGCATTTTTCAATGATTTGTGTGCTCTCGGGAGTGGGCACACATCGCCTAAGCAGTCCATCGGCGCAAACACGATAGAGGTATGGTTCATTCCATAAGTGACGGCGACTTTCATAAATCAATCTTCTTTTATCCGCCCCTGGTGGTACGTATCCTGTGGCGATGAAGTTCACAATGTCGGCGTACCAAGGGTGCGAATCCGTCACTTTCAGCAGCATGTCGTCACGTAGGAAGTCATTTATGGGTAACTCCTGCAAGTTAGTGAACTGCATACGCGACAAATGATCTGCTACAGAATTTTCTACTCCTTTCTTATCTTTAATTTCAAGATCAAACTCTTGGAGCAGAAGATCCATCTTATGAGACGAGATTTAGCATCTTTCTTAGCAAGCAGATATCTCAAAGCAGCATGATCAGTGTAAACAATAACTTTTGCTCTAGCTAAGTAAGATCTAAACTTGTCAAAAGCAAAAACAACGGCAAGGAGCTCTTTCTCAGTGGTAGTATAATTCAACTGAGCTCCAGCCAAAGTTTTGCTAGCATATGAAATTGCATGATGCTTTTTGTCTTTCATTTGACCAAGAACTGCCCCCACAGCATAATCACTAGCATCACACATTATTTCAAAAGGAAGCGTCCAATCAGGGGGTTGAATGATTGGAGCAGAGATGAGTGCATTCTTAAGAGTAGCAAAGGCATGCATGCAGTCATCAGTATTTATGCTATTGTTTCACATAATGATTATGCACTAACGAATTGCAAGATAATTAAAGTTATTTCCTATTCCGCTGCAAATTTACGTTTCTTGGTTTAATGGCATGAATTTTTTTTTTCTGGCATTGTAATAGTTGCACAGTATGGGATGTGCATTTTGATGAAGTTTTCATGGGCATTAAGTATTTTTCAATATTTGCTGCTCTTAATGTTAAATATGCCCATTATTTAAGAGAATTTTGCTGGAATTTTGTGTTCTATTATGAATGATCTTCTGGGCATTTAATTTTTATATAATGTCTCCCTTATGTCTTATACACACTTTTTAGTAGCACAATATAAGAGCACTGCAAATTTATGCTCTATTATGAAAGGGTTTAGGATGGACCTTGACGATTGAAAGCCATTTTGGCTGTTTATGAATGGTTTTATTTTGCCTTTGGGTCCACAATGATAAGCTTAAGGTTTATTTTGGAGTGCACCACTTA
Organism: Eragrostis nindensis; assembly: GCA_012490785.1. Classification (NCBI taxonomy): domain Eukaryota; kingdom Viridiplantae; phylum Streptophyta; class Magnoliopsida; order Poales; family Poaceae; genus Eragrostis; species Eragrostis nindensis. Next base: position 3,938,935 of record JAAXCT010000005.1, on the reverse strand, counting down.
TGCGTCAATATGAAGTATTTGAAGGAATGCATTTGTTTTATCAGCTTTTCATTAATAATTTAAGTGGTTATTAATATGGTCTTTTGTTGAAATGGAACCAACGGGCAATTTCAACTCCAGACAAGAAGTTTTCTCAATTGGGCTATATAAGCGCAACTTCAAGGTTGCATGAATTTCTTGGTTAAGTTGCCCAACATCGAGATATTCCTATGCCATTCATAAATTGACAACTCAATTTGGGTATCACAATTTAGTTTGGTCTTCTGGGATTTAAAGTTCTAGTGCATTCAAGAATATTTAATGATCAAGAGCATATTCAGTGCAACTTTAATTCTTTTCACCTTGAGGCACTGTTTTATGAAATTTATGGCACATATAGTGTTATTCTTGTCACAAAATTGATTTATGTTTTCTCCGTTTAAATGTGGCTTTCATGTCATTTTTTTTCATGTTTTGAAGGCCATCTTGGTAATAAGGCATTTTTTTTGACAAGCTATTATAGCATTATGATTAAAATTGATGATCATAGATTTTTGAAGTTTGTTGACCACAAATGTTTTGTTGGTTCACTATGATATGGGTTCTTATTTATTCTTTTGGACATTAATGCTGATATCTATAATGTTCTCAGGGGTATGTTATGAAATTATTTAAGATTTTCCCTGAGGTCTTTTGGCTTTGTTAATGTCTTCGCTTCCGCATTTAAGTAATTGAAGAATATGATCATCTGGCTAAGGTTATTTCTCATGATTACACTCATGGCTTAGGCCTTGAGCATGTTCGGCTTTGTGACTCATGACTATATACTGACCAACGTTGTTTATGGTCATGTGTCATTTTATTTTATCTGATGATTGAAAACCTGGCCATGATATGTTTTAGTCATTTAATGTTTTCTTTTATTGGGATTGCATTGTGGCATATGTTCTTGTGTGACTTCGGCCACCTTAATCGTGTCACCTTATGCTTTTAAAGTGTTGTTAATGTCTCTAATTAAGATGGAACCAACGAGAAGTCTTTATTAGAGATTTTACGTTATGACACATAAGTATATTCTGACCAACGTTGACTATACTCTTGTGCCATCCCCGATAATGATATTTTCTTTAATGACTCACGATCACATACTGACCAACGTTGTTTGTGATCTCTATAAGTGGATTAGTCAAATTTTGTAGGACTATGTTTTTTTAAAAAAAATATTGCTTCTGCCCAACGGTGATGCAAAGTTACTATGTTGTCTACCAACATGATATTGTTTCTACCCTTGTGGTGTTCATATCATGGTAGAATCCTTATGTATAATTCATTATGGATTGATATCCCTATTGTGTGCCAAAAGCATATTGGGTATTCTATGCACCAATGAAGATTAAGATAAGTTTATCTCCCCATAATATCATGAGTATGCACACGTACAATACATCTAAGGTCTATGAGACTCATAATTTAGGACATTTATGAGAATCCTATGGATCTCTTATTTGTCAATCTTCTAATGAAAAGTTTCTAATGAATTTCTTATGATAATGCCATCCAATTAGGTTCTGGGGGAGCAATCCCTCGGTTCACTTAGATCTGGGGGAGCAATCCCCTAGTTTCAATCCTGTTAAAAGATTTTGGCATCTGTTAAGAAGGGATGTTCAAAGATCCTTGGCCTCAAGATATTGATCATAAGAATTTGGAGCTTTTGAGTTCACTTCATGATGTCAATATCCATAAAACATAGAGGAAGTGAGCTATGAAGCCCAAAATGAATGTGTGCTGATTTGGCAAAATTACTAAGATGAAATAATATGTTGCCTGATTATTATGAGTAATAAACTTTATAGTTACATATTACGGTTAATGATATATTCTTATGATTTGGGGAATGAGACTCTATCGAAATGTGGTATATAATTTGTTTAATCCACATTTCGAGGGGGAGAGTGAGACGTCTCGTTGTTTTATTAAGAAGTTTTACTTAAGCTAAGCTCATCACTAATTTTATGTGGTATATCCTGATGGAGTCAACACAGTGAACTATTATGGGTTTGCAAGATTAATTGTGACTCCAAAAGGAAAATGTTTCTCAAGTTGAGCTCATCGTTGCCTTTTAAATAAGCTATACATTCTGATGGAGTCAACACAGTGAACAGTTATGGGTCGCAAGATCAATCATGACTCTAAAAGGAAAATGACTAAAGTCTTGGGTTTTTGTACTCATAGAAAAGGCTTCCAATAACGTTAAAGGAAAATGACTAAAGTCTGGCTTTTAAAGTTTCTAAACAAATAGGGATTTTCTAATGTTATCTTGATAATTCCTTATGTGGTGAATCATTGAGATAGGTCCAAAAGGTAGGAACATGGCAGAGTGCTTAAGATATATGAAGTTATAACTCTGCATGTGTGCAACTAAAAAGCGCAATATGCATTATGTATCTATGTCTTGATGAGCCCTCGATATACAGTTGTATTGCTCGGGTTTTTGGCAGAATTTAGCCCAGGAATGGACCCCTGGAAAATCTTATTTAAATTGCGCTATGAGCGTAGCGCTAAAAGGATTGCGTGCTCACATATAAGGATAACATGCAAAAGGTGCATATACGAATCCACATAAGTTTATTCGCACTTTTGTGGGGGAGCCGTATTGTGGAAGGTTTCGAAAAATATGTTATCGCATAGTTGCTTATGCAAATGAGTTGTGGCATGTAGTAATCCATTCTAAGATATCATGGTACGATTATGACTGAAGAAAATCTTTTCGCCTCATGGATACTATCCCGAAATTTTATTATGTAAGAGTGCAATTTTGTTCGAGTAACATGTTTGTGTTTCTGCCAAACACGTAACAATGTGAAAGAATCCAGAATCAATTGATGTTTAATGTACAATGCTCAAAAGTTGTCTTTAATGCTCAAATAAGTATTGAGAATTATGTTTATGAAATAAGTGTTGAGCACCATTCCCTATAGGCATGACTCTAATGTTGCTAGCATTAAGATTAATGACATCCTATAGTTTAAAGTGAGATCTCAAAATAAGATTCTGGAAATAAGTTTGTTTTCTAATTTGTGAATGTGCACATAATGTTACATTGAAAACAAGCTGCGCACAAGGACCATACTTATACAGGCCATCTCCCAATAAGCACAAACGAATTTCCATTGCAAAATAGAGAATGTGCACCATAAGCATTGAAACTTCAGTGGTGTTTATTTGCTATTGCAGTGCTTTACTTTGGTGTGTTATCTTTGTTGAGAAATGGACTTATAAGGTTAAGCCTTTTGATCAAGGGGGAGAATGTTGGAATTTGATCTGGCAGGCTTAATTGCCAAAAGTGTTTTAGGAAAGGAGACCCATCATGTTTCCTAATCTTCATTATGTCTTAATTATGTTCCTTAATCAGGCGCCCTGATCGGGGGCACCTTTCCATCTTTGGCCCGGTCCCAGGCTGTGTCACACATATAAAAGGAGGAGCCCATGCTCCTCAAGAGACGACGTTCTCATCTCCACCCCAAAAGTCTACCGATCAAGAATTGTGTGGATACGGCTTGAAGATCGTTGCCAATCGCCAGCGACTTGCCGACGTTCACTCTCAATAGCATCCATCGCATGGCTGCTCAACGCAGCATGCACACTTCTAATGTTCAGGTCAGTAATCAAGATAAACCTCTCGGTGTTCATGTTGTTAGGCTAGTCAATCTTACGGGATTTTAATGTTTAGATACTAACAGGTGTTCCTCCGTTTAATGACCCGGGGGACTTGGAGCGAGAAGATCCGCCAGCACAACATTCTGATTTCAACTCGTGGGGTGAAGCTACCTAAATCCACCCTCCAGACTTGCCGTACCTCCCACCATATGTTGCCAAGACTGCTTAGACTGTGCTAGTTTACACTGCTAATCTAGGAAATTAATCTATTGTAGCTATTTGTGAGTTTCTTTACTCTACTAAGACATTTGTTCTGGTCTTGTTAACGGCCACTTCAACGAAATATTCTACCCCAAACGACAAGGGGCTAGTCATCCAGCGTGAAGCCGCACGCTAGCTGACAGCTCCCAGAGACAGAAGAAATGGCAGGGTCGTGGTCATCGAGCGCACAACAACCGGGCAAAACGAGCGTGGATGGGGGATTTTCCACTCTGGGCTGGCGTTCCTCAGCTGATGATCACGGCTGGGCCTTTCTTATTTTCGAGACATATAAAACTGAAAGCCCACTAAGTGGCCTAAAAGGCCCATAACCCTTCAGCTTTCCTTCTTCGTCCTCTGGCAAGCAACGAACAGATCAACAGACCAGGAGCTCCATCCATGGCGAAAATTTGACACGGGGATTGGCTGGGGTGCAGATCTGAGGAGGGGTAGGGAGGGTTTTGCGCCGGAGTTAGGTATGGCGGCCGCCCTACCTTGCCATATTGGTGGGTCCGCCTCTGTTTGGTAGGGCTTCTTCAAAGACTACACGAGCGGCTTCACGTGATTCCTAACCAAATAGATGTGCCCTCGTATGCTTCTCTTTAAACAAAAAGAGGGAGCCACACCCAAAACAAGGGTAAAGTTAGAGCTACAAAATAGGGATTCCCGCCCCACCGCACCCCATCTTTACATATTTGCACCTAAAAGTAAAGAGAAGCTATAGGAGAAATTGTTTTGCCAAAGGTTTTCAGGCATAGCCAACACGACTATTTTTTTTAGATAAGCCAAAGCCACAGTTGGAGCCAGCATAGACACAATCATACCGAAGGAGCCTTAAGTGGATCTTCATATGCTAACGATTATGATGATGATGACATTTATTCTCTTGTGATAGATGGTGCGATGTAGTGTTACTTGAATAAACTAGGAGGCAATATTCTAACCGCACAAGTAGAAATCAACAAAGATTGAGTAACTGAGCTATAACCTTATCTTGTTCTATTTCTAGTTGCTAAAATTATGCGGCGTTCTTTAAATAGTTGCTAGCTACTTTCAGTATGGAATAAATTTCCTCATGCCACTACAAATGTCCCCGTTATGATATATGTCACTGTCAGTAACTCAAGCGGGTCCATCTATCATTGACACAACGATGACAAATATGACACTACAAATTTCTTTAAAGGCAACTACAAAATTGTCCCTTTTAGTATTGCAGCACAAACTTTGAAAGGGTTGAACAAACATATAAGCTTCAGGAAGTGGAAGCGCAAAATTCACACGAACATTTGCACTTCTGAAATATGGACTTGGTAAGACCAGTCATCGTTGAACATTAGGTCGAGTTTGCCAAGTTTGTAATCTACATAAATCTTAGAGATCAGGGTGGGCTGGGCTTGAATAGGTCTTATGGAGTCATTAAAAACAAAAAACAATGTTCTAGAGTCAGGAAATTCCATCTAAAAGTGTTTTCTGGTCTGCCTTATCTTGTATTTCATTGGCATGGTGCAATTTATTCATATTTGCAATCAAGCTTATACCGAGGTTGTCAAATATTACTGCATAATGGAAGTAAATGCAGGTTTTATAAAGAATTATTTGTATGAGTTGCCGGCTGACCACATCAAATCATTAGTCTGGCTCTCGAGATAATGCAACTGATGCACACAGAGAATGACCCGAGCATATACAACTGACCTGTCCGTCAAAAAGAAATATACAACTGACCTAACCAATCATATTATTGGATCGACAGAGAAGATTATAATATGGACGACCTACCTGCGATTCAAATGAAGTCAAGATCTAAAACACATCAATTATGTAGTTTCGTGCTTGCAAACACAAACATATAAGAAGATGACCATGTCGAGGAAACTTACATCTTTCTTAAAGCGAAATTATTTGTTCCTAAATGATCCACAAGGTTGGCACTGTCATCCCTGGGCATTGTCTCTCCAAAGACGACCCCCAGTTCGGAACAACCAAGAGCTCCCACAAATTGTATTAGTGCAGCTCTCTGGCTCCTGTCATCGCCCTTGATCAGCTACTAAGTCCAGGTACAAATCGCTCACTTTGTAATATAGTTATAGACTAACATAGCTCAGTTATTGAGGGTTTACTACCCACAATTGCATCGTTTGCTTTCTTTTTGATGCTTATCTGAGAATAGGAGATGGGTATCTCACCTTCAAACAAAAACTAAAGGTTAGGAGTTTCAGTTCTCCTATATATGTAGAAACACAAATGAGACTAATTCATATGATTGATACGTATGTCATAGTCCCAAGAAATTAGGGAGGAAAAAGCATGAAAGACATCAGGTGGCCAAACAATGGCTAGATTATTCTAACCGAATCATGAAACTCCACACTTCCAGGTTCAGATTCTACCTCCAATAGGGTACAGTATCAGAGTTTCTGTTAGCTCTGTATGCTAACCAGCATGTTCAGCATGCCTCTAGTTGTTTCATTCAATAAGTTTTAACAGAAACTTCAGTGAAACTAAGCTCCCTGTTAACTTCTTCCTGTTTATTTTACTGCAAGTACCAAATGATACTTTATCAAATAGGGTGTTCCTAAAATTAGTATGGAAAACTTGACAATGCAGGAACATTAAGGAAAATGATGGGCCCCAGTGATATCCGTGATCTGGTGTCATCCCTATTTATCATGCTAAACAAACAAACATTTGTCCTGTTTCGCATTGAGTTCTTGGTGGTGCTTGTCACAATACTTTTTCTTGCAATGTTTGTCATGGATATCTTTCGTCGTTACATCCATAGCTCTATCATGAGAGCCATCTTTAGCCTCTTCGATGCGGTCTCCGACTCCATTGTCATATATCTCCTGGGGGCCATGCAAACAGCACCATTCAAGAATCAGTTGTTCCCAGTCTGGGCCCTTGTGCTTGTCAACTTCCGTTACAGTATTGACTTTGTATCTGGCTATGGTGTTCCTGACAGTGGTGGCCGAAGGTTTACAGAGTGCAGGAATGTGGTGAAGCTTCTGGGATCAGCATTCCTGAACTGGACACGTGGATCCAGATTCTCACGTCCACTATGGTCACTCTGGGCTCTGCACATACTGAGGAGCTGGTACAGACTCCATCCCGCACTCTGGCATTCAATTCTTTCTGGCATGGTGCGAGTTCAGAGCTTGTTTCTGAGTATATGAGTAAAGACCATGACCCTAGAAATTGGAAACCTGACGAATGTGACCCACTGTCGATGGAAGGCTACAAATACTTGGTCTATGGAGAGAGGGTCAAATTACAAAAACCTCGGTATGTCCTGCAAACTGACACTACATCTACCTCTTCGCACATGCCTGCGCAAGAAGATACTACCAGGCGTAATACAACTACAAGGTCATCGCAGATCACACTAGACAAGATCTGGGGATGTCCTGGGCACCTGCTACAGACTGGGCCTGATCCCGAAAATTCAAATGACAAGCCAAAGGATCTCTCTCTTGCATTTGCCTTGTCCAGGTTGCTCAGGTGTAAGCTTGAAGATGTGGTGCTGCAACGAGACGTCTGTCACATAAACAAAAAGCTAGTTAAGACAAGAATCATCCAGGAGGAGGATGCCAAGCGTGCCTTCAGGATAATGGAGATGAAATTGGCCTTTGTCAATGACTATTTCAACACTCGCTACCCTATGGTCTTCTGGTCTGGGCTACGTTCACTCTCCTTCAGTCTTCTTCAGTCTGTAGTGACCTTTGGTGTCATCCTCTGGCTTTCCGTGGACATCCGTAGGGTTTATAAGCCCCCGCACGGTGAGCTCGTCCATGTCGTACAGAAGGTCAATGTGGACATGATCATCACATGGGTATTCATGGCTTTCATGATGTTCAAAGAGATATGGGAGATGGTCACTTACTTACTCTCAGACTGGACAAGGTTACTTCTTGTGTGCCTGTATGTCAATCGGGAGGACAAACATATCAGAAATCCACGTACTGAGCGCCTAATATTATCCTTTTTCAAATCTAAGATTATTGATAAGAGCTGGCATGGGCTCATTGACCAGTATGTCTTTGTGCAATCATATGATGACAAACCAAAATTTTGGAACTGGATTCACAAGATAACCACAGGAATGATTCCAAAGAAGGAGGATGGAGCAAAGCTCAGCAGCGCCATTGATGTTCCAGAATATGTCAAGCCTGCAATCTTAAAGAAGCTTAATGCCATCTTGGGGAGGATGGGCATGGGCTCTAGCAGCCCTAAAGAGACAGTAGAAACTAACGGAAACAATGTGGAGACGGTAAACACCAATGACCATACTCTTCCCTCAGACATCATGACACTATCTGGTGAAAGAATGGCACTGTACGGGCGGGCATGCACCGACCTGCAGACAAGCTCTCAAGTCATTCTTGTGTGGCACATTGCGACTAGCTTCTGTGAGATGGCGCTTGCTAAGAAGCATAAAGTTGACTTAAAAAAACCTGGATTTCTGCACTCCATCTTATCATGCTTCACTGATTGCTGCTCATCCAAAGTTCCAAACCATATCTCATCGATTTGAATATGGAAGGATACATCATTGCGAATAGCTTGTCGAGGTACTGTGGATATCTGCTTGTTTCAAAGCCAGACCTTATTCCTGATAGCTTTCTTGTGCCCAACATGATCTTCCAAGAAACTGTGAAGAGTGCCCGTGATGAAATTCTAAAAGGTTGTGCTTCATTAGATAGCAGGTACAAAAAATTGCGCTCAGAAGCGCGTCAAGCTGAGGAAAACTGTAACGATGTGAAGAAGGGAGAAGATGTTCTGAAACAAGGTGCAATGCTGGGCACAGCACTGCTAAAATTTGAGGGTGAAGAAGGCTGCTGGGAGATCCTGGCAGGTGTATGGGCTGAGTTAATTGTACATATTGCACCCTCCTGGAATGCAGAGGCACACAAGAAGTGTCTTGAGTCTGGTGGAGAGCTCATAACCAATATTTGGTCCTTGCTTTGGCACTGTGGCATCGAGAAAAGTAGCTTGTGGCCGACAGATGATGCCTCTGACCACACTGCTCCTACAGATCTTCAGGATAATGGTGTCCAGAACAATGATACTGTAGAGGAGATGCAGCCAGCTGGTACAGATCCAAGGAACTCAAGAATGGGACCAAGGGGAGTGGAGATGATAGGAACCTTAGAGATCGAGGTCTCTCAGGACGTGGTAGCACAGGACCCAAATATTCAGATAGAGGCATGGCCAGCAAACCCAAAATGAGATAAAGTGAAGGTTTTCCAGAGAATTGCATGGCATGACTTGAAGGACAAATCCTATAACTTGAAACAAGACTACAAGTACGTCCTTAGAATGTGTTATTCTTCGGTCTCTATAGTTCTTATTTCTGATTTGTAGTTCTATTTTCAGAATGGCGAGCTTTGTACCCTTTTCTCCTATGTAGAAGGTAGCACTACTGTTTGTGGTCTGTTTGCAAATTGTACTTTGGATGCTGAAATGACTTTTCCTGTATTACCACTTTCACTGGAATGCGAATATAAGCGATTCTTCAAGGATGAAACAATAGTGAGAAATTTAGTAGCGTTCAGTTCCTCACTAATTTGATTGTGTGTTATGGTAGCCATTTGATTGTTTGTAGCATTTGGGCTCAATGTATGATGTTAGGAAGCTCGAAGCTTATTTGCCTGTTTGGGCAGGGGAAACTTGGATTCAAATACTTATAATTTGGCTCAAAGTTTCGAAAAACAAATACCAAAGCAGTCCCCCCGAAGAGACTAACCAGAAAGCATTTATTCATCTTTTTAGCTCCTAATAATGTGAATATGTCCCAAAAAAATATAAATTACTAATACGTTTTTTTAGATAAATTACTAATACCTGTAAAAATTATCCCCGCAATTGCAATGAGCAGGTTGTCCAGAGCGTCTGTGTTGAATCTTAAACACGCTTCTTATGAATTCAGTGCTGAAGCCATCAGAGATTCGGAGTGGTGCAGCACTGCGTACCTCGCAAACAAAACAAGCTGGTGAAGCCGCTGCGGTGCTTGGAGTTTGAGGCGGGAGGACCCGCCCTTCGCGCAGGAGTCTCCGGGACGACCTCCATCGCCGCGTGGGCCACTTCATCCCCTCCTTCTAGCTCTCTTCGTCGCGCGCCGCCGCCGCCGCCACATCCGACCAGTGCGCGGCGGCCGGCGGCTCGTCGCCGCTTTTCCGGATGGTAACGGCACTTTGCTGATGGACTGGGCTCTGCTGTGTGGGCCTTGGAGGCTATTTCTTCTATTGGGTCCACACACAGGCTCCGAGGCTGGGCTCTGCTGGACTGGGCTAGGCAGGTGCTTGGTGATCTCATCGTGGGCTGTTAACTGGTTTTACTGGGCTTCCATATAACTTATCTGGGCTTTGGGCTTCTTCTCTCCCTCCAGATCCAGTTGCCACGTCCCAAATCAGCAGCAGCCGGAAGTTGATGGAGCGCCGCCGCTCGCCGGCACTGCACGACGGCGGCGGCGGGAGCTGAAGCGGTAACATTCTCGATGCTTTTTATCCTTCGTCGTGGTAGTTTATTAGAGTTTTACTCTCCATCCTAACCTCATTTTAGTGTTTCGAATGGTTTTAGAATAAGAGGAAAATTACCGATAGTTCTTTTATTCAATAAGCTCTAGTACTAAATTCTGTTGACTTCAGATTGTAGACTACTAATGTGGTCAATTATAGCGGTGGTCCAACACAATTGTGCCGCTACTAATGCTACATGTTCAGTACTAAGTGGTTACTGATCTGATGAAGTAATGGTTGTATCAAACGAACTGAATTCTCCTTGGTGCTGATATGTTTGTTAAGTACTTACTATCCGTTCAGTAGGTTTAACAAAATAGCACTGATCTGAATATATCAGCCGCCTTGAAAATGTGTTATAACCTTATAGGTCTGGTGCCTGGTGAGGCTGTGGCCTACACCTTATCCTCAAAATCTGAATGTGGCTCAGATTGCATTGTCCTCATTATCCGAAGTTCTGAACGTCATCCATGACCATCTGCTCCTGGCATCAAAATGGCAAAAGGATTTGGGAATGGGGATTCCGAGAATTGAACTCGGGACCTTTCGCTCCCTAAGCGAATATCTTACCACTAGACTAAATCCCCAGCTATACTGTACCTTATGCACCTTTTGAAAAATTCAGACAAGGCAGCCGAACACATCTTCAGGGCTTTGCTTCCATGTTTAACACTCAAAAAATTCTTCAGGCAAATGTATATCACATCCGTGGCCTTTCACTGGTGATTGTTCCCTGAAGATTATCAAAGGCATTGCGTTCCATTGAAACTGGAAATTAAGAAAAGCTGCAGAAATGATCAGTAACAAAAAGCTCAAACTGGACACTGCTGTATCAGCCAAGAGCCGGCTGCAGAGCTCAGAGCACACGTGCAGGTTGGGCCGCCAGCCAAGAAAGATAGGTTGGGCCCTGCATTGTAGTGGGCCAATGGATTGCTGCTCATTTTATCATGGGCTGAATATCAAAGATTAGGAGGCGTGACACAATAACGGTGTCTTGAGATGGGCCGAGTGGCGAGGCTGCCTAAGAAGAGTGCGGCTGGGCGTGGCTTGGGCAACCAGCAGGTTAGCCCTTCATTGGGCTCCTTTGATTAGAGTAGATGGGCTTCGTCTCCTGGAGCGCGCGACCCGTGAGGAGAATGGGTTTGGCCACCATCTCGGTCCAAATACAATAACGACGCTCCCCTCAAAAAAAAAAAAACAATAACACAATAACGACGCAAAAATCTTGAAGGTAGTGAACGTAGAAACAGTTGCTCATTTCCAAAAAAGAAGAAGAAGAAGAAGAAGAAACAGTTAAGCTTATCATGTCAAATACAGAGAGAGAGAGACAGTAGTTGAGTTGTAGGAGAAGAACATCGCTACAGGAAAGCAGTTTCTTCTTTGCTCTTCCGTTGCTTTGGTCTGACGAAACTGACGAATAGCTGCTGATGGCGCCGAAGCAAGCAGGGACGGCAGGCCCTTCATCCGGCTCGCCGGCAGCTGGATAACCCTACTTGATTCTAGGCTTTTCGTCACGAGCTCATGCACGGCCTCTTTTCTCTCGCCCGGGAATGGCAGGGCGGCTCTGTCTCCGGCTGGGGACCGGACAAGGTAGTAGGAAACGATGGAGAACGGCTGTGCAGAGAAGAGCAGCGACGCTCGCAGTTCTCCATGCAAGTGCCCAGTAGAGTATGCATGTCATGGCCTCCAATCCAACAACCTTTTCTCGTGCCCGGGGTCGTCCGTCCTTCATTTTCGAATGTTTCCCGGGGAAAATGAATGTCTGAAAACTTCCCTTGCCTCAGATCGTTCATCAGAAACAGAGGTCAACCGGAAGATTTCGACACGGGGTATTATCGGTTCACGAACCCGTTCGTGTTGTTCTCGAGTCAGTTGTGAACTGCGATATCAAAGTGTTCCTAGTTTTGGTTACATTCATTCCTTTCGTATTCCTTTCATTCATCCACCCGCTACGGTGCAGCGTTACATACTGCTCCCTCACCTTTTTTTTTTCTGCGAAGTTCATACTTCTAGAGAAATGTACAATTTGCCACACAGTTCGGATGCATTTTACAGTACCATAGAGAATTCATGCAGTAGCCTGCACGGTGACCAGAGGGCATGATTCAGACTTTCAGAGAGGACAAAAACCAGAGATAAAAATGTGTTGAGTGGATGAGGGTCATTCAGATTCAGTAATTTCCACTCGTTCTTGGCCCCAATTTGCATTGTAGTGATGGATGCAGCTTTACTGCAACATCACACCAAATGGTTGGCACAGAAGTTAAAAAAAAAAAAAAAAAAAGGTTGGCACAGAAGTTTCCTCAGTGATTCAGAATGCACTGGTCCCATTGGACCCATTCCATGTCGAGTTAAATACAGTTATGACAGTACAGTTAATAGATGATCATTATTTTTTTTTTTTTTGAAGCCTCTCCTACTGGGTACAGCTGTAGCATCTGTTCGTATGCGTACACACGCACTCACACCACAACGCACACCTACACACACCCACGCACACGCCCAGACCTACAACTACACACAGCGTCGATGAAGACTGCGTCCTTCGAGAGATCGCCAGAAACCGTCAGGTCCTGACGCGCGACGAGGGACGTCGCATTCCCTTTGTGTCACCACGCACGAAGAGGTACCTGCAAATTTATTAATGGAGGCCTACTGCCTCCGGGTGAGAAACGCGAAATTCGGTCCTCACCGGGACTCGAACTCGCGCTGGTCGCCCGAACACCCGAGGGGCTGACCAACCGGGCTACTGCCCGTTCTCATTAATAGATGATCATTAGAGAAAGAGCAGCTAGCTGCTGTCACAGAGGAGTGATAAAGGAACTCTGGATTGTTTTGCTGCATTGTTTTTGGTCATCTGTCTGACAACGCACGGCCTATTAAGTGATTTTATCTTATCAGGAAGGTGACTAGAGTTGATAGCCAAAGTCAGATGCAGCTATACGAATAATTTTCATTCAGAGATCATGTGCTGTTTGGTTTCTATTTTACAGCAGTCGGTCATCTGAATGTTTGCATACCCACATAAGAAAGCTGGAATAATAAGAAAAGGAGCATAAATATCCTAATCCATTTGAAGTTTCATACAATTGAAAGAAATCAATTGACCTTAACCTACCAAAGCAGCAGTAAAACATAGAGGCATGTGAGTTAGTGATGCCTGCAAAAACTACATGATTCAGAAACGGAAAAAACAAGAGGAAAAATGCAACATAACAGAAGCTATTAGTAGGTTTTGCTACTACTTCTATCCACCTTGCCTGTTTGTGCTTCAGCAGTAACCTCAGACCAAATGCAAATAAGGAAAGAGAAGCGTCCCAATAAATTCAGACTGGATTTTGCAGTTTCAGATTATATATTGGTCATTTGGTCAAAGTCAACAGACAAATATGACTGTACAGTAAATGGCTGATCATCAGGTTAGCAGATACAGTTACAAAAGATGGACAAAAAATAAGCTCTAATCATCCTTGATTCAGCATATTTTCTGGTCATGTTTCTGACAACACCTTTCAGCCTATTGTGTGATTGCATTTGCACAGATGTCATTAGGGTGGTGACTAGTACACTGGACGCATAAAACTGAATTTGATTCAAATAGCATGCTCCATTTGTTTCGGACTGTGCTTGACGAGGGTCATTTAAACGTACGAATCACTGAATGTAAAATGTGCCACCATCCCTATTTAGGCAATCCTTTTTGTGATCTTTTCATGTGGTACAGAAATGATGGTACCTTTGCCCAGCAGCTCAAAAGCTTTTAACTGTTGTGCCCAAAGACACATGTTGAATTCAAGAGGCTCCAAGTTGAATGTCCCGCAAACCGAACCAGAAGCAACTGCGAAATCGGTCAGCAAGGGTAAATGATGCGAGCAACCTGCCAGAACAGCAAGAGGCATGAATCACCTCGCAGGACTGCAGGAGCGAGCGGTGAAAGCGTCAGAACAGTGTAAGCCTGCAACCGACTTGCAGTGAACATTCAAAGTGGTCAATGGTACAGGACAACATGGGATTTAAAAATTTAAATACATATGGATGACATTTTAAATTTCAGAGCACATCCTGTTGCTCATAGGATCCTTCTCTTCCAAAAAAAATTCAGATCAGAGACCTCTGTATGTAGGCAAGAGTATTTTACAGCTGGTGTTTGTAGGGTAGTGTGACGGTATTATTACTGATGACTATCATTAAGATTCAGAGCAGGGACCTCCTGACCATAGGCCACAAGCCCACATAAGCTAGATTAAGTGTAAACAAGACTAGTACAAGCAACCTGTCCCGTGTGCTTCACACTTCACACTTTCTCACTTCTCAGCTCGGTCAGTGTGGACTGGAGCTCACATCTGGGTACAAACACACTCCCATGGAGATCAAGTCCTCTTACCCCTACCTTCAGCCTTCTTCAACCTTGCCCTCGACAAGACGAGTAAGTGACAGTGACACGCACTCCTTCTCACCATTGCCCTCTTCGCCCAACAACACCAGCCACAAAGCATTTTCTTTCTTGACGTCCTGAAACCCATGTCACAGACATTTCTTGTTCCATTGATTGGTTGCAGAACTCGTTCCATGGAGTAGGAGCTGATACAGCAACGGGAGGAGAAAGAGGAGGAGAAAGGAACTCGTTTGGGCCCACGTTCAGTGACTCGCTCGGCAGCCTGAACCTGAAGGAGACCACTTCGGAGTTCGTGGGCTCCTCCTTCCCCATGGCGACCATGGCCAGGAGCAGCAGCAGCCACGGCCACGGCCGCCACCACGACGCCTCCACCTCGTCGTCGTCTTCTTCAGCGGCCTCGGCGCAGCGGCGGCGAGCGGACCACCACCAGCAGGTCGTGCCGGCGACGCCGGGGCGGCCGTTGCAATTCTTCATGAGCCCAGCGCACCACCACCACCAGCTCGTCGCGCCAAGGAGGTCGGTGCCGTCGAAGTGGGAGGACGCGGAGAAGTGGCTGCGGCAGTCGTCGGATTCCGACCACGGCGGCGGCAATGGCAAGGCCGCCTTCTCCAGGCAGCGGAGCGGTGGGATGGGACAGCGAGCCAGCTGCGGCGGCGCCGGCGAGGAGCTGGAGAGGAGGGCGCCGGTGATGGTGAGGCGGTCGGTGGATGCGCTCGCGGACGCCCATGCGCTCTCGCTGTACACGCCACAAGCAGAAGTTCTCCTCAAAGGTGAGATTTCTGTTCGCCTCGCAGGATTTCAAATTAGCACTGGAATTTGTTCGTCGACGAATTCTGAGCCTGCAAGATGCCACATTGTGTCGCAGACAAGTTCACAGACAACGAGGAGCCGTCCAAGGAGAGCTTCGTGTTCCAGAGCTCGTACTGCGAGCTGCCGGCGACGAAAGGCACGGCGGCCGCCGCCGCCGCCGGCGCGGCGGACCACCGGAAGGACGTGGGCACGGAGATGACGCCGCTGGGAGGCTCCACGACGACCTCGAGGTGCCCGACGCCGATCAAGAGCACGTCCCCGGCGCGGCACAACACGCCGGCGAGCCGGTCGGGCCCGCTCGTGCCGTACGGCGGCGGGATGGACATCTCGGAGCTGGCCGACTGCCACCTCGCCAAGCTCGACCTGGGCTCGCGGTTCGACGCCATGCTCGTCAACTGGAGCTCCAAGGAGGAGGAAGAAGAGGAGGTGTCCAAGAGCCTGCGGCATTTCGAGGCGACTGCCGCCGGTGGTGGCGCCGGGATGCTGTGCGATAAACGCGGCGGTGACTGCCGGTGGGAGGACGATGACAGGGCCAAGAGCTGCATCAGGTGTGTGCACAATGCATTTTGGTAAAAAGATTAGGCGTGAGATTATGACGTGTGATTGATTCTGTTGTGTATTTCTGGTGCTCCAATTGATGAAATAGGTACCAGAGGGAAGAAGCAAAGATTCAGGCTTGGATTAACCTGGAGAGTGCCAAAGCTGAAGCACAATCAAGGAAGCTGGAGGTAAGACTGAATTTTTTTCACACCGTCTTTTCGCAAAACTCAGGGGCAACATTTGATATTCCTAATTGCAATGTTCAGTGGTAAATATCAGACTTTGACTAATTAATTTTGTTGATATGTCATCCGAATTCGTTTGCATAAGTGAGTACATATTGTAGCTGTCTGATTATTGTATTTAGTTGACAAAGTATGAGAATAGCAAGCTTTCCTCACTATGATGACATACTGAGCCTGAAAACAGTTGAACAAACTGAACAAAGTTTGTTATCCTGCTGTTTCATCCTCCCTGCCTTCCTGACCATGATGACACACTGAACCTGAAACCATTTGAACAACGATCTGAGCAAAGTTTTGAATCTCGCTGCTACCAATCTATTTCAAACGTTTTATATTCCTCTCAATCACACTTCACACATTGCATTGTGAGCTCACAAGTCATAACGTGCACTCTGCCACAGTTTGGGACCATCCTTCAGAAACCATGGATGTGTTTGAATTCAGGTTTACTAACAAAAAAACTTGGAATTTTCCGTGCATCAAGAAATCTCAGAATTGTAAATTACAGAAGAAGGTTGGGATCAGATCACACAGCCCTGTCGCTGCTATTTTCTTTGTTCACCTCCTCGACAGCCTCTAACAGGCTTTAGTGTTCTGCAAATACTGTCTTGTACCTTTGTGTCGCTTTGCTTCTCCTAGTTGTTTCGAATGGTGGGAAGCATGATTGTTCATTTCTTTCTATGTCACTCCCTCTCCTTTTAACAAGCACAAATCATCAGTAATCTTTCGCTGGTGTCTGTCATTCCTGGCTTGGGTTATCTACCATTCTAAGCCATGTGAAGAACTTCGATCCAAGAGCACCATGCGATATGATAATCATCCTGTTAACCATAATCTAAGATCAGACCATGTGCTTGGGGTGATATTCAGGGTGTTCGGCCGGCTGGAAATCAGCCGGCTGCTGCTGCTCCTGCTGCTACAGTCAACTGAATTGCTACAGTGCACGAATCCTCCGCTACAGTGTTCCCTCTTACTATTCAAACTGCAACTGCAACTGCATCCTCCAACCGAACACCCCGATTGTGATGAGTCGTGGTACTAATCTACTACTACCAATGCTAATCACTGCAATACCAGTACAGACATAAATTCAAACTTTGAAACTTTTCCCTCCATGCATGCATGCCGCATTGTCATCCGAACAAGTTTGAGTCAAAAATCGTGACACTCTGCTTGGGTGTGCTCGCCAGGTGAAGATTCAGAAGATGCGGTCGAACCTGGAGGAGAAGCTGATGCGGCGGATGAGCACGGTGCACCGGCGCGCCGAGGAGTGGCGCGCCACCGCGCAGGCGCAGCACCTGCAGCAGCTCCGGCGCGCCGCCGACAGCGTCCGGCGGCTCAAGGCCGCCAGCCACCACCGCCACCTGCCGGGGGGCGACGTCGCGGCCGCCTGCGGCTGCTTCCCCTGCAACGGCAACGTCGTCAGCGGCAACCTCCTGAACTACTACTAGGCGTGGAAGGATGGATGATCAGCGTGGTTTGCGAAGAACAGAAAGTAGGTCAATGATGTTTGTAAGGGATGATTGAAATGGATGGGAATTAGTGGAGAGATTGGTATAGATTGTTGAATGCTGACCCACAGTTCAGACATCAAGATCGATGTTCTCCTTTGGCAATGTTCAGTATTCTGATTTCTGTGACACTTTCAACTTCCTGACAGCAACGATGATTTGAACGGCGTGAGAGAACTTATACTACAATACAACAAAATTAACAACAGTGAAATTTCCCGAATTCTTCTTCGCGTGTTGGTTGCGGAATCAAAGTTGTGTCTTTTTGGGTGGGGCGAGACAAACTTGAGACCATGCCTCCGTGTCTCATGCTGCACACGACGCTCACGAGCGGTGTGATCTGTGTCGTTGTGGTGCAGGTATCCAGGAAGAACATGAACGTGAAATGTACAGTATGGATGAATCAGGAAGGAACAAGAAACCTCATTAGCAAAGTCCATTAACAATCAAACAGTAGGTTCTAGGGAGTGCCAACCCTACAAAACTTGTTCTTTAGCTAGACAAGCAGGCGCATTGCCTAGACAATCGTGCTTTGTCTGTCACGCGCCTGCCGCGAGCCCTCGTCCTTCTGCAAAATTGGACTTTTTGGGTTAATCACTCCAAAACACACCGTCACCAAAGCCCTGCCATTGTACCCGTTGCCTCAGTAGAAGGCTCCATGGAGCACTGGTAACTTGGGACACATGTTTGTTTGCTTTGGTTTGTGCATCCTTGAAATTTATTTTTGCAAAATCTGGCTAACTCTAAATTAAACAAACGAAACTTGAGATTTAGTTATGCAACCTCTGTAATTTGCACGGTGAAACACCAGTAATTCGAGCAGTAAAATATACAAACCTCTGTTCATAAATACTTGACAATTTTGACTTTTTCAATCACCTTTTGACCATTCGTCTTTTTTACAAATTTTTTTGCTATTAGATGAAAACAAAATACATGTTTGAAGTATCTTTTGTTACAAATCTATTTATACAATTATTAGCACCGGTAACTAGAAATTTAAAAAGTTATTGTCAGTCAAAACATAAACAGTAAAAGGCAATATTGTCAAGTATTTGTGAACAGAGGTTAGTAGTTTAGGTGGTGTTTGGATTTCAGGATATGGCAATCGGGATAGGGATAGGAAAATAAGATGGGAAATCAAGACCCTTTATTTCTCCATCACATTAAATCTCAACCCTTCATTCCCTCATACACCATTTCCCAATCCCTAACCCACCTCTCATTTCCCATTATCCAAACATCACCTTAATCCGGTTCCTGCTGGATCTCAAGCCCTAGATGTGGGCGACGGAGGGGACAGGCCATGGCTGTACTAGGCGATGCAGGTCGTCATCGAAACGTGAGCCGGCCTTTGACTGGGGCGCACGCATGCACGGGCCACGGACAGGGGAACAACAAGCCCTAGATGTGGGCTCCGCGCCTTTCTGAGCAGTGGGACCAGTCTGGCATCTCCATGTGTGCACAGGTAACGAGAGAGCACAGGCACGGCCATCTATGGCGCCGGGGTAGCGAGGGCTGCAGCGTGTTCTCTCTCTCCCCTTCTTGTCGTCGAGCCCTGTGTCGAGCGCATAGAGAAGAGAGAGAGAGAGAGAGAGAGAGAGTGAAACGTGTCTCAAAATGTGCGCGCACGGGGGAAAGCGAGGCAGGAGAAAGAAGACGGCAGAGAGATTATCCTCCATCATCAGACCATTTTTCCTTTCGGAGGAGGTGACATGAGAGAAAGGTGCTCTGTACACTGTACCGCTGCTTGGAGGAGGCATGGGAGGAGGATCAAAAGCCGTGGCATTTGCGTGCGTGGCGTCGAGGTAGAGAAGCCGTGGCTTTTGCGTGCGTGGCCTCGAGAGAGAGACCATGCGTTTTCAGATGGTTCAGAAAACACGAGAGAGATGCTTTGGAACAGAGAACAGAACTCCCAATTTTTAACATCGACTGTAGCAGTCTGATGGACAACCACTCTGGCACTCTCAGGTTTTCGAGTAGAATCTGAAAAAAGGCGGGGAAAAAACTGGATGCAGTCGTAATATGGTGACAGATCAACCATATCTCTGTTTGTTTACACGGGATTTTGACGGCAATTATCCTCTGTGTGTTTGGCGGCTTGATTTGTTTGTTGTCACTTTGTGGTACACCACTACGCCACCCAACAACTTATCGGATTTTCTTCAGACATTGCTGCTGGTGTTGGCGCCTTGGGGCCTAGGATTCCCTCATCCCCATCGCCGGTTGCACTGACAATCTCATGTCACGCCACCTCTCCGTCGCCTATCATCACTAAGGCACATGTGCCTCCATGCCCTTTGCAGTCGCGTGTCCATGTATACAGAACACCGGATTGTTCCCTTTCACCGACCTCCTGCTACGGTTCATGCGTCTCTCAACTTCGGACACGTCCATGGAGACGGGCTACTCAGAGCAGAGGAGGAAGAGAGCAATGGAGCCATCTGCCATGGAAGCCAGCATGTATCTGCAGGTGTTCCACAGGTTTGTACATGTGACATTGCTGAGAGAGAGATGCAGACACAATAGAATGGACAAGGCAACGTGTTCTACATTATCGCCTGTAACGGTAAGACACAGGATGCGCGTGTCGTGTTTACACAAACGATCGTCCACTGTGTTAAACATTATGGTACTGCAAAGGATGCGTGCCTTGAACTACACAAGCAACTTTCACATGATCCTGCGAGTTTAACAACCAAGTGTTGCCAGAAAATCAGTACCATTAATCTGTGTGTAGCTTGTGCAATATCACAGCGTACATGATTGATCTTTCTGAAGAAAAAAATAAGAAGAAAACAATGTACAAGACTTGGCTGCTAGCTTAACTGATCTACAGAAGCTGCGAGAATCTGCATTCACATAACATTGCAGTCTTCACAATTCATAAGACTAAAGACTATTGACAATGTACCTACTCTGCACTTCCCTTCCCAGCAGAATTCAACAGAAGTAAACATCAGTAACAACTATAATTCTTCGTCAATTGACATACAGAAGAGCATTCTGTGTGTTGTACCTACCATGAAACGTAGACCGAAACAATCATAAATAACCCAATATTCTTGGCTTCCACTCCATGTTTGTTGTCTTGCACTCCGCCCTCATGGCTCCATCCATTTATCTCACAAAATTAATTGCTTATTATCTCTGGCCAAACCACCAACATGGCATAAAATCACCCACCCTCAGACCTCATTGATGGGTCTATTCTCTAATTCCAGCAGATGTCCCCACTGTCACAATTTGCAATCATCATCCAGAGTTTTGTTGTCTTTAGATAATAAGCTATCTAGAAAGTCACTTCCTCTGTAGTTTGTCACACTAGGGTCAGCACAGATTGTGTGCTGATTGTTCAGAACAGACAGTGATGCTGATGATGTCTTGCCAGCATCCCAAACAATGAAGTCTGAATTTTCTAGAAAACCTCCCGCAGCGATCCTTGCATCTCGGAATGGTGCAACGCACTTTTCCTTTGCAAACTTGTTGCAGGCCTCCTTTGCTGCCTCGAGACAAGCACCCATCTCTCGCTCCTCACATCTCTCTCTTTCTTGATAATCTGGCGGTTCAGCTCCAAATAAGCCTTTCCACCAGGGGGGCTTGCATTTGCGTGATGCAGTGATGGAACACCCCGATCGCGCACCAGCCTGCAATGTGTTCATCATCTTCTTTAGTGCATTCTAAGAGTAAATTAAGTACACCGGACAAATTAAATGCAAGTGTCAATGGCATATGCAACAAAAGTTACATACAATCGGTTCAGGTTTTCAGAAAACAATAGTTTTATAACAGGAAATACAGTGTATTCCGTGGCAGCATATCTAGATTTAAGACAGTTTGAATTTATTTCTGGAACTAATTATTCATGTGCACATATTTTTCGTAAAATCACCTAATGGTATTACACCTGATAAGCAATAATTCGAAATGAAACTTTATAAGTTCTGCTAGCTTCAGAATGCAGTCATTCTTAATGAAGATTGATATCGTAAGTATCAGTATATCACATACAATGCTTTTTAAAATGTGACTTATGCAACCCATATGGCAATCACATATTTTTGCTCAGTCTTGATATCTGTATTAGATGCTGAATCACAATTCATACTTATTTCCTACAGCCAATTCAAGAGACACGCTCATCGAGTGCATTATGGAGCAGTGTCAACCACAGCTGCTAAAGCTAAGGAGCCATGAGCTGGTTTGCTCTCTTTGATGTATGCAGCTGATATACTTACTGACTGGCAGAACTAATGCCAGTCAACTCGGCCAGCTGCAATGGCAAACTAAATCCTTTTAAGGCATGATGGTGGAAGAAGTAAGAATACTCTGGTTATAGCCAATGCTAACAGAAGATAAAATGTGTTTTTTACTTCAGAAATAAAGAATATGAAGAGGAGAAATAAGTTGAAGGAAACAACATTAGAAAACATAACTCATCTGATTGAAAAAAATATATAAAACTATATAGTGTACAAAAAGAAAAACTGGACCTGCGGGGTGTAAGATAGCCCCCCTGGCATTTTGCTAAGAAGACCTTTTCACGCAGGTCGAGAAACTATATGGTGTACAAAATGCATAGTATAAATCACAGGGCATACATTTTACACACTAGGTCACCAAAGAGAACAAAAGAAAAAACAATTATAGAATCATAGAGATGGTTTCATTGCATTGCATTGCATCAGACATAGAAGGAAGGATCTACCAGCATTAGCTCTCAAAGCAGCATTAGCTCTCAAGCCTGGCATGGCGAAAGCTCTTAGGCGGCAACTGCGAATGTTTGAGAAACAAGCCTTGAGTTTATCATCATTTGCAATGCGAAACAGACAAGCCAGAAATCAGATCAGCAGGTAGCGAGGAAAATGTGCATGGCTCAGACATCCAAGGAAGGGATTAGCAGCATAAGCTCTCAAGCCTGGCAGGGCGAAAGCTCTTAGGCGGCAACTGCGAATGTTAGAGAAACAAGCCTTAATTGTATCATCATCGCCATATACATGGATGCTCAGAAAACAAATAAAAATGATTAACGATAAAATAATCTGTAATCACAGAAACCGGCTCTGCGGACAGATGGAAAGCAGTCCCCAGGTTCCTATCAACATGTGAAACGTTGAAACAACTTTGTATCGGCCTAATCATAGCATCTCCGGTCAATGCCCGTAGCTACCGGAGACGTGGCATCAGGCCCAAGCTACATTCTAATACAAATTAGCTATAACTAAACAATTAATGAGTAGTTCTGTATAAAATCCCTCAGAGACTCGATTTAAATAACGCACCACAGCTGAATCAAACCACTGCAGATGGGAGCCATAGCTAATGTTGCAGGCAAAAAAACGCAGAAACAGACAAGCCTGAAATCAGATTTAAATAACGCACCACAGCTGAATCAAACCACTGCAGATGGGAGTCATAGCTAATGTTGCAGGCAAAAAATTGTGGCAGGCTGTTTTCCAGTAAGACAATGCACCACCATACACTAACCATTGTCAGATTCAAGCAATTTTCACATTGCTTAAAGGGAAAAAATGCTAGTTCTAACAGCAAGGATAAACTGAAAACTACATTATGCGACTGCAACGAGGGACATCACAAGAGTTAAATTCACATTTGGAATTGAAACATTCGATGTAGGAGCATTCTCAACCCCAACTTACTGACCTTCAGTAGCCAGGAGCTGGTTTTCTCCCTTTGATGTTTGCAGCTGTATAACTTACTGCCTCGTATAACTAACACGAGGCTACTCGGCCAGCTGCAAGAGTTCTCTAGGGAACAATTCAGGCAAGCGTCCAGCGTTCGCAACGCAGCATCGGCCTGTCATCAACCTCACAAAAGTAGCTACGCTACAGATATTAAAACAATCTACAACGACATAAACACTGGATCCATCGCCGACCTACTGCAACATCACAAAACTACCAGAACTCGCAATGCTTCACGCGTTGCAAAAAGTTACATCTTTGACGTTCCCAAGCGATGTTGAGTCGGTGAAAAACTGAAAATTACCAAGCGATGTGGAGACGGTGAACATTACCTCGCACTGGGTGAAGAGGCTGGCCTCGGCGGCCTCCCATGCGGCTTGCCAGCTCGCGGCGTCGCGGAAGGCGAGGACCGGGCCCTCGCCACCGGGGGCGGGGGAGGAAGGGACGGGCCCGCGGAGGAGCGGGAGCGGCGGGTCGAAGCGGACCACGGTGACCTCTGGGGAGTAGTCCTCCGAGTCGTCGACGACCCCGCCGGAGCCCGGGGCCGGGGCAGCCATTGGGGAGGGGGGGTCGGCGCCGGGGACGATGGCGGCGGCGTGGTATATAAACGCAGGGTAGGGTTTTAGTAGGATCCAAGTGGGATTTGGTTCCGTCGCTTCAATTGGGCCTGGCTGGTACTTTGTTCTCTTCAGTTGGGCTCCACGGGCTGGGCATTATGCCTTGCCCTGCTCTTTAGTTGGGCTGTACTTCCTCTAAACGTTGTTGGGTTGTACTTCCTCCAAATGTTGTTGGGCTGGGGTGGGCATAGAGACTTTCAACTCAAAATTAACCAACGTTCAAATTATGCTAAACAAAACCAACGTTCAAATCTCGGATCATGCAATATATGCAAATTTGGACTCAAAGTCCACTACATGTCTCGTGCAAAGAAACCAAGAGGGCTACACAATTTCTGCAATTAACCAACATTGTTGCAACAGATCTCTCTGAAGAAAAGATACATATTTTGGCCTATAGTAATTTCAGTGAAGAGAAGGCAATTCTGAGAACTGCTAGTCTCTATTCTTTCCTTTAGCCAACTCTAAGCATAAATGAGGCTATTGGATTTCCATACTGCTACATGTCTCCTTGGTAGTATGCCGAAGTTATCCCTCCTGCGTACATTTGAGTTGCAGGCTACATAACTCTATTTTCCAGACATGTGATTTCAGAGAAGTCACAATGCTTCAGGTTGTACAAAAGTGGGGTGTCGAGCAGATTACATTGATGATGGAGCGATGCCTAAACTAAAGCGCTATCGTGCATCAAGTACTACAGCGGGATGGCAATTGTACGTCTTTCTTGGATATATAGACTTGCTCCCATGTGTAAAGGAAGTATGTTTCAATTCTCATTGACCGAACACTGTTGCCCCCCCCCCCCCCCCCCCCCCCCTGACACGCACACACAAAGCTTAGGTTTCTATGGGTGTTAGACTTGGAAGGCACACCAACACCAAGTATAGTTGATCATCACCTTGAACATATTAGTAGGTTTCAACTCTTTAAATACCTATATAAGAGAATCCAATGGCATTTTACCTATCATATTCATTGTGTGAGCTAAGGCAGCTCCAAACATTAAACATTAGAGGCAAAAAAAAATACTAATGTTGCCAAAAACAATCTCATCAAACTTCGGAAACTACATGCGGAATTAGTTGGATGTGCATATGAGCAAGAGTGTCATGAAAAGTGCATACATTTTCAAGATATTTGGGCTGAATTCTTGCTACCATGTTGCTCACCCAGCCCTCGCACAGGGACCCTTGCCCTCCTCCCACCCCCCCCCCCCCCCCCCCCCCCCCCCCCCCCCCCCCCACCCGCCTGCAGCACGTGGCCTTATTAATAGATGACAATAGCGCCAGATAACCCAGGAGCACATATTAATTCATATATTAGATTATACAACACCACTTTTGTGGGACCGACTATAGGAAAAGTCTCTTTACAACAAAAAAAAAAAAATCAGGGGACACAAACTATGGCTGGACACGGGTCGAAAGCAAGCATGACCTGGCAGCCAGGACAGAAAGGGTCGTCGAAGTGAACCATTGGAGCAGGGTTGATGATGAGGAATGGATAAAGTTCTGTCTGTGTGCAATAAACTTGAGTGGAGGAAGCAAAGTAGTTATGGGCTCAAACATGATCGACAACATCTCAAAAAAAAAAAACATGATCGACAACGGCGGAGCAACAATGGATGAGGCAGAACGTTCAGCAAGCATGCTTCTCTTCGCCTCACGCCTCCTCGAGTTGAAAAGGATGAGGCTCCGAAAGAAAACTCCCTAATATGATGTTTGGAGACCTAATTGCAGGATCTATGCCCATATCCAGTGAGGAGTTTAAATTGGCAACATGGAAATCTCGAATACTGCCATATGCTAATTACGTGCAGTCTGTTAGCCTGGCCTGGAAGTATGGGCCCTAAAAGAAAGCGCAAATAGCGAACACACAATAACTATTAGAGAAGATAGAAATATTGGTTGCATCCAAGCACCTCGTGCAGCCTTCTACCAATGGGCCGATGCATTCACTTGTGCATTGCTACTTTGCTAGTAGCTCACGCCAGCATCATAGAAACTATGCACTTGTACTGCCAAAGCGCAATACCTGCTTCCTTGTGGATATCGCTTCCATGGTCCAAATAAAAGTATGTGTTCAAATCTAATGTTGTCTATGTGCTTAGCACACTTTTGAGAGCCTGTTTGGATCCACACTCAGATTATAAGAATCCAGATTTTAAAAGCTATAGAGATTCAAACAAGGCAAATTATAGAGTAGATTATAAAATCCAGATTATGAGATTTTAAGAATCACATAATCGCCTAACCTAGCTATTAGGTGATTTTAACTGCTAAAAGACCCACTAGCCTTGGCAGAATTGGGATAATTACGATCACTGCGACCGCCTGTCATGGCGCCAAAAAAAAAAGTAAGGACATATTGATCATTAACTACCCAAAAAACTGGTTTCTGGATTCTAAGAATCCAAGATCCAGACACCCACATCCAAATTGTTTTAGAAAACATATTATATAAACTACACCGATAATCCAAATTCTTAGAAGCTGGTGGGGATCCAAACACCACCTGAATGAGGCAGAGGCTAGAACTAGAGATTCTGGCAACAAATTATGAATATACAGAGAGCAAAGTTTTGTTAGAATATGAAATCGTTTCGGTTTCTGCAGGTGCAAAACTCAATTTAGAGCATTTGCCAGTTGAGATCAGATTTGCATCAACAACTTACTATCATTATCAGAAGAAAAGGTACAGCATTAGCAAATTTTGGGGAAGGTAAACTGATGGCGATTCCATTAATGGAAACGGTGCGGGATTCCATTAATGGAAACTGATGACGATGTCATATTCAAAGTTATAAGATACATAGGGAGGAAATACATGTACCACCCATACTACACTGAAGAAAACAAATATGGAATGCACATTTGACGGTTCCAAAGTAAACATTCCAGTTTCGTCAAAAACAAGACGTGAACATTTCAAATCCATACTGCCAGGTAGTTCAGAACTAACACTCTTCTATCAGGAAGAATCAAATTTACATGTCACAGAACAGGGCCTGAGTACAGATCATTCATAGTAGATTGGTTCCAGCCTTTGCTCCATTTCCTTTCCATCCTTCACTGCATAATCAATAAAACTTCCAAGTGTCATAATGTTAAGTGTGGGGTGGTTTGGGTGCTCTTTGGCAGCTTTCCTGATAGCAATATCTGCGGCTTCAAATGACTGTGCTACCGCTGCAGCCTTGCCATCAATCCTGATCTCAATTTTCTTGAGGCACATGAATTGCTCAATGCTGATGGAAAAGCCATACGCTGCCTCTTGTGGTGCGTGCAATGACAGCAACAACTCCTCGAGCTTTTGCATGGCCTGTGGCTCAAATGTCAGATCTGCCCTCACATATTGCAATTGGAACTGCCGAAGAGCAGAGAATCCATTGTTACGGATGACAAGCTTCTCAGTGGGAATGGTTCTCGATGAGAGATAGAGAAGGGAAGGCAGATCCGAGAGGAGCTGCATGTCTTCATTTCTTACTTCCTCGACATCGATGCAAACATATGCGAGTCTTGGAAGTGATCTGAACCACTCTGGGATCTTACTAAGGTAACAGCTCCTGTTCACCTGAATCTTTTGAAGCTGCGGTAGAGGGTGGCGCAAGTGATCGAGAACACTAGCGATAAAATTATGTGTTCATACTCAGTGAAAATGTCTATGACAGAAGACCATATCCCCAGCTCTGTCAGTTCAGACAGATTACAAAGTTCGTCAACAGCTAGTATTTCGCTTCGTAACATGTCGAACTGCGACAAACAAGAAAGACCTGTCATCCTCCCAATCCACCCGGAGAGCCTCATTTTGTCACAAAGTAGATGCGTCAACCTCTGTAGCTTCGTAATGCTCTCAGGTAACTGTTGCACTTGAGTACCTCGAAGATCTAGCGTTTCCAGGTATTGTAGCTGACCAATTTCATTTGGGAGTTCACTGATGGGCGTGTCTTTGATGCTCAAGTACCTTAAATGGACTAGTCCGGCAATCTCCTTGATATCGTGGTTAGCCAAATCCTTGCAACCTTCCAGGTCCAACACCCGCAAAAAGGCCAAGTCCTTGAACAAAAGCTTTGGCATCCGACCGCCGAATATACATAGCGTGCGGAGATGAGATACGTCCATTGATTTTGGAATTCTTTGTCCTCTTTCGCCATTGATAATGGATAGTCGCCGAGTTTTGCTATGAGACATGGATTCAACCTTTCCATTGGCTAATAGGGTAACAAAATTCTCATCAAATAATCTAGTCCTCATGGCATCAAGTAGGGTGTCATTGTATGAAATCACCGGATTCACCTTCATAACTGCCACGAGCCGGCTTGATCAAGCCTCTGTTGAAGAGCTCCTTAATGTAGATCTCTCCTACTTCCTGCAGAGTTCTGCCATGATCTCCCCAAATAAATCCTTCTGCAATCCAACATCTCACGACGCGATCGCGGTTGATTGGATAATTCTCTGGAAATATACTTAGGTACAACAAGCAGGCCTTCAGATAGCGAGAAAGATCACCGTAACTGAGGAGCAACATTCGTTTCATTCTCTCTGCATTTTGCAAACACTGAGAAGTCGAAGCAGCTGTTCTTCTTTGAAGCAAAGTCGAAGCAGCTATTGCATTGTACACTTCCTCCCATGCCGACAATGTGCGTGGCCTGTTAGCCAATAAAGCGGACACAACAGTAATGGCTAGTGGCCAACCATAACAAGTCCTCAAGATTCTGTGAGCAAGATACTTCAAATCTGGAGGACAAGTGCCCCGGCAGCCAAAGATTTTTTTTTTTGAAAGACCGCAGCCAAAGATTCTTCTTTGGAACAACATCCAATCAGGGTCACTGGCACCATCCAAAGGACGAATGTAATAGTCCTGACCATTCCAAAGTTTGCCACATGAGTTAGAAACACTGTAGACCCGTGTCGTTATAATTACTCTGCTGCCAAAATGGTTTAACGGCAAAGCTGATTGGATGTTATGCCACGCTTCTGTATCCCGTATATCATCCAGAACAATTGGGTACCTGTTAAGACATTTCAGTCTGGATGTCAGTAAAAGTACCATTTTCATATGACAAGAGCAGTGTTCATATACGAGCAAATCAGATAAATTTGAAACGGCAACCGGCACCTAGTACAAATAATCTAAAAAAAAAGGAGAGCGACTCAATGGATGCCAAGAGATCATAAGCAAAACTAAAAACACTGGCTTTTATGCAACGGAGGCGATGGAGACATGATTATATATATATATATATTTTTTTTTTTGAGCGCATATATATATTTTTTGGAGAAGGTCTTATTTGAACCATAGCCAGCATGGCGAAAGGCAACATTCTCTAGCACGAAGCAAAACTTTCAAAAAACATAGGTTTTTATGCTACGGATTTAGGCGATCCAGATATGATTTTTTTTTTTTACGGTGGATGGGAAGTTCACCAAGTGTTGAGTACTACGTACCTTTTGTGTCTCAAGTGAGACCACGTTCTGTCTCGCCATCGCCATCCCCACCGCTGTTCGGATCCTCAACTTGACGCAGAATGTCTCTGTAAACATTCGCTGTACTGCGGTCCGGCGACATTGTTATCCACGCTCGGCAGCCGAAGCAGGGTCCGATGGCGCGGTACACCTCGTGCGCGAGGGTCGTCTTCCCCGCTCCTGCGGGTCCGAAGCTGGCGAGCACCCTCATGGACGCCAGACGCCGGGGGTGGTCCTCACCCTTCTCCCCCACGACCAGCAGCTTGGCGAGCTCGTCCCGCTGGCCCTCCACGCCGACGAGCGTCCGCGCCGCGTCGGCGGTCATCCGATCCTTCGTCACGGGGAAGGTGCTCGTCCTGATCCTGGGCGCGCCGCCGCCGCTGCCGCAGGCACTGCAGCGCCGCTCGCTGTCGTCCCTCGATTCCTTGGGCGCGGCCTCGATGCGCCGGGCCCCCTCGACGGCCCGGCGGCGGAGCTCGGCCGCCGCCGAGGCGTCGCGGGCGCTGCCGACGAGCCGCGCGCAACACCCGCGCCGGCGGCCAGCGAGGCGGCGGCGGCGGAGCGCGAACGCGTCGGCGGCGTCCTCCGTGTCGTGGCACAGCTCTCGGAGCCTCCTCCAGCAGTCGCGCACCACCCGAGGGTCCGCCGCCTCCCATAGAGGGCCTCCGAGCGCTCGAGCAAGCTCTGGGCGTCCACGAGGGAGCCCCCCGCCGCCCGGAGATCTCGTGCCACTCCGCCTTTCCTGTCTGCTTGTTGTTGCAGCAGGGCGTCGAGCTTCGCGTGGGCGGCGGCCGCGGCCGGCGACGTGAGCTCCATAATCTTGCTTGCACGCGGCGAGTTCCGGTCTGAAGATGAGGAGGAGGAACCTGAAGAACGACGGGAGGATTTATGTGCGGTGCGTGGGAGACGACGAGGATTGCCGCACTTGGAGGAGCTAGTGTCTGAATCGGATTTTCGCTGCTCTTTCCTTCCTAGCGGATTTGATGCACGTATTTTCCTTGAGATTGCTTTACCGATCCTTCCCTTCAAGATATTATTACCGTTTCTTTCCTTTCCTTTCCTTTAATCTTTAGAGGAAATCTTCCCTTTCTTACCATTTTTTCCCTGAAGTGGAATTTCTTTTCTTCTCGGTCGCGGCGATCGATCACGGTGGCCGGCGCCGGCATGCCTCTGTTTCCACCGCCAACGGATCAGACTTCGCGCGGAAACGGTTCGGCATATCAACGGTCAGGATCTGCTCGTAACGTTTCTTTTATGAAGATCCAACGGCTGCCTTTGATTCTCTGAGCAACGGTGGCTTGCCGCCATTTTCACTGTCAGCTTGGTTTACGGTTTGCCGTATTGCTGTTCGGTTGACACACACACACACTCCATGTCCATCACACACGAGGATCGGGTCAGAACATCTTCGCACAAGGAAAGAAAAATTAAAAGCAGCAGACACATCTAAGAGTTCTCATCTGATACTCTTTTTCCGAGCGCGTGTGCACGATCAGGAACAAGAAAAGAGACAGGGAAATAAGAGAGAAACACTTCTGCTTCTTACGATGCAAGGAGCCAGCGTGCCACAAGTGCCTGGGCAATATCTCAAACAAATGTTTGGTTTGCGTATATATATTATTTTTTAGTTGAAGTCAAATAGTGCGAATTCGATTCTGCACTTGCTTCCACGTAAAGTTAGTTTCGCTTACATGACAAAGTACACTTGTAAACAAGTGTTCCAGTTACAGAAATAGTCAATTTGAAACTTCTAGTACCATACCGGAGTACTGCACGGTGTAAAAGTCCTGACTTAGATAGCTTAGTGCAATAAATTTGTTCCATACGTCATAAATCTCACACGAGAGGAACATGCTCACAATGTTAAAGACATTCCACGACCGAAACATAAATAATGAAGCCAAGGTGTGTCTGGTCTATGAACCACAGATATCATTGGCCAACGAAAATTATCCCCTTCTGTGGTAAATGTTTGAAGATTACTATATCAAAACGTTCTTCAAACTTTAGCAATGCATAGAAAAGCGTTGAAGCAATAGTTCGAAATCCAAATTGCGCTACATGGCGATTGAGAAATAAATTATACTCCCTCCGTTCTTAAACATGTGACGTTTAGAGAAACAAATCTAGTTCAATGAAGAGATTTGTTGTCCTAAACGTCACATGTTTAAAGAATGGATGTAGTACCAAGACAATTTATATTTTTATGTTTCTATATGCAAGTACCACAGGTGAACTATATTTATATAACAGTGAGAAAAACAAATATCAAATACATGTTCTAGCAGTGCAATATAATTCCAAATTCATGGCAAGAACATTCTAGTCGCATGCCATCAACTAGCAAGACAGATATCTACTGTTTGGCTTTGGCACTTTTTACAGGTTGATGACAGTTCAGAACTGATTCTTTCTCTTCTCTTGCTCGTTTCTTTCCCTACTTTGCCGCATAATCAACATCGCCAGATGATATAACGCTAACCGTGGGACGGTTAGGATGTTCTTCAGCAGCATTCCTGACAGCAACTTTTGCGGCTTCGTATGACTCTGATGCAGCCGCACCCTTTCCTCTGATTGTGATATCAATTTTTTCGAGGCACATAAACTGGTCAATGTTAATGGAAAAGCCATGAATTTCTTCTGGTAATACATGGACTGAAAGCAGCAACTCCTCAAGCTTTTGCAAAGCCTGTGGCTCAAATGTCAGGTCTGCCCTTGCTGAATCCAACTGAAATTTCTTAAGAACTGGAAACCCTGTGCTACTGATGACAAGCTTTTCTGTGGGCAAGACTTTCGATGACAGATAGAGGTGTTGAAGCGAAGGTAACTCGGAGAGTAATTGCAGGTCTTCATTCCTTATTTCGTTGACATTACTGCAAATATACGAAAGTTCATTAAGTGATCTGAACCACTCAGGGATCCTACTAAGATAGCAGCTTCTGCTCAACTGAATCTTCTGCAGCTGCTTCAAAGGATGGTGTAAGTGATCTAAAACGTCCACAGAACTATCACTGCCATCTATACACAATGACCGAAGTTTTTTCAATCGATAAAGCGAGCTAAATATTTGTATCTCTGAGTGTTATTGGATTCTGCATCAGGAAGCCACCATAACACAAGCTCTCTCAGTTCAGACATAATGCCAAGTTCTTCCACAGCACCCACTTCGCTCTGAAAGATGTCAAACTGTGACAAGCACGAAATCGTTGTCATCTTCCCGATCCACTCTGAAAACCTCATCTTGTCACAAAGCAAATGTGTCAGACTCCTTAGCTGCACAATACTAGTAGGCATTGCTTGTACTTCCGTACCGCGAATATCCAGTGTTGTCAGTTGTTGTAGCTGGCCAATCTGATCGGGGAGTTCACTGATGGGCGTGCCTTTCATGCTCAAGTACCTTAAAAACTTAAGCCCGGTGATATCCACAACAGTATGGTTGTTCAAATTCTCGCATCCTTCCAGATCCAAGACCCGCAAAGTCACCAACTGTTTAAAGGAAAGTTTTGGCATAACACCACCGAAAACAAAGAGCGAGCGAATGTTAGATTGGCCATTGATTTTGGGATGCCATGATCTTCACTGGTGATGGATAGCCGGCGAACTTCTTTATGTGTCGGTTTAGGTACAGCTGGCTTTCCTTTGTCTAATAAGGTGACAAAATTATCTCGAACCAATTTGGATCTGATGAGGTCACGTAACAAACCATGGATTAGAAAAGCCTCTGGTTTACCATCGTCGTAACTGCCCCCAGCAGGCTGGAGCAAACTTCTTTGGACCAGATCACTGAAGTAGCTATCCCCTTCTTCCTCTAGAGTCCTGCCATGTTTCTCAAATACAAATCCTTCCGCTATCCAGCTCCTCACGACGCGGCCACGGTTGATCGAATAATTCTCTGGAAATATATTCAGGTACAGCAAGCACGTCTTCAGATAGTGAGGAAGACTATGGTAAGCAAGCAGTACTATGTTTCTCGTCCCTCTGTCAGTGTCATCACGAGTCGGAGCAGCAACATAATTATACACATCATCCCATATCTTCCGTGTACATTGTTTGTTCGCCAGTACACCAGACACAAGAGTGATGGCTAGTGGCACACCAGAGCATTCAGACAGGATTTTGTCAGCGATGCGGACCAAGAGGCTGCTTGGTTGCCGGCCGTCGTTCGCCACACCGAACGTTCGGCGGCGCCACAAAAATATTGGCGTTGCTTGGTTCAGACTTTAACGTCGGCTCGCCATAAGAACCGCGGTGTATTTTCTTCGTTGCAGCCCGTGGCGGGTGTGGCGGCTGTTTCGGACGCCACACTCTGTGGCGCCGCCATAGTTTGGCATGGCAATCCAAGGCCAGCAACCAAGCAGCCTCCAAGTCTGTTGGACGGCTGCCCGTGGAGCCAAAGATTCTTCTGTGAAACAGCATCCTAGCAGATTCACTGTACATGAGAGAACGCATGTAATAGGTGTGACCATCCCAAAGTGAGCGGCGGCCTTCGAAATCAGCGTGGTCGTGTGTCGTTATGATTATTTTGCTGCCAAGACTATTTTCTGGCAAAACAGATGCGATCATGTCCCATGCTCTTGAAAGAGATGCGTCATCTAGAACAATTAGGTACCTGGAGGTAATGTAACAATCAGTGTAGATACGTCAGAGAATCAGCAATTTGCTAAAGTAATGTAAGACTGATGTGGCAAATCACATTCGTGAAACAATTAAACGGTGTTTATACTGTAAACAAATAAAAACGGTATGAATATCAGTTCCAAGTAGTACGTACCTTTTGTGCTGTAGGGATTCTTCAATCTTTTTGACAAGTTCCAGTTCGTCCATGCCCTCCGTAGAGCCGCCGCCGTGCGCATCATCACCACAAACTTGGCGAAGAATGTCGATCAAGATGCTCTTCCGGCCACAGCTCGGCGACACGGATACCCAAGCGCGGCAGTCGAAGGACGTTGCCACCATGCGGTACACCTCGTCGGCAAGGGTCGTCTTTCCCATGCCTGGTTGTCCAGTAATGGTGACCACCGTGAGCCGCGCCACGGACTCGGGCTTGTTCTCCTTCCTCTCTCCCAGCTGGAACAGCAGCTTGGCTACCTCATCCCGCTGCCACTCCACGCCAACGAGAGTCGACGCTGCCGTCGCCGGCGGACGGGGGCGGCCATCCGGCGCGCTGCCGGCCAAGAACCCGGCGAACTCGCCGGCTCGCTTGCTTTTCTCCGTCGCCTGCCGCTTGAGATGGCGGCACACCAGTGAGACCATGAGGCGGAGCACGGCCATCGCCAGCCAATCCGTGGCGCCACGGAAGAGGCGGAGGCGGAGACGCGGCGCCGGCGGCTCGGCGTAGGCCAAGAACGCGTCGACGATGCCCTCGGCGTCGTAGCAGAGTTCCCGGAGCAAGCTCGAGCAGTACCCTTGCGCCGTCCGAGGTTCCATGTCCTCCAGGAGGCGAAGGGTCCGTTGCCACGAGGTGACGGGGTGCGCCGACTTGTACAACTCGCCGTTGTCCTCCGCCTCCGAGGCCGCCGCCACGAGCTCCTGCGTCGCCCGGAGCTCGTCCATGACGGCCGTGACGTCGCGTGTAACGCCCTGAAAATTCACCATAAAAATTCACAAATCAAATTGAAACCATAATCGGAAGTTTTCAAAATCCTTTCAAAACTTTTCTTTCCCTCTAAATTCTTTCTCCTCCTTGGCGCAGCACGTATGCGTGCTGACTACCATTTATCATTTACCATGCTTTTACTTCTCTGCCTACCTTGTCGCGACGAGCCGTCTCGTCGCGTCGAGTCGTCTCGTCAATCCAAAACCACACGCCAAAGTCATCCTGAGCCATCTCATCGCGTCTCGTCGTTGTCTCGTCAGTCTAAAACCATACGCCACACCTTTGGCCCCACCGTCTCGTCGTTGTCTTTACCCCGTGCACTGGCACAGCACGCATGTTTTCTTTATCTACCTCGGTCCGCGCCTTTAATCTCGCCTACCCGTGCCTCTACTCAGCCTGCCTAAGCCACCCCATTGTATGCACTGTCCGGCAGCTGCGCGACACACCAACTGGATTCTCCGGTCTGGTCTATTTCTTTCCCTTCTCCATCTTCGCGCGCTAAATTGCCGTTCAGCGCGTTTTTACCTTCACCTACCCAGTGACCTCATTTATTCCGTCGCATAAGCTGGCACATCGCTCGGCCCCGCACGAGTCATCTCGTCACATTAATTATCTCGAATGACCTGACGACACTATGCACTATGCTTGAGTCGTCTTGTCGTCTTGAACCTTGTGCCAACACTATGCACTATGCTTGAGTCGTCTCGTCGTTGTCTCATCAACCCAAATCCACACGCCAACTCCATCTCTGAGTCGTCTCGTCATCTCGAACCACGTAACAACACTATGCTTGTGTTGTCACGTCGCGTCGTCACATCAATTCATATCCACACCAAGCCGTGCCCACTTGCCCGCACCGCACGCCGCTTCACTCCAGCGCCTCGTCCTGTGCTCGCTGCACCGCTGCCGCTCTCGTCCCATCGCCTGCTCGCGCACGACACAAAGCGACGCACCGTCCAGGCCCCTCTCCTCTCTCTGCAGCTCAAGTCACGTCACCCCAAAGCTACACGTCAATGCCACCATGCCCACTTGCATGCTGCACCTGCCACTTGCTTGAGCCGTCTCATCGCACTATCACCCGGCCCCCGCTTGCATATGCCACTTGCATGAGCCGTCTCATCGCACTATCACCCGGCCCCCGCTTGCATATGCCACTTGCATGAGCCGTCTCGTCGCACTATTACCCGCACGCCAACGCATGAACACTTGCATGCGCTGCTGCCTGAGCCATCCCATCGCTCTGCACCGCCCCATACCGCGCATGCGCATCCGCGCCGCAAGTGGCCAAGTTGCCTGAGCGCTCGCGTCCCGTCGCTCCAAAGCTGCACGCCACGTTATCGGCCCCACCGTCCCGTCCTTGCATACGAGCTCTCACCTCGCTCGTGCCTATAAATGGCCCCTCTCGCGAGCTCCTCCATCACCCAGCAGCAGCACCGAGCCACCATACCTGTCTTCTCCAATCCTTGCGACCGCGCCGTCGATCTCCCGTCCTAGTTCGTCCCGGAGTCGATTGAGCCGCAGGTGAGCGTCCCCAACACCACCTTCACCTCCCCGGCCCACCCAATCTGATTAGGCCCTTGTGCACTCGAGCAATACCAGCAGCATCCCAGCACACGTGCTGATATATTCCTTTCCGAAATTATTTTCGGAATAAACCAACACCCTCCACCGTAAAATCAATATCTCCACCATCCAAGCTCCGATTGACCCGATTCTTCTTCCTAAATTCATCTAAAATCGAGCTCTATCCATTTCTACCAGTTTCATCTTTTATAGAGCTCATCTTCTATTTCTTTTGTATTTATTTGTGTTTGTTTGCTTGTTTGTTTGTGTGCCGGTTTCGCGTACCGTAGCTGACGGAGTGTGCGAGCACGAGTACGAGGAGGAGGAGGAGCAGGAACCAGGAGCCGGCGACTTCGAGCAGGAGCTTCCCGAGGACGTCAACGAAGGCAAGTCACAATCCGTTTTCCCTTTGATCATACTGCTCCTATGTTTTATAAACACAACCCGTAGAAGCTATTTTATTGCATGAAATGATTGCCCTGATGTTTGCAAAACCTTTGTGTAGTATGACCAAGACCACTGAGCCTTATATTACCTGTCCTAAATTATTCCCTGTTAAACCTAGGATATCCATGTATGATAATATTTACGCATGGATTATTGCCTTGTTATAGAAATGCTTAGGACTGTGTATCACTAAGTGCTCTACTTATACTTAGCTTTTGCAAATGTGAAAACCGTGATTGGTGTTGTGTGGTAGTAGTAAGGTTGGGTGATAACTAAAGAAAGATGAATGAATGAACTTGGGTTAGAGCTGAGGTGATCCTGATGATATTTATGGAAGATTAAGCGTCGCCTCTGTGGTGTGCTTATGACAAGTGATATGGGAGATGAATGCCGCCTCTGTGGTGGGTTCATGTATGTGGAGATGATTGCCTTGGCTCGTATAAGGACCGAGTTGCTTGTGACATCCTACCTAGCCGTTTATTCAGTGCGACCACACTACCGTGTATGCGGCACGGCTTAGTCTAAACCCCGCCAGCTAGTCTGTTAATCGCCTGGAGGCTGGAGATGCAATGGGAGCCCATGGAGCAGGTGGACGTGATGCAGACGTGTGCGACCCGGTCGAGGCCTAGATCAGAGGCTAGACCCCTGGACAACTCCCATGGCGATTAGTCGGGACGATGCTGTGATGGGTAATGGCTTTGTGAGTCTTCACACCCACGTCGCGGGTGGCTTGTGATGCACTCAGATTGTGGGTACAGCGTACAACCTCTGCAGAGTGTTAAAAATCTATTCGAATAGCCGAGTCCACGGTCACGGACATGGCTTTGGTTCGGTCCAAGAACTAGCATGGGGTGGGTGCTTATCTCCTTGATGCGTGAGTTGTTTTTGAGAATAGGTCCGGCCTTCCGCCGAAGGTTGTCGTGGACGGGGTGTCCGGCAACGTAAAACTTGACCAACCCCTTAATATCTTAATTTGATGCTTTTGCTAAAACTGTTTTAAACTGAACCCCTGCATGTGTAAAACTTGCTTTATGGCTATGTTAAACCTGATGGCCTTTACCTTGCTACTGCCAAATGCATACATTTAC
Organism: Eragrostis nindensis; assembly: GCA_012490785.1. Lineage (NCBI taxonomy): Eukaryota > Viridiplantae > Streptophyta > Magnoliopsida > Poales > Poaceae > Eragrostis > Eragrostis nindensis. The sequence continues at coordinate 3,900,543 of JAAXCT010000005.1, read as the reverse complement.
CCATTAATGGTAGGGTAAGGGTTGCGACTTGCTGAGTACTTTTGTACTCATTCTTGCTTGCTGATTACAGAGGAAGATCCAGACTTCGTCGACGCCGACGGTGAGGAAGACGATTAAGCTTGGTCTCGTCCGCACCCGAGCTGCCTGTGGCATTAGTCTACCGCTTAGTTGCTTCCGCTATGCCGTTTGATGACCTAGAAGTCATCTTCTGGTTTAGCTTTGTGTTTACTGTTGCCTATCTGCTAGTCTTGTTGCTTCTTAATCGACCCCTGCCAGGTCGCGACTTGTAATATCACCTGTTGTAAGATTTGATTGTACCAGCGACTGATCCAGGGACTGGTATAATAAAGTGTTTTAGCTCCTGGGATAACCGGGGCGCTTCATCGCGCCGGACTCGCCGCGACAGCTTGTACCGCTCCTGGTGAAGGGCGCCGAGCTTCGAGGGGACGACGCCCACGGCCGCCGAAGTGCCTGCCATGATCTGATCTTGCTCGGGCCACGAGTCTTGCTTGATCAAGATGAGGAGGAACTGATACTGGGGCAGGAACCACGGGACGACGGTTTATGTATGCACGAGGAAATCCATTTATGGTTACCACCGTTCTAGTGGTGTCCTAAGCGGATTTGGCCTTCCAATCAGATTTGGTGCACATACTATATAGGAGTACTAGACTCGTAGCTAGATACCGGTAGCTGATTTGTCACGTTCATATTAGTATTAGACTGGTAGCTAGATACTATATACAGTATATTATTAGACTGGTAGCTAGATACTATATTATTAGGCTTGTTTTTCCTTTTTTTTTTTCGTTTTCCCCTGCGTGTGATATCCATTGGTGTAGCAGTTTCACACAAAGAAAAAAAAAAAAAAAAAAAAAGAGAACGCGTAGCAAATAATCTCAGTTGGAGATAGCACTTTTTTTTTCTCTTCAAACTGTTCCTCACAATTCAAAATGGCCCAGCAAATCGCAGCAGAACACACCATGCTGATGGTGATGTCATGTTCACAATGTATACTGAAGCTACACGTAGGGTACTGGTGAACTTATTTCTATGCAATTACCAGATAACACTGGAAAATAAATATCAAATACACGTTCTAGCAGTGTAATGTAATTCCAAATCCACGGTAAGAACATTGTGCCGGATGCAATCAACTAGCAAGACAAATACCTATTGATTATTTTTGGAAGGTTAAAAAGAAGATAAAATTGGACTGGTTACATCTCTGCTCGTTTTCCTTTCCCTACCTAGCAGCATAACCAACCTTTCCTGATGCTATAACGCTAACCATCGGTCTGTTAGGATGTTCTTCAGCTGCATTCCTGATTGCCACATTTGTGGCTTCGAACAGCTGTGATGCAGCAGCACCCTCACCATTGATTACGACATCGATTCTGTCGAGGCACAGGAACTGGTCAATGTTGATGGAAAACGCATACGTTTCTTCTGGTAATACGTGGACTGACAGCTGCAACTCCTCGAGCTTTTGCATAGCCTGTTGCTCAAATGTCAGGTCTGCCCTTGCAAAATTCAAGTGAAATTTCTGAAGAACCGGAAATCCTTTGCTACCAATGACAAGCTTTTCTGTGGGCAAGACTGGATGAAAGCGAGAGATGTCGAAGCCGAGGTAACTGGGACAGTAACTGCAAATCTTCGTTCTTTATTTCCTGGACGCTGGTGCAAACATATGCAAGTCTTGGAAGTGAGCTGAACCACTCTGGGATCCTACTAAGATAGCAGCTTCTGTTCACCTGAATCCTCTGCATATGCTGCAGAGGATGGCGCAAGTGATCCAAGAAATCCACAGAGCCATCGGTGCCATCTATATACAGGGACTGAAGCTTTTTCAGTCTGTAAAACGATACGGCTAATTCGTAGTATCTCCCAGTGTTATGGGATTCTGCATCAGGAAACCACCACAACGCAAGCCTTTTCAGTTCAGACAGACAGCCAAGTTCTTGCACAGCACGCACTTCACTCTGAAAGATGTCAAACTGCGACAGACAAGTAATCGAGGTCATCTTCCCTATCCACTCCTGGAACCTCATCTTATCACAAAGCAAATTTGTCAGATTCCTTAGCCGCACAAAACTCGTAGGCATTACTTGTACTTCCGTACCCCGAACGTCCAGTGTGGTCAGGTGTTGTAGCTGGCCAATCTGATCTGGGAGTTCACTGATTGGTGTGTCCTTGATGCTCAAATACCGTAAATGCTTAAGGCCAGCAATCTCCACAATATCATGGTTCTTCAAATCCCTGCAGCCTTCCAGATCCAAGACGCGCAAAAATACCAATTTCTTAAACAGAAGTTTTGGCATGACGCCGCTGAAAACATAGATTGAGCGAGTATCAGATGTGGCCATTGATTCTGGGATGTCATGATCTTCACTGATGATGGATAGCCGGCGAACTTTTTTATGTGTCGGCTTAGATACAACTGGATTCCCTTTATCTAATAATGTGGTGACAAAGTTATCTCGAACCAGTTTGGATCTGATGAGGTCAAGCACGAAACCATGGATCATAAAAGCCTCAGTGTTACCATCGTAACTGACACCAGCAGGCTGGATCATACCTCTTTGGACCAGATCGCTGAAGTATCTCTCTGCTTCTTCTTCCACAGTTCTACCATGCTTTTCAAACACAAATCCTTCCGCGATCCAACTCCGCACGACACGATCACGGTTGATCGGATAATTCTCTGGAAATATGTTAAGGTAAAGCAAGCAGGTCTTCAGATGGTGAGGAAGACCATGGTAACCGAGGAGCACCAAGTTTCTCATTCCTCCTTCACTCTCAAGAGTCGAAGCGGCGATAAATTTACGCACATCCTCCCATATCGTCCTCGCAAATGGTTTGTTCGCCAATAAACCGGACACAAGGGTAATGGCTAGTGGCATACCATGGCATTTGCGCAAGATTTCATCGGCGATATCAACCAAATCTGGAGGACAGCTGCCCGTGGAGCCAAACACTCTTTTGTGGAACAGCAACCTAGCAGAGTCCCTGAGAGAGTGCATGTAATAGGTACTGCAGTGCCAAAGTGGGCAGCGTTCCACCAATTCATCGACAAGATAGTCGCGTGTCGTCACAATGACTCTGCTGCCAGGACTATTGCGTGGCAAAGCAGAATCGATGATGCACCGTGCTGTTGAAACAGATGCATTATCCAGAACAATTAGGTACCTGTTACACGGTTACACCAGTGTCAGAAAATGGTGTCACTCTAGAGAATCACATTGCTAAAAGTGTTCTTATTATCACCATTGTAGATATGAATTGCAGTTGTACGTACCTTTTATGTTGTAGGGATCTTTCGATCTTCTTCCTGAGATCTGATTCGCCCATACGGCCCTCGCTACCGCGCCCGCACGGATCCTCAACTTGGCGAAGAATGTCGATGTAGATGTTCTTATAACTGCTATTCGGTGACAAGGATACCCAAACACAGCAGTCGAAGAACGTTCTCGCCATGCGGCACACCTCGCCGGCAAGCGTCGTCTTCCCAATGCCTGCAGGCCCAATGATGGTGACCACCGTGAGCGGCGCCGCCGACTCGCCGTGGAGCAGCAGCCTGGCGACCCTGTCCCGCTGGTCGCCGACGTCGACAATGGTCGGCGACGCGTCGAGCGCAGCAGGCGGCTGGAGGCAACGGTGAGGACGATCCCACTCCACCGGCACGCTGCTGGGGACGAATCGGATTTCCTTCATCAACCTGCCGAGGTCCTCGCTCTTCTTCGCCGCCTGGCGCTTGAGCTGGCCGGACTCGATGGCGACGGTGCGGCGTGTCAGGGCCATCGCCATCCACTTCATGGCGCTCCGGTACAGTCCGCCGCCGACGATGCTGCGGCGCTTTGCCGCCGGCTGCGGCGGATCGACGTAGGCCGTGAACTCGTCGACGATGTCCTCCACGACGTAGCACAGCTCCCGGAGGCTGCTCGAGCAGTACCCCGCCGCCGACCGCGGCTCGAGGTCCTCCAGCGTGTCGATGAGCCTCCGCACCGCCGCGAGCGTGGACCCGAATTCCGAGAATCCGGCGGCGCCGGACGACGGCGCCTTGTGCAGATCGTGCTGGGCCTCCGCCGCCGTGACCCCCGCCACGGCGTCCTGCGCCGCCCGGAGCTCGTCGGCTATGGCGGCGATGTCTCGCCGGACGCGACGCGACAGCTTGTACCGCTCTTGCTGGAGGGCGTCGAGCTTCGCGACGACGGCGGTTACGGCCGCCGTGGCGCCAGCCATGATCACGGAACGAAAGGCGGTTGCCCTAGATGATGAGGAGAGGAGAAGTCTGGATCTGGATACTCGGGGGAAGTTTGTTTATGGGATGAGGAACTGATTTATTATGGTTAATATAAACCACAGAGTCCTAAACTCATAAGTCGATTGATTTCTTTTTTGTTATACTGTTATTTCCTTCCAAGTCGGATTCGATGAACCTGAGATTCAGTTGTGTTCGTATGCATGAGTTCCTTTTCTTTCCCGTTTTCTTTTCATCATGCAGCAGGCCATCTGATTTTTTTTTTGTGCGAGGGATCTGAATATTTTTTGTTGTTGTTGAAGTTAGTTAAATTTATTGGCAAATGTTTCAACACACTAGAATACAAGAAAAATAAACTATAAGGAGTAGTATAATTTTTCATTAACCAAGAATACCAGGACATATACTCGAGGCTGGGAAGTGATCTGAACCACTCTGTGATCTTGGTGAGATGGCAGTTGTTCAACTCAATCCTCTGCAGCTTCCGCAGAGGGTGGCGCAAGTGATCGAAGAAGTCCACCGAACAACCACTGCCATGTACATACAGGGACTGCAGATTTTTCAGTTTGTAAAGTGACACGTACGGCTAAATATTCACATCTCTCAGTGACAGTGTTACTGAAATCAGGACGCCACCATAACACTAGCTCTGTGAGCTCAGACTGCACATGGCAGTGATCTATGAGCTCTGAAAACTTGTGCCACAGCGCGCAAGGAGCTCAGGGCGGCGGGGATGGCGTCAGCGCGCTGGCGTCGGCGTCGGTCTGGTTGGAGCTGGACAGGCCGGCGCTCCTCGCTCCTCGCCGCCGCTTGGCGCCTGAGGCCGGCGCACGCCGCGGCGGCTCGGTTTCGCGCCCCGGCCATCGCCAGCGCGTCCTTGGCGTGGCGGATGAACCCCGGCCCGGGCGGCCATGCCACCGCTCGACGCGGTCCGCGAACGCGTCGACGAAGTCCTCCGCGTCGTAGCAGAGCTCCCGGAGCTTGCTCGGGCAGTACCTCGGCGAGCACCCCGTCGCCGGGGGGTCGAGCCGGAGCTGGAAGTCTTCCCACAGCTTGGTCGTGGACGCGAGCACTCGGCCGAGTTCAGGGCACGGGCAGGCGCCGGCGCCGGACAGCTCGTCGTCCCGTTCCTCCGCCGCCGCGACCTTCGCACGGCGCGCTGCGTCGCACGGAGGTCGGCGGCGATGGACGCGGCGTCTCGCCGGACGCCGCGCGGCAGCTGGTCGTACGGCTGCTCCTCCTGCAGCAAGGCGCAGAGCTTCGAGACGACGGCGTCGACCGCCGTTGTAGCTCCCGCCAATCCAGCCTCCGAAGTTTCTTCTTCTCGAGCCTTCCACGCCCGAAGGCGCGGCCCGAAGCTGTACCCATGCCCGGCGGTGCGAGCTCCGGCGCGGCGAATGGCGCGCGCCTCTGGCCGGCCATAGCTGGTGATTGGTAACGTCCGTGGGAGCAGACTAGTTGAGAGCTCGGTTGCGAAAGATCAGGGTCCGGGGATGCGACGGCCGGGTCGGGCTCCTTTGCGCGGCGGAGGCGGAGCACACGGCTCAGGTGCCGCCGCCGTCGTCGGCAGGAACCGAACCGAAACCAGGGGGCTATTTGCAAAATAATAGGGTCCTTTTTGCATATATTTGGATCGCGATTATTCTCTGCGATCCAACTATGTGCACATATACCCCTAATTTGGATCGCGATTAATATTGCGATCCAAATCAGGGGGTGTTTTGCACTTTTACAGACCGGCAACATGGAACGAAACCCGGCGCCGGCGCCGGCGACCCCCGCCTGCTCCGCCACCGCGCATCCCGCATTCGTGTCGGGCCCTCCAAATCCCCAGCCGTTTCCGCTCGCACCACCCGCAGCCCCAGCTCCCGCGGCCGGCCTGCCGAGAGCGCGGTGGCCATGGCGGTCGCGCGTCTCAGTCGGCGGCGGACCAGGATCCAGCAACGCTTCCACGGCGGCTCTGAAGCATGCGGCTCCGCTCCTCGCCACCGCTCGTAGAGCTTCTTACTCCTTCTTGTATATGGGCACGCGATTCAAGTATCAGAGAGCTGGGCCCTTGAATCGAACGCGAGCACCGCGGCGAGACCCGTCTCGCCATTACCGTGACCTGACGACGAGGGAGCAGCCGCAGCCACCGTGGGACGAGAGAATCAGCAGCAAACCTGATGGATGCTGCATGTAAATCCAAGCTTCAGCAAGAGCACAGCATACTCTGTTTCTGGTGACTCCGGTTTTCTAGTGCCCTGTTCTGCAGAACAGAGCATTGCTTTCATGCGAATACTTCGATAATGCCATGGCTCTCCATTACGCGCCCACAAACTGTCAAACTCAAATCGGTTTCAGGTCATGTATTTCATCGGCTTGGTGCTGAGTGAACCGGCACCGGTTTCTTTTTCAGCGCGCAGTTTGGAATTGCAAATAGACCACGGTTGCCTTTGTAGTTGGCACCCAAGACTTCAAATGTCCTATGAATGGGTCGGAAACTCGGAACCTCATAGCCATCCTAGACTCATAGGCAACCTGCAGAGTGCAGACTGAAAAAAATGAAACATCTTCAGAGGCAACATCAGGCGACTGCAAATGGTTTTCACCGCGTTGCACGCCATGCCTGCCAGCAATGGCTATGAGTGCCCTTGCTTTTGCGACCAGGGGTAGCATTCCTCTGAGTATACAAGACACATGAAGTTGCTTAACAAGTGTGACATGAATTACCTAAGTTCGACTTATCAGATGCATGGAAGTGTGATGCGATTTTTTGTTGGATATCATTTTCAAATGAAATTTGGAAGTTGCTTAGCAAGCGTTCACAACTAAATTTGAATTCAAGTACAAATGAACATGATATGCATAATGATGATCATGATGATCTAATGGTGCACCATAACATGCCATTAGGAAAATCGGCATGTTCCTCGCTCCCGGCCCAAACCTGGCCCAACCGCCATCTTCCGTAGCCCGCTCCGTCGACGCCCCATCGCCTCCATTTCCACTGTCTCTCCCGTCACCATCGTCGGGTCGGACTGTCTCCCTCATCCCCCCTTTGAAGTCCGGCGAACTCCGGTGATTCCTAGAAAATGGCTTTCCACAAACAATTATCTAAAGTTCATTGCTTAGAATGCGGTGACCTACCAAAAACAGGGATGGTTCATTAATCCATAGATGACTAGCAGGTGGTTGCGGTCTCTGCAAGCATCGTTTCATACTTTCATTGATGTGCGGCACGGATTGGGTATGGCAAACATTGCCATAACCCAGGGTAAGGCGGGTGATACGCATCCCGAGCATATGTCAATTCTCTTTTTATCGAACCGAACAAGGGACCATTGCCCCCCCCCCCCCCCCCCCCCCCCCTAACCCCTAAGCGTAACATTGCTGGAGATGCGCTTGGCCTGCCGGAGTTGGAGAGGCATTCCAAAAAGGTAATCGGGTGCTGGCTTTAAAAAAAAATTCCTTTTCAAAACGAATTACTCTCTCCATTCTTTTATTCATGACGATTCAGACAAGCTTTGTACTCCCTCTGTCCCAATATGTAAGGGATTGAGGGGGTTTGAATTTGTCCCAATTAGGGAGGTCAAGTGAGACCCACGCGGTTAGATTCTTCCCCTTTCTCTCTGCCTGACGCAACTTATCCCGTCCAGCACTCGCATCCCGCCACCCGTCGCCGCCGTCCAAGCTCGCCAGAACGCCGTCGCTCACCGCCCACCGTCGCCGGCTCAAGCTCGACCCGCCGATGGGGATGGAGGAACTCCCGAGCACCCGCGACGATGGAGGAACTCCCGAGCATCATCACCAGCAACATCGGCATCGCCTCCTCCCTCTTCCTCACCCCCGGCAGATCCAGACAATCAGCTGGCGCGCAGCAAAGGCGGGCCGGGACCGAGGAGGCGCGCTCTGCTCCGCCGTCCGCGCGGAGTCTCCAGGTCGGGAGTTCAGCGGCTTCGACCTGCTTCGTCACCGACCCCGGCGGCAGCTCCAGATCTGCTCACGGGCGGGCCCGTGTGGGGGCGAGCTCGGGCGGCTGCGCGGTGGGGAGCTCAGGCGGGCTACGGGGGGCGAGCTCGGGCGGCTGCGCGGCGGCTCGCTCGAGCGGGCAGCGGGGGGGGGGGGGGGGGGGGGGGGGGGAGGTCGGGTGGCGGCGCGGTGGGGAGCTCCTGTAGGCCTCGAGGTGGCGAGCTCGGCCGGGCAGTGCGGCGTCCAGGAGGCTGGCAGGGGGCGTGGACGAGAGCAATAATGAGGGAGCATTCTAGTCTTTCCACCTGTCTGTTAGTTTTCTCGAATATCTAGTTCATTATTGTTGTCTGAAATAGAAAAGGAATGAAGAGAGTTTCACGTTCACTACATAGAATGTTGTGACCTTCAAAATTTTGGGGCAACCTATGACTTTCCATGGGCTGTATAATTTACCAACATCATGACAATTTGGAGATTTTTTTTTTTACACTGTCATGCGAACTGAAATAATGAAATACTAGTAGGCATACTAGGCAAAGCTACAAACAACAGAGAGAAGTCCTTTCCGTCCTCTGCCTTCCGTCTCCTTCGTCCGCTGATGCAGACCTCCCCGCTTGGACGCTGCCACTTCCTTACCGGACAGCCAAGGCGGCCGGTGCGATCCCATGAGACGGCTTTGTTTTGGTGTCTGTCAGATGATCAATTCATGTGCCTCGGTGTCGGAGTTGGTGAAGAGCGGGAGGCAGTGGCGCGACGGTGGACCTGAGCGGGGCGTGGAGCAGCCAGCGGCGGCAGTCGAGCCCTCTCCATCGGTCGGTCAGCTCCGACCGCGAGGTTTCTTCTTCTCGAGCCTTCCACGCCCGACGTCGCGGTTCGAAGCTGCCGCCATGCCCGGCGGTGCGAGCTCCGGCGCCCGGCCATAGCCTGTGGGAGAAGATGATTGGAGAGCTTGGTGGTGATAGGTGAGGAGCTGGGGATGAGTCGAAAACTCGGAGGTGCCGCCGCCGCCGCCTCCCGTCGCGGCTGGAACCGATCCGAAACCAGGGGCTATTCAAAAAATACAAGGGGGCCTTTTGCATATATTTGGATCGCACATAATTTAAATCGCGATTAATAGTCGCGATTCAAACCAGAGGCTATTGTGCAAAGTTCCATGCCGGCGACATTTTGAATCCGCCGCCGTCCCCCGCCAGCTCCGCCACCGGGGTATCCACGCAACAACGTTGTTGAGTTGGTGAAGAGCCGCGCGCGACTCCCGAGCGCCGGAGCGGGGAGGACGGACGGAGCGAGCACGAGGCATGGAGCTGCCGCTACAGAGGCGGTCTGCTCGTCAGCTCCAACCTCCAATGTTCGTCTTCTCGAGCCTATCCGTCAGCTATTCAGATCCGACTTTGTGCTATTTGTTACACTGGTCTCTCTAATCCTTCCTGCAGATGCTTTGCCTGTGCGCGCAAGGTGCCCAATCCCGGTGCCCGCCATCCGATTGATTGAGCAGCTGACATCGACTCGTAGGTGAGTCGCTCTCTCCCTCTCCTGCTCCCACGAAACTCACTTCCAATCCATGGATTGCTTTGCCTAGCGTCAATCTCATTCGTCAGTTGCACCGTTGATGACTGAGTAAATGATTTAGTTTTTGTGCTGGTTGTCCTTTACGGAACGCCTACATCTCCCGCGCACCAGCTGCTTGTTCTTTTGCCTGAACAGGTACCACACACGCTTGACAACCTTGTACGCGTAACCAGTCGGCAAAAATTGCTTGAGAACTACACACAGCACAATCTTATCTATCTCTAGTAACAAACATATATGCTTGGACCGCCCAGATCCATCATCAACACACACAATTACCAATATTTTCCATGAACTCTATGGTAATGAAGTACATGCCTCTGTTAAAATCAAGGACTTCTGCTGTTTGTGGCCTTCGCACACGCCAAATGACAAAAAATGCATTTAGGTAACTGACACAGTGTACAAACAGCCAAATTAGAGGATAAATTCCTACACATGTGGTCTTACTCTGGGATATTCAGCTTATAAGGTTGAGGTTTGAAATTCCCGTACCTGTAAAGCATAAGAATGAAAGAAAAACATTTAGAGCGAAAAAGTAACAGATGGTGGTACCAGACATCCGGAGTTTATTACATGATGTTGGGGGTTCAGAATTTAGCACTGTACCTTTGTGTTTTCTGAGAGAACTACAATGATCAAAATGGCTCACTTTGTTCACCAAATTTGTAGTACTTGGATCCTGTAAAGTGAATTCGTAATTAGACAGATGCCAGATCTCACAGGTGACAATTTTTGTTGACCCATGAAAACATGAAATTCTAGGGCTGACAGACTGCAGTAAATCATGATATGGTAGAAATGAGTAATAAACAGACAGTACGAGACAAACAAACTCAGATTTACCTATTCTCACACGAGGGATGCAGGAAAGACTGTTCCATTCAGAGGTTCCTTTCCTAGTCCAACTTTCCTCCAGTTCTGGACACCTTTTAATAATGAAAGATTCCAGCGAGGAGGGTAAAATAGGAAACTTCAGGTAACGATTAGCTTCACCCAACTCCAATCTTTTGAGATTGCATAAATCTTGAAAATGTAACCACCTTGCTGGCTTTAGTATCTCCAGGGACTCGAGCGATATGTTGTTTTGTTTCTGCCATTGCTGAGATATTCTGTCACCGCCAGCAGAAATAATCAAGTTTTTTGTGTTGCGCAACCTCCTAAATGGCTCCATGTTTAACATAGGTGTGGATCCAGAGCGAGTAGACTTGTAGAGAGAAATCCAGCACCATATCTCCACCAACTTCACCTGATTTTGCAGCCATAGAAAGCTTTTCGCACCCTGTGATTTCTAGCCAGGTGAGGTACTGAGGTCTTAAAGAGCTCCAAGTCCACCTAGGGACGATAAGAAAGTGCATCCAGTAACAAAACATTCTCGCAGAGCCTTGAGACCTTTGAACACCTCAGCTGCTGGAAGGAACTTCACTCTGGTACATTTGTGTAAGTTCAATGAAGTAAGATTGGTCAGACCAAGCAGGGATTCCAGCAGTGGGGGAAGTTGGAAGTCCCCACACTGAACTATGGAGAGTTCCTTGAGTGTGCTGGGGAGTAGCCCACCATCAAAATTTTCCAACATTCGCAATGAATAACAGCTACCAATACGAAATTCTGTAAGGTCTTTCATTTTCCCAACTAACAACGGTGCACGTTTTACATTTATACAGTCAACAATGTTAAGGATCCGAAGAGTTTGGACATAGTGTTCCTGCTGTAGAAAGCTCCCTTCTAGAGAAGTTAAATTGGAACAGTCACTAATGATTACTGAGACTAGCTTGGGAGCTGTTGTGCCTTCAAAACTCATGTTGTTCCCAAGGCATTCACGTATTCTTGGAAGGATACTCAATCCAACTTTATTAATTTCTAACTGTGCCAAACTCGGAGGTAAAAGTGGCAGCTCCTTCAGGCTTATGCAAGCCTCCACGACCAGGGTTTTGAGATTTGGGGGCAAGTAAGCATCAGAAGATTGGTCGATCATTTCCAGTTTGGTCAGATTTTGCAACTCAAGATGCTTCAGGAAATTTAGATTTCCAAGGCCTGGGAGGTAAACCCAATTTCTGCAGCTTTTCAGCTTTAGTGACACCATATTTCCCAGGGAAAGATGATTTATCCAAGATGGAAATCGATTACCATTATACCCTGCAATTTCAAGTTTCTCAAGACCAGTAGGTGGCTCAAGTTTCTCAAGTACCAAGTTATCTTCATTTTTCGGGGTTTCATTAGTCTCAGACCACTTAAGTGATAGTGATTTAAGATGGGCTTTCTCATTTAGTTTAGCACCGATAATCTCTTCATGGCTCTCAACATTCTCAAGGTTGCATATTTCTAACTTTGAAAGACTGCTTAAATTTCTCAGTGAACTTATTCGGTAGCCTTCGTTTGTTCGAATCACAAAATTATGCAGTTCCTGAAGGGAAATCAGCCCGGAAACAAGAAACTCACCAAATCCATGACTACCATAAGAAGCATAACGCAGGCAAGACAGATTCCCAAGCTTCTTCAATTGTTCTGGTGCCATATCAATACTCTCATCTGCAGTAAGAAGTTGCAGGTGATAGAGTTTAGAAACTCCATGTACTTTCTGCATCCCAGAGAAAGAAACATACCGAAGGTGCTTGTTAGCAACTTCTTTTGCAAGGCAGAACGTAGGCATTCTTTTTAAGCTCAACAATCGTAAGCCCTTCAAATTTTCTACAACTTTCTCCAGTGTAGATACATGAACAGTGTCAACATCAGCATGGTTTTCTATGACAAGTGTACGCAAATTCTTGAAGATCAAAATAGCCTCAATATCTCTAAATGTTAACTTGCTGAAGTTTGCAATCCATAAGTGCCTAATTGTAGGCCTGCCATGTAAATGACCACCAGATTCAAGTCTCAGACATTCATCAGCAGATACATTGCGTGCCAAATCATGCAATAAATCATGAATGACATAGTATTCAGTGTAGTGTTGTTTGCTGTAAGGATCTTCTGTTGACACAATAGAGAAGAATGATTTCCTTGCCAACTTCATCAAGTATCTTTCTCCGATGTCTTCTGGCCTTCCTATTTCACTCTTACTTTCTGGAATCAATCCTGAGCCCATCCACATTTTCACTAATTCTTCCTTCTTAAACATGTAATCTTTTGGAAATATGCTGCAATATCTGAAGCAAAGCTGTAATTCTTCAGGCAGATGTCGATAGCTCGACCGAAGAACAGTTGTGACAATAGCATCCAAGCTTCCTTTCAATTGTTCCAACTGTTTGTATAAGTTTTCCCAATGCTGATCACCTACGTTCTCCTTTAGATGCCCACCTGCAATTTTTGTCACCAACGGACAACCTTGAAACTTATTTACAATTTTTTCAGCCATTGGCAAGAGATGTGCATAATCTTCAGCTTCCATATCTTCAAATACAACCTTCTGAAAAAGCATAAAATTGTTGTCTTCAGCTAGTCCATTTAGTGGCAAATAATATTTTTTACTTCGCATCACACTTGTCACCAAATCTGCTGCAGATTGCATTCGGGTTGTCAGCAGGATCCTGTTACCTCTCTGAGAGGCCCGCAAAGGTGCCATTATTTTTTCCCATTCACCCCTTTTGCCGTCTTCCCAAACATCATCCAAAATAAGCAAATACTTCTTAGGCTTTAATCTCTCTCTAAGAATGTGCTGCAATGCCTGCAAAGTATCAGCATTTGGCTTCTCATCTAAAACTGCCTCCAAGATCTTCTTTGTTACTCTTGTTGCGCTGAAGGTATCATCAGATACATGTACCCACACAATTTTATCAAAGTGTGATGAACCTTCAAGCTCCTTGCACACGAATTGAGCAAGGGTTGTTTTCCCTATACCTCCAATCCCGATTATTGCGAAGACAGGCACTCTGTTGGTTCCATCAATGTTTCGATCTTCATCCAAATTATCAGTCAACCATCTCATGATCTGGTCCTTCTCCCTGTCACGACTAAAGATATGGGTGGCCACCATAGCGGAGCTGGTCTGTTGGTCATTGCTTTCAGCATGGTCCCGCAAGGCATGACTGTTAGAATGGTGGACAAGCTGAAGGAATGTGCAGACACCTTCTGCGACTCCATCTAAATCCTCCATAGCCTTCTTCAGCTTCTTCACCATGCTTCCTTCAGAATTATGGTTTTTGAACTTATCAGTGACCTTCTTTTTGAAGAATTTTGACACTGGATTACGTACCTGACCTTGAAGGTTTCGTGCTTCTGCCTCTTCCTCGAGCTTGTGGTAGTCAATCTCATCGAGCACATCCTCGGCAACCTCTACTGCACCCCGGAACCTCCAGAGCCAGTCATCGAGCGCGCTGCCGCTGAGCACGTCAACCTGCTCATGGTCAACGGCGGCGTACACCGCCTGGATCTCCGTGAGCCGCCGTTGCAGCCTGTCCTTGATGGCTTCCATTTCTTCGGCCTGGTGCCACTTGCTGAGGTAGCTGAACGCCTTGTTCACAATGAAGGAGATTGCCGGCGTGGCCACCGACTTCCCGGCGAAAACCAGCGCGGCGGTGGCGGCCATTCCTTAGGATGGTAGAGTTTGTTCAGGTGCTCTTGGATGCGCAGAGGTGAGGCAGGGCACGGCAATAGTATAAATGAACATGGGGCACAGGCAGAAATACGTTGTTTAACAAAAGAACGCTCCTAGAGTTTGACCTTAGACTTGTTTATACGAACAATTTGTACTACCCTGCATGGAGGTGAAGTTTATACAAGAGGAGAAAGACGCGTATGAGTTGGAACTAAGTCGTCGGATGCCCCCAATAATGATGGCAGCTCGCATGTCGCAATCACAATATGTTGTAAAGTCAACTGGGCTCAGTGGATGGCAATTGTGGTGTAGTATCTCGAATTATTCTTTGTTCTTGAAGTTCACGCGTTGAGCATGAAAAAAAGTTGTTCATTCAAATTGGATTGGTTCAAAGGTGGCAAAGGTGTGGCTTTTTGCAGTTGGGAAATCGCTGAGAAGCTTCCTTTGAGCTCTTTGGGTCCTACTCAACTCATCTGTTTTGCACTTGGTAATCTCGTATTCATTTTTGTTTCTATATGTAGTTCACATGAACACTGGTAGTGATTCCCCCCACCTCCCTGGCAACACCGGCACCTGGAGGTGGCATTGTCCAGCCGTCAAGCGTCATCGACTTGCTTATCCAGCTCTTGGATTGTAAACTTGATACTCCAATTTTGTTAGAATAATACAATGCAATGCGGTGTTTTCGTTATCAGAAATTCCAAGTGGAGACATTAACATAATATTGTGATTTCGTTCAGCTTATGAAGCTTGCATTTGCTTTTTGTCTCTAATGAAAATACGAAATGCTTCCTCCTATTTATCCGGGTTGCGATCAGTGCTAAGAATTGTCTGACATCAGGTGCAGAGGTCCCATTTGATCATTCGCTGTTGACAACTTGGTAATGGGACTTGTGCAGTGTGGAATTTTGCAGACTCGTTAGATCGCAGATTGAACCATTCTCTGCCTCAGCAAAAGCCAAAGAGACGAGCGCCAGCGACCAATTCGGCTAGCTGACCTGATACAAGAAGATTGGTAGGCAGTATTGCTACTGTGCAGGCCACGGAAGATGGTTTATGACCTGGCGCTAGAATCATGGTTTACGACCTGGGACTAGAATTTGAATCAGCGACGATGACACTGTCTTTAGAACACAGCAGCAGCAGCAGCAGAAAAGTGTCAAAGGAGGATGCTTTGCTTTGGCGTTTCACAATCCAGACCAGATGCCGTTGTCGTCAACCACTTGTGTTACCTGTTCCCAACCAGTGGTCTTCTGGAAAGCATTGTTTGTAAAAGAATTTTGTTTGGTTGTTTCAGATGTAATGATGTATGAAACTGCAAATGGTCCCTCACAGGCAGGATCATGATACATGTCACTTGTAAACCAGCACCGAAGTATTTTCAAATCTGATTAAAACATCCTTGCAAATTTTCCTGTAAATGATTTTAAGTAATTTTTTTCAGATGAAGCACTAGGTAAGATGTGAAGATATATCCATGTGCAGTTCATCCGTGCTTGATCAAGAACACGCGTGTTCCCTTGCTGCCGCTATCATCCCAATCCCTTTCTCGTCAGGCTTCCTGCCGGACAGCGGCCACGCTCATCACCGGTGGAATGCATCGCAGCGTGTCAGCACGCGGCCTGCATCCAAGCGTCCAGCAGTAGCAGATGGCTGTGACCTGATTGATCGCATTCGCTGTTGAGGAGACTCGAAGCAGCCGCCATGTCCGGCCAGTGCGCGCTCCGTCGCCCGGCTCCGACGCGACGAGTGGCGCCCGCCTCCGGCGACCGGTCATAGCTGGTGACAGGTCACGACGGTGGGGAGCAGGGGACGCGATGGCCGGGTCGGGCTCTGCGCTCCGGAGGCGGAGAACACGGCTGCCGTGCTGTCGCCGCCGACGCCAGCAGAAACCCATCCGAAAGCAAGGGGCTAGATGTAAAATTACAGGGTTCGTTTTGCATATATTTGGATCGCGACTTTAATGGCGATCCAAATATTTGCACATAAGCTCCTAATTTGTATCGCGATCAATAGTCGCGATCCAAACAGGGAGTATTGTGCAAATGTCCGGGTCGGCGACATGGAAGCCGGCGACGCCGCGCCGCCGCCGGCAGCCCCCGCCTGCTCCGCGGGGCGTATCCCTCTCGTCTCCACCCAATCGAATCTCAACCCGTGGCCGCGGTCCCCAAGCGCACGGCCCCAGAATCCCACGGCGGGCGCGCCGAGAGCGCGGTGGCCATGAGCGTCGGCAGCGGCTGCGCGGCGCTCAAGGCTCAAGCACGTCGCTCCTCGCCACCTCTCGCTCAAGCTGCTGCTCCGTCTTGTATGTCGGCACGCGATTCAAGGAAAGGAATGATCAGAGAGGAGCTGACCCTTGAGTCGAGCAGAGCACTGCGGCAAGACCCGTGTCGCCATTGCTGGGACCTGACGACCAGCGGCAACCATGACGGACGCGCATGTAAATCCAAGCACCGTGCACGAACGAGGATGCGCACCGGCATTGCGCCATCCTCCTCTACACTACTCTGTTTCTCGTGGCTTTGGCTTTGTTTCTTTCTTCCACGGAAAACTGGGCTAGTCCCCGCTGTTTTCTAGTAGAACAGAGCATTTACTTTCATGCCACTACTTCCATGTCTTAGCTCTTGATTCTGCGCCCCGTAACTGTCAGGTTGTTCCTTGTCTTGCAATTGTCTTAGCTCTTGATATTGTAGTTGACAACAGAAGAAAAATTGAAGGCAAACACCAAGACTTAGGAAGTGTCGTATGAATGGGTAGGACCTCAAATGCAAACCTGCAGCCTGAATAAAAAATGAAACATCTTCAGAGACAACATCACGCGATTGCAAATCGTTTTCACCGCGTTGCACACAATCACCAGTGATTTGGTCACAATAACGTAAGTTTAGCATCAGGATCTTTTCGAGAACGTGCTCCTTATTAAGAAGAAGAAGAAGAAGAGTAGACCATTACATGGACACGAAGACCGAACAATAAAAAAAAAAGAAGAAAACACAAAAAGGATCTTGCCACCGGCTGGCCCATCGAAGACGGGAGCCATCAAGCGCTGCAAATAGTTCAATCTCTTTAGTCTTTGCACTCATTTTTTCTCAAGCTTCGGCTGCTTCTTTTCATCCCCTGGTTTTTTTTCTCTATTTTTCTTGCTTGGCTAGCACCAAGGATTGAAATCCCACAGTAAATGGTCCGGTCTGGTTTACCCGGGAGTCTGGTTTTTGAATTTAAAATTCAAAAAAATTAAAAATTTGAAACAAAAATATGTAAAAAAAAACTAGATGAAATCTGCAGCGCAATGGTTGAACAAGAACACAAAAATTTGATCGTTTGATGGGTCAAAAAAATCATGCAAGTTTTCTGGGTTGAAAAAGGAAGGAAAGAAAAAGAAAAACCTTTTCTTTTTTCTCATTTTGAACCTGAAAACTTCATCAATTTTTTTAACCGAGCAAACTATTGAAGTTTCGTGTTTTTGTTGCACTAATGTACTTCAAATTGAATCTAGTTTTTTTTACATATTTTTGTTTCAATTTTTTCAAATTTTTAGTTTTTTTGCATTTTTTTTATTTTTCCTCTCTAAACGGGTTTTCCAAATTTCGGTCCGGTTTTCCTGTGATTTCGGTGAATTTTGGTTCAATGGTCTTTCCAATTTTCTACCGGTTCTCGACCGGTTTTCGCAGTTTTTCCGGTAAACCCCCCGTTTTGGTGGCCTCCGATTTGGGCGAGACAATCGGTATTGTAATCCTTGGCCAGCACTACCAGCTATGCCTTTCTTTACATTATTTTCCTTTGGGTGACTTGTATTTTGGAGTCATTCTATGTTATCTTAATGAAAAGACAGGACCTGCCAATTTACATTATTTTTTTAGAACAATTGCTGGTCTCTATTCTTTCCTTTCAATTCTAAGCACACACGATGCTATTGGATCCCCATACTGCTATGCATGTCCTCGGTAATATACCGAAGTTATCCCTCCTACATTTATGGTAGGATTTGTTTTAGGATACAAAACTCTTTCCAGATATGGGATTTCAGAGAACTCATAATGCTTGAAGTTGCTGAAAAGTGGGGTGTCGAGCATATGGCAATTCTTCTTTTTTGGATGGACTTGCTCCCGGCTTCCCGGGTGCGAAGGAAGTAACTTTCAATGTTCTTTTTTTTTCGAAAGTCGTAAGTTTCAGTGTTCTTATTGAACCAAACAAGGGACCATTGCCCCCCCCCCCCCCCCCCCCCCCCCCCCACCCCACCTCACCCCAACCTGAGGTTTATACGGGAGCATATCGGTAGGTTTCAGCACTTAAAATACCTCTCCCTAAGAGGATATGATGGCATTTTAGCTAACTTTAGAAGCTACACGAACTCTATAAAGAAAGATAGTCATTTGTTTTAGTAAACTACCTCCCCCACCTGAATTTTCTCATTGCAATAAGACAAAGTCTTACATAGCTCGAGTTACAAAGGAAGATCAAACAGCAAAGCAGATGCCATTCGCAAAAAAAAAAAGAAAAAAAGAAAAAAAAAAGAGCATATGCTATTCAAAAAAAAAAAAACAGACTGGTACATATATGTTATCTAATTACATCCGCCATGATCGAACACCACTCCTCTAGAATGTGAGCAGCATTGGAATCAGTGAGGATCACACTGTCTTTAGAACACAGCAGCAGCAGCAGAAAAGTGAGGGAGGAGGATGCTTTTGGCGTTATACAATCCTGACGAGATGCTGTTGTCGTCAATGGATTGTATTTCCTTCGGGAAAAAAAAAGGTCTATTACATGTTCCCCACCACTACCAGTGACATCCTCTGTATCTTCTGGGAAGCATTAGTTGTAAGGATTATGTTTGGTTGTTTCAATGTATAATGATGTATGAAACTGCAAATGATTCCTCTTTGCAGCAAGCAAAGATCATTATATCATGTCACTTGGACGCACATACTTGTAAACCAGTACTACCAAAATACTTTGAAATTTCCTTCAAAATTTTCCAGAAAATGCTTTGATTTTTTTCCCCCATGTGCAGTTCATCCGTGCTTGATAAAGTACATGAGTATTCCCTTGCGCTGCTGCCTTCACCATTGCTATCATCCCAATCCCTTCTCGTCAGGTTCCCACTTCCCAGCACCCAAGCGTCCAGCAGTAGCAGATGTCTATGACTTCATCGCATTCGCGGTTGAGCAAGCAGAGACCAAGGCGCGGTCCGAAGCAACCGCCATGGCTGGCCAGTGCGAGCTCCGTCGCCCGACTCCGACTCGGGGAGTGGCGCGCGCCTCCGGCCCGGCGACCGGTCATAGCTGGTGATTTGTAACACCGCTGGGAGAAGATGAGTGGGAGAGCAGGGGATGCGACGCCCCGGTCGAGCCCTGCGCTCCGGAGGCGGAGAAGACGGCCGCGGCGCGCCGCTCGCAATAATAGGGGGCTATTTAAAATAACAGGGGGCTTGATGCATATATTTGGATCGTGTTATTAATCGCGATTTGCACATGAACCCTTAATTTGGATCGCGATAAATAGTCTCGATCAAAAAAGGGGGTGTTTTGAAACATTACCAGCGACATCGATGGAACCCGGTGACGCAGCGCCACGGCCGCCGGCGACCCCCGCCTGCTCCGCCACCGAGCGTCCCACGTTCATCTCCACCCTTTCCAATCTCAACTCGTCGTCGCGGTCCCCGGACGGCACCGCCCGCGGCCTCAGCTCCCGCCCCAGAAACGAAGCGCGCTCCCGCGGCGGCGCGCCGGGAGCGCGGCGGCCATGGGCGGCGGCGGCGGTTGCGCGTGCGCTCAACCACGCGGCTTCTCTCGAAAGTTCCTCGCCCGCCGCATCTCGCTCAAACTACTGCTCCAGCTTGTACGCGGCGGGCGCGCGGTTCAAGGATCGGAGAGCTGGGCCCTTGAATCGAGCACAGAGCACTGCGGCGGTGAGACCCGTGTCGTCGCCATTGCTGGGCAACAAACCTGAAACGTACTAAATCCAAGCTCCATGCCCGTGCCGTGCAGTGATTTGCACCAGAAAGAACAGATGAACATTGCTGTATCCCCTACTCTGTTTCTAGTGGCTTTGGCTTCCTTCTACTACCCTGTTTTTAGAACAGAGCACTGCTTTCCCTGCGAATACTTCAATGTCGTAGCTCTTTGTTACACGCCCCACCACAAACTGTCAGATTGATTTCGTCTTCTTGCAACTATCTTAGCTCTTGGCATCGTGATACTAGTTGACAATGGAAGAAACTTGAAGGCAGATGCGTCGTATGTATGAATGGAACTCATTAGGAGGCAAACCTGAAAAATGAAACATCTTTAGAGACAACATCACGCCACTGCAGATGGTTTTCACTGCGTTGCACACCATCAGTAATTTGGTCGCAATTGCATAAGTTAAGCGTGGCTGCCACAGCCCATCGTCATTCGTCAGTAACAGCAAAGCAACTGTGCGAATGGAAAAGGTCCACCATATTTTTTCTCTCTCTCTCTTTGGTTCATCAGAAAATAGCTATGAGATCATATGATATGACCATGTATAAACATCAATTACCGATATAAAATCAAGTCCCATCATCTTTCCACAGTTTGAACTAATATAAGCAAGGCCTTTGTCGGAAATGATTGAGCAGAGGTCAAGCTTCAAGGTCGGCAGTTCCGAGCACCTTTCAGCTTTGACAAGTGCTGCAAAGCTCAAAATATGGGATTTTATGGACAATCAGTTTCAACTGTAAGAATGAACAGCTTTGAGAACCATAACAGAAGACATCGGTATAATTAAAATTTTCAATTACATGTATAATTAATACAGCAATCTGTGAGATCACCAAATTCTTGCAGTTATCACCAATTAACTGCAGAATAGGGGAAAGACTTCCAAATTTCGTGACTCGGATAACTTGGTTTTACCAGTTTCAGAGAGCCGATTTGGATAGAAAGCCTCTTCTCATGTAATTATAAAGAAGAGGTAAGCAATCACCTGAACTAAATAAGATATTTTTCATCTTCTGTTGACATACACAATGGAGTTAGCAACCGTGATATTTCCTTTGCCATGAACATTACTGATTCAGTAGTAGGCATTAACTGGACATTGCAAGACGAACTGTGAAAACAGCTGATACCAGCAGAACAAGAATTGATTTAATATGTTGTAGCAGATGTCACATTACATGTAATGCAGGGCATACACCGTTTTGTACAACAGTTGACACTGCGACACTCTACAACATCACAGATGTGCATTGCCATCTGCAGAAGCAAGCATTTTGTACATCAAGGAGGAGCAACACAGCAGTTGACCCAATCAATGATAAAGCAGACAACAGGCCAGTGATGGATCTAAGATGCTTCGGCCTGTATGGGAGATGACCTCAATCCTTCACATCTGCGACGCCTTCAGACGCTATCTGAAACCTTGCTTCGGCTTCTGCCAGGCAGGGGGAGCTTATTACTTTACAGATTCGCTCCTCCCCTCTTCCCTTGCGAAGAGCAAGCCTGATAGACAGTATGGACATTGTTAAGGAAAAAAAAAAAGGATAGCGACAGAACAGAAGTTGGGAACTTTGTATATGCTGCTCATTAAACTGTTGGAATACAAAGTAGCATACCTGGTTGTGGAAGCATGGGCCATGATGTTTCCGCCAATGGGCTTGATCTGTGGTCCAGCAAACATTGCAGATCCATCCACTTGAGCGACTACTTGATTGGTGATAACCACAGCTACTCCAAACTGCAGTGATCAGTTAAAATAAATGAAGCATAACACTAACAATTATGCCAGAGAACCACACGGCATATACAGTATTTGCATTTGAATGATAACTAAAACATCACCAAGCATTTCTCATCTGTCAACAAAGGAAGGTTAACTTAAAACTGACCTCATCTGCTAACTTCTGAAGGCTCCTCAGGAACTTAGCCATATGCATTTGCCTCGCTGATAACTCCCCTCTTCCTGAGAAATCAGTTCTGTACAGAGCAGTGGCACTGTCCACTACCATTAGAGCAAACCTGCATATGTAGAGATTCAGAACAGAAATTCTGACCAACGGTATATTGAGAATCACAAACACGATCTGTTATTACTAGTCCACATAACAATTATACTGAGAATCGATGAAAACATGCATCACATGGATATGTTTAAGAATGCAGCAAACATTTGTACGCATAACTAATGAACAACATTGACAGAGCAGCAGTTGAATCGATAAAAGTTTAGCTAGTCTCTGTGACGAGATCATGATGAGGTTGTGAAGCAGCATTTATAATACTAGACTAAGAAGTGACAACTGCAATGATATGTTCATATTATGCAATACAAACATCACCTGGCAAACTCATTATCTTTTTAGTTAGTTAGCTAATTAGCTTATACGAACGAGAGCGACAACGTGTCATGAAGTATACTTGGATCTTATTGTTCAATGCACATAGAAAAATAGAGATCAAGTTCATACATGCATATTATTGTTTCCATTTCAAATGGAATTATTATGTGGGTAGAAAGGATATGTACATCAACTAAGACATGATGCTTTTTGATCTCATAGGAAGAAAGATAATCACAACAACATCAACTTATTACCTAGGGCCAAGCTACTTACATATCTAGAGCAAGTAAATCATGAATATATTTACTATCAGTTCAAAATAACATACAGTTAACAGGTAAACTCAAAACTAAACCCTGTGGACTTACCTGGTCTCTATCATCATGGAAGCTGCCTCCAGCAGAAGTCTGGATTGATGATCTGTATTATAAGCTCTTGCATAAGCCACATTCTCTAACACATCAGCGCCGTTCAGGCCAAACCTAGATTCCAGCATGTGCATGTTTAGCAATCAAACTTATCATATAATCCAATAACTGCAACTAAGGTATCACCTGTCAGCAATCTGCAGAAGCCTCTGTGGTCTGAAAGTACCCTCTGCATCAATGTATAGTGCCTTTCCTTCACCACCACCTTGGTCCAATGGAAGCTGCAACATAAATTTAAATTTAACACATCTGACATCAACAAAGGAATTCATGCATGAAATGGAGAAAGTGGTGGTTGGATAAAAATCTCACCTGACATGTAACACAAAGGGTGTGACACAACTGAGTCTTTCCAGAGCGGAACTCGCCATATATTTCTGTGATAGATCCTGTTTCTATCCCCCCTGTTGAAGGCAGCAAAAAATAGAATGCCAAATGATCAGAACTCACTAGTCCAAATTCAGTATAGAAAAGAAAACTACAGAAGCAAGAATCCAATTACCATCCAAGATCTTATCAAGTTCTCTTGATCCAGTCGTAACTTGAATAATCTCCAGTCGCTGTGCATGAAGTTGGCTGGCACTTGTAAATCCCAATGGAACTATCTTCGATGCTGCAAAAGTCAGTTATGAGTTTAATAGTGTCCAATACAATTTCCATATAACAGAACATCATTCGTATTACTTACCTGCTTCGATTATCTTGTCAACTTTGGCTTCACTGATTCCTTTGATTTGCAGAAGATCTTTCCTTGGAGTATAAGCGACAGACTCTACAGTGTGAAGACCAGCATCTTTGAGCTTTTTCACGTCAAGTGCAGCTATTCCAGATGCCTAGACCACAGATTAGACCGAAGTTAGTTTTAACTTTTAATGGAGCATTGTGCATCTGTTTATTTCAAGAATAACAGTCCAGTTTGTGAGCTATCTAAATTTTTAGATGGCACTGAACAAGAGACTAGAAGCACATGCACTATTTATCCACCAACTAAAGCTACAAAGGACCTAAGCTGCAATGCAAGATGAAAACTAACATAGTTGGCTAACCCACATTTAACAATCCTTGCAGAAATATATCATTATAAGCAATACATTACACATGCTTCTCTATCTCTAACTAGATAGCAAACCAGTGATGTTCAGGCAACAAATTTGTAGTTTTCACAAACAGTTCATACAACACATCTGAAATGTTTTAGGATCAGGAAAATCAAATGCTACTCTGCTAGATGAGCATTTCCCACAACTTTCAAGCAACAACAACAACAACAAAGCCTTTTTATCCCAAGCAAGTTGGGGTAGGCTAGAGATGAAACCTGCAGGAACCAACAAGAGAGGCAAAACCAACCAACACGAGAAAGGGCAAAACCACAACTTTCAAGCGAATTTTAGAAATACTAGTTACACGTGAATCCTCTTGACAACCTACTTATGACGCCAAATTGAGATAGCGCCATCTAAATCAGTTAGAAATGTATTTAAGCGTTGAGCAAAGACTCTGTACCTCAGGAAATCTTGAGAGAATCGCCAAGAAAATAGAGGAAAACCAGACATTTTAAGAGGCTAGGCTTCCAGGACCAAAATCTGCCAAAAAAAGAACTAAAAGGCAGCCGCAGAGGAAAAAAAAAACGGGGAATTCCAAGAAACGGTAAATCTTGACATCGCTTCAGGGGAAGAAGCGAATTCAAGGACCTAGGTTTCCGGAACCAAGAATCTGCAGAAACAACACAAAGAAAATTGCAACAATCCAGGAAAATCGCAACATAAGAGGACTGCAATAAAGTCCACGAAATTCTCGCCGTTCACTCCACGAACCAGGCGATGGAAGAACCCAAGTTTCGATAGCCAAGAACCATCGAGAACACCCGAAAATCCCAGCCCCAATATCCGAGCAAGAGGCAACATTCTTCCCGAAACTGCAAATAAACTTGGAATTCCAAGAAATGCGACCCACTAACCAAGATTTTTGTCACCATCGAATGTCAATCCTACCCAGCACGAACGGGAAATTCCAGGAAATGCTCGGCCTTGACGCCACAAAGGGGAATGAACGAATCAAGAACCTCCGATTCTTGGGCCAAGAATCCCAGACCCCATCGATAGAAACCCTAATGGCGACGAACCCACCCCCATTCTCCCATACGCAGACCGCGAACGCCCAAGAAAGCCTCAATCTTGCGCACGCCATTTGGAGGGAAAAGAACAAGAACCGGACCAAGAAACCGGCTAGGGTTTCGGCGCGGCGTGGGGCGCGAGACGGCTCCGTACCTGGAGCTGCTCGATGGGGAAGGGCCCGTGCTCCACCTCCTCCTGCTGCTGCTCCGCCGCGGCCGCCCCCGCCATCTTCTGCTGCGCCGCCGCCGCCGCCATGGGCCCCACTCGCAGCGACAGAGATCACACCTCCTCTCTCCCTTCACTCTGTCTCTCTCTCTCCTCTCTCGGCGCGTGTTCAAAGCGAATTGAGGAATGAGGGCGCCAATGCGAAGGCGGCGAGGCCCTTTTATTGGACCGCAACTGGGAAGGTAAATGGGCCACCGTGTGGCACTATGCTGACAACGTTTCAGCCCAGTCGAACGTCCCAGGGCCGAAGAAGCCTGTACGAGAGGGCAAATCATAACAAAGCCCATACGCCTGCGTGGTGGGTCCCAGGCGTCAGTGGCACAAACCCTCTCCCCTCTCTTCACATCTCGCCGCCGTCTCGCCTCTCTCAACTTCGTTCGCAAGAAGCTCCGCAGCCATTAAAGCGAGCCGGGGGGAGAAGGCGACGCAGCCCTCTAGCTTCGATTCCGCATCCGCGCCGCCGCCGCAGCCAAGATGTTTCTCACGAGGTACGCGATCTGCCCTTCTGAACCTCACTTCGATCCGTTGGGGGCGCCGGTGGTGGTGGTGGTGTTGGTAGGGCTGATTTCTTTGTGGGGTTTGTTGTTGTGCGCAGGACGGAGTATGACCGGGGAGTGAACACCTTCTCGCCGGAGGGGCGGCTGTTCCAGGTCGAGTACGCCATCGAGGCCATCAAGGTGAGGTTTTGTTTCCCCACTTTTCCTTTTCAAGTTGTAGCTGGAGGATGAAGGGGATTTCTTTTCCTGGGTCAAATCTGGAGAGGGAAGTGCTAGGACTTTGATTTCGTGCGCGGATTGGTGAGTTGGTTCTGGAAAAAAGGGGTAGATTTGTGGCTTGGATGGTTGTTTGGGAGCAAATCTGGAGGGGGTAGTTGGGTTCTTAGGATTAACTGAATTGTAGGGTGTACTTGTTTCGAGCGTTTGGTGGTAAAATCTGAACTGCTGGGCCTTCGATTGTACTTGGTGGGGTTTGCTGAAGGTTTAGTTAGGGACCTTTGGCTGTGTGGACATCTGTAGTTGATTTGTCCTAGTGGTTAAGACATCCGAGTAACACCTTTCAGGTCCTGGGTTCGACTCCCCGTGGGAGCGAATTTTCAAGGATTTAACGGCATTTGTGCTTTCAGTGGTAGGCGACGCTCCCGTCGACAGCGAGGCGCCAGTGGTGACTTCGTATCTCTAGATTTGCCGGCTCAGTCTTCGAAGATGCTCATAGGGGTAGGGTTTGCGTACGTGTGTTCATAGGGGTGAGTGTGCGTGCGTTGTGAGTGTCTGAGTTGTACTGTGTAATCTCAAAAAAAAAAAAAAAAAATCTGTAGTTGATTTGTCACTCTGTAAACCTTTGCTGAGATGCCATGCCATGTTCTTCTTACATGTCAATTTGTTTGTTGTGCTTCTTTGTGTGTAAGTGACCCATGTGCTGATGATCTGTCTGCTCTTGCAGTTGGGATCGACCGCGATCGGGTTGAAGACAAAGGACGGTGTTGTCCTCGCTGTTGAGAAACGTGTGACCTCACCACTGCTGGTACTTGCTCTTTTCTTGCCACTTATTTTGTGCTGGTGAAGTTTTTAGATTTTATAGTCACAAACCGTTTGGATATTCGGAGAAACATTGCTGAGTGAATTTGTCTCTGAGAAATTCCTTTTGTTTGGCCTTTGTTTCGAGTTCACATTGCTGCCTATGGGAGGTTTATCCTTACACAGGGGTTTGTCAGTATTGTCCTCTTACGCAGGGATGTGGGTGCTGCACTCACTATACTGACTGTTTTAGCAGTACTTCGTGTTTCCAACTAACTAGAATTCTAGATGGCAGCGTTCAGTACTTTGAACTTCTTGCTATCTTATCCTATGTTAACACGAATATTTTTTATCCAAGGATGTAGCGGAAATCACTTGGCCTTTTTTTTTAAAAAAAAATTGTGTACTATGGCTGGTATCATGTTTAAATTGTCAGATATTTGAAGGTTTCTTGGCTATGATGTTTTATAGGAACCAAGCAGTGTGGAGAAAATCATGGAAATTGATGAGCACTTAGGCTGCGCCATGAGTGGTCTTATTGCTGATGCTAGAACACTAGTGGAACATGCTCGTGTTGAGACTCAGGTACTTTGTTGAGATATGTGCATATGTGTTTGCATTTCTTTACCTGTTAATCTCATTATGTTCTTGCAATCAGAATCATAGATTCTCATATGGGGAGCCAATGACAGTAGAATCAGCCACACAAGCTATTTGTGACTTGGCTCTGCGCTTTGGTGAAGGCGATGAAGAATCAATGGTGAGCCTGATTTTTTTTATGTTCTTGTAAAGACATTAATTTGGAGGCTTATCCTGTTCATGTTTCCCTCTTCGTTTGAAGAGGAACTTAGACCTTTATCTTTCCTGCTGCTGCTGGCATGTGGATTAAATTGCTTGGGTGTGGAGGGAATTTCCCAGTTATCTCTATAATACTTACTCTGTGAGGAGATTATAACTGCTAACTCTGTGTAATAACTATTTGTATTTGTAAATCTAGAATGATCCTGCATTCATTTTGATTCGTTCTTTGATAACCATTAGTCCATTACCCTTCATTGAAGATGGAACCATACCTCAGTAGTTTCATCTGTTTTGGATTGTAAAATAGTGTCGTTTATCAGTACAATATGATTTGGCCCACTATTAGTTTTACTGCATTTACGCATTGAAAGTTTACTGCATTACCAGACTACTCTTATATCTCCTTCCAAATAACTGGTATAGTAATGAAGTTCATTTATTCATGAAGTTGTGTTTTGATGTACTGCTCTGTCTGTGCAGTCACGGCCGTTTGGAGTCTCTCTCCTTATTGCTGGTCATGATGAGAATGGACCTAGCTTGTAAGTATTGATCCTGCTAGCTGAGTGAACCTGGTTTTTATTTGACTGTTGTTTTGAGAATACACATATAAAATGCATGTATTTGTTTTCTTTTGTTATGTTTCCGAGGTTGCCATGTTTGCTATTCATTAGTCCTGTTAATATCTATCTGCTTAACCGCTTGGGCCTTTCGTTTTTCAACTTCCTTGGAAGTGAAATATGGTGTGTTGCGCTTCTTTTTAAAGTCTGTGTTAGGCCTGGAACACAGGAAATTTATCAAAAAGATAAGAGATGCAGAGAAAAACAGAATGTCTGTAACTTATGAACAAGACTGTAATAACTAGTAACATTCTCTAATTTTGCTCATATTTTTCTTTCAGTTTGAGTTGATCAAGAAAATCATATCTTACTGCCAAGATATTTCCAGCAAGTATAGCTAGTTGTATTTTAAGATACAATTTAACGGGTTTTACTCGACAGGACTTCGATATTTTAAAATGTGGCATTTCAGATGAGTTCGTTGTTCAAAGTTCTCTGGGTTTCTATATCAGTATATGCTATATCGTGATTTTATAGATATATTTAATTTTTAATGAGTGCACATATGTTTCCGTACTTCCAGATTAGTTTAACATGTAGATATTAGTGGAGGTTGTTGGCATAGGGCACTTGCATTAACACCTTTTATATTTTTTTATTGCTCTGCAACCATGGCATCTTTCTCTTTTTGTTGTGACTTGTAAGGCTCAAGCTCAATATACTCAAAATTAACTGAACCCCACTGTGTGCTACAGGTACTACACTGACCCGTCTGGGACCTTTTGGCAATGCAATGCGAAGGCAATTGGATCTGGCTCTGAAGGAGCTGATAGCTCATTGCAGGAACAGTATAACAAGGTACATATGACAGATTTTCTGCCACTGAAATCCTGGTTATAGAATTGTTTATCAAAGTTTAGACACAGTAGCCTGTACAAACACATGTGACCTTTGGCATTGAGGCTATTTACAGAGTTTCTAGAGGTGTGGCTTTCAGGCAGAACGGCATAGCAAGACATAATCTCACATTTTGCCATTCTCAAGGACTGCACTGATGAGAATAGGCTATTTTTTGGTATGTCTATGATAGAGTTTTAGCATAACACCTTGCTCTCCCTTATTTAGGAACTGACCCTCCAGGAGGCAGAAACCATAGCCCTTTCGATCTTGAAGCAGGTTATGGAAGAAAAGGTGCGGTATACCAAGCCATCTTCTATGCAACTCTCTGGTTACTCAACTGTTGTCTGAACCCTTGTCTCATTATAAAACAGGTGACCCCAAACAATGTTGATATCGCGAAGGTCGCCCCCAACTACCACCTGTACACTCCCTCTGAGGTCGAAGCTGTCATTGCAAGGCTGTGAAACAGTGCCAGTCTCTTTATTTCTGTGATCCAGCGTTGTATGAAGAGTGAAGACCATGATGTGGGGTTGTCTGCTTATTGTTGCCTAGGCTATTGTGTTCTTTTAACAAAGGATAGACCCTGGTATGGGCTTCTTGCCTCGGATAGCCTCATTCACAGCCCAGTCATTTGTCTGTTTTCAGTAGTGTTGAGACCTGTACTACCAGAAAGAAAGTACAATTATTTTACAAATCCGAATGATGTATTTTGATAATTGGTGACAATTAGCTGATGCAACTTAATATGTGATGTGTTGTGAACCTTGGCTCGTTTTACAGCCTGCTCCATCAGGTGACCTGAATCGCCCAACTTCTGGGAACTGAGCGAGTTGCAGCCACTTCCGAACTGCACCTGATCCTGGTCCCTTCAGAAGTTGTGGTCATTTTCATGTCCGTTATTATTCTTTGGCTTTCTGCTGGTACTCGTAATTAGAAGAATTTGCCAATGTGGCTAGCGAATCTCCTACTACCTCCGTCCCAAAATGTAAGCATTTGTTGACTTTTGAAGATCACGTTTGACCATTCGTCTTATTCAAAATAGTTATGAAAATATTATTTATTTTGTTACAGTTAGTTTTATTATTAGACATACTTTAAGCATGACCTTTTTGTTTTATATTTTCGTAAAAAAATTTGAATAAGACGAACGGTCAAACGTGATGTTGAAAAGTTAACAAATGCTTACATTTTGGGACGGAGGGAGTAGTACACGTTGTGCCGCACGCTTGCAAGTGCAGGTCTTGGAATGTGGGGTGAGACGTTTCATCAGGCACCACGGACCGACCTACTTGTATTATTTTGTTAGATTTCTTTCCAACTTACAAGCTGTTGGAGCTCACTGTACACATAACCTTAGTGCTTCAATTCCAGTCAAAAGTGCTCTTTGCTGCTGTTGTCGCTGTATTCCGTATTCCCGCCTACTAGTTTGCACAAAGATGTTTTATATAGCATGTAGCACAGGTGGAATTTTGCACAGGGTTTGCTCTATATCAGGGTTCTGGTATCGTTTTAGTTGGTTGCCTGCAATCTCCGGAGTCATTAATATTTGGCAGCTGCGTGAAGGCATCTGCTCTAGTTTAAGGCCCTGTTTGGATCCACCTTCTAAACTTTTAGCTGGCTAATTTTAGTCAATTGGGATCCAAACATAACCTCCTAAAATCTCAAACTTTTAGCCCACCCCCTCCTAAACTTTTAGCCCCTAGTCACCTCAAAGCTACTAAAATCGACTAAACATATAAAAAAAAGGCAAGAAACACATTAAAAAGGCAAGGAAAGTCTAAAAACCAGAAACATTAGTCAAAGATCCAAACAAGTACCTCCTAAAATTAGTTGGCTAAAAAATTAACTGGCTAATATTTTAGTTGGCTAATTTTAGCCGGATAGAGGATCCAAACATGGCCTAAATGGATATGGAGTATAGATGTCTGAGTAAGGCATCTGCTCGAGTTTAAGCTTTGCAGGGACGACCCTTAATCCGCTTCTTCTATGTTGTGTAAATTGTGTTGCATGCAGACAGTGTGGTTGTGGACATGGTACAACTAGCTTAAGCTTCTGCTTGTAAATGTAGTACTTTTCAGACACTATCACCGGTAATGGCTCCACAGCTTTCCTAACGGCAGTACCACAACTAGTAGTTACGTACTTAACGTGATGAATAAAGTCCACAAAACTTTTTTTTTTCACTCAGCTCATCTCTGCTAATTCATCTTATTGGGCTCAGATTCTGATGTTAGGCTATAATCCGACTTGGCACAGGTTCTGCTTGCAGCTCGTAGGGGTGACCTAGGAGTTGTAGGGAAGAGTTAATTTGGAAAGATTTCGATAACCTGGTCCCAGGAGTTGGCAACAATGGTTGTGATGCAAGTGAAGGGTATCCTGCGGTTAAGATATTCCGTACTGGAATTACTTTGGACAGAGATGGAAACTTTCTAGTAGCTCGAGGTCGTGTTCTTGGAGTTTCTGCAACGGACAAGGACAATGAGGAAGCAAGGACCAAAGCATAGGTTGCTCTCGATGTTGTTAACTGGCCTTAAGGATTCTACAGGCATGATGCCGGTTGGAGGGCGATCAAACATCGGCGCATGGTTGCACGCTGATTCGAAGATTCTCCTGTGAAGTGTAGTTCCTTGACATGTCATTGTTAATGCTACTTATCTCACTACATATTACCTCCGTTTCAAATGTCGATTTTAGCTCTGGGCACAGAAACTTAGATGGAGCCCAACACGAAAAGTAAGGTGATGAACGAACTTCAGAATACAATAAACAGAATCAAAACAAGCAAGAGAACTCTTAAAAGAAAGAAATCTATTGCTCTATCATTGACAGATATCTTTAAGAGATGAAAATTTTGGTGCACAGGAAACGAGGAGAGAAATAGAGATAAAGATGTGTTGGAAAGAAAGAAATTTGCATTAAAAAATAAAAATAATAAGTGATTTGAGAACATTGTTGAAGCCTAAAATGACAAGTAAATTAGAATGGAAATAGTAACATACATCACTCATGATGAGCTTCACCAAGCTTCCACCTCACCAGAAGTATGTCCAACAAACTCTACGACCTGTTGTTAAGTACACGAATATATATAGCAGTAACAAAGTCTCTAATTCTAGCAATCGTCAAGTTTATATAAATGAGGATTAAAGAAACCGAGTCCCCACTCACTTTGGACCAGCCCCGTTCTCCCGAGCACAAAGCAGCACTTGGTGAGCAAATCAAAATTTTGGGAAAATCATTTCTGCTATGATTTAACTACGCAAGTTGTTTAAATAAATAAACTACCCTAAACACATCTTTATGGTATATCTATCTTTTCATCTTTGATGTATTTCAAAAACATGTCTTGAGAGGGGGGGGGGGGGGGGGGGGGGGGCATGGCCCCCTTGCTTTTGTGAAATAGGTCTTCTAAATTGTAGCTTTCTGTTTGTGTTTGTGAAATTTAGTCTATCGGTAATATTGCTTTTCAAAAACTATTATTTTTTCCTTAATAGAAAATTGAATCCAAACTCCAGTTATATTTTCTTATGTACGTTACTATAGTGGACGCTCGTAGTGAAGATAATATCTTCCACAACTGCACCCCCTGTTCCACAACTCTGATAACCTTCCTTGTCACAGGGAGGTAGTCTCCATGAGGCACAAACAAAATGGTTTCTTCGTCCTATAGTAAAAAAGAATGTTATGTTAATAATGGATAAATTTTCCTTTTTAGCGGAAACATAATGGATGAAGATGGGAGTACCTTAGAAATATAAATATCAAATAAAGCATAATATTGCATTTAGACTAAAAAGGGTACTTACTATTCCACTCCGTCACTATACCTGGCTCCCACCTCTACTACTACTTGCGAAAATTTTAGTGGACACAAAGATGTACAGGTGGCCTGTTGGTAACAGAGAAGAAAACAACAGCTTTTTTTTTTAGGTCAAAGAAAACAGCAGCTGCAGCCGCATCTCCGGCAGCTGCTCTGTTCTATCTTTACAATTAATCTGCTTGACACGCCGGCCCACAGACTGCAGCAGTGTCACAGGGATTTGCAGGCTTGTCCTCATTGAAGATGTCTCTCCAGAGCCGTGCCGGTAGCTCTGGTGTGGAACGATCGAGCCTGCGCCGTTCAGGTGTCTAAACGGCCGGTGGGACGTTCAGATGTCTGAACGGTCGAGTACGAACGGTCGAGCCTACGGCGTTCAGATAACTGCGCCCTGTACGCCGCGCGCGTTCCGGGCCTCCTCGTCTCTCTTCCGGTCCGGCATGGTCTCCGCCCATCCCCCGCCGTAACCGATCGATTAGACCGTCCATCTGGGAAGCCTGACACACACACAACACAAAGGCCAGCCGTTCTTCTAGCGTGGACAGCCCGCAACGGTGATGCACATCGTATGGCTTGACGATAAAATGTGGAGATGTGCGTGCGTACGGGTCTGACGGAGAAGAGCTCTGCTCTGCAGCATCGTTCCCGGCCGTCAGCAGCACTGTCCGCCGCCCGTCGACCGCTTGCCTCTGCAGCTTGGTCTGCACCTGCATGCGAGCGCATATGTGCGGCATTTCGCGTGCACCGATCGGCAATCTGTTCTCAGGTCTCCCAAAGCATGCAACTACTTTGGAGCAGCTCGATCGGCGAGGCCACCACCGCGGCACTTGGCATTGGAAGCCACACGGCTGCCGGCGTCGCGGAATGGGTAGCTATCTAGCGCCTCTCATCCTCTCGTAATCCTGGGCGGGTGGTATGCGCCCCAACGGCCAACACGCACCACGCGCGCTGCGGCCTTGAGCAGAGCCTTGTCAAAAGAGAGCATGCAATGCGCGTCACTGGACGGTCACGACGCCGCGGCTCCATGGCTGGCTGGCTGTTGTGCTCAGTTGAATTGAACCTCACCGTGCTTGATACACGACATTGCTTCTGCTCGCCTCGATCCGGCCGCGCGTGCAGGGTGCCCGCGGCGTTGGGTTGGGACCACGAGGCCATGTCCACGCGCGTCTCGCAGCCGCTGTAGCACCGGCACCCCTAGCGTTGACCATCGGCGGGCGAAAGGAGAGCGAGCGGCCCGCTTCTGGACGCGCTGACCATCATCCGGGCCGCACAGGGGTTAGATCCGACGGTGGAGCCGTGCCCAGGGGTGGTCGTCATTTGAAACAACGACCAACCCTTTCCCCTGAAGTCGCGCCGTCGCGGGGACCGCCTCCGCCGCGGCCCGTCAGAGCACCGGCCGACCCTTTCTTCCATCCTCTCGCTCCGGCGGTCGACGAGGCACCGAGCTTGCACCCGCGGGCGGCATCATCGTCCACCATGCACTTGCACAGAATGTATGACCAACCTGACCTGCCTCCACTCAGCGAGCCTTGGACTGCAGGCGCGCCACCCCAGCCGGCCGGTTGCCGTAGCCCGTCCACTGCGTCCCTCCCCCTCCCACCTGGATTCTTCGCAGCCGCCACACCACGGATCGCAGTTTCCGTGCGAGCGCCCAAGGCTACAGCTCTGCTGCGCGCGCCACGAATCAGTAGTGTCCGTGCGCACGCCTAGCTCCTGTGAGATTCCGATATATACAGGTGAAAAGGACCAACGCCGTGGGTGTTCCGCGCCGTCAGCGGCGACGACCTGCGCTGCGGAAACAGTACAGCCTCCAGGAGCAGCCGGAGGCCCGGAACATGACGGTGCTCACGTACGAGACCAACCTGTGGGCCGACGCGCCCTCGGACTTCGCCGAGCCAGTTCCACCCGTCGTCGGCGGCCGAGGTGGCATGGCCGCGTTCGCCGGCGCGCATCCGCGGCCCAACGGCACGCTGGCCATCCGCGACCGCATCTTCGAGACAGCGACCACCCCTGCCGTCGCGCCCCCTTTCTGGAGGCCTCCGTGTGGCTCAGTCCTGCTGACGACGAATGATAGAGGCGCTTGTGCGACGGGGCTGGAAGTACGCACGGCGCGCCGCCTGACCCGACGGGGCTCGAGGCGGCCGCTACGTCCTGCCTGCGTGACGTACGCATGCCATCCCGCTGCTGTGCCCCGCATCGATCCCTGCCGTCAGCCAGCCACTTTTCCGGCAACACTGCAAGCCAGCCTGCACATGTGCACTTCCGGGAACAGAGCTGCCGTAGCAGAACAGAGTGAGTGAGTGAGTGCACGCGTGTCTCGCGGAGAAACAAAAACAGAGTCAGTGCATATGCACAGAGGTTGCATATCATATGTACTGACGAGTTGAAACTTCTTCTCTGCTAGGCACTGTGCGTGTGCGTGCACCGCCGTCATCATCCCCCCTGGCCTCGGGCGTGTTTGTCCGCAGCGTGAATGATCCACCGTGAACACAGAGCTAGGTGACCAGCCCCAGGTCTGACTAGGCGCGGCCTGCCTGCGAAACGCCCCACGCCTTCAGCTGAACTAAACTTTACCTGCGAACAAAGTTCAGAAACAGTAGCCTGTCCTGTATAAACAAACACATGCGGCCTTGCATTGAAGCTATTTACAGAGTTTCTAGGGGAAGTTTACTTGGGTTTTCTGCTAAGAAGCTAGTAGTTGGCTTCTCAGGCACAATGCCATGGCAAGACATAATGTTGCATTTTGCCATTCTAAAGGACGACTTCTGAAATTATAATAGGGCTCCCCTTTTTCACTTGTTCAAATACTTGTGTTCTCTTTTGGTATGTTATTACTATGATAGAGTTTTAGCATAACGCATTGCTCTTCCTAATTTAGGAACTGCCTCCAGGAGTCCAGGAGGCAGAAACCATAGCCCTTTCGATCTTGAACAGGTTATGGAAGAAAAGGTGCGGTATACCAAGCCATCTCCTTTGCATATACCTGGTTACTCAACAGTTCTCTGAATCCTTGTCTCATCCTAAAACAGGTGACCCCAAACAATGTTGATATCGCGAAGGTCGCCCCCAACTACCACCTCTACACTCCCTCTGAGGTCGAAGCTGTCATTGCAAGGCTGTGAAACTGTGCCAATCTCTTTATTTACCATGATCCAACAGCGTTGTATGACGAGCGAGACCGTGATGTGGGGTTGTCTGCTTATTGTTGCCAATGGCTATCGTGTTCTTTTATCAAAGGATAGACCTGGTAGGGGCTTCTTGCCTCTGATAGCCTCATTCACAGCCCAATCATTTGTCTGTTTTCAGTAGTGTTGAGAACCTGTACTACCAGAAAGAAGCTACACTTGTTCTACGAATCCGATTGCTGTCTTTTGATAATTGGTGACACAATTAGCTGCTGCTCATGAATTCGTGATGTGTGTTTTGAAACTTGGACCCTTATGTGGACCTGTTCATGTCCGGTGTTCTTTGGCTTTCTTCTAGTACATGAAGTTAGAAGAAATTATGTGGCAAGCGAAGCTCAAGTACATGGTGTGCTAGTTCATGGAATGTGGTGAGAGATGTTCAGGAGGCACCACGGAAAGGTGGAATTACTTATTAGTTTTTTTTGTTAGAGTTCTACATTTGTTAAGCTTTTGGAGCTAACTGTACGCGTGACTGTAGGTCTATTGTGTTTTCCCTATTTCACCTCTGCTCTACTGAGCGCTCGTTTTTGGGCCGGACCTAACGACACTCGACAAACCATTTCTGAGAAAGGTGCTATGGCATTTTGCGGCTATGGTACTGTTCCCTCCATCCCTCCTGTTTTTGCTTTATTATCTTTGAACAGACTGGCTTTAAGATGGGGCAGAAAGGGCATGCCAAATCCGCTGCAGAATCTTAGTTGGACTATCATCGACCAAATCAAAGCCGCGTGATGGGAAAGAAAAGGGAATGGCATGCGTTATTTGGACAGCGTTAATTGAGAATACTCCTCTGCTTGAGGACGTCGAATGGCGCGGCCTGCGCCTGCGGAACACCGGGCGCGTCGTAGAGTCGCCTAGCATGGACGTCGAAGGCCAGTTGGCGTCATGAAAGCTCCGCGCGAGGCCTCGTCGGCCACAGCGGCGCTCGCCGTCAGTTTAGTTCACAGAGGCCAGTCACTCGGACGAGGAAGACGCGTCCTGTGCTTAATCCGAGCCGCACAAGCCCGATCCGACGGTGGTACCGTGCAAAGGGGGTGGTCGCCATTTCCATTAGCGACGACGTCCCTGGGTTCACGGCAAACGACTCCGCCGCCGTTGCGACGTTGGGTGGACGGGCGGCATGGCCGGCGCAGAGCAGACGTCAGGGCTAGCTCGCGCGCGTGGCCAGAGCTCGGCCGACGTCACGCCGTCCTGCTTCTCGAGCAGAACGCTGCTACGCCGCATGGATCCGGCCCGTCGATCTGCCGGCCGCGCGCTTCCGTCAACACGTACCGGTCGGTCGTCCAACAACACGGCCACCGCTTACCTCTGCAACTGCGGAGCGCCACCAGTTCATGTGCGCCGGCGAGCAAGAGCAACAGTAGCTCAAGGGCACAGGTTCGATCTACTTAATTGCCTGCTGGTACGATATAGATAGAACTAGGCAACATCTTGCAAGCATAACCTGGTCCACGGAGTTGGAAACCGTGGTCGTGATGGCAAGTGACGGCTATATATATCCTGGGGCTTTACACGATGTTGACAGCAAGGTAAAAACCTTGACGAGGCTGCGCAGGTTGCTCCTGCATGCAGTTAAGACTTAAATATCCCATGCTGGAACTACTTTAATTTGGAGTACAGAGGTGGAAACTAATTTCTATTTGCGCAGCTGGAGCATGCATGGAGGTCGTGTTCTTTTGGGGTTACTGCAAGGGCAAAGGACACTGAGGAAGCAAGGATAAAAGCATGTGATGCCCTCGATGTTGAGTGGCCTGACGGATTTCTACAGGCATGACACTGGTTGGAGGGTGATCAAACATCTTCCTTGCCATGCCACATATGAGGAAGCTTGGTTAAGCTCATCAGAAGTGATGTTAAGTACACACACACACTTTGACCTGTTGTTAAGTACACACACAGATACATATAACAGTGACACAATCCCTAAATCTAGCAATTATCAAGTTTATAAATGAGGATTAAAGGAACTAAGCTGGGGTTATTGAACAAGTACAACTCGTGTATCTCCCACTCAGTTTGCAAATAAAAATATTATGGAAACAAATTCTGCTATGATTCAACTACGCATTTTGTTCAAATAGATGAATCACCTTAAACACATCTTTATTTGTCTTGTCGTCTCTGATGTATTTGGGAATCTTGAAGAGAGAGAGAGAGAGAGAGAGAGAGAGGTGGGGGGGGGGGGGGGGGGGGGGGGGGCATGGACCCCATTGCTTTGTGAAATAGGTCCTCCAAGTTGCAGTTTCTATTTGTGTTTTTGTGAAATTACTCTATCGATAACAATGCTATTTTAAGAGAAATATGCTATCATCCACAATTGCAGCTCTATTACCTCTTCTAGAGCCCTGATAACTTTCTTAATCAGTGGGAGGTACTCTCCAGGAGGCACAAACGTAGCGGGTTTTCGTCTTACAGTAAAAAAAATTACATTAATTATGTGTTAAATTCTATTTTTATAGAAACACAATGGATTAAGATGGGAGTCCACTAGAAATAGAAATAGCAAATAATGGAGAATAATGCATTTATCAGACACAAAATTTTCATACTATTTCACTCTCTCACTATACTTGGCCCCAGCCTCTACTACTACTTGCAACTTTTTCAGTGGTTTCCTACATATATATAGCTGATCTCTTCTATATTTTCACTACGTGACATGTCGGTCCACTGACTGCAACAATATTGGAACGGATTTGTGGCTTCTCTCACAACTTTACGCATATGTGGGATTAAAGTGAGAAAAGAAATTTCAAATGCACAATGTAAAAGTTTTATGGTGGTGAATTTTCTACTACTAGCTCCCACCTGATTAATTAGACATTTACATATTGTTTTCAATAGCGCAGTCTTCCTCACTACAGCCAACTCAAACTCCAAATTTCATGACTTGTACTCGGTGGGAGAATCAGAAAATAAGCCGATGAGTATATAGTAAAATGTTTGTGTAGAAATGAGGTGTGCCAATATGTTTTGGGATGTTATTGTTCTCCATTGCTCATGTCAATAAAATGCTTTCTGTAATCCACCAGGAATACACATTTTATCAAAATTACCTAACCACTTTGCTGTGGCATGAAGAGATCGTAAGAAGTGTCGCAAATCTGCTTGTGAGACAAATCGTCGGTGGGTCGATAGGAGGGAGTCCATGATATGGTGCAATTACCGGTTAGAACTGTTATCGATTTTTCAGAACGTATGGAGCTATTATGCAGTTGCATCTGGGAAATTCCATAGTAAAAGTTAAACTAAGAGGGCATGTGCTCCTATATGCTCATAACAAACACTCTCATAATGTTGGACTCTATTTATTGTTGTGTTATGATGGTAATGTTGCCATCATTTTCGTGTTAGCTTGCGAAACCATAGCAGGTTCTTGAATTTCTTAAAATCGAGCAAATCAATAACCAAGACATCTATTACAATTGCTCCATATCATGACAACGGTTGAAGAGTCTATAATAACTAATAAGTGCTGGTGACTAGTGAGTACTCTTGCACAGTGCTATGATTTAGTTATCTGAACATATTTACTTTTGTTGTCGATCTGCGCAGTTTTGAAATGTATTCTGTTTGATTCGCATCTTTGACTAACTTGTACATTTTCTTTTACAGTACGCAGAAGAACAAATTTCACTTGAACCTGCAAAAGAAAACCTCGTGGGGGTCAATAAGGTGAAGTATTTTTTTTCTCTATACTGTTTTGGCATGCACAACTTTGACAGGGCCGAGTGAGCAATGCTGGACACAGACAGCATTACTCTGCTTGCCAGAAGCTTGGTGGGTGCAGCGTTTCCTCGAACTAGTCGTGACTCGTGGGTCCACCATGTTGAGGAAGGCGCCTTCACCGACGCGACTCGCCTGGACCGCGGCACGGAGTTGAGATCGAACGCCGCGTTCGCTTCTGCCCTTCCTTCGCACAGCAGCACGCCGGCCGGAGCGCCGCTGCTAATGGTGCCGTCCCTCCCTTCCTTATCTGCTGGAAGCCGCGTCGTCAACATTCGTCGAGCGAGGGAGGTCGGTGTTTGAGACGGGTGACCGCACCAAAGATCACAAGAAACACTTGCCTGCTGGCTGTGAAGCTCCACGGACCCGTCTCTCATCATTCAGATGGGCTCGCTTCTACAGAGTCGTGCCGATAGCTCGATCTGGTCTGGAACGAGCCCTGCTCCGTTCAGACGCCTGCTCGCCGCGGTCGCCATGCAAAGCGAGCCGCTCTATGTAATAGCTGGAACGTACATGGCGTTCGTGCGGTGCGGCAAGGCAAGCTTGGCGAGGCCACCACGCGCCTTCGTCTTTGAGTCGGCCCCGACGAGCTCCGCGTTGTCATGCGCCATCGGCCGTCGAGGCGGCGCCGACGCTGATCAGCGTCGCTGCACTTGGCATTGGACGCCACGCGGCTGCCGTCGCGCAGGGGTAGAGCCGCCGCGACGATGTGGCGGATTGGGGAGAGAGCGCGTCCCCAGATGCACCCGTCATACTCCTGGCCGGCGGCGCGCTCCAACACCCACCGCGCCTCGCCACGGCCGCGACGCACGCCGGCGCCGTCGTGGCTCCATGGCCGTGCTCAATTCAGCCTCGAGCACCGAGTTTGAACAGCTGTCGTTGCTTCATACGGCATCGCTTCAGCTCGCCTCCGGCCGCGCGCGTGCGGGGGCACAGGCCATTCTACACATGCGTGCCTCGCATCGCGCCGCCGCCGCCACCACCGGCGTCGATCATCGCCGGCGATCAGGGGAGCGGCCCCTCCTCTGCTTCCTTTCATCTCGGCGGACCACCCAGGCCACGCCTCGTCGAAACCAGAGGAAGTCCCGCGCTTAATCTGAACCGCAGAAAGTCGGATCCGACGGCCGTGCCCTTTCCAGGGGGGGGGGGTCGTTATTCGAAATAGCTACCGCCCGGTGGCAATTCGTAATAGCGACCACCCCTGGGTTGGCTCGCCCGGGCGCCGCCGCGCGCGCGGGCCGCCGTTCCGCGCCTTCCTCCTGCGTCTTGTTCGAGCCATGGTTCGGTCCTGCTGATGACGATGGCTGCGCACAGGCGCCGCGCGGCCAAAGCACGGTCGAGACTCGAGGCGGCTCCCCACCTTCGTCGCTGACGCCTCCCTGCTGCTCGCCGGCGCAACGATCCCGGCCGTCAGCCGCTTCCAGCAAAACTGTCCACCGCCGTCGACCGCTCACCTCTGGTGCTGCAGGTCTTCGCCTGCATTCGCGCGCGTCTGTGCGTCACTCACTCCAGTTCACGTGCACCGATCGATGACCGATGGGGAGTTTATTTTCAGATTTTCCAGAACGAATAAACTCTTCGATCAAGCGGCAAAGATTGTGTAACACTGTGATCGTCCAGTCACCAACCGGCAGGGAAAACATTCAGCAAAGTTTCACGAGGAAGCCAGAGACGACCACTTGAAGGACAAGTTTTCAGGAAACAAATTAAGATGATCACAGCCATCCGTCAAGTATGGACCCTTGCGCGGCCATTTGGGACATCAAGGTGCCTACAAGAATCCAGATTTTTGTGGCTGTTTGGCCAAGAACGAAGTACTAACCAGAGATAACTTGAATAAAAGAAGGGAAGTACCTGACAAGACCTGTCTCTTTTGTAGTGAAACTGAGAATGTGAATCATTTGTTCTTTGAGTGCATAGTAGCTAGCCAAGCTTGGTCTGTTATGTCTGTGATCTTCAGTAAACATCTTGGTGCTGATTTTGAATCGATTGCTAGATGGTGGATTAGCAACAAAAAGAACTGTGTACTTAATATTGTTACCTCTGCCTTATTGTGGAATCCATGGAATCTAAGGAATGCTATACGCTTTCAGGGACAAGTATGGATTGGGATGAGGGAAGTTTGGAGAAGGACTATCTGTTCGCTGAGGACCTGGAGGATGATGTACAAGGAGGAAGTTCTACTCCAACTAGATCCGGTTGTGGAGTCAATATCACAAGAATAGGGTGCGATGGCAAGATTACCGTCGTCAGTGGATCGCTCACTGGAGGGGTTTACACACCAAGGTGTGGTGAGCGTGGTTACTTTTTTTTTTTTGACTGTCAACGGGGGGAGAGAATCCCCATATGATTTTCCATTAATTATAATGGTAGCCAAAAGCGGCCCGAAAAATGTTACAGCATGATTGAGGCAAAGGAAAACACCCAGAAATACATCTGACAACAGAGATAAACAAAGAAAACACAACTCTCAATCTTCTAACAACTAGCCCTAGACTCGAACACAAGCGAAAGGACAACCACCGATCGTCAACAAAGCACCACCACCAAACAACATACTTGCCAGCTTCACAATAGGCATTGTACCGCCAGACCACTCCTCGTAGCTACGCCGCTCTGTAGCCGCCCTCCACCTTCCAACAAGGGGAGGAAGCCTTGAAGGACCGAGGGACCGCCCAACAAAATGGGGACTAAGAGTGGAGGATGTGCGCCGACCACTGCTTGCCAGAAACATCGACCTCCCTTGAAGCTGATGAAGACACCTTTCCCAGCGCATCCGGTCTCCACGAGCCACCATCCGACGCCCTTTGTAGGGAGGAACCCACAAAGGAGGGAGGGCCAGCAAGCGTGGACGCACACGGCATATGATTTGATGACACCACCAACAAGAAGTCCGACGACGAAGCAGAGGCGCCAGCAGCAACACCCGCCAAACCACAATGACAACCAACGACAAGGCCAAGACGACAGGCCAGCTCCAAGAAGATGAGAGGAGGAGGAACACAAAGACACATAGATCTCCAAGGCACCAGAGCACAATAACTGCCAGGAGGAGCTAGAGGAGCAGCCAAAGCTATGGCTCATGACGGACTGTCCGAAGGTGGAATACCTTCCCGCACTTCTTGTGCAGCACTTTTGTTAGACGTCATCCTCTGTTCTGTTTTTCCTGGCCTTTCTCGTTCCTCTTGGCATCATTGTGAAAGCGCACCGACGCATCAAGCGCCGTCTCGCTAGACAGCCGCCCGCCATGGCATATGGATAGCTGATTTGACAGGTTCAGCAATCAAAACATTGATTTAACTTTGTGATTTTGACTAAGGGGACATGTGCCCCTTATGCTCACATAAAAACCCCTCATAATGTTTGACACTATCCATTGTTGTACCCGATCGTCATGTTAGTATTGTTTCCGTGCTAACTTGCAAAAAACACAGTAGATTCTTGAATTTGTGAAAATTAAAGAAAAATATCGATTATTATGGACAAGATCGCATGAAGTGTCTACAAGTGCTAGTGACGCCGTGAGCATTCTCGCAAAATGTTGTGATTTTGTTATTTGCTCGTGCAACCAATTTGGCAATGTACGTAATTTGATTGATCCACGTCTGCGATTAACCTATACGTACATTTTCGTTTACCATAGACAGAAGAGTAAGTTTCACTTGAACCTGCAAAACTAAAAGATACCGCCTCTTCGCCATCAACAAGGCGAAATGCATTTTTTTTTTCTTTGTATTGTCCTCGCATGGCATGCACAACTTTGATAGGGCATATTGACTTGAGCGCCGGCATGCCGGAAGCTTGGTGGTGGGTGCGCGGCATTTGACCGAACAAGACGTGGGTCCATCCATGTGGAGCAAGACGCCCTTTCCCGACGCGACTAATCTGGACCGACCGACCGCGGCGGCGAGTGCATGCATGTATGCTTCAATTCGTTCCTCGGCCAAGTCGGAGCAGAGGAAGACGTACGACGAAGTCTCTAGGGAGCCGTACGTGCCGATAGCTCTAGCTCGTGTACGTAGGACGAGCCTTGGTCCGTTGAGACG
The DNA here is from genome assembly GCA_012490785.1 of Eragrostis nindensis. Classification (NCBI taxonomy): domain Eukaryota; kingdom Viridiplantae; phylum Streptophyta; class Magnoliopsida; order Poales; family Poaceae; genus Eragrostis; species Eragrostis nindensis. The sequence goes on along the minus strand of JAAXCT010000005.1, from coordinate 3,856,607 downwards.
TCTGCACGCCGCGGAACGTGGTGTTGGTGCGCCATGCATGTGAAAGCTCGCTCGGCGAGGCCATATATATCACGCCTAGTCCTGGGACTTGGGCCGGGCCAAAACCGTGTGGGCCGCGGCCCGAGCTTTTGGCACGGCCCGTGGCATGGCCCGGCCTGAAGGTTTTTGGGGCCGTGCCGGCCCGGCCCGAGGTGACGGGCCGTGCCGTGCCTAGATTTTGGGCCCGTCGGGCGGCACGGCACGACACTGTTGTTGGGCCGTGCTCGGGCCGGCACGGCACGGCGGAGGCACGGCAGCACGGAAATGGCCCATCGGCACGGTGACAGCCCGGATAGTGTTCAAGTGAAGTTCTTGTGCCACGGTTGGTTTTGTTCTTTTGATTCATATTTTAAACTTAAAGTTGTATAGATTTATCATATGTCATCCAAATGCGATGATTCTTTTTTCTATTTTTTTTTAAATCAGCTCTATCAATAATATGCTTTTGTATCATGCTGGTATAGTAAAAGTTTGTACTGATCAATCAATACATTAATGATCACTATTGACCATTGTCTTGACTTTTTTGTTAATCTTCAATAAATTTGAATTTTGACGTCATTTTTTGTGTGGATGTGCAACTTCTGCATGTTTACACATAGGAATTTTGTATAATTTTTTTTGAAGCACTTACACTTGTTTAAGTTCAACTTTTCTTGAATCTAACTCAAAACCTCATAACTTATATTCCAATGAGTAAAATTTGAACACACATTCATGCAAAATAATTCAAAAAAATTCCCCAAAATTGTACAGGTGTGTATTTACTTGGTACAGCCTCACACCAAAATTGAGTTCAAAATTCAATATATTTTTGTAGATATAAAAATGTAAAAAAATCACTTTTTGATTGTTGTTTTTGTTACACTCAAAATATAATGATTTTTGAACTCAAATTTGGTATACACAAGTAATATAACCTTTCTATACCAGTGTAATTTTGATGGAATTTTTAGAATTTTTAAGTCCATGTAACATTATTAAAAGAATCAATTCGGACAACAAAAATGCGCTTTCTCTACGTTGAAAACGCATTCTTTGCAGGCCTTCACATAAATGGGCCGTGCCCGGGCTTGGCACGGCCCGATGGCGGCCCGGCGTGCCGCGTGCCGTGCTCGGGCCGCAGTTTGAACTTGTCGGGCCAGTCGGCACGGCACGACGCGGCCCGACGGGCCGTCACGGCACGGCACGGGATGGCCCGAAGCACGACTAATCACGCCTTCGTCTCTGAGTCGTCGGTCGCGATGGATGCACATGCTCATCTTTGGCGTACGTACGTCCACGGACCCGACTTTGAGTTGTCTGCAGGCAGTCGCTCCTGCATGCATGCGTCCTCTCCACCAATTCACGGCCGGCCTTGGGCAGCAGTTCTAGCTAGCCTTCCTGCAAACCAATGATCGATCGTTCACTTCCAGGACGTACGGCCGTGGCTCTCATCGGCTGCGCTCAGTTCAGCCTAGCTAGCCTAAGTTGTTGCTTGACAGGGATACGGCATCGCCATTTGACACATGCGTGCCTCTTGTTATCTCGTATCGCGCCACCCCGACAGACGTCGATCAGGGGCTGCTTCCTTCCATGATTCTTGGCTTGGACCACCACGCGCCACGTCGGATGTCCACCCCTGGGCCGGAAGTCTGCTGGGCGGACGGACACGCATGGCGGCCCATTCAAAGCACACTTGACTTGCTCACGCACGCCTTCCCGCTGCTCTGCCACATCGATCCCGGCCGGCCGTCAGCAGCCGCTTCCAGCAACCAACACTGCGGTCCGCCGTTAATATACCACAGCTGCTGCAGGCAGGTCTGCGCCTGCGTGCGAGCACTTGAAGCTCTTCTGCTCGCCTCGATCCGGCCGTGCAGGGTGCCGCCGGCGTTTGGGACCAGGACGTTTCCACAAGCGTGCCTCGCGCGCGGTCGCGGCACCACCGGCGTCGATCATCGTCGCCGGGCGGCCAGCCAAGGGAGCGGCCCTCCTCCTCAGGAGGCGCTTCATCTAGTGTCGCCTCAAGCATCCGGGCAGCCTAGGCGCGACCCGCCGGGAAAGGCCAGCTGGCACATTCCTCTTTTATAACGGACAGAAGAAGAAATTTAATTGAACCCGCAAAAGAATACGTCATGGTGGTTAATAAGGTGATTTTTTTTTTCTTTTTCTTCTGTTCTGGCATGCACACCTTTGACAGAGCCGAGGGAGCAATACTGGCATGCCGTGCGGTGGCATTTGACGAGTCAGTGGTCCGTGTCCCGGAAGACACCTTCCCCAACGCGACTAATTTGGACCGTGGCGAGTGCTTCTTGGACGACTTCATTCGGATGCCTAGCTAGTATAAAACGAGCCCCCGCTCCGTTGAGACGACGTCTGCACGCCATGGCGCCACAAGCGAGCCGCTCTATGCCTCTATATAATAGCTGGAACGTACATGGCGTGTCGTGCGGCAACAAGGCAAGCTCGGCGAGGCCACCGCGCCTTCGTCTCTGAGTTGGCCGCGACGGGCTCTGCGTTGTATTGCGCCATCGTCCCGTCGACTTTTGGCATTGGACGGCACACGTAAGGCTGCCGTCGCGACGATGTGGCGGATTGGGGAGAGCGGCACCAGTCACGGTAGGAGGCTAGGAGCAGTGTCGTCGTCACCGGTGTCGCGACATGCAACTGCCCCCAAACGGCTGCAACTGTCCCCAACGCTCAGCTCCTCTGCTTCCTTTCATCTTGGCAGACAAGATGCGGCCCGCTAACGCTTAATCCGAGCAGCAGACGTCGGGATCCAAGCAACGGATGCCCAGGGTGGCTCGTGACGCTCGTCCGAGCGCCCCTTGCGACTCCGTCCCGGCCTTCGTCATGCCTACAAGCGACCGGGCAGGTCCCGAAGTATGCTGGGAGCAAGGACACAGCATGACCATGGCGCTGCGAGGCCAAAGCACGATCGAGACGGCTCCCGCTGATCGCCGGAGAAGAGCCCTGCTCTGCCGCATCGATCCCGGGCCGGCCGTCAGCAGCCGCTTCCAACAACACTGTCCACCATCGACCGCTTATCTCTGGTGCCAGCAACCTGCTGCATGCGCGCATATGTGCGCCACCCACCTCCACTTCACGTACACCCATGAGCACTTTATTCTCAAAGCGAATGAACTCTTCAAGTGGCAATGACCGTACGTCCAGTCACCAACCGGATGGGAGGTTCATTCAGCAAAGTTTCATCAGGAAGCGAGAAACCACTTGAAGGACAGATTTCAGAAAACAAATTACGATGACATATATACCAACGGCCGTGCTGTCAGATTGCTCCAACACGACGACCTGGTCCACACTCAACAAGATTTCGTTTAGGGGTATCTCCATGGAACTGCAACATGTTTCCCTCTTCGGTCTACAAGACGGCAGGGCAATGAAGAGACACTAAAAGATCGACGACTAAACGTCCACGCAAAATTATGGTAGCAACAAAACTAGAATTGGAAACAAACTAAACAGAAGTTTGTAGAAATATGGTACGCTAAAACAAGTAATTAAAATGTAAATAATCACATATGCGGTATTATAGTTTCATAGAAAACAAACCGGAAATATAAACCAAAATAGAGCGAGGAAATGAATAAATCAAGGGGTCACCATATAGTTAATGGACAACAACAATATGATTGTAGTCAACCAATAAAATCAATAATTTGTTACAAAAATCCTAGCTGTGAATGCATGGCAAATGTAAGAAGAGAGAAACAACCATGTAATAGCTGCTTTTTACTGAGACATATCTATCGATCGAGGTCCATGATTGAGGGGTGGGTGTGTGTGTGTGTGGGGGGGGGGGGGGGGGGGGGGGGGCATGTGGTCCCTGGACCGAGTTAAATCCACACAGGAAGAGGAATTCAGTTGGCAGAAAAATGCCCAAGTTGAAGACATTAGAGAATGTCTCATCCTCTCGAAATCTGTTTGCCACTCATTCTGTTGGCAACTCAAAAAGGATTTACACAGTTGGTATCTGTCATGGGTCTCTCATGGCGATACGAATGTAACTGATTGCAAAAGGTGTGTCAGTGAAACCATTCATTTTCAGTTACAAATCTATATATGAATACATATATAATTTTCATTTTGCAAAAACGAATACATATATACTGTAGTATATCCTCAAGGATGGTTCTTCTCAAAAGAATAGTAAGATATCCATCTCAATTAAAAGGCAGCAATAAATATTCAGGATTGGATCCTATAAGGTGCTGACATATATGTTTACAGAAGATTATTCCGAACCTCTATTACTAGCACGTGCATTCACATGGGCTAATTGTCTAGCAGGTTTCCCAATTAGGATTAAAGGAATTAAACGAGTTTGGGAACACACATTTGGTGGGAGGGGCATGGAAGAACCCATTGCTTTTGTGAAATAAGTCTTCCAAGTTGTAGTTTTCTTTGTGTGTTTGTGAAATTTACTCTATCGATATTAGTGCTTTTGAAAAGGTACGCTTTATCTGGCAATAGATCACATATCTTATCAAAATTACCTAACCACGACTTGCGTCAGCATGGCATGGTAGTTTTAGTGGGTCATACAATGTATGCACTTGCTCTTGAAATTTGTCTGAATAATTTGGTTGAGAGACAAATCGTCTGTGGGTCGATAGGATCATAGGAGTAAAACGAGTCCACAATGTGGTGCGGCTATCGATTTGAATGGCAGTCATCAAAGCTAAGTTATCCAGAATACGAAATTTGTGGTCACATTAAACATTATATAAATCCGACGATGTATGCAAGAACACAATTAGTTGTTCCTGATTAGAAGTTAAATTTAAGGGGCATGTGTCCTTATGTTCATAAAAATCATCTTTGGGCACTATCGTTGTGTTCTGATGGTCATGTTACTATAGTATCAGTGTTAACTTGCAGAAACACCATAGGGTCTTGAATTTGTTAGAATAAAGAAGATCAACCATATAGGCTGGGAGTCGCAGAGGTGATATCATGCCTCCTCCATCTGAAGGCTATACAAGCTCTGGTCATGACGTCACGAGTGTTCTTACAAAATGTTGTGATTTCGTTATCCGAATAGATTTACTTTCGTTGTCTTACTGTTAAATTTGAAAACGTAATCTGTTTGATCCATGCACATCTTTGATCAACTTATACATTTTCATTACAATAGACAGAAGAATGAATTTCACTCGAACCTGCATGCAGAAGAATACCCCATGGCGGTCAATAAGATAAAACAATTTTTTTTTCCTACGGTTCTGGCATGCACAACTTTGACAGGGGGCCGAGGGAGCAATGCTGGGCACAGCATTTCGTAGTGCTCTGCTTGCCGGAAGCCTGGTGGGTGCGGCATTTCCTAAAAGAAGCCGTGGGTATGAGATCGAACGCCAACGTTCTCTTCGGCGCCGCAGCACGCCGCCCGGAGCGCCGCGGCTACTCGATCGAGCCGTCACTCCCCCCAACTCCAGGCTGCCGCGTCAACTTTCATCGAGCAAAGAGATGACGTTGGTGTTTGAGGCAACGACCGACCGCACCGATAGCTCTGGCTGGTGTCGAACGAGCCTGCTCTGCTCCGTTCAGATGTCTGCGACGGCACGTACGGCCGCGCCCGCCATGCACGTGCGCCACTAGCGACCGAGCCGCTCTACGTAATAGCTGGAACGTACATGGCGTTCGTGCGGCAAGGCGAGGCCACCACGACTTCGTCTCTGAGTTGGCCGCGACTGTGATGCGCATCGTGGTTTCACGAGAAAATGTCGCGATTCGCGTACGTACGGTACGGGTCTCTCGTTGTTGACATGTGCACTTGAGTTGTCGATCTGCACGGTGAATCGACCTGTGCTCCGGTGGGAATGAATTAATGGGCACGCACAACTTTGACACGCTGTTCTGCGCGCCCACGGTTGCCGGTGTTCTGGACTTCTGGGCCGGTGAGGACTGGACGTACGAACGTGTACGTGCCAACCCCAAACGAACCTGCGCCTTGACACGCTCCGCTCATCTCCACCAATGCACGTCCTCAGCGCCGCCTCTGGTCAGAGCCTTGCAAACCAACGCGTGTTCCAGACTTCCAGGACGGCAGCGACGCACGCGATGGCTCGTATCGCCTAGCCACCACGACCGGACGACGGCGGCGGACCACCCAAGTCACGTCGAAACCAAACGAAGACGCGTCATGCATGCGCTTAATCTGAGCTGCAGAAGTCGGATCCAATGGTTGGTCTTGCTCAACGTCAGGTTAATGGCTCCCTGGTTCTGTTCCTGCACATCACGTTCGCCATGGGCGGGCTCTGAAGCACATGTTTGCATTAAGAAGCGGCTTATAACTTTTGCACATGAACAATTATCATATATACAGGTCTATGTTTTCTAGTTTTCCTTGAAAGTGACATCTAAATTGCCACTCTTGTGGACTGATGCTTGTATTATCAGCTTTATCATCTATTTCTTTTTTTCTTTTTTTTCGGAACATTATCATCTTTGACACCTTCTAATTAAACATGTTACATTTCCTTCTCTTGTTGTGTTCTGATTTGGAAATCAGTAGAGTTGATACAGAGGCGCAGAAGCCGAGAGGGAGTTTACAAGTAATGCTAGAGTCACTACATTCCCACGCTCTAAGTCTTACGTGGGCTTATGTGGCAGCATTTAATTGGTTCAACATTAGGTGGACCTCTTCTTAATTCACGGAGGGCAATTCATTTTTGAAGCCACGTAGGACTCAGTGTGTGGGAATTGCGTGGGAATGTAGTGACTCTATCATTACTCGGAGTTTACGACGTTGCTTAGCATCATGGCCAGGATTTCTTCCTCCGCCTAATTCGTCAGGGATTTGGCTCGTAATCTTACATCAAATTTTGATTTAACATATGTTTCAAAAGAATCTGATTTGACTTAACATGCTTTTAATGATAAAAGAATTTGATTTCATATGTTAATTAGACATGTGAACAATGTGAACAACTGATTTGACAGGTTCAACAATCAAAACACATTGATTCAACTGCGTGGATTTGAGCATAATTAAAATTTGAACTAAGAGGGCAAGTGCCCCTATGCTCGTAAAACCTCTCATAATGTTTGACTCTATCTACTGTTGTGTTCTCATGTTCATGTTACTATTGTTTCCGTGTTAACTTGGAAAAACACATTAGGTTCTTGAATATGTTAATTAAAATCAAGAATGTCTATTACGCTGGTAGCCACGGATTTGGATATTTGAAGAGTTCATCAGTGTTTGTGCCGTCGTGAATATTCTTGCACGATGTTGTGATTCATTATCTTGCACGATTGGACGCACGGCAAGGCGAGATTGGGGCGGCGCGGTTGCTGGGCGAGCTCGCAAAGCGCGCATGACGTGCGCTGGCATGACACGCACCGCGGGTGTTCGACGAATAGACCAAGAACCATGTGAGCTAACGGATTAAGAAGACGGTGTTCATTCCAATCCCTCCTACCAAACTAGAAACAGGGACCGTCCCGTCCCTCTTCCATCCCTTCAACCAAACATAAAGCGGAACGGTTCTATCCCGAAAAACTGGAACGGTTCCGTCCCGTCCCACTTGGTCCCGGAACCAAACACATGTATGTAGTTCAATTTCGAAATAATGTAATCTGTGCGATCCACATCTTTGGTTACAATTTATTTTTTAACAATAGACAGAAGCACAAATCTCATTTGAACATGTAAAATAACCTCATTGCGATCAATAAGGTGAAATGTAAAAAAAAAGATCTACCGTTTTCGCATGCACAGCTTTGGCAGGGCCGAGCGATCAACGCCGGACGCAGCGTTACTCATGGAAAAGCCCGGCATGTCGGAAGCTTGGTGGCTGCGGCATCTATTTGGTCGAACGAGCCCGACACGCGTCGATGTCCCATGTACGTACGGGAAGACACCTTCCCGGACGCGGCTGATCTGGACAGCGCGCGGAGGCGAAGGACCGGAACGTCTGTACGCCGTACCACCACCTGGCGCGCGCCCAAGCTGCTCCGCTCCCGGCGAGAGTGTTCGGAGCCTCCTCCAATTCGTTCCTGATCAGCGCGCATGACTGGTCAATCAGCTGGGGAATGCAAGCGAGCCGAGGAAGACGGTAGAATTCATTCTGAGATGTCTCTCTACGGAGTTGTGTCGCGCCAGCTCTAGTGTACTACGAACGAGCATGCTCTGCGCCGTTCCGATGTTTCTGCACGCCACGCTAATAGGTGGAGCGTGGCGTTCGTGCGCCAAGGCAAGCTCGGCGAGGCAGCGACGCCCTCGTCTCTCAGTCGCTGCACTGCATGCGGCCGCAACGGGCTCTGCGTTGTTTCATTAAGAAAGTGGTGCCGGCGTTGGGACCAGGACATTTCCACAAGCGTGTGTCTGTGGTATCGCGGCACTTGTGGAGAGCCTACCCAGGCCAAACAGCACCAAGCACGAATCAGCGTCCGTGCGCCCGTGGCTGCGCTCGCCGGATCGCCCGCCATGGCCAGTTCCTCCGATCCGCCGCGTCACTCTGTTGCCTGGCTGGTTGGCTCGCCGCCGGTGGGAACGGCCATGCACCGCTTTGACGAACATGCCGGTCGCGCCGTCCACGGTTGCCTGCCGGTGCTCCGGCCTCGGGGAGGACGACGAACGAACGTACGTACGTGTGCAACCTCCAAACGGCTCCATGGCTGTGCTCGAATGCTTGATCAGTTCAAACCTCGTTACCTCGCCGAGCCTGAGCTTGAGTGCTTGACCGGACCGCAGCTGTTTTGCTAGATACGGCCGGGCATCGCTTCCGGGGCCGCGCGCTTGCCGGGCTGCAGGCTCGATCGGGGTCCAGGCCGTTCGACGCGTGCGTGCGTGCCTCGTATTGCGCCACCGCGCGCTTCGATCATCGCCGGCGACCAAGGAGCGGCTGGGCCCGGCCCTCCTCTGCTTTCGTTCATCTCGATCGGACGAGGAAGGCGCACTCTTCCAGTGCTTAATCCGAGCCGCAGAAGCCGGATCCGACGGTGAAGCCGCACTCAAAGGGCGGTCGCTATTCCAAATAGCGACCTCCGTCGCCTTCCTGCACCTTGTTCGAGCCATGCCTCCGTCCTACCTCCCCGCTGCTCTGCCGTACCGGTATCAATCCCGGCAGTCAGTCGCTTCCAGCAACGAACAATTACCACTTCGTGCTGCGATGCTTCACCTTCATGTGCGCACCTCCAGTTCACGTGCACCGATGACATTGTGTATTTTCAGGTTCCCAAAGCGAATAAACTCTTCACGCGACAGTTGTCACCCAAGCACCAATCGGAAGGGAATACTGTCAGATTGCTCTTGAGCGGTTGCTGAAACTTGCACAAGAACAATTACCAATGGCCATAGACTGTCAGATTGCTGAAACTTGCACAAGAACAATTACTACCAAATACGTTCAAGATGAAGTTGGGATCGTCTTCTGAATGTACTACTACTAAATTCAGAGTTTCTGTACTATCAGCTTCAGTGACTCTGCGTGAGAAGAATTGCTTTGCTTCCTGTATTTTCTTGGCCACACAGGCGTATATTATTAGGCGTGGCTGTGTTTCATCTCAATCCAACAAATCAATGTGCTACGCGGCTGCGCTGCGTTCACTCTTATTTGTGACCACATGTGCCGGACATCAAGAACAAACTTGTTGCTGTTTTCGGAACAGAGTGAGTTGGTATACCTCGCAGGGAAAGAAAGACACAATGCATACTATTCAGAAGTCAGAAATGCCAAGTTCAAAAAAAAAAAAGTCAGAAATGCCGGTGCATTATATATGTACCGACGAAATCGACATCCTTTTGCTATCACAGCATACATTGGGTATTGAAATTTTGCACCGAAAATTCAGTCCCATGAACGAAATGAAAATGCTTTATTCCACTGCCAATTGTTTCCAACAGCCGTAGTACTAATAGATGCTTTATTCCATCCACGACACGATAGCGTCCGGCCGGCCGATGAGGCGCGGCGCGCACACTGCCATCATCGGGCGCATCATCCACCACCATGAACATCAAATCCGCTGCAGCGCACGCGCCCAAATTAGCATGCTCGTCGTCGCCCGGCCGTCTATCCCCGTCCCTCTTCCCTCCGATTAATAAAACAACTGGATCGTTCATCTGGAAAAGCTGCAGCTCCTGTTCACCTGTCAATGCTCGTTGCTGTGCGAGCAGTACAGTATTTTTTCAGACGCTGTCACCGGTAATGGCAGCAGATTACTTGTGCGGCGCAGCAACCTATAGATTCTTCCACGTGCGCCCTCAGTAAGAACCTGTCCTTTCGCAAAAGCACACGCAGAGCATGCGCGCGCGCACACAAGGATTCGATGCGCTGCGCGCCCTGGCACCTGGGGGACCGGTAGAGCAGTGTTCGTTGATGGGGATGAAAGCGCGTGTTCGGCGCACGGGGTCTAAATTTTAAAGGGTTTTTTCAATTAATATTGTGATTACAAATAAAGTTTAATTACAAAACTAATTTTAGGACTCCGCTCGAATTCGCGAGACGAATCTAATGAGGGTAATTAAGGCGTGATTAGACGATGGTTACTGTAGCATCACTGAACAATAGATTAATTAGGCTCATTAGATTCGTCTCGTGATTTAGAGGGGGGTCGTGACTTTTGTCATTAAATTAATAAAAATATGTTTAAATAGTAAGATTCTCTTTGACGTGACGGGTGTTAAAGTTTAGAGGGGGTGCGCCGAACACCCCCAAAGATATTATGATTTACGAGTCTATCTTAACTCAACTTTGCGTTCAACCATCCATAACACACAACCTTTTCTTCTTTACCATGCTTCCATGCGAAACAAAAAGACAGGAGAGAGAGAGAGAGAATGAAAAGACGCGCCCAATCTTTTACCATGTTTCCAAGCAAGGGCATGGTTGCCTGCTCTGCACGGCATGGTTGCCTGCTCTGCACTCCATCACTCAACGGTGAACAGTAACGCAAAATGAGTCAACACTCAACGGTACTCCAAAGGCCCTCTATGTAGGGCGCTTTGGGGTTTTAAATTTTTCTTTAAATGCAGCGTTTTGAGGATAAGACAAATTTTATAGTTGGTGAGAGTTTTAGTGGAGAGATAGGTTGAAGTAAAAATAAGAGGTATGGTGGTCTTTTAACACTTAGACTAGTTTTGTGTTTAAATACTAGAAAGCTATATATTTAAGAACGGATGGAGTACTTCATATTATAACAGAAAAAAGGGTGCGTTCGGTGCGGCCCTTTAGAGGCCTCTAAAACGGCCTGCAGCTAAACTTTAGCGGGAACGGCACCGAACGGGCCTCTAAACGTTAGAGCCTGCGGACCTTTAGAGGCCTCTGAAATTTCGAGTGGGGAGAGGCTCTAAACCCTCTAAACTGGCGTCGGACGCAAGTGCCCTTCTCCCTCCCGCAGCCTTATCCGCTGGCGTCCGCCTCCGCTCGCCCGCATCTGCGCCGCCGCCGCCTCCGCCGAGCTGGCGCCATGGCGCCACCGCCGCGTCCGTCTCCCAACTCCGATAGTAGGACGTCCTCTGCTGCGGCTCCAGCTGGCTGGTGCGAAGCGGCGCCGTTCGCCGCCGTCCAGCAACGGTCGGCGTCGACGCCGGATCTTGACCGCACCGGCGCCCGTGTCGCCGCCGGCGGACGACGTCAACAGCAGCTCCTCCTCCAACATGGACCGCTTCGGCGCGGGCGGCTACGGCGGAGACGGTTCCCGAGACTTCTTCTCCAACCCGGGGGATCCATACGCGCTCTTCCAGTCGCACATGGCCGACGACGGGAGCCGCCGCCATCCCACGAGCAGCGGTGGTGGCCATCTCGACATGAACCGCCTCGACCTCAACACCGAAGGCTTCCCCAACCCTGGCGGCTTCCAAGGCTTCTTCCACCCCAACCCAGATTTCGGCGGTGCCTATGGATTGGGGATCGGATCGAGTTCCGGCTACGGAGCAAGCGGAGGGCATGGTGCTGGTCCTGCTGCTCCAGGTTTTGCTGCTCCTTACGGTGCGTTTGGGTTTGGGCGTGGCGGTATGGGTGTTGCTGGTGCTGGTGCTGGTGGTGGTGTTGGTCGTCTTGGCCGCGGTGCTGCCGGTGCTGGTGGTGGTGCTGGTGCTGGCTCCGGGGGTGGTGCTGGTGGATCGGGGGTGGTGGTGGCGCTGGTGCCCGCCGTCGTCGAGGTGGTGGTGGTGATGGAGGAACTGATGCTGCTGGTGGAAGCGGTGCTGCTGCTGGTGGCCGTGGCCTTGGTGCTGGGCGTGGTGGTGGTGGCCGTCGCCGTGGACCTGCCCGCCGCCGTGGTGCCGGTCGTGGTGGTGGTGGCATCGGGGAAGATGAGGACGCCGATGAAGACAGTGGAGATGACAACGTGCGTCTCTCTACATGGACCGACCAGGTATGATGCCTACTCGGCCATCCATTTTTCTTACTCTGTTCGAACTACACTTCAATAGCTTGTCGGTTAATAGATGTCTGTATGTCGAAATGTAGCAAACTGATAGGTGTAATTGGACCAATGAACATACCGAGGTTTTGCTGGATATTCTTCTAGAGTTAAAGAACAATGATACCTACAGAAATGGAATCATGTCCCATAGGGGTTATCCTGTTGTTCAACTCCAATATCATGAGAAGACGAACCTGAAGCATAGTAAAGATCAGATTCGCAATAGGCTGTCCCAATTGAAAGCCCTGTATGCGACAATTGAAAGACTCCACAAAGAAACAGGTCTCGGTACAAAGAATGGGTGGCCTGATGCTCCAGCACATTGGTGGGCAAAAGAACTCAAGGTACAAATGAAGAGTCAGCTCTGATGTTGAACTTAATTTGTTAAATTGTGCAACAGACATGTTCTCATCCTTTTGATGGTGCCACAATTGCAGGGCAAAAAAAATAAGGAGCTACATAATTTGAAGGATGGTCCTCCACCGTTCTATGAGCTGCTGGAAGAGGTGTTCCATGGTATTGCAGTGGATGGCTCAACTGCTTATTACGCTGCAGAGGACACCGAGGAAGAGGATCAAGAAGAAGATGCTGAAGATGAGGCATTTGGCCTACCCATTGATTTGGACTCAAGCCCTGCGACCTCCGGCAGCCGCAAACGGGGAAGCAGTACAAATACAACCGGAGCAAGCCCCGTCAAGAAAAGCAGGAGCCCGATTGTCAGATTTATCGGAGGTATCCTTCAGAAAACAGAAGTGGTCGCTGAAAAAAAATATCATTTCATAGAGCAGCAAGCTGCACGGCAACAGGAGTACTTGGAGAGGCAGGCTCAATTACAGGTTGAGATTGAGGAGAGGAAAGCTGCAGCTAGGGCCGAGTTTCACAGACGAAGGGAAGAAGAGCTGGCAAAGAGGGAGGAGGAGGAGACTGCTGAATTACGTCGCATGCGTCAAATTGCAATTGACGAGGGTTGGGATGAGGGCAGCACCGAGTACCTGGCCATAGCGGTATTGTGGGAAGATTTTGCCGCTAAGGAGTTGTGGTGGGGCTGCCAAACACCTGAGAAACGGCTTCAATTCATGCGCAATTACATGAGGATTAAGAAACTTGTCTAGAGTTGTAGTTCTGAGTTGTAGAATTAAGTGCACTATGAGTTGCTGGTTTGTGATCTATGTTGTATCGTGCTGTGTATACGGTTTCCCGAGCTGGTTATGTCATGTCGATTAGAGAACATTTGTCATGCCTATTTGCTCATGCTCACTGCATATTGCGCCTTCCATTATGTTAAACCTGAACCATTTGTTTGCCTCTTTCTCACTTGTTGTTTCGATCATGGTAAGGCTGACATGTCCTCTGTTGCGTTGTTGTTGCAGGGTATGCTCGCCGGCGACACGCAGGGGTGGATGGATATGATGGACGATGACGACGAAGAAATTATGGAGCAGCTTCCTTTCCTCCTCTATGGTATGTTCCATGACATGCACTACTACTCAAAGACCCCAATGGCAAGAAGTACAGAGAGTGGGCTTGACTTTGTCATGAGGATAATTGGAGATGCAAATTTGTGTCGAGTTAACTTTAGAATGAGCCCTGAATTGTTTGGTCAACTGCATACGATATTAGTTGAGCGTTATGGTCTCAAGTCTACCTCAAAGTGCTCTAGCATTGAAGCATTAGGGATGTTTCTTTGGATGGTTGCAACACCTGAACCTTTTAGGCAAGCCATGACCATATTTGGGAGGTCCCTAGATACTGTGCATCGCAATTTTCAGAAAGTCTTGAAGTGTGTTGTCCAGCTAGGAAGAGAAATAATTAAGCCGGTGGACCCCCAATCCACAAACATACACCCACGGCTACAAGAGGCTAGGTTCAAGGGACTTTTCAACAATTGCCTAGGTGCAATTGATGGTACGCATATACCCGTTACAGTTGAAACAAAAAAGATTGTTCAGTTCATGAACCGCAAGGGTTGGACCTCACAAAATGTCATGGCCGTGGTGGACTTTGACTTGAGATTCATATTTGTGCTTCCTGGATGGCCCGGATCAGTTCATGACATGAGAGTTTTCAATGATGCTTTAAACAAGGATGAGGCCGCATTTCCACATCCACCGCCGGGTATGGCAATGCAGTTCACAAATTGTTGCATAGCTTTCGGTCACAATCTTGCAACTTGGTAATCATTTAATTTTATGTTGGTCATGCAGGAAAGTACTATCTAGTGGACTCAGGCTACGCAAACAGACCGGGATATTTGGCACCATACAAGTCCACAAGGTATCATATTTAGGAGTACAACCAAGGTACAGTGCCTAGAGGTATCAAAGAGACTTTCAACTATGCACATTCTTCACTTAGGAATGCAGTAGAGAGGGCATTTGGAATTTTGAAGCAGAGGTGGAGGATTTTGAGAGGCATTCCAAGTTATCCGATCAGAACACAAAGCAAAATTATTTTTGCATGCATGGCACTTCACAATTTTCTGATTGACAATGGTTATCAAGATGAGGAAATGAACCAGGTGGAAGCAGATGAGGGGTATTCAGGGGACCATAGCAGCAACCAATCAGCTGGTAATGATGAGGATGAACTAGCTGACGAGACTGACATGAATGCATTCCGTGATGAGCTCGCACATGCTCTCTACTACAACTGATAGGTAATGTCATGTGCTGCTCTTGCTCCACCTTCTTTTCGTTGACTTGTGCGTCGCTTTTCTTGACAATTTTTAAGTGTGTTGTGTTGTGGACAATGATAATTGTCGGTTGTGCTTGCTTGTCAACAATGGTCATTCTCGGTTGTACGGGATTCATGACGTGTGTTTGTTTGTGCAAAATGTGTGTCCAATGATGTATGCTATTGTGGGTTTTATGGATTGGTATGCTTGGTCATATGACATGTGTGTTCTAAATTCTGGAAATGCGGAAATGCATGAGGATTTTGCGCTATTGAGCATTGTTGCTGCTGCGGAAATGCGTGAGGAATTTGAGCTAATGACCATTGTTGGTGCTGTGAAAATGGTCATTCGGTTTTGCATGGTAATGGTCATTCGTATGCTATTGTGGAAAATGTGTCCGGTTGTCATGTTAGGTTGTTGCATGGAAAGAGGGGCAGATATGTCATTTTGAGCTAAATATTGCCAGTTTAGAGGGTTGCAACGAACACCCCCTCTAAACTTTAGAGGGCTGCCACATGAGGGGGTTAAACTTTAGACTCTAAACTTTAGACCCCTCCCATTTCACCGAACGCACCCAAAGACAGTTTTACCTCTCTTGACTCTTTCCTCCCAAGCTTACTTCATTGTGCTTCAGTGACACAAACAAAAGGTTGGGAGGACACTCATGTTTATTGTGCCCAGACTATTACTATCTAAGGGGCTGTTCGTTTCTTTGGCAAAAATTTGAGCTCTGTCACATCAAAGAGAATCTTACCATTTAAAAGTATTAAATAAGTCTAATTACAAAGCTAATTGCAGAACGTCTAGGCTAATTCGCGAGACGAATCTAATGAGGGTAATTAAGCCGTGATAAGAAGATGGTTACTGTAGCAAAACATAAATTTATTAGGCTCATTAGATTCGTCTCGTAAATTAGCACCTATCTGTCAAAAAAGTTTTGTAATTAGACTTTATTTAATACTCTTAAATAACATGATTCTCTTTGATGTGACAGGACTAAAATTTTTGCCGCCCGAAACGAACACCCCCTAAGTTCTACTCTACTTCGCAGTGTATCGTCTTTTTTTTAATACATTTCTATTTTCATCTCTTTCTTTCTCGTTTCTTGTGTACTCATATCTTTCACCTCTCTTTGATTCATATGTTCAGAAATTTGAAACAATTTGGGAAATCTAAAAATTACACTATCTTTTCAACACCCTTTCGTTTATATATCTTTTGTCCATATGGATTTCCATAAACAAGCACATGTATAGTGACAAAGCGCTATTTTCATTCCATCCCTCTATGAGTTGATGAGCTAGGCGACGTGGAAAGGCATGAGAAGAACACACACAACATAAAAGAAGATCAAGCAAGAGGTGGATTGATCTTTTGACGAGGGCTGGAATACCAAGCTTTGAATGCAAAATAAAATTGGTAATCGCATTTCCAAGATATTTCACCATCAGCATTTCCCAAGGGATACATTTGTCCACTTTTCAGTGGGTCGTGAGCACATTCGTAATTTCTTCTTGTCCTTCCCTTCCCTTCTCTCTGTGCACCCTGTACCCAATTTGTGGAGTCCGCTGCAAACTCTGCAAAATCGCATCCAACAGACCAACACCCCGTACCATAAGCCCCGTGCCTTCACCCAACTCCAGAGAAACCTCGAGGAGAAGGAAGATACACGCCTGCCCAACCACCTTCCACCGACCGAACTCAGCAGCTCCGCGGCGATGCAGCAGCAGATGGCCATGCCGCCGGGCGCCGCTGCCGCGGCGGTGCCCCCGTCGGCCGGCATCACAACGGAGCAGATCCAAAAGGTGCGCCCCTTCCCCTTTCCTGCTAGGGTTCGCGCCCGCGGAGCGATAAGCCTTCCCGCGGGGGATTGCTCCGAAAGATTAAGATTGGATCTTTTCGTGTTGTCGGTTGGGGAAAGATTTGAACTTTATGTTCGTTTCTCTGTTCGGGGGTAATCGCGAGTCGCTCGGTGATTGCTCCGGCGCGGCTTGTCCGCCGCCTGAGGCCCCTCTGTTGCCGTGCGGGGGCTGAAGGAGCTGCCGGCTTGCGGTGCGTGCTCGATTGCTCGGCGGTTGCGACTGAAGGCCATTGTTATGTGGCAGCGTGCTTGGCTGCCGTACAGCAGTGTGGCTCGTTGCCACACAGCTCTGCGTTGCTTATTTCAGACCAATCAGCCAACGCTTACCAGTTCGTTGGGAAATACGATTGCTCAGGCAATGTCTATTTGCCATGGAATGTCGCTTGATTGACATTGTTTGTGTAGATGTGGCTATTTGTGGCCACTGACGAGCCTTGTGCTGTGGAAGGTTGGCAGCTGCTTGCCCCTTGACCACCGCCACATAATTAATTTTTCTAGAGAATTGCTAAAACCTATATGCATTTGGGAGGGTCTGTCTAAAACTGAAGCCCTCTGCAATTTCTGTTTTGCTAGTATGTAAGACATGCTTCTCTTTCTTGGTTATCAAATACTCCCCTAAGGAAATTAACCTCATGATATGCTGCTTGCGTGTCTTCCAGTGTGATGTGGTCACTTGTAGTGTGGCTTTCGGTGTATCCTGATCATTCAATCAAGCCTGGAACCCTGTTTGTTTGCACGCTTTAAGATGACCGCCAAAGTGCATGAGAAAATATTGTGAAAATAGAGTACTAGGTTAGATTAAATGATGCTGTACATGCCAGAAGCCACACTGGAAATGACCATGCCACATTGAAAGCCACACAAACAGCATGTCATGTGGTCCATGGCCGTAGGGGGGTGTTTGACATCTAGGAAGAGATGCCCGTGTTAACAATAGCAATACTGAAGTTGTATGGTTGTTTTGACTTTCAACAAACCCTCCTTATTTGCAGGTGGGTTTTAGGAATTTTTCTTTAATAATCCTTTCACGCTTAATACCCATGAAATGCTCGGTTTGTCGGTCATGCTATATCAATGTCAGGCCATGGGCCTTTGCCCTGGAATGTGGCTTTGCTGGCATGAGATGAGCTTTGAAAATCACCGATCTACCAATAATGAGGCTTGCTAGCCTGCAGTATGGTTATTTATAGACTGGTCGCTACCCATGGCTGTTTGCCATGTGATGGTGCTTTCCTTCTTGTGGCTATTTGCCATGTGGCAAAGATCATTGTACTCACCTTTGCCACTCACCAGTGCTCTCCTGCATTCTTCATGACTGCGGGATACAACTTACTGATCTATGGTAGATGAGGGAATTATGGTTAATGATTCTTTGGGTCAAACCAGGAGCAAATGCTGCAGCCATAGCTGAATCATTTGGATAGCATGCAAGTCATATGGGGTGGGCCATATTAAAGAATGAAATGCATTTACTTTGTTCATGCTGGTTGTATTCTACTCTGTGCTGCATTTGTTCACAATGTGTTGGTGTCTGAAACTCAACCAAATGCCCAGAATTCCCGAAAATAAACATTTCCTCATGGTAAAATGGATAAACAATAACATGTAGCTTGTATGGTGAATAAATTGTTTCATGACCATACAAGCTACATGTTATTGTTTTCTTCTGGTTACTATTTACTTACATTAACATAATTTTTCTGTTGCAGTATTTGGATGAAAATAAGCAACTTATTTTGGCCATTCTGGAAAATCAGAACTTAGGAAAGTTAGCTGAATGTGCTCAGTAAGTACCTTTCGGAACTATTTTACTACTTACAGAGTTACAGTTACCCCATGAAATGCGTTTTATTAGTTTTACTAGTCTTGTTGATGAACTTTGAGTGTTTTGCTGATAGTCTTGTTTCACTTCGGAGCTGAATTGCAGTCATTTGTCAGTGATGCTTCTGGACAGTAGATTGTACGTAGGTGCAGATTATGGTTTCATGGCATTACAATAGATGTCCATCACCGCCCCCGCCCAATTGGTAGGCCATGATCCTTGAGTTGTGCCTGTGGATACCACCATATTCTCTTCCCTATTTAATTGAAGCAGGTTTAAAGGCTGTGTTAAGTGTGTGACAAATTAGAAACAGAATTACATTGTGAAGAGGAATCAAAATAGGATTGTCAATGATTAATTGCACGTAAACATTCCTGATATGTAGAATTTTGGTAGGTAAATGCCTCCCTCATTTGATGTAAACCTTCTTGATGCACTAAAACTGAATCATTCATTATTAATATCTGGCTATGTAATTCTTATCTTCCTTCTCAATTGACAACAATGACAATGAATATTGGATAACGGTATGTTTTGTGCTCTGAACTTTTAGGTATCAAGCTCAACTTCAAAAGAATCTCTTGTATCTGGCTGCGATTGCAGATGCCCAACCCCAACCAACACAGAACCCTGCAAGTCGCCCTCCGGTTAGTGAGTTGGTGCCATTAACTAATCCTAGTTCTGCATTGACACTAATTTTTGGTTTTGTTCCAAACAGATGATGCAGCCTGGTATGGTGCCTGGTGCAGGGCATTACATGTCACAGGTACCAATGTTCCCTCCAAGAACCCCATTAACCCCTCAACAGATGCAAGAGCAGCAGTTGCAGCAGCAGCAAGCACAGGCTCTTTCATTTCCTGGACAGATGATCATGAGACCGGCTTCCGTAAATGGCATGCAGCCTATGCAAGCGGACCCTGCTCGCATAGCTGACCTACAGCAGTCAGCACCTGTCCCTGCTGATGGGCGAGGGAAGCAGGATGCAGCAGCTGGAGTGAGCATGGACCCTTCTGGCGCTGAGAGCCACAAAAACGCAACTGGAGCTGATAATGAAGCAAGTGGTGATGTAGCGGGGAAATCTTAATTTAGTAGGCTATTAGGGTGAATAATGCCTTTGTACACTAGCAATGAAAAGAATGACAACTAGTACTACCTACCAGTTTACTGTGGTTTAGAGGACCTTTGTCCTATCGATATGTAGAACAAAGTTAGATTGATGATGATGTAATGGCATTGAGATTGTTATCCGTTCTACTCCTACATTGTTGTAGGCATTATGGAATAATTCACCAACCCTGTTGCCCTAGGGGATTTGAGTTCTGTTTGCCAGCTAATGTAATGGTTTCAGTTGCAAAGTTTGCCTGAACAAGTGAAGCTTCTTGTTTTGATTGAGAAACAAATGAATATGCAGGTACATTACAACGTGTCAGAACCATCTTGCATTTTAGTTAGCTCTAAATCAATAGAATCAGCCTTGCACTTAGACAAGCTGGAGAATATATGTAACTTTAAAACAATGAAGAGGAAGAAGCCTGCATGTTTACTACTCCCTCATTCCTAATATATTTGGCATCACACAGATCAGGAAGTGAAAAAAAATGGGTGCATAGAAAACGAGAAGAGATGTATTTGAAAGAGAAAAATGTCTCGACAAGTGAGAATACAAGTATTTTGAAATTGACATCTCCAACCAACAACAGATAACAAAATGAGATGACTGTTTTCCACATTCAGCGCATTGCAAAAACAGAGTTGTGCATGCATGCTTGGACATTGGTAACCAGCCTTCATTTGCGTTGTCGCTTTTTCCTTGTAACTTCTTTCGGTAACTTGAGAGGGGCAGGGCAGGAAGTGTCATGGAAGTTGGTTTAAAAGCACGTGTGGTAACAACTTTGCACCCCAACTGCTCATAATATGGTTTAATCATCTGGCGGGTCATTTTCAAGTCTGCACATATGTCCGTAGGATCAGAGCTGAAGTCGTCCGCAAAAAGTGTCAGTACCAAGATGTAATTAACCAGAAAAGCTCATGCTTCTGGGACCTCCTATATGCAGGGCGTCCTATAGTTAACATACGATAGATTGGCCCAATAGCCCACTAAATCTGAACAGCCGAGCCTAAGTCAGAGCGTCAACATTTTGAAACAGAAGAGTCAACATTTTTGTAGTTCTATTGCAACATTTTTAAAATAAAATCAACATTTTTATAAAAAAATGTTGACCACAAACAAAAAAAATGTTGACATAGTATAAACAAAATGTTGACATAGTATATTTAAAATGTTGACGAAAATTTTAAATTTTAAAAAAATTTAAAAAATGTTCATATTGGATCTTATTTTGTAGAATTAATTGTAACAAACACGTAGGTTCAAACGAATTCGAAAACGGACTTACGGTTTAAGAGAAAAATGCGTTTAAAGTTTGAAATTCATTTCTTTTTCTCCCACCTCCCACCCGCCCCAATCAGAGAGCGACATGTGGTAGCTTCTCAGCCATCCCCTTCTCCACCTGCGCGAATCTGTGCCTTGCACGAATCTCAAACACTGTTCTATCAAAGCTTAACCATAGCCCGCCCTACGTATAGGATCCACCCATGCTTCTCCGTAGACAATGTTGTAAAACTCTTATTGGGCCAGGCCCACCTACTAGAAGAAGGAGTCCTGGCCCATGTGGGCAACTTTATCGGATCTGGGCCCAACACGAAGTTAGGGTTTCCCCCCTATAAATAGTTGAGGAGACCCCCCCTGTAACCTGACATCAGAATTTCGCAATAAAGAATTTCGTCTCCTCTATTCCAGTTTTTACTTTTCGTTATCTGTCGTGATCTACGTGCCGTCGTTCCGCCGATAACTTAACACGTTATCAGCACGCTCTACGAGGAATTCGTCCAGCAAATCGGTAAATTACGGTATGTTTTTTTTGTTTTGCGTATGATTGTTGTTTATCTTGACTCGTTGCAGCCAAGATCTGTCCATGTAAAGGCTAGCCACGTGCTGCCCGGATAGATTCAACATGCAAAACAAGGCGAAACGGAGAAAAACATGGTGGGCGCAACGTCGCCAGGACGCCGAGCCTTCGGTGCAACGTCGCCGGAGTGCTCAGCTCCTTAGATCTAATTCTAGATCTACACCTCTAGATCGCGATCTACTGAAAAAGCAAGAAAAGGCGCCGAGATCTAACCCTAGATCTACACGTCGCCGAGTTGAGATCGAGATCCGAAACAGGGTTCTAACCCTAGATCTACACGAAGTAGATCTCTCAGATTCGATCTGCAACAGGACGGTTCACGAAGAACTCTAATCCTATCCGGCACGAAGTCCGGCACAGCAAACAAAACGGCGCAACATCGCCGATTCATCAGATCTACATCACAGAAGAAAAAGGGCATTGGGTTCTTACCCTAACCCTAGATCCGAAAAAAAAGAAAGAAAAGAAAAGAAACAACAGAAGAACATGCCGCCACGGGCCGTGGCCACCGCGCTGCGTCACCCGGCCCGGCCTCTGGCCACCGCGCCGCGCTGCCACCGGGTTGCGCCGGGCTACTACGCCAAGCCAAGCCGACGCGCGCCGCAGCACTTGGCTGCCGCAGGCCCCGCGCGACACCGCTGGGCCGCCGCCACCGCGGTCCACCACTGCCGAAGCCGCCGCGCCGCACCACGGGCCACTGTCGCCGCCGCGCACATCGCGCCAGGCCGGGACTACGCGCGCCCGGATCGGGCCGCCGCAGCCACCACGGGCCACTTCCACCACCGCGCGGGTGGCGCCGTCGGGGCCACTGCGCAGGCTGATGCGCGCACACAGCCGTGGCGCGCCGCGCCGCGGGGCTATCGCCAGGCAGCCACGCCGGGAAGGCGCGCGGGCCGCGGGACCCCACCACCAGCTTCCGCTCGATCTGGATCTGAGAGAAGGTGGAGGAGAAGAATATAGACTATGGCATGACCGTCTTGGTCATCCTGGCCTTAACATGATGCAGAGAATTACGAAGAATGCAACAGGGCATAACTTGAAAACAAAAGATTTCCCGAATCAAGCAGATTTCTTGTGCATTGCATACGTAAAAGGGAAGTTTATTACTCGACCCTCGCAGCTTAAGATTCAAGCAGAATCTATGCCATTCCTTGAACGAATTCAAGGCGATATATGCGGACCAATTAGTCCCACTTCAGGACCTTTCCGCTATTTTATGGTATTAATAGACGCTTCCTCGAAGTGGAGCCATGTATGTCTATTATCTACTAGAAACCATGCATTTGCACGATTGACTGCCCAGATCATACAATTGAAGACACATTTTCCGGACCATAGAATTAAATCCATTAGAATGGACAATGCCAGAGAATTTACCTCGAAGGTATTTGATGATTACTGTATGAGTATGGACATCAAAGTGGAACACTCTGTACCACACGTGCATACACAAAATGGTCTTGCAGAATCATTAATCAAGAGAATCAAATTGATTGCTCGACCATTATTACAGAATTGCTTATTGCCTACCTCTTATTGGGGGCATGCGGTGTTGCATGCAGCAGCACTTATCCAATTACGACCATCTGCTACACATGAAGAATCACCATTAGCATTGGTGCGTGGTAGAATACCAAATGTTTCCCATCTACGGAGATTTGGATGTGCTGTATACATTCCAATCCCTCCACCTCAGCGAACAGTTATGGGCGCACAACGGAAACTCGCAGTTTACGTTGGCTATGAAAGTCCGTCGATAATCAAGTATTTAGAGCCCTCCACTGGAGATTTGCATACGGCTCGGTTTGCTGATTGTATCTTTAATGAAGATCATTTCTCGGCATTAGGGGGAGGAAAGTATCTCTCTAGGGATGAATGCCGGCAAATAGACTGGGATGCAAAAGGAATCCTAGGAATGGATCCTCGCACTAGAGAAGCTGAACTTGAAGTTTAGAACATACTCCACTTGCAGAGAGTTGCTAATGAATTGCCTGAAACTTTCACCAATACAAGAGACATTGTGAAGTCTCACATACCGGCTGCAAATGCTCCTGAAAGAATAGAAATCCCATTTGAAGGGAATGAATATATTGAATTCCAACCTTCTTCCATAAAAGCAACGAATGTTAGGAAGAGGGGGAGTGAGCCGGTTACAAGGGCATCCAAGAAGCCTAG
Source organism: Eragrostis nindensis (assembly GCA_012490785.1). Taxonomy (NCBI): domain Eukaryota; kingdom Viridiplantae; phylum Streptophyta; class Magnoliopsida; order Poales; family Poaceae; genus Eragrostis; species Eragrostis nindensis. The sequence continues at coordinate 3,832,692 of JAAXCT010000005.1, read as the reverse complement.
AGTACAAGCTCAACCTAAAACTCCTAGGAGACGTCCTGTGGAGAAGGAGCCTAAGCAAAACACTCAAAAGAAAACCAAAGAAGGTGAAAGTGGTCCACACGAAGTGGTGAGACTTGAAGAAATAAACCCAAGTGAGAATGTGCATGAAACTCATGAGGGGATACCGGAAATTCCTGACCTTAATATATCTATCGATAATGAGGATCAAGCAAATGAAATCTCAACGAATTATGTTGAGACGGGAGTGGTATACAATAGAAAGACAACGGAAGTCGATACATACTTTGCTGAAACGATTGCAACACAAATTGATTTGGAATCTGAACCAAAATCAATAAAGGAATGCATGAAGCATCCTGATTGGCCAAAGTGGAAAGAAGCAATCTGTGCAGAGTTAAACTCGCTAAAGAAAAGAGAAGTGTTTGGTAATGTAAACCTTACACCAACTGGCATTAAACCAGTGGGTCACAAATGGGTGTTTGTCAGGAAGAGAAACGCTCAAAATGAAGTGACTAGATATAAGGCGAGACTCGTAGCTCAAGGTTTCACGCAGAGACCTGGCATTGATTACGAAGAAACCTACTCTCCCGTAATGGATGGAATTACTTTCCGGTATTTGATCTCAATGGCGGTGAATATGAATTTGCAGATGCGACTTATGGATGTAGTTACAGCATATCTATATGGAACATTAGATACAGAAATCTATATGAAAGTTCCAGAAGGTATCAAAGTCCCGAATGAAGATGAACGCAATTATATAGTGTCAAATTACAGAAGTCACTATATGGTTTGAAACAATCAGGAAGAATGTGGTACAACAAGATGAGTACATTCCTATTGAAGAAGGGATTTGTGAAGAATGAAGATTGTCCTTGTGTATTCATAAAGAAATCAGAGAAAGGCTTTTGCATAATCTCTGTTTATGTTGATGATTTGAACATCATTGGTACTACAAATGAAATTGAAGAAACTTGCTCGTACTTGAAGACTGAATTTGAAATGAAAGATCTGGGCAAGACTACCTATTGTTTAGGTTTGCAATTTGAACATACTCCCGAAGGGGTACTCTTGCATCAATCGAACTATACCAAGAAGGTATTAGAGATTTAATATGCACGAAGCATATCCACTCAGATCACCTATGGTGGTGAGATCACTTGATATAGATGAAGATCCATTTAGACCAAAGCAGGAAGATGAGGAATTATTGGGACCTCAATATCCATACCTCAGTGCTATTGGTGCCTTGATGTACCTTGCAAATGGTACACGACCCGATATTGCTTTTGCTGTTAATCTACTTGCAAGATATAGCTCAGCACCGACTCGGAGGCATTGGAATGGCATCAAGCAAATCCTCCGATATTTGAGAGGAACTAAAGATCTTGGATTATTTTTCACGAAGAATGGAGAATTAACCCTCGTGGGTTATGTTGATGCTGGATATTTATCTGATCCACATAAATCAATATCTCAAACGGGATATGTGTTTTTATATGGTGGAACTGCAATTTCTTGGAAGTCAACGAAGCAAACGTTGGTTGCTACATCGACAAACTATTCGGAGATCATCGCATTGTTTGAAGCTGCAAAGGAGTGCGCCTGGCTCAGGAGGATGACAAGCCACATAATGAATACTTGTGGAGTGACATATACTCCATCCCCTACAATTATCTATGCAGATAATAAAGCTTATATTGCACAAATACAATCGGGATACGTAAAGTCAAATAGGACAAAGCATATGTTACCTAAATTCTTCCACACGCATGAAATGCAAGAGCAGGGAGAGCTTTTAGTAACACATGTCCGATCTTGTGACAATCTTGCAGATATGTTCACAAAGACATTGCGTGGTATTGGCATGAGAAGACTTAGAGAAGTGTTTGGAACAGGGGGAGAACTTCCCTAAGTACATCACATTCCCGAATTACATGAGTTATCTCGAAGATAATTCATATCAGTCATGCAGATTGATAAGCATTAATCATGAAGATTAAAACATTGTACTCTTTTTCCCTTATGAGTTTTTCACATGAAGTTTTCTCAATAAGGTTTTTAACGAGGCAATGTGTGCAATATGAGTGGTGGTAATATGTGCTCTTTTCTCTATTTTCCCACTGGCTTTTTAGGAGTTTTTATGAGACATACTTATCACGATAAAGAGCCCAAGGGGAGTGTTGTAAAACTCTTATTGGGCCAGACCCACCTTCTAGAAGAAGGAGTCCTGGCCCATGTGAGCAACTTTATCGAATCTGAGCCCAACACGAAGTTAGGGTTTCCCCTCTATAAATAGTTGAGGAGACCCCCCTGTAACCTGACATCAGAATTTCGCAATAAAGAATTTCGTCTCCTCTATTTCAGTTTTTACTTTTCGTTATCTGTCGTGATTTACGTGTCATCGTTCCGCCGATAACTTAACAGACAAGACACTAGACCCTTCTTGCGGGACCGCTGGTGCCTTGGTAGCTTGGTTTTTCTTTCTTTGCCGCTTGGACATGGAGCTGCTTCGTGCCAACAATGTTAGGAGGTGTGTAATGAAGGATAGTATCCAAGCAAGCCTCTCTTTATCTTCACCCTGAAAAAAAAGCAAGGTATAACTTTATTTCTTTCAGATCAAACAGTACAAGTGAAACAACTTTAGGAATAGCAATTTGTTAACTGAACATGAACAATAATAAGGTCTCAAATTACGAGCATATAAGACTACATGCTGTTTAAGGATCAGTTATGACAAAAAGAAAACCACATACAGAAAGAGCAGTAATTAAAAAGGCTTCTTGAAGATTTGAAGTTACATGTTAAGACTCGATTTGATCAGTTACTTAGTTGTTTCTTTCCACAACATTACATAACAATGTCAGACAAACTGACTCTCCCTTCATCTGCTTCAGGCAAAATTAAATTTCTTGTCCTAATAGGTACTCATGTGAGGCATGTGATAACTGAAAATGGACAAAGGAACATAAAGCCCATACAGAGAATATTAACGGCATACCTCAAGCTTCTCAAGCTTGTGCACACTGATTTGAAACAAAACTCCGATAGCCTTTTGATGAAAATTCTCCTGATTCTAAATGACCCAAAATTTCTAGAAGGTGTGACCGTATATTCTTGGGGATAATCTCATTGATTAAATATGCCGTTTCTGATGTATCTGCAGTAAGATCATAAGGTGGAATGTTCCGAACAATTTCTGGTGTTTGACTGTCACTCGCATTTGTCTCTTGTCTTCCAAGGTCAAGGTCCTCGTAAGCAGAAGGGTCATTTCTGTGTTCATTCAGTGACTTCCACTTCTTACTACCTCCGGTTTTGTTTTGATGTCGTTCAGATACAAAAGTTAGTGCAAATTGCACTAAACACCATGTCCTAACGACATCAAAATAGAAATGGAGGGAGTATCCTGCAAGGAATAGTAGCTTAATCAAGATGAGCAATGACTACATCCAACATCGCAAGCACCAGACAAGCTGGTGTATAGATATATCACTTTGCGATACCCTAAAGATAAATAGGAAGAAAGCTTCATTGGCCTGTAAGCACGTCTGTAAGTTCATGAAAAGTATTATGGCCCACATACAATGAAACTTCCATGGTTCATGCCATCAATATGTATCTAAAATAAAGATGTAGTTTTAAACAGTGGTGCAGGTATATTTAGAAAAAACCTCCCTTACTACCTGAAGCATCGAAACCCAAATTGGTGCACAAAAATCATATTAGCATCAATGACAGTTCATGATATATTTTCAATTAACAACTTTGTTATGTACTCTATGTAAGTCTCATTCCTCCAAAAACAATAAATCAATAAATACAGCCACACTATGGAATTGTTTCATTGATGTTCCATTTATGTTACAATAGTCTTCCCACCTCAAGGTTCAAGCCCACACCATGGACACAATTCTGAAATATATATTTGTAAACCATATCAGGAGACTAGTAAACCTGAACAGAAAACATAACGTCTCCTTGTCTTTTTGGGCACCATACATGGTGGTAAGATCCTGCATCTTCACATCACCAGTTGCAACAGCTGAACCTGCTTCTGATGCTACACCAGACTGTTGTGAATGCGCTGGTTTCTGCACCTCAAGGTGAGGCTCTAGCCTCCGAATCTGTATGCAAATACAAACCATTAGAAAAAGTTTAAAAATCAATATTATTCAAAGGTACAGGTATGAGTATTGAAGCAGTTCTTAGTCCTATGAAACCATCATCATAGTTAGATAATTAAATTCACAAGGGCTTGCGGCCAAAATGATAACTCAAGACAGGAAGTCAGACCCTGGACTATTAATGAATGTGTTAACTACTTAGCAACAAACATTCCCTTTCCATGCAAATCATCATTCTGTAGCGGTAGGATTGCTTTGGTTAGCAGCAAATTTGGCTTGAAACTATGTTCCGATGCCCATTTCTAACCAAGGCAGAAATTGCAGCTCTCGATTAATAATCGAAATGCACAAGCAAAATACCCAGAGATTGACATACAAACAAGAACCGCAACCAATTTTCCTCTCAAGGATTCACAAGAGATATGTAGCAAATATACTTGCACATTTGCTCCATCCAAAAAAAAGGGGATACTTGCGCATTTGGTCAATGGAAACATATTATTTGGCAAAATGGTGTATATGATTTAAACATAGGCACATGAACATAGCTGGCTTGCTCCTGATTGCAATATGATGGAAATGACTCTTTTTACAAGTTGCAACGGAACAAAATCACATAAAAAAAGCAGGGGAAAAAAATGAAATAACTCTTATTACAAGTTACAATGGAACAAAATTACATCAAGAAAGCAGGGAAACAACAACGGATCAGATTCTGCCTCCATTTGGCAAATTATACACATATCAGTTACAGGAAATGGAGGTAGAAACATCTTTTCCAGTTCCCACAACATGATTGGATCTAAAGATTAACATTATCTCTGTACTACAACAAATCGAGTCACAAGAGATAGCTACATTGCTTTTGCATACTTGTCGTAAATCCTCTATCATGATCCTATATATACAGTTTCTTGCAGGAGTTTATATCAGAAGCCTTGGCTTGTAACCAACCAGCGATTGGCCTGTGCAAACAGGTGGCCATTGTGTCACATTTATGGCAGAAAATTGAAAGAAACTAGTAGGACAAAGAACGGTCAAATATACCTCAGGGCAATGGTCAACCATCTCAAGGCCACTACCGAGCAGCATAAAATTAGCACGGTGCTGTGGCCTGTGAGTAGACGCCACATATATCTCAAATATCAACATCAGGCAATGGCATTTTCCAGTAATTCCAGGTATTGTAATCCTCCTGAATTCTCCATAAAGTTACCATCACTCCAGAATAAACATAAACTATATTTTGATCATCTCATATATATACACAACTAGACAAACAACAAACCTGCTCAGGTGATGATGATATCGGAGGAAACATCCCATTGACAAGAGCATGCAGAGAAGTGTATGATTTTGTATCAACCCGACGATTCACTGCAACCTCACCCTACACGAAAAAAAATCGGAAAAAAAAAATCTGTAATGACATCTCCAATTCAAGTATGCCTCATTGGCTGGACTCAGTGCAGTTACACAGATAGTGATGTTAACAGGATTACAGGAGAGAAGGGAGGGAGGAATTGTTGCATATCTCACTACCTTAGGGTTTATTATGAAGATCTTGCCGATAGGAATCCCAACTTTCAGGTAGCTAAGCTCATCTGTATCTCTATTACCAAATCCAGCATAGAATGGATTTGGATTTGAGTCGGGAGGAAATAATGCTCTGATAGCCTGTAAGAACAAAAAACAAACGTGAATCAGAACATCTGAATTTTCATGAGAATGAAGAGATTTTTCCTGTCCTTCACTTATGGGCACTAGGGAGCACTCACCTCTAGACATGAAATCTTGAATTCATGAGGAGCTCTTCTGATAACTACAAGACAACATTAACGAGCAAAATATAAGATTCTTACTAGTCAATATCAACAAATCAGAAAAAGATGGTTTAGAAGTAAAAACGATCATACTGTGAGTATTTATCACAGTGCTGGTAGTAAGGAACACGTTTTTCTTATCCAAATATAGTTCTTTCATCTGAAGAAGAGCTGTGTTTATGTCATTCAGATACTTTCATTTGGGGGAAGCATATAGTACAATTGCCAAACATATGTGTAGGTCTTTCATCAGAAGAAGAGCTGTGTTTATGTCGTTCAGATACTTTCATTTAGGGGAAGCGTATAGTACATTTGGCAAACATTACGTTTCAAAGGAGTGGCAGTAGGGTGGGCAGAAAAACAGAAACCCAAAAGACTTCCGGGCATCTAGATCGGGTACTGACTAAGATCGCCGATTTGTTTTAGCCCGGTTCGGGTTTCAGTCTTGGGAACCCGAAAAACCCGAAATATTGACTTCAGCTACGATTGATTCATTCCCAAACAAAATGCACGCAACACGGCTGCCCCTGTGTCCCTGCACACCGCCCTTTCCAAGTCCTAGGATTTAGTGCCCTGGCCCCGTTTCGAGTCCGCGAGGTGCAACTGCGCCTGCAAGCCGAGCAGCATGAAGTCCCCACGGCCGCGTCTTGGGGTCGACTCCAGCCACCGTTTCTCTCAAGCAGGCGTTAGTAGGAAGCCGTGATCAATCATCAGCCACCATGTCTTCGATACTCTCACTTCAATCTTTCATCTGTGAGTCATGCACCATGTATCATTGGAAACTTCACTTACCAATTGTCATTTGTTTACTTTTTTATTGTGAACAGTAATTTTGATTCACCGTTCCTCTTATTTGTGATAAACTGATAATTAAATGTTAAAAGTTAAATGCTGCTGCAACTTATCCAGATATGCTGCAGAAATTAGGTAGATTGGTATAACCGAAGACCGAACCGAAAATTTGGGTACCCGAAGATGTCCGGTATCATAATTTCCATTGCTATTTCGAGTAGCAATTGTAGAGGAACGGAATTTAAAAAGACCGAAAATTTGGGTGTCACCGAATGCCCACCCTAGTGGCAGCACTACTGATTACTAATGTGTCAATGTTAACTCTGAAGATTATTGCAGGTAATGCACACAGTATTTTCAGTGTAAAATAGAGCTGATCTGGCTGGAGCGAAAGCTCTCACAGCCCTCTCCATCCATGGTGGTGTTGCTGGTGGGTGATAAACCAGCCTTGGTCGCTATTCGAATGTAAACAGGCGCGCATGTAAACTGATTGTATTGGGGGTGTGTTGTAAACTCTTTTCTTCTTCTATTAATGAAATGATACGCAGCTCTCCTGCGTGTTCGAGAAAAAAAAAAGAAAAAAAAAAGTATTTTCAGTGTAAAAGAGAGCTGATCTGGCTTATTTTTGCCAAGGCAATCGAGGTCCTGATTGGTTGCCTGGCCCGACCAGGCCCACGGGATGCACTTGCCGGGAGTTTGGACGCCTACACGGCTGTGCGGGCCTGTCCCATGCAGTGCAAAAGCACTCAGCAAGCCTGGTCCCCAGGAAACGAGAATGAGATCCATTTCTACGGAGCGAGGTTTGTCTCGTGCAGCCACAGACTTTTCTAATGATGGTATTATTAACACATGATTAAGCATATTTTAAGTCATATTAATATGTTTAAAATATATTAAAGTTTAATATGATAAAATAAGTACTATAAAGTTGGTTCAAGTAAAATAAATACATACATATGTTAATTTCAATACAATGCAACATGTACTCATGCAGGCAACCAAACAGCATGTATTCTCAGCAAGGCTAAACATATGCAGCCAACCAAACAATTGAACTTGAATGGCTGCAGCCTGTATCCGGTGAGCATGGCTCCCTATTACGAGCCAGGCTAGGACCATCCAAGCAACCAAACGGACCCTAAAAGAACAAGGAAAAAGTGGAATACAGCAAGGATGTGCTCACCTTCTCTGTAAAGAGAAGGAAAGAGGCCGTCTGGAGATATAACAACAGGGCCATCAGGAAGTGCTTTGCCATCCTGAAATCCATGTTCGCATGGTGAATGAGATACATGAACAACTGATGCCAATTTTTAGTAAACCTGCATTTCTGTATTTGGATATGTGGCATGATCGGACCTGTGTTCGTGCTCCTTAACTGGTGTATGTTAAGTTGCTAGCAATGAAGATAGAACAGGATAGATCAGGATTGTACTATTGTACCTGCTTTAGGTTGAAAAGAAACTGCCTTGTGATGTGGGCTTGCGAAATAGCACGTGCACTCAGAAATAACAACTGATATCCATTTTCCTGTCGAATGAAATAAAGTTACAAGGAAAAACCCAAGTCAAAAAACATTCTAAGGGAAACTATATGCTTAAGTTCACATACAAAAAGAGGAAGAACTCTCAAGGCCTCAATACTAGTTCAGAGAGAAAGCAAGAAGAATTAATCAGTTACTAGTGTGACATGATCTGGGAGTAAAATTTAAAACAAATATCTTTTGTTACAATGTTGTTGATAACATACCTTTATTGCTGAAAATAAATGAGCAACTCCATTTTGGGACCAATCAACACCAACCAGTGGCATGAACTGGCCAAGAACATCAGACCTGCAATTAATATTGGAAAAATTTAGATACCTATAAGACTAGAATAAACGGGATATGTAGGCATTAAATTGCCCCTTATAACATGAAACAGTTGGTTTCATTTAGGGTGTGAATGAACAACTTGATACCAACGTTTGAATCCTAATCGGCACAAAATTGGGTACCTATTTCTTCTTATTTACAAGCCTTTTCCACCCGTCCCTGTTCTAAGTGAACAATATTTTTCCAAAAAGAGAAATTAAGATTTTTTTTTTCATGCCAATCAGGTTAACCACACAAAATGTTTGTCTGTCCTTATTCATTAAATGACACCCTGATAATCAGGTATCAAAATTCTAATGTTTGGATAAACAAGCAGCTCTGATTGCTCCATATTTCGACTTACTTGGTGATTGTTCCATCCACATCTGATATGACAATACGTGTATTCCATTTCCATAAATATATCCGGCAATCAACCTGTTAAAAAAGATAAGGAGCGTCAAAAACTAAGTGTGTGAATAGTGAAACTTAAATAGCAATTCAAGCAACACCAACCTGCTGCTTCCCGAGCATTGCAGTTGAGAAGGTAAATGTTACCACGTTCCTGCCTTCTCTGAGATCAAGGGATGCAAGTTCCTCAGATGTTGGAGTGAGTGATCGCACCTTTCTTTCCATCCTCTTAGCCCTGGTTTGACTCCATTCTCTGCCTGCTTCTTTAACAGGTGTGGATAAGGGAGTTTCAACAATGCTTTCACAAACTGGTTCGATAGTACTAATAGCCCTTGTCCGTCTGAAACTAAACGGCCAGATCCTCCAACTGCCACCTGGTGCTAAACTTGTCTCAACCTTCTCCACCTTTATCATACCTTGGGGTTCAAAAACTTGCTCTTCACTGAAAGAGATCATACCAAGTACAATAGGAGCAGCTGCATCCCAGGGAAAATAACGGCCAGCTATCCTAACAACTAGTTTGTTATTTCTTATTAGTGACTGCTTCATGGTACGGAACTTCTCTAAGGATACCTTTTCAGAATCAAATGCTCTGCGTGCAGCATCCTCTCCCATACCCTCAGATAGCAGGTGCCTGCATAGGGATAGTTCTGCAAAAAATGATAACACATACATATTATTGCCAACCCAAAGTTACTTAAGTAATACACTATCTCGTACCTGCCGTTGCAGGCAATAAACAAAAGAAAACAAGAAAACTAGTGTCCGAATCCGGTTCTAACGAAATTCAATATTAACATGGAACAATTAATAGTGGTGAGAACTGAGAATTTAAACATAATAATCATTTAGTATGCAAGATCAAATCAAACTCACCTGCAACAGGATTAAATGAATCAACCTTCAGGTCATCAGTATGCATTGAGTTGCTGGTAATTTCAGGTGCCTTGCTATTTTCTTCCGGATCAACTGTAGCTTCTGGTTCCTGCTCTGAAAAACTCATATTCTTGACTGGTTCAACCCCATTATTTTCAGCATTGGAGCGCAGTGAGCAGCTTAGCTGGACACTATCAGACCTTTCAAGATCATGTATATGAGAACGGAGATTTGGTAGAGATTTAACCCCTATGCTACTATCTCCTGAGTGCAATTCGCTTCCAGGAATAGGAAGGGGGCTAGTCTCAAGCATTAATGCAGAATTATTTTCTAAGTCATTTGAAGAATCAGTATGGCATCCTTGCTGTTCCTCTGGATCAGAATCAGATTCATTAGACTCTCCTTCATCTGCTGTTTTGCTATTTCTCATTTCATCCATGACCTTGGTATCAGCAAAATTTTCAGTGTCACTAAACTGAAACTGAATTTCTTCTATATGCTCAGCAAATGATACAACTGCTTGGGTTTCTTTTTTGAGCTCAGCTGTAGTCTCTTGCACAAACCCAATTTCATCTCCACTCATAGATATATGTCTATCTGCGCTATCTTCTATTTTTGTGTTCTGTGCTTCAATTTCATCAGTAATACTGGGCAAACCCTCCATTTCTACATTATTAGAAAAATCAACTAACTCTCTGGATCCCTCTCCCATTGGTGAGGCCTGAGTAACAGAAACATCGAGCTCTCCACTGTATGCTTCTTTTTCCACAGTTGAGTCTTTTGTCACATCTTCAGGAATATTTTCAGGCACATACCTTAACATCTCTACAACATTAGAAGAAGCATCAGGACAAACCACATCATGCTTACAAGCTAAATCATGAACTGCGTCGGTACCATGATAATCCAGAATGGTGCCCTCAGAATTTTCCATATCTGGACCATTAGCTTGCAAATCGACAGAATCTGCATGGTCTTGAACAACCACATTACTCTTGTCTTCAGAAATTGTCGTTTCCTCAGAAATCAGCTGCTCTATTGTCCCGTCTGATGCTATGGAATGGTCCTCGAGATGTACACCATCAATCAACGAGATATCTGCAGCTTCAGGGACTTTATCGGCCAAAATACTAGACATAGCATAGCTATCCACAGTCTCAGTGGTGCTGATAATAACCATTTTGTCTTCGACTACGTCTTGCGCAGAAGAAATTGATGAAACCTCATGTCTTTCAGTTGATACATCTATGGTGCCGTAAGTTCGTAAATTGGTGTCTGCATAATTTTGGTTGGCACCATCTGAATCTCCAGTAACAAACTGAGAAGCCAACTCACTATTACCATTTTTAATTTCAGTCTCAACAGCATGGATTTCAAAAACACCATCAGAAAGAAACTCCTGTTTATGTATTTCCCTTCCTGTAACATCTTCAAAGTTGTGCGCCAACCCACCTACAGTATCAATAGATTCATGTATACTATAATCTGTTCCCAGATCCTTTGACAAATACTCTGATGCAGCTTGTTCTGTGGTTGAGGTGATCTTAAATTCACTAGTATCATGGGTGTATATCTCAACAACCTCTTCCTTCACACTAGTGGTTTGTACACAACTATCAGTTTCATTTGCCGAACTACTTCCACCATGAGGGCTACCGGAATTGCAGTCAGCATTCACACAGTTAGATTCCATCTCTTTCCCATGATCAAAACAATGTTCTGGTAATACAGTTTCTGAGGTTTCCATCTGATCACTGTGGCCAGCATCAGTCACAATGCTCTTGGAAGGTTGATCATGTATGCATACCTCAACAACCTCTTCCTTCACACTAGTGGTTTGTACACAATGATCAGTTTCATTTGCCAAACTACTTCCACCATGAGGGCTACCAGAATTGCAGTCAACATTCACACAGTTAGATTCCATCTCTTTCCCATGATCAAAACAATGTTCTGGTAATACAGTTTCTGAGGTTTCCATCTGATCACTGTGGCCAGCATCAGTCACAATGCTCTTGGAAGGTTGATCATGTATGCATACCTCAACAACCTCTTCCTTCACACTAGTGGTTTGCACACAATGATCAGTTTCATTTGCTGAACTGATTCTTCCTCCATGAGGGCTACCCGAATTGCAGTCAGCATTGTCGCAGTCAGACTTCTTCCCATGATCAAAGCTATGTTCAGGTAATACAGTTTCTGAGGTTTCCATATGATCACTGTTGCCAGCATCAGCCACAATGCTCTTGGAAGGTTGATCATCAGAATCACGAGATCTCGAACCACGCGAGAGATTCGTTGACCACTTTGTATCAAGGAGTTCTGCAGCAATCTCCGCTCGCTCTAGTGAGCTCACCCTGTCCATGGCATGGGCATTGTCCTTCACTGTTTTTCGACCAAACATCCTTCCGAGTATGGTGGTCCGCCTCGAGGTGGTTGTCCTCGCGACTATCTTGCCTTCCCCGACAACGGCTTCCATCGTTGAGCTATCACACGAAATGCTCTTGGACTTCCGTAAATGAGTCGGCGCCTCCTGTTCGTCTCCGGACGATGCAGGGGAGACAACGAATTCCCCTTCCTCGGCGTTCGGGTCCGCGTCCCTGAGGAAGTAGGCCTCACCATTGCTGTCCAGGTACATGTGGAACCCGGCCTCGACGCCATTGACGGAGATGTTGACCACCTTCTCCCTGGTCTTGAGCACCCCCTGGAACTTGCCGAACCGCACGTACCAGGGCGAGCTCTTGAAGCTGCCGTCCTGCTGCTGCACGACGACGATGTCGACCGCGCCGCCGAACGGGTGGAACGGGCCGGAGACGGTGTACACGCTGCGGGAGATGAGGCTGCCCACCTTCCCCACGGCGTACATCTTGCCCACCGCCGACGAGCTCCCGGGCAGAGCAGACCATCAAATCAGTCCCTAGCAAGCAGCGGCGGGCATTGCGTTGGGGATAAGTGTTCAGCTGAACACCCCAATCCTGTCCTTCTTCAATCAGAGAAGAAGAAAAAAATGAAATCTTGGCTCCTAATGGACAAGGTCAAGGCGAGATCTGCCTCCCGCAATGAAAATTGAATCGAAGCTTAGTTCCTTACCAGGGAGCCTGAATCGAGTCGGATTGAGGCGCCACCAATTCGATCGAATCCAATCGGCTGCGGTTCTTCGTCTCCGTCCCCGGGCCGGTGGTTGGTTCGCCGCGACCGAATATCCACTCGGAGAAGTTTTGCTGAGGTGCGGTCTGATGACGGAGGCAACGGTTGCTGGGCCTACGAAGAAATGTAAGGCCGTGTTCGCAAGAGCCCACGTTCCGAACGCGGAAGCCCAGGTCGTAACACAAGGCCCATGACGAGCCGGGCCTCTACGGGAGAAGCGGAACGCGCGGAGTTGAAGGTTTAGCACCATACTGTTCGCCGAACGTGCAACAGACCAGCTTATAAACCGAGACACGAGAGTCTGCCTCGTCCCTTCGGGGACATCCGATAAAATTGGAACGATACAGAGAAGATTAGCATGGCCCCTGCGCAAGGATGACACGCACAAATCGAGAAATGGTCCAAATTTTTTTGAGATTTTGCGCACCGGTCCCTGGTTCCTTACAAACACGTCCCTGGCGTCTTATTTCCACACCCCTCTCGTCTCATGGTTGTTAGAGCCAGGCCCTTCAGAGTGTTGTCCACATTCTTTTTGTGTCCTCCTGATGTTTTTCTCTTCGCAATTTGCTCCTGGCATTTTTTTTGTTTTGCCCTCGTTTTTTTATTGTTCTTCGCGTTCAATCCTTTCCACCTGCCTCTTTACCGCTTTGGCTTCAAACATGATTTTACAAAAGTAACTTCATTTACATTCATGACCTTCGAATTAGTCTTGATCTCGACACCACTATATATGAGAAATGCAGGAAAAACACATTTGAGCATCTGCATGACCGTACACTGCAAGTATATTTATTTACATGGGTCTGTACACCATGCATGGATGTATCAAATACTTCAACAAGAACCTGTCTGTACACCATGCATGGATGTATCATGATGCATGTATGCGTGTACCAAGAAGGAACTTGTACAAACGGCCAGTATTACAGCTGAACAATATGTAGGATCTTTTTAAGCTGTAAAGCGTAAATATATTCCTTTAAAATAATTGGACGCGTTTCATAGTGCCGCACCACCGCCTCTGAGGTTCCGATTCTTGCAAAGTAGCCCTGGAACTTGATCCTCCCTTGCTGAAGCCAAAACAATCAATTACATTAGCAGGCCAACCAATCTTCTTAATTTTAACATTAGCATGGTACTATCACATAGTACATGCCAAGGAATAGCTGCGTGGATATATAAGTAGGTCGGAAATGTGATGAAACTGGGCTTTGAAATTAAAGCAGGATCAGCCTTCTTAGATTTTTTTCTATTTATTTTTCCATCTAGGTTTAGAACCATATACTTGGTAATAATAGGAACGGCACATTATGGCAAAAAAAAAGTTTGATTCAGAGGGAGAAGAAGCGGGCCTACGAGCTTCTTTGATTTTCTAGAGTTCAGCATTTCCAAAGGCTTAATTGAGTTGAAATGAAAGTACTGAAATTCTCCCTCTAAATGCGCAAGCAACGACCTTGGCATCTCACTCATCACATTCATATTCACTTTACACCATGTCGATATTGCTTTTCTATAGTTCAATCCCAAATGAGAACAAGCAAGAGGTTAGGCTTCTTCTAAACTTTACATTGTGTCTATCTCTCTTTCCAAATTCTTTTGTTGCATAGCTCGTTGGAAGTTTTCTCCTGTTTTGAATTCTTGTAGAAGCCTATTTTATTTTCTATTCTTGTTTTCTCATAGTCCTATGTTCCAAAGAAAGTCCTTCCATGGACTCATAAAATACATTGGAAACTGAAAAAACATCCCTAACTTTACTAGGTGCACACATTCAGGTAAAAGAAAGATTTCCTTTGTTGCCATGAAAAAAGAAGAGATTTACGCATGTATCTTTTTCAGTCTTTTTTTATGAAAAGAGACCGCTTTGAGATTTGTCTGAAAAAAAGGCTACATGAAAAAAATAACCAAAGCACGTTCCCCACAAGATGGACAAGCGGAGTATCATCGATATTACACGAGTTACATGCATGATGTCTGAACTTAAGTTGACGATGGACCTAAATTATCATTCATTTACCATTTTTGATATCAATAGGATGCATATGCTATCTGCTCGGATCCCTACGCAGAGAAGATGCCACCAAAAGAGTAAACTACTGTTCTCCTGCTTGTAAGTTGGCCCCACCTGTCTCTCTCTGTCTGAGTCACGCTCACATATTGTGAATGTGCAGAACAGAGATCGATGGAGCTGTAGGTACATACCTTCCTGCATCATTCCTGTCACCCTTTCTCACGTGTACATCGACTGTGCGTTGCATATCTTTCTTGGGGGAATCCATCAGAGTCTTTTGTCAAGTATGTTGTCACATCATATCCTCTCTTGTGGCATTTGCTGGAATCCAAGGGAGCAAACCTTGAGATAGAGAGAAACCCGCATGGGGAAGTGAGAATGACATTTATTTTGAAAAAAACTGGATGTTGCTAGAATGACACATAAATTGGAACTGAGGGAGTATGTGTTATATTTTTTTTTGCTGTGGTGGAATGAAAAGGGCTACATGAGTAGAAGGGGAAAATTGGATAAAAAATAATTCTGGTCTGTTCATAAAACATCTACGGCATGCTTCTCTTCACACACACACATATGCTGCGTGTACATCTTTTTTGTGAAAAATTATCTGAGCGATTTCATTCATATTCATGTGTAGGAGTATTTATTTGCACCAAAGTAGAAAGCGAAATGAGTCGTTGATGATGAATATTCCCTGTGCTATATATATGAAGCTTAGCTGACATCCTCCACAAGAATATACTAGTACATGCTAAGAATATACCTTCACCTTTGATGCTCCTGTCTCCTTGCTCCTGTACCAAACAAGCAAGCAATCAGATGAGGAGCTCCAGATCCAAAGCACAATCCCTAAGCCAATCACCAGCATCACACCTGGAGTGGTTAGCAGCATCCCGGGACTACTTTAACATATTCTTAACCTTGGATTGGTACTCTAATGGGATATTCTCGTGCTAATGGTCAAGGGTGACGGGGACCCACAAGTGCACCAAATGATTAAGCACTCAGAAAAGTGCACCAAGATTCCATCTTCATTGTATTTTCGCTGCCTTTAGAGTTTTCTTTGTTGTTGCTGCAATTATGCTCCCAACCACTAGCTGATGTGTGCTTTTGATCGACTTCTTTAACATGACTCTGGTACTGTGGAAGTCATATATCAAAGGGGCACGTACTGATTTCTGCATATATCAAAGGGACATGTAGTGTGATTGCTGGAAATTTTAAGACACAGTATAGAATTTCTATGGCCCATTTCATAAAAACGAACTTCATACATCTGTTGCGAACTGGCACTCCTTGTTTTTCCCCGTTTGCTGGTAAGTTGATAACTCCTAGTGCTGTATGCAGTAACGCGTTATAATTGACTACATCTACATATGTGCTACCAAACATTATGATGTGTCAAAAAGGTTGAAAAATGGCTCTGTTACTTTTCACTTTTCACAGTGAAAACTGAAAAAGAAAGTAAAAGGATATACCAGTCCCCATAGTAGAACGGAGAGAAGCATGCATGGAAAAACGGGCAGGGGCAAGTAGGAATGACAAGACAAATGTACTTTTCAAGTCATAAATAGTCTTTTGAACCCTTTTTCACATAAGGTGAGAAATCGACATCTTTCACTCATCTAAAGCCTACAACTCCTACCAAAAACTCGAGGTCCAATAAGGATCCATGATAAGGAAAAAAAAAAAGAAGATCCTCGAAGAAAAAGGAACATGAACAAGATAACCAACAACAGTTTGGTGAAAAATAAAACAAATTGTGCACCCAAAGAGATATATAGTATTTCTACAGGAATCTACGCTTCAAAAATTACTGGGGCCAGAAACGACAACACCGATCACACATGATACATGCATGTGCATGTATGTCTTCTATAGATACGTAGCCATGTCGTGGATCATTCATCATGCAGATGAGGCAAAGCGTGGCCCAGGACGAACTCTGCAAAACAACAAATCGGACTCGATCTGACATGCACGGCACTGCTCGGAGCCAAGGCTCTACATTCACATGTCAGTGAGATTCCTGCATGGCGCATAGGAACGGCGGTACGGTTCCCTTTGGATTTTCCAGTAAACTCCGAGTACTGTGTTCTACCGCCCATGCATGTATGTATACCCAGCTCACACAAGGGAACAAAACATGTCTGGTTGATATACTAGTCTAGTATCTTGTAATGAAATTTATCACCAGAGGCAAAGTAGTAATTGTTCACGAGGTTATACAAATAGCTCCTCCAACTATATATATTGCAGTACTACAACATACTCACATATATTCCCATATACGGAAGTTTTGCATGCAGAAAATTATGTCAATTGGTGATATATAAGGCATGATATCATACGTCTGACTGATAATACATGACAATGTTGTGTCATTTGAAGAAGCGAGATTAATTCCTGAATCACCACGGGGAGCTGATCAGAAGCGTCCTCCAACGGTGTCCTGATGAATCGATCCCTATCGGCTATACAAGGCTTGCCAGGAGACAGCTAGCACTACAGATGAACGACTGAGCTACTAGTGAATGAATACATATACGGATCATCTAGCTAGAACAAAGTAATAAAATCCTCTAAACGGTGGTAGTACGTACTAGAGAAGAATTAGCATCACTACAATTTCTCGCAGCAGCTAGCAGATGTGGCATTGCGATTTGCGAAATGACTTTTTTTCTTTTTACCCCGGCAGTCCAGTTATGCTCACGTGCTGGATCACCGGCGCCCACTCGAAGCGGCCGTCCAACGGGCGGTCGAGGGCGACGTCGTAATTGTACCTGCACCAGAAAGCATGGCAGCTTGGTCGGTCGTGTGAGCGAAAAATTGTGCAGGCAGGGCAGCAACGATCGAGTGCGCGTGTACGTATAAGCTGCAGGTGCGGTGAAAGAGAGAGGTGTTGTCACTGCACGTACGTCTCCGCGAATCGCCTGCGTTCGGCGAGCTCCGCCGCGGCGAAGAAGGCCTCCACCTCTGCCTCCGACGGCGGCGGGTTGGACCGTGCCGGCCGGTCATCAGCAACGCCGCCGTTGGCCTCGTGCAGCTGGTGCTTCAGCTTCAAGTACACCTCGCCGGAGTGGATAAGCGTCTCCTGTCTAATTAAAAACAAGAAGCAAAATTCGGAACAAAGATCTTGACGCGTGGACTAATTAACCACTGTTAAGAAATTTTAAGCTGTGAAATTAGAGAGATCTCGTCAAACCTGCTGCTGTCTCCGCAGCCGTCGTCGCGGGCAACCAGCTGATCACTTGCGTGCGCCGGCGACTCCTGCTCCGGGCGGCCGCCGCCTACACCTAGCTGTGCGGTGACCACGCGACAACACTGCCGCACGCTTGCTGCGGCGGCGCCCTTCCGTCGCGTGCTCTTGGCGCCGCCGCCGCACCGGCGGCCTGAGCCGCCGCCGCGGCACTGGCGCCGGCTCCGCGTCGCGCTGCAAGAGGCCGCGGCCACGGCCGGCACGCGGCGGCCGCTGCGCAGCGTGAGGTACCCGGCGGCCTCGGTGACCGCGGAGGAGCGTCGCTGCTGCTCGCCGCAGCTCCTGACCCCGCACTTGCCCATGGTCAATCGGCGCGCCGGCGGCCGCGGCGGCGGCTCAGCTCGTACGTGGGAACGCGCGGCGCGCGGCTAGCGGCTGGTTGGTGCGTGTTGATGTGGCGCGCGGCGCGCGCTGTGCAGGCAGCAGCAGCGGCGGACAGTGGCGAGCCGTGCTGGCTTTGTACTACTCGCTTCCCGTTCACTGGGTCGAGCGATCGAGCTGCCTGTGCGCTGCGGGGCAACAGCGGCAAATGGGAGCTCGTCACGTCTCATCATTATAGGGAGCGGGAGGCCGCGTAACGCAATCTAGACGAACGGTCCAGATAAACTCCTTACGTGCCTTAGTTAAGTGCTTCTCAAATCCATGTTTACGGGAGCAAAGCTGTGAGTAGTGACACAGAACAGGGTACCCATAGAAGAAGAAAGATACCCTCTATTTCAATTTATAAGCAGTTCTAGCTATGTTTTTAGGTGTCTAGGTTCATAGAACATTCTCTGGATCTGGATATATGCTTGTCCAGGTTCAGAGAATGTTCAATGAATCTGGTACAAAACCAGAACTACTTATAAATTGAAACAGAGGGAGAACTACTTATAAATTGAAACAGAGGGAGTACAACCAACACGCAGCAGCGCCAATGTCTTGTCAAGGCTAGTAACAAATATATATACTTGTCGTAATCGATGACGTATACGGTGCATATTCTAATGTGTTTTTTCCTTCTTTATTTACTAAGTATTTCTTTTGTTCCATTTTTTGGTCGCCATGGTTCTGGGCTTCTGGCTACACGGAGTGGAGACTGGACAGTGGTGTCATCATCAGCTCGATCTGCTGCCTGGTGAGGCCGCGCGCGTCAACAGGAACCAAATAACGAATCTGCACGTACACGCGCCACAAAGAGCCTTGGAAACAAGTGTAGGATATTGGATTCGCCATAGCACAGGAACGCACACAGAAACTAGACAAGTGGTGGAATACACCAATAACCAGTGGATTCTGACGAGCAAAAGAAACAGAGCGCGCAAAATATAGGACGTGCTACGTACACCGGAAGCAGAGGCCCCGGTCGTGTCGTGTCCCTACGTACGTTTGTCGTCCCCAGCGCCAGAGTTCAATCCCAGCCAAAACTCCATGGCCCATGCATTCTCGGGACCGGCCGTTGGACCGATCACCGATTCAGAGCTTGCGAGTCTACTGCAGCAAGCAACACACCCCAGGCCAGGCCGGCAATCCATCTCCATCCCCGCAGTGGCAGTCGCAGCAAGCTAAGAATCTTTACCGAGGCACGAGAAAGCGCTGCCTGGACACATCGCCTGTTCATCCTCCCGATCGATCGGCGGCCTGTGATCCACCAATGATCGACGGCGATCGCGATCGGCTCGACCGCACGGCGCGGGGACCAGTGGAAAGGGGACGAATGATCAGCACCAGCAACAAGCAATGATGAAAAGCAGAGGAGAGCCAAGCCAAGCCAAGCCAAGCCAAGCAAGCAGAATCGCTGATGAGGCGCGCGCAGGTTGTCGCGGAGCAAAGCGGCGGTAAATCAAATGAAAGCACGACGCAGTGGTGATCATCACGGTACTTACAGGTGCCAAAGCGGCTGTTACTATGAGCTAATTAGAGTACTACTACTTTCTAGTTTATACTAGTAAACAGCTAGCTTTGGGAGGCAAAAGGCTGGTGCTTGTGGAATGTGAGCAGCAACAAAGCTAGCTTGGGGCGCGAATGAAACTGCATTTCGCAACGAATCAGTTTTCGATCTAGGTCGGAACAGAGACGGAAGTCCATTGGTGCTGCAGGCTTTCCGGACGGTCTTGGCCGTGCCGCGTCGCATCTTCAGCAAACCGCCGACGCGATTCCTCCTGTAGAGACAGTAGAAACGATCGAGACTGATGGATCGTCCCTGGATCTGACACGTACCGAGTAGGGGCCAGGCGCGTGCGTCTTGCTTGCTGCAGCCAGCGTCCCTGGATGCCTCGCTTTTCATTTCATTTGGGGGCGGTGGTAGGGTAGGGTAACGGTGATGGCGAACTGGAGATTGATCGATGCGGTGGAGACGGAGGTCCGTCCTAGCATCATAGCATGGGTGTGCGGGAAAGGCCGAAAGTTCCATGTCGTCGAGCTCGCCAGTGTCATGTCTGAATTTCAGCTAGCATCGGTCGTGCCTCGTCTGTTCTTGTGACAGTTCCATCATGACTGCCATCTGCATGGAGGAGCACTGCATACACACGCACACGTTCGGCCGCCGTTCAAGGCTTCACGAGCTTGGAACAGTGTTGGTCTGAATCTTCACTGGCAGAGACGTGTTCGTTCGCTCGTGGTACGAGCCACGCATGCGGCCCATGGACGTTCGCATCTGTAAAAGAGGCCCATACACTAGTCTGAGGAGGCTGCTGCTGGGCTTTAGTTTGCCTGGGCCTTTATTGGACGCGATTCATCGATAAGGATTTTTTTATTTTTAATCGAATTTTTTATTATATTTTTATTAATAACCGCTCGTTTTCGAAATTTGCAAAACTAGTCGCCTAATCGCCCGAAGGACAGGCGATAAGCTCTTGTCGCCCAACAGCCGGGCGACAAGGCCGCAAATATCCCGCCTGAGTGGGCGACAAGGCGCGGGGCGCGGGCGGTGGGGCCCAGTCGCCCGATGGTCGGGCGACAAGGCCGCAATCTCCCGTTCTGCGGGCGACAAGGCGCGGCGCGTCCGCGGTGGGGCCCAGTCGCCCGTCTACCGGGCGACAAGGCGTGAATCTCCCATTAGTCGGGCGACAAGAGGCCCAGTCGCCCAACGCTCGGGCGACAAGGTGCCAGCTTCTGCGCTCCCACCGTCCACGCCAAAGTGAGAGGGAGCTTCTCGTTCTTCGTCCATCTATTTCAAGGGTCCAACCAACAGACACACACAAAGAGGTAAACACTTTGCCATGGCCAACAGAGGAGGACGGCGAGGAGGAAGGAGAGGAGGGAGACCGGGGGCTGCATTCCAACCTCTTGAAGACTGGGTTTGGCATGGAGAGAGAGGTCCGTCAACATATGATCCACCTATTCCAGAGTTCCCTCTTGAGTCTAAAGATGAGTTCGACCCTGTTACTAATCCACTCAGAGAGTATGACAACCAAAAAGTTGTTTGGCCAAAATGCGCCCATAGGGAAGATTGCCTCGTTCAAATGTTCGACGGCCAATGTGAGGGTGGACGCCGCTTCTTCAGGTGCCCATATGGAGAAGTAAGATTTTTTTCATACTTATTAAGTCTTTCTAACCGTATGCATACAAAGTACCTCACTTCTTTTTTTGCAGAGTCATGAGGATGAAGAGAACTGTGGCTTCACGAGGTGGGTGGATCCGAAGCCTATTGGTGTGACCGCGGAGTACATTAGCCACCTTCAAAATCGCATACAAGACCTAGAGCGTGAGCTTGAGACCGCAACTCAATCCAGAGCCGGCGAAAGCCAAGAGTTGGTCATTAGCATTGCTGGGCCCGAAACCATGTGTCTTGATCCATTCTGCAGGTGCCCGCACCACAAGCCAGGGCCGGCGAACCCACCACCACAGCCGCCGCCACCACCAGCACCGCCATCTTACTATGGTGCCTACGAAAACTACGGCTACTCGCAGTCAGGGGGACAGTCCAACTACAGTCCATGGGACTAGATTTCGCATCAAAACCTGGCTAATGTTCCATTCTCATTGTTCAATGTTGCATTTTCAATTCCCTAAGGCATGTCAGGATTAGTACGGTGCACAAATAGGTTAGTACTTACGTGCACCGAACATGCCATTGTAATGTGTCTACAAATAGGTTAGTACTTACGTGCACCGAACTAATAACCGTGAATACCGTAATATTTTGTTTTATGTATGCTTATGTTTTAAGCATGTTTTAAGTGTCACTGTTCAATCATGTCACTGTGTCACTGTGCAATCATGTCACTGTGTAATCAGGTCACTGTTCAATCATGTCACTGTGTAATCAGGTCACTGTTCAATCATGTCACTGTGTAATCAGGTCACTGTTCAATCATGTCACTGTGTAATCAGGTCACTGTTCAATCAGGTCACTGTGTAATCAGGTCACTGTTCAATCATGTCACTGTGTAATCAGGTCACTGTTCAATCATGTCACTGTGTAATCATGTCACTGTGTAATCAGGTCACTGTTCAATCATGTCACCGCAAAAGAAAAGCACTGAAATATAGGTACATAGGTAAATAAATTACACTGGCATGTTCGGTACACATAACTACTAACCTAATTGTGCACCGTACTAATCCTGACATGCCTTAGGAAATTGGAAATGCAACATTGAACGAGGATAATACACATTGGCTAGATATAAGACGTCACCGATACAAATGCAATTATGTCCCACATAAAACTACTACGATAAGGGAAGGACAATTGCTTTAGGATACTTGAAATTGAAGCGACATGAATGTAAGTAATGCTGCTACTTAGGCTCCCTTTGTGCCCGTCGAGCTTCCTCGCGCCATGCAGCTACTTGTTGAGCATGGCGTTGATGAGCTTCTTCCTCACGCTGTTGGCTTCGTGCCATTGCACGCTGGCGTGTTTGCTCTTCACGGCGGCGACGTTCATCCATTGCTGCCTTGATCCTTTGCTCCATTAGTTCCTCCCTTGTAGGTTGGGCGTGCGGAATGTTTTGTTCCCTTTGCCCTATAGTTGGACGTGCCTGTTGGAGCCTTTCATGGTCAGCCATCCTCATGAGGTATTCACTTGTGGTTTCGGCTTCGATGCCTGCACGAGTAGCATTTGTGGGCCGAACCGAATCAATCCATTGCTTGAAGTCACAACCCTGAAGAGGGGAAAATGTTGTAGCGTTACAGACTGGAAAATATTACAGGTGTTAGAGAAATGTTTAGTTACCATGAAATCAGGGTCCAAGTCAGGACACCCAAAGAACCTCATGCCCCGTGTGGCACGCTTTGTCGACGTTCTAATCATGGCTCGAAGACCGCACTTGCATAGCGGCCGGTCGCTCCAGGGAGGCAATGGAAGGCTTCTGTTGCTCGACTCAGCCATGTGGACGGTTTGGTGCAAGGTACCTTGTTTTCTTTGCGCAACCCATCATATTTATATGCGAAGCTAGGCATTGGATGCTTTGTGCAATCCATGCCACCTTTGCTTTTGGACTTGATGCTCATCGGATGCTCTGCCTGTTGCTTTGATGTAGTGATGCAGTGATTGTGGCCTGCCCTGGCTGCAATAATTATTGTCGGGACATGACCGGAATTGAAATGAGCGGTCACTGGTGTTGTCACAGGTGTCGGGACACATGCAAGCTACATTGATTTTCATTGAGGCCGATGTAAAAGAAGTAGGCCCTTTGAAACATAATTGAGAACACGTCGAGTGTACATAGATGGATGAAAGGAAAACAACCCGGCTTGCACATTAATACTTAGAATGAAACATACATAGATCGGATGTGAACAATGACGTGTTCTATGCACATAATGACTAACCTGACTGTGCGTGGATCTAATCCTAACACGCCATTCATACATAGCACACAACATACATAGATTGGATGGGAACAATGGCATGTTCCATGCACATGATGAGTAACCTATGCATGGATATAAATACGCCTTAGGGAATTAAAATTGGTTGACAGTGAACATAGTAGAACGGAATATCCGGGTTATGCATGACACAATCCACTAATCATCGTCCAGGTAAAACGACTCGTAGCCGTCATCCTCCGCCTTGGAAGATGAGCCTGTTTTGCCCTTGGCCTTGTCGCGAAGCTCGTCCAACTCCCACTTCTTCTTCAACTTCACCCATTCCTTATCTTTAGGCGAGATAACGTGATCGATCCACTTTACAAAGTCACATCCCTTCGGCAAGTCGTTGTATTTGCTTTCCCTTTGATAAGGATATTTTTTTGCCCTCTCCCTTGTCTGCGTAAACAATATATATAGTTAAAGTACATCAAACACACGGAACTTTCATCGACAGCAATTAGATATCATACCGTGGAAGGAAATGTCTCCAGATCGTTCTCATCTTCCTGGGGGCACTTCCAGTAGCGCCTTCCCCAACTGTCCATCTCGAAAGATACACTAGATACGCACATTTTTCTGCAGTGGCACTGAGGCGTCTCTTCGAATCTTGTTGGTGGTGCTTGGGGATTCAGAAAGGTGTCTCTGTTAGGGTCGTTTGCAGGAGGTCCATTGCGCCACTTTGCAAGCGCCGCATCGAGCTCTCTTCTCGCCCTGATACGAGGTGGTGAGTCGTCCTCATCCATTGTGAGGCACTGAGGCTTGTGACATGCACCTTGCACATAGGGTCAGTTTATATAGCAGTCGAATGCCTAAGAAAATGGGCCCCGCTTAATAAAATATCTGCGCAGAGCACTTGCTTGATAAAATCGAAGGAATAAAAAAAATTGAGCTTGGCCTTGTCGCCCGTAGGGTAGGCGATTGGTCCTTGTCGCCCTGGTGAGGGGCGACTGGGTCTTGTCGCCCGCGCAACGGGCGACTGGGCCCCACCACTCCGTCCCTCGCGGCGCTCCCGCCTCTCGTCGCCTATTAGACGGGCGACTAGGATCTTGTCGCCCGTTACTTGGGCGACTAGGATCTTGTCGCCCATGTCTTGGGCGACAAGCCCTAATCGCCTGACCCCCGGGCGATTGGGCGACTAGTATTGCAAATTTCCAAAACGTGCGGCTATTAATAAAAATATAATAAAAAATTCGATTAAAAATAAAAAAAATTCTCATCGATAATGCGCGCTCGTCGCTGATAGTGATGGCCAAACGGGCAGCACGGCCCGTTTAATTTCGGGCCGGCACGGCCCGGTGTGAATTTCGTGCGGTGTCATGCCAGCCCATGGGCTCACCCTTCGGCCCATGGCACAGCACGTATTGAGATAAAACGTGCCGTGCCGGCCCGAAAAGCACGTCGGCCTGTATAGCCCGAATAGCCCAAAATTCACAAAAACATACATTCAACTCAAAAAGCATAGTACATCCCAAATGTGACATCCAAATTCGTATCAACACACACTAAAATCAAAATCATAACACCAAATTGCCAAAGAGCAATCGGCGGAGCAGCTTTGTGCTAGAGGCGGCGGAGGATTCGAGCCGGTAATGGTCGGAATCACGCTCGGCGGCGGGGTTGTGGCGCGCATGAACAACGCGATGGCGCCGAGGAGGTGGGAGGAGCGACGGGTCCGCGCGGTGGCGTAGAGAAGTGGGGAGGAGCGGCGATGCAAGGAGGGGGGAGGAGCGACGTCGACGATGAGCAAGGAAGTGTGCCAGGTGTGTAAGCTTCATGACCATTGGAGTTTGGAAACCCCAAAGGTATGAATGTTTTGGTGATTGGGTGACCTTATTGATGTGACTAACATTTCCTTGTAGGATATTCAAATGGTCATGTCAATGAAGCGTCGTCTCACATACTCTATCTATCGACGACTTGGTGATTGGTTGCCTCGACAATTCGGATCGAGAACTTGATGAAGTCGCGGAGAAGAAATGGATCAAGGCTAAGGACATGCTAGATCCAAGCGAGTGTTGCTTGGTTAGATGTTAGCTTGAGTCCATAGGAAAAACCGGACTATCAAGAGGGATCGAATTGGTTCTCTTAGAGCACACTAGGTTAGAGATCAAATGGATGCATTGTGAGTCTCTTGAGGGCTAGGGTGGCTGAAGAGAAGAAGAGGAACCAAGTTTGGAGAAGTTGGAAGCAAGGATCAAGAAGTGGATCAAGTTTTCAGCTTATGCCGAAGAGATCGGACAGTACGGTCCTAGGGACCGTATGGTACGGTCTTCATTGAAGATCCAGACAGAGAAGAGAAGTCTCGGGATGCTGAGAAAATGAAGACCGGACAATGGACCGTATGGTACGGTCAAGGAGACCGGACAGTACGGTCATCAGTGGATTTCCAGACAGAGAAGATGGAGTTTCTGGAAGTGGAAGAAATGAAGACCGGACAATCGACCGGATGGTACGGTCCTAGGGACCGGACAGTACGGTCTTCATTGGAGATGAAGAAGAAGATGGAGATGCGCCTGGAAATAGAGACCGGACAATACGGTCTGTAAGAGACCGGACAGTACGGTCCTTTGTACGGTCTCTAGTTTCGCAGGGCACTTTTCGGCAACGGCTAGTTTTGGGTTGGTAGCCTATATATAGTTGGTTGCCCGCCCCTTGAGGGGTCTCTTGGCCATTGTTGGAGTGCAGGAAACTCAGAGGAAGCCAAGAGCAAGGGAGAGAAGCACTTGTGAAGGATTTGGAGTGATCCTAGTGCTTGAGAGAGTAGCAATTGCATCCACTTGATCTCTAGGCTAGTGTGAGCTTGAGAGAGTCACTTCGGTTTGTTACTCTTGGTCTATGGCGAGGCCTAGACCGGTTAGGCGTCGGTGTTGAGCTGTCCAAGGAGATTGTGGAAGCTAACACAAGTTTGTACACGGTCTTGGAGCTTCCCGTGCGAAAGAAGCATCACTAGTGGAGCGCTTTTTGGCACGCATCACGTGCGGAGCCTTACCTCTGGAAGAGTACCCGGGATCGAGCCCGGCGGGACGTGCCCGCGACTTCACTCGGAGGGTGAAGTGTGCTCTAGGAGGGATCGCCATCGAGCGGAGGGACGGGGTCGAGACTCCGGCGGGAGTGACCCAACGTGGAGTAGGGGAAGGCGCCATCCTTCCGAGACCACGGGAAAAATCATGAGCATTCCTATCCTTATCTCTTTTACTTACTAGCATTTACGCTTCCGCATTTACTTCTAGTGCTAGTAGAATTGCATGATAGGTTGTCTCTTTACTACTTGGTAGAATTGCTTGTTAGGGTGTTGCTTGTTGCATAGACTAGATTGTGTGCGCGCATCGCTTGTTTTTGTTATCACTATATCTAGTCTTGCTAGCTTCACGCTTAAAGTACGTTTGGGAGAAATTGTTGACACACCGATTCACCCCCCCTCTCGGTGCCCTTGATCCTTTCAAGTGGTATCAGAGCCTCGTTGCTCAAATAGGGCTTAACCGCCTTGAGTAAGGATGCCGAGAGATCATGGACCGCCCCCGTTCGATGGGACCGACTATGCCTATTGGAAAGCTCGCATGCAAGCTTACCTCGAGGCTCTCGATCCTATCGCATGGGAGGTGACAAGTTCCGGTGTCTCTCTAAGGACTCCCATTGGTACTCTTGATGTGAATCTCGCAAAGGCAAATGCTAAAGCTAAAAATGCCTTGTTTGAAGCTATCACTAAAGAGGTCTTTGCTCGAGTCAAGTCCGCGGGTACCGCTCATGAAGTATGGACTCAAATTCAACAAATTCATGAGGGTTCCACGGACGTGAAAGAGGAAAGATACTATGTGCTAAAGAACAAGTATGATGACTTTGCCATGTCTTCAAATGAGCTAATCAATGACACTTACTCTCGCTTGAATGTGCTTGTAGAGGATATCAACTCTCTCGGTGTGAAGGACAAGATTGATGATGGTGACCTTGTGCGGAAGATCATGAGGATTCTCCCAAGGGAGAAATATGGAGCACTCATCACATGCCTCTTCAACACCGACATGCGAGACCTCACCACCCACAAGCTACTTGGGAAGATCACCGCCTTTGAGAGCTACAACCTCGACAAGAAGCTTGATGAGAAGCCCTCCAAGAATCTTGCTTTTGCATCCGAGGGGTCAAGCAAGAAGATGAAGAAGGTGGTGACTCAAGATTCAAGTGATGAAGAGCTTGAAGAAGATGTTGAAGACTTGTTGCAACTTCATCCCAATGATCTAGCACTCCTCATGAAGAGAAGCAACTTCTTCAAGAGAAGGTTCATCAACAAGAAAGATGCCGAGTGCTACAATTGTGGGGAGAAGGGTCACTTTGCCAAGGAATGCCCGAAGCCAATCAAGAAGAGCAAGAAGAAGACTCAAGAGTCAAGCGATGATGAAGAAGAAGACCCTAGAAGCAAGTACAAGGCAAGGAAGAGGTTTGTCAAGAAGGAAAGCTCTAGAGGCAAAGACAAGAGAAGATCATCTCGCAAGGGTCTCTATTGTGGAGAGTGGGTTTCGGATGATGATAGTGATGAAGAAGAGAGTGATGACTCATCCTCCAAGGGCAAGAAAATGGCCGGCATTGCTCTCACAAACATGTCCGGGACTCTACCTCCACCGCCTACTTGCTTGATGGCCAAAGATGATGATAGTAGTGAAGATGAGAAGAGCGAGTCCGATGAAGAGTTTGGTGAGGAGGATAAGCCCACATATGAGGAACTCTTGGATAGCATTCTCCTAACCGGCAAGATGATCATGAAGAAGGACAAGACCATTGCTCGGTTGGAGAAGGAACATGAAGTGGCCGCCTTCCGAGTTCGTCAACTTGAGGGTGAACTTAGGGACTTATCCATCTCTCACAAGGCTCTTGATGAGGACTATGACAAGCTTGAGGAAGACCACATGAAGCTCAAGGAGAAGTCCAAGTTACTAGAGGATGAGATCAAGCACCTTTCCACTTCGCTCATGACCTTGGATGAAAGCTATGACAAGCTCAAGGTTGAACACATGAGGCTCAACGGCAAGTTCAAGGTTCTTGAGGAAGAACATCAATCCCTCCTCGAAAAGTGTAACACTTCTTCTTCTAGTTCATCCATTTCCGATTCTTCATATATTACTTGTGATGGACTAACTCCCTCTCTTGAGAGCATCTCTCTTGATGAGAACATTTTGAAGGAATATCATCAACTCAAGGAGGAGAGAGCTTCGGTGATGGACGGCTTCGAGAGGCTCACGAGGGGAAGGACCATTCATAAGGAGATACTTGGTCGGAACCTTGTGAACAACCCCGGGCACAAGGGACTCGGCTCCTACCCCGCCGCCATCAACCTCATCGGCAAGGACAAGGACATTCCACCTTGGGTAGTCCCTCTCATGGCGGACGACTACTATTGTGAGAAGTGTTGCCGTGACGGGCACACTAGCAAGAATTGTCCCAAGGTGAGAAGTTCCAAAGTTTTGCCTAACGCTAACTTGTTCCATGAGAATACACACTACAAGCTCTTTAGGGACAAGCGGGGCAAGGTGAAGGTAAAGGCTCTTGGATCACCCGACAAGAGGAGGATGATGAGGAAGATTTGGGTGCCCAAATGCATAGTTGACCTTGAGAGGCCAACCAAGTGCGAGTGGGATCCCAAGACCAAGACCTAGAAGGGTGATGGTGGTGGACCGTGCGCCGCAACGTCAACTCATGAACGTCCACCACAAGTTTCGAGTGCTTCATCGACAAATCTACTCTTCAAGGAGGTAACTTGTATCATAGTAGTTTCTTTTCTTGCATTGCTTGCATGGTAGCTAGATGCTTCTTTGTGAACTAGTATGTTTGCATTCATGCATATGTAATAACTAAAAGAAAAGAACAAAAAATTTAGTTCAAGGTCTAACTTTCTCAAGATAGCTATGAGCATGGGGGATGCTTGAGTTAGTGGACCGATGGACTCAAGGCAAGGTTTGGCTCATAGTGAGTAAGCTTGAGAGAGGCTCAAACTTGACCTTGAGTAGGTTTCCTTTATGCGTTGTTTAACTTTGCTTGCATATCACATGGCATGTTTAAATTCCCTTTGCATTTGTATGATATGCTTGTCTCATGCATTGCATATAGGAAATCACAAAGGAGTTGTCACACTATGAGGAAGTGCTTCATTCGTAATGTGATCTCACAACTCATAGAAGTGTGACTAAAGAAAAGTTTTGCGCTTCATGCCCATTGAGTCTTGCTAAATGATCCTCAAGGTTAAATCTACTTGCACGGATCATAGGCAAAGGACTCATACATACCCCTCCTTCGGTTTTATCTCTTTTGGTTCTTATTTGGATGCTTCTTATTTGCAGATTGAAAAATTACTATAAGCCTATGCGCAACCTATATTGGTTTATTTTCAAAGGAGTGTTTGAGAGTTCCCCTTCTAGTCCATGTTTGGTGTTTATTTGGTTTTTGTGTGAGAAACTTGGACTTAGAAGGAAATTCCTTGAAAATCAGCTTTTCTGGACTAGACCGTACAATACGGTCAAAGGGACCGTACAATACGGTGTGCTTTTGCACGAGATCTTTCGAAACCTGAGGCAGAAAGGAGACCGGACAATGCGGTCCTCTAGACCGTACAATACGATCTCTATAGCTATCTGTCAGGATGGAAAGGAGACCGTACAATACGATCCCTAGGACCGTACCATACGGTCTGGTTAACTTCATCGCGAGATCGCGTCTAATCTCATCCGTTGATTCCGTTTTGGATCGATCTGGACCGTCGATTCAAACTAAACCTATTCTAACGGGATTTCCGGCGTGTTACTGTGCATCGTTCCCAAATCACCGCCGCCGTCGCACGCGTTCGCACTCCCGCCACCACTTCGCCCGCGCGTGCGCGCCGTACAGCTGCCGCCGACCTCGCCGCCGCTGTGCGCCACCACTGCAGCTCCACCGCGCCGCGCACCGCCCGCTCGCTCCACCGCACAAGCTTTCCCGCGCAACCCTAGCGCTGCGCCGCTCCTTCACCACCGCTACCTCGCCGCGCGCCGTCGTGTGCTGCCGGAGCTGAGGAAGACCTCGCCGACGACGAGCACCGCGCTGAAGGACTCCATTCCCCGCGCGCTTGACTTCGAGCTGGTGCTCCTTCCATCTCGCGCGACGAGTTCTTCTCCCAGTCGGCCTCACCGGACCCGAGCTTCTCATCACCGACGATCGCCGTCTGTCAGTAGAGCTCCGGTGAGCCTCTGGAAACTTGAAATTGCACAGTAGCCATGCTCGATTACATTTCCTATCTAGGGTTTGAGCCTATCTCGCCTTCATCGATTAAAATCCCTAGAAAATCACTCCAAAAATCAAACCTTCATTGCGATTTGGTATACATTGCCATGAACTGCTTCGCAATTTAGGTCATTTGCCTACTGCTGTCATAGTGTTCGAGTATTGCACTTAATTTATCTATGACGTGTGGTAGTTGGTCGCTTTGTGTCGATGTCCGATTCTATATCATACACTAGCTCGACGCTAGCATTTCCTCGATTAGTGGTACATTGTGTCTATTGCATATGATCTATGTACACTAGTCGATCTTCACCGATAATCGACAATGCCGTAGTTCCCTTTTTGCATATTTGCCGGCATTGTGTCCTTCATCTCTGCGCTAGGATTTCATATAGATTTATGCGCTTACCTACGATTCTTGCTTATAGATTATAGTAGGTTACTCTATACTCATATACCCTGTCTTATTCCTATCGTGCAGTGGCAGTGGTCAGCGGACAGTGGGCAGTTGACAGCAGAGCAGAGACAGTGGACGGATTGAGGGCCAAGCCCTTAGTCCTATCTTTGGCAGTCAGCTTGTCAGTGGACGGGTTGGTGGGCCAAGCTCACTCGCCCTATCTAGTCTGCAGGCCAGTCAGCAGTTATGGCAGGTGGCAGAGGCAGAGGCAGGGGCAGAGGTGACAGAGATAAGGGCAAGGCCAAGGCTCCAGATCCACAGCCCAAGAAGAAGAAGCAGCGGACAGGTGATCCAGAGTTGGATCGTGCTCTCAAGGCAGCTGAGGTGGACCTTCCTACAGGTAGAGACACAGGGTTCCGGATCAGGGACCCACCTGCAGGAGGACAGGGGGAGACTCCGAGGAGGTCTTCCAGAGCTAGAGTCACAGTGCAGCGGACTCCGTCCATCCGTGAGGTTGGTACGTCAAGGACCGCGCAGGAGCAGCCAGAGGCCGAGGAGGAGAGTTCCTCCAGTTCAGGTGACGAGGTCACAGAGGGCGACAGGCAGAGAATGGCCGTGAAGTTCTGTGCTCTTGACAGGACTGCTACTCTCAGGGACGTGCTTGCTGAGGACGCACTCAGGCTGCCAGGCCCCATCCTCAAGAAGTTCAGGAAAGTCAGTGAGGAGACTTGGGTACCTGCCAGGAGGGACCCACAGGCAGGAGGTCGCTTCTGGACCTTGCTACAGCAGAGGATCGCAGCTGGCTTGAGGAGTAGACTGCGGACAGACGGAGCTGATAAGCTCTTTGTTACTCACCAGCACTGCAGCATACAGGCTGCCAGCAGAGGTGCCGGGACGGATTTCACACAGCACCTGTCTTATATCCCGGGCCTCCAGGAGATCATAACTACACTGATGCGTTGGGACTACGATATAGTGATTGACTTCTATGCTTCTCTCTGGATAGCCCCAGATCGCTCAGTTATATGGTTTATGCTCAGAGGACAGCCCCACAGAGTGACGAGGGAGAACCTCGTAGAGGCACTTGAGACAATCCAGTACGAGACCAGAGTGTTCCCGCTTGCTCACCCAGGGATGGAGCCTCCCCGCAGACCTCTTGGGGGACACCTACCGTCTGATGAGGATATGAGTATTGCTTTCCCTCCACCTCACCCGGAGAACTTCAGCCGAGCTCACACCAGATTGACACATGAGGGCAGAGTTCTCAGGAGTATTCTGAGCAGGACC
The DNA here is from genome assembly GCA_012490785.1 of Eragrostis nindensis. Classification (NCBI taxonomy): domain Eukaryota; kingdom Viridiplantae; phylum Streptophyta; class Magnoliopsida; order Poales; family Poaceae; genus Eragrostis; species Eragrostis nindensis. The sequence continues at coordinate 3,799,675 of JAAXCT010000005.1, read as the reverse complement.
ATTGTGCCGAGGAGTGGATACAGAGATCAGTTCTCTATACTTTCACAGTGGGTTGTTATGTTGATACTGAGGCACAGAGGCTTTGACTTAGTAGATCTGACACTGTGCCAGATGGAGGAAGTTATTGCTGAGGGGATGTTGGCGGTTCTTATGCGATAAAATTAAATTCATTAATTCCGCAAGCGCACGGATCACCATTGTAGCATTTCACCTTGGAGTATTCCAGGGTTATCGTATTTATATTTTCGCAGGGAAGTAGAGCAAAAGAAAGCTGAATAATAGCTATGCATTGGATAATTTGGAGAAAGAAATAATGTATCAACTATACTTGAGACGGGGATAAGATAGGCATGATATATATGGGTGGCACACACATCCTCAAATCCAAGGTAATAAAATAAATCGTAGTATACATTTGGGAGAGCAACGAGATAGAGTTAAGGCTACCTGTATGTTTATCTATTATTTACTTTTCTAGCAGTCGATTCTACAAAGGTTATTTACTCTAGCTAAGCTCATACACATACAAGTCATGTCGTTTCGGGGCACGGAAGTGCCAGGGTAACCGATGTTGCTAGTTCACCCTGGGGATCCATCCGCTATAATTAAGACCCTGCTGAGTCCAACCCGGACGTGGTGGATTACAGAGACCGGTGCAGCTGTCACATACACTCGCGGCTACCATCCTCCGTGGGGTTGGGTGCCAAACGTGCATAGGCCAAGATCTAAGCGCCACGCTTACAACCCGCCTAGAGGAGCTACTCTTGATCAACGGAGCAGTCCTATCTAAGAATGAACAAGCACAGATTTCACACGACGTCATCTCCGACGACGGCACTCTCTCGTACTCGCTATTCCAACAATCACGAATCCCACAACAAGACTTCTACGAGCACTTACTTAACGAATAAATAAACTAAATAGAAAAGAACTACTAAAATAAATAAATAAAGATAAAACTAATTATATAATAAATAAAATAATATCTCAAGAGAGTAACGATACAAGAACTATACCGAACTCCGAGAAGACTCCGGAAGCCCGAGAGAGCTCTCACTCTACTCTACTCTACTCTACTCTAACTCCCAAAGCTACTACTCAACTAAAACTAATGAACACTTGGATGAAGTGTGTTGGTGCCCTTTGCTTCGGAGGCCGAGGGGTCCAATTTATAGCTTGTGAAGGCGGTGGGAGCACCCTGGCCGAAGCTGGAGAGGCGGTGGCGCCAAAGTCGGCCGGCCGGCCGTCCCCTGTGGCGGTTTGCCACCGACTTGCTCCTGGACGCTCCAGATCACTCCCTGAAGGCGGTCTGAAGGTCGGTTTCTTGCTGGGGTCGGCAGAATTGGATTGAGGGCCAAGTAAAGGCCCAAATAGCCCACCTTCTAGAATGTCGGTGGAATTCTGCCGAGCTGGGCTTGAACTGTGCGTTGAAGATTATTTTCCAGCCCACTGGAGGAAGCCTGGGGCCTGTGGCCACCAGGTGGGGCCGGCCGGCCAGGGAATTTCCCTGACTGGGCCCACTTTTCTCCAATATTCACTTCTGCATTCAAATATCCACCAAAACTTGTGGAGTAGCATTATTCCTATCTACTATGCACAAAATCTTGGTGTTATGTATTTATTTACCGGTAGGGTGGCGGTCAAAACATGGTTTAATGACCGCCAACAGGGGATAGCTGCCAGACACTTAGCCTTCGCACCACTGATCTGCTACTTACTGAGGAGGCTACAGTTGTTGTCTCAGGAGGACTACGATGAGCTGCCCAAGGTGACCACAGCGTACACTCCCTTACCTGCCTCCGACAGACGGGTTGCTGCCCGGGAGTCAGCTTCGCAGGGGAGTTCTTCACAGGGCTTAGGTGACACGGCTACCGAGACAGAGCAGCACATTCAGACTGGTAGCCAGATGGAGTCCATTCCTGAGGACGTGACTCCGGACTCTAGAGCAGGACCTTCAGCGTCTGCTACAGCTCCAGCTCAGACAGATTCACTTCTACAGGCAGAGCTAGCAGTCCTTCGCAGAGAGATCCAGAGTCAGAGAGAGGATAGGGAGAGGGATCGACAGATGATGGACAGCGTTGTACACACTCAGAGGGAGTTGGCTACTGGTATGTCCTCGTTGTTCACAGGTTTTGAGGCGATCGCTCAGACTCTTCGTCTCTTTGGACAGGCACTGCCAGGTCTCCCGTCGTTCCCGCCTATCACTCTCCCAGGTGTGCTGCCACCAGATACAGTTCAGTTTCAGCAGCTTCAGCAGCTACAGCAGCAGCAGTTTGCTCAGGCACAGGCAGGACAGTCATCCAGCCAGGGACACTACTACAGCACCTTACTCACGGCTCCCATCTCACCTGCTGGTGCACCTACGATGGGGCCGTCGACGTCCACGTTTGCTGGTTTGGCAGGAGAGGCAGGACCCTCACACCAGTACTTTTCTTCACCAGGCCTCTCGACTCTGTCAGCCCTTCTAGCTACTACAGCTCCGAGCTTCTCACCGCTTCAGCTGACGAGTCCCTTCTTTGTGTCACCACTGCCGCCTCGTACACTTGACTTCGACACAGTAGCACAGACCGCCTCAGTGCAGACAGACTCAGTTCTTACAGCTTCACAGGCAGAGGTCGTGACTACTACAGCTGAGACAGCAGCAGTGGAGCAGACAGAGTCTCCCAGGACACCTACTCCGCCCCAGGTAGTTGAGCACTCAGCAGATCTCACTGACTTTGGCTACACTCGTGAGGAGTTACGTGAGGCTCTCGCCACAGGCACTTCTCCAGAGCAGACTGAGCAGCAGCAGCAGCAGCCACAGCAGGGCACCTCTTCAGCTCCAGAGCTTTCAGTGACTACTACCACTGCACCTCCTCCAGCCTCCGACGCGTAGGACAGCAGTTTTTCTCTTTCCTTCTTTCTCTTTTTGGTCATTGGTGCCAAAGGGGGAGAGAGATAGAGAGATCTTGTATAGGTCTAGGGGGAGTAGTGGAGTGATCTTGTGTTCAGGGGGAGTGTGAGACAGCTTTTGTCCAGGAGGAGATCTTTTGGTCCTTCATTGTATATTCTTTTGGTTCTTCGTGGTTCTTGTTGAGCTTGATTTGCTTTTGCTTGTGTTTAGCTCATCAAGAATGCACTTGGTTTCATTTACATACACTTGCTCGTTATCTATATATCTTGCATATTGCTCTGTCTCTGATATATTGCTATGATTTATTGCTCTGAGTTTGTGTATGTTTACCTGGATGCGCCTTTTTTATCTATCTTGCCAGGTTTCCTCTTTCTGTGATGATATGTGCATTCACTTGCTTTTGCAGGAATATCTTATAAACTCATCATCACAGAGTTGTGGTCATAACTCATGCTTTTATTCCATATATATCACCCATATGCTCTAACTCTATTTTGCAGGTGATACCTTTTGAGCTATGACTACCTTGTTCTCCGTTTTACTTGTTCTTCATTTCATATCCTATCTTATCGATCACTCTTGCGCTTTACTTTCTCTATCTTATGATATGTGTTGTCACCAATCACCAAAAAGGGGGAGATTGTAAGCTTCATGACCATTGGAGTTTGGAAACCCCAAAGGTATGAATGTTTTGGTGATTGGGTGACCTTATTGATGTGACTAACATTTCCTTGTAGGATATTCAAATGGTCATGTCAATGAAGCGTCGTCTCACATACTCTATCTATCGACGACTTGGTGATTGGTTGCCTCGACAATTCGGATCGAGAACTTGATGAAGTCGCAGAGAAGAAATAGATCAAGGCTAAGGACATGCTAGATCCAAGCGAGTGTTGCTTGGTTAGATGTTAGCTTGAGTCCATAGGAAAAACCGGACTATCAAGAGGGATCGAATTGGTTCTCTTAGAACACACTAGGTTAGAGATCAAATGGATGCATTGTGAGTCTCTTGAGGGCTAGGGTGGCTGAAGAGAAGAAGAGGAACCAAGTTTGGAGAAGTTGGAAGCAAGGATCAAGAAGTGGATCAAGTTTTCAGCTTATGCCGAAGAGATCAGATAGTACGGTCCTAGGGACCGTATGGTACGGTCTTCATTGAAGATCCAGACAGAGAAGAGAAGTCTCGGGATGCTGAGAAAATGAAGACCGGACAATGGACCGTATGGTACGGTCAAGGAGACCGGACAGTACGGTCATCAGTGGATTTCCAGACAGAGAAGATGGAGTTTCTGGAAGTGGAAGAAATGAAGACCGGACAATCGACCGGATGGTACGGTCCTAGGGACCGGACAGTACGGTCTTCATTGGAGATGAAGAAGAAGATGGAGATGCGCCTGGAAATAGAGACCGGACAATACGGTCTGTAAGAGACCGGACAGTACGGTCCTTTGTACGGTCTCTAGTTTCGCAGGGCACTTTTGGGCAACGGCTAGTTTTGGGTTGGTAGCCTATATATAGTTGGTTGCCCGCCCATTGAGGGGTCTCTTGGCCATTGTTGGAGTGCAGGAAACTCAGAGGAAGCCAAGAGCAAGGGAGAGAAGCACTTGTGAAGGATTTGGAGTGATCCTAGTGCTTGAGAGAGTAGCAATTGCATCCACTTGATCTCTAGGCTAGTGTGAGCTTGAGAGAGTCACTTCGGTTTGTTACTCTTGGTCTATGGCGAGGCCTAGACCGGTTAGGCGTCGGTGTTGAGCTGTCCAAGGAGATTGTGGAAGCTAACACAAGTTTGTACACGGTCTTGGAGCTTCCCGTGCGAAAGAAGCATCACTAGTGGAGCGCCCTTTGGCACGCATCACGTGCGGAGCCTTACCTCCGGAAGAGTACCCGGGATCGAGCCCGGCGGGACGTGCCCGCGACTTCACTCGGAGGATGAAGTGTGCTCTAGGAGGGATCGCCATCGAGCGGAGGGACGGGGTCGAGACTCCGGCGGGAGTGACCCAACGTGGAGTAGGGGAAGGCGCCATCCTTCCGAGACCACGGGAAAAATCATGAGCATTCCTATCCTTATCTCTTTTACTTACTAGCATTTACGCTTCCGCATTTACTTCTAGTGCTAGTAGAATTGCATGATAGGTTGTCTCTTTACTACTTGGTAGAATTGCTTGTTAGGGTGTTGCTTGTTGCATAGACTAGATTGTGTGCGCGCATCGCTTGCTTTTGTTATCACCTTCTAGTCTTGCTAGCTTCACGCCTAAAGTACGTTTGGGAGAAATTGTTGACACACCGATTCACCCCCCCCCCTCTCGGTGCCCTTGATCCTTTCAGGGTGCAGCGGCGCAGAGGAGAGGGAGGAGCGGCGGGCGCTAAGGGGGATGGAGCGGTGTCGCCGATGAGCAAGGGAAGTGCACCGGGTGCGGCGGCCCAGAGGAGAGGGAGGAGCGGCGGCGCTGAGGGGGATGTAGCGGCTGATCTAGGGTTTAGGGAGAGGAGAGGAGAGGAGAAGAGATGAGCGGCGAGTGCGAAATGGGGCAGGGTTCGTCCGGCGCGTCGGTGGGGATGGGGGATTTTATACGGGGAGCGGTGAAATAGTGGGCTGCATTTGTGGATCGGGCTGTTAACGGGCTTCATGCTTATTGGGCTGTTAACGGGCTATTCGTGCTAGCCGGGGCCAGGCTTCAAATCGTGCCGTGCCGTGCCGCCCATAGCTGGACCCTGGGCCCAAATACGGCACGCATGTCGGGCCGGGCCGGCACATCCGGATTCGTTTCGTGCCCCTGCTGTGCTTGGGCCGGGCCAAAAAAATCGTGCTTTGTGCCCGCCCGGCCCGGCCCATTTGGCCATCACTAGTCGCTGAAGTGCCGGCCCAAACCGGAGGAGAACAGAAGACGACATCCGGCTTCCAGGCCACCCCACCGGCGGCCGCCGACCCTGCCCGTCGCCGCGCCCATCGGATTGGAGGTCCTCTCGTCCACGTCTTCTCGCCCTACGCCGCTCCTGGCGTCGTGTCCGTCCCGTCGTCCGGCGCCCTCCTTCCTTCCCTCCCTCCTCCGGCCAAGCTTCGTTCCTCGTTAGGTCAGTTTTTTTCCTGCTCAATTTTTCTTTTCTGAACAACCAAGCGAATTGAATCGATCTCGCGCTCCACTTGTTTGAGGAGCCTTCCTCGAATCGTAGTCAAACTTACTTGCGCCGCCTCGAATTGATTCTTCCCGTACTTATTTGCACAGCCACTGATTCGCTCGGCGTTGATTTAGTTCAGTCCCTGTATAATGGGTCTGCTCTGTTCATTTTTGTGCAGGAGGGGCTTGTGCTACTGATTATAGCATTGATTGATGTCAAAGTTAGTTTACAAAACGAAGAATCAAGAAAAAAGAGAATGAAAAATTTACAACAAGGGAACTTAGGGATGCCATTCTAAGATATTTTGGCTAGTATTTCATTTTTCCCTCTATGGGTATCCTAGGCTCTCCTTCACTTGTCTTTACACGCGATTACTGTAGGATCAGCGTCATTGAAAATCCTGTCATTCCTGCTTCACCAAATTGGCCATGAGGGCTATAGTTTCCAACTTTCCATGTCGAAAGCTGAAAGGGACTGCCAATTGTTCCTTGAATCGCTGGATGGCTTGAATTTGTTGTAGAGTTCTTGCTAGAGAAAGACAGCATGGTCTTGCAAAGTTTACATTATTTCTATGTGAGGGCAGTTCCATCTTATTACTACGTAGTCATTAACAGCCAAAAGAAAACTTTGTGGTTCATTTGGCAACTAGAAGCCCAGGGACAATATAAAGCTGGATCAACTTGCACATGTCGAATCGTATATTTGTAAGCTTTCAACTGAAAGTTGAAAAACGTGTCCCCATAGATTGTTGACATAAATCAGGGTCTTTTGAGTCGGGATGGTTTGTTGCAGATTGTATTGTGCCTCTTGGGTATTGCTGGAGTGCTTCTATGTCATTCAGTTCATTGTTCGTGTTATAATTGAATGAGATTGCTATGATCTGATAGCTTTCAGCATGTGAAAATCCACATGTTCTTATAGTTTTGTTGCACCTGTTTGTTTCAGTTACAGTGGAAGAACCTTCTCAGGCTAGCTAGATTCCACCTGACGCAATGAAAGCCAATTTGTTGCGCACATTATTCATATCTGAAGCAGAATCAAAGACATGCTCTAAGCTCTTGGATTACTTCAAGGGGGAAGACTCGGTGATTGATGTTCATGTACCGGGTTGTGATCCACATGAGAGGCACTCGAAGTCTGCTGATCTGTCAAGGCATTTGGTAGCTGCTGCTGTAAAGTGGAACACCACGATTCACCGTTTTGGGTGGTCACTCAATGGTGAGGTCTCATTGGATGATATTTTCATCACACCATCTTGTTCTCTCAAGGTGAAGATCAGTAAAATGAAGCGTCTAAAGAGGCGCAAAGACAAGCGGGAAAGGAAAGACATGGCGACTATCGCTCAGGTGATTCTCAGTGGCATCTTCAAAGGAGTGAGTCAAATCCCTCATGATATTCGTCATCTCCTCTGGCTGTTGCAACACTACCGGAGTCGGTATGCTAATCTCGTGTGCAACCATCCATCGCTGAAGAAAGAGGGTGCAAACCTTTTTATGTTTGATTACCTACATGCATGGCTTCAACATCTTTTTGTGATGGACAGGATTGTTTCCAAAATTCCCTACTGCAAGATGGACCAAGACCATTGGAAGTTGAGAGCTCAACAGAACAAATATTTGATGAAGATCCTTCCACCTGATAGCACTCTATCTACTCAAGTCCAGCCATCCATTGCTACAGATGGCGGCGCACAACCTCCTATTGACCAGCAGATCAACTCTATCGGTCCTGAATACAGCAACAGCGGGGATGGGTTACTGAACCTTATGTCAAACTTGCAACAGAATCTGAATGAGATCCGTTTCGGAGAGGTGAAGCTGAAGGAAGAGCAAGACAACGGTGAAAAGGGGAAAGAAAGAGTTGTACTGTTTGAACACTCTCAGGTGCAGCACATGTTCGATGCAGCCTTCCCACAGGTCACATGCAGGTTTCTGAAGGCTATGCACGCGGAGAATGCTCTGCCACCACAAATATTCTATGATGTCACATTGAGTGACATGGTATACTTACGTTAGTAAACTGATGGTTTGGCACACTTCTGAAGTGATGGCTATGTATTTTCATGTCATTAGCAAGGACCAAGTTCCTAGTAGATAGACCTGTTGTAGAGGGGTCTAGCTTTCTGATTGCCTTAACCATTGGGTTTGTGAAGAGCAGAATCAATGCTTTATCTTAATTATCTAGATACCCATGTCATCGTTTGAACCTTTGAGTGCTTACAGCTGATTTAGAGCACATATGTATATACTGTTGTCTGCATATATAAGTGTATCGGTTGCAGAAGGATTAATATATAATCCATTGTTCAGCGCAGGGAGACCCGACAGTGTCAGTTCTTCTATGGTAACTTATTGCTTATACTAAGAGCAGATATTTTCAGTTTTCCTTTTACCCCATTGGACATGTTCAAGGAAGATGCAGTTGGTGTATTGGTACCAGAATCCAGGCCGAGCGTAGAAACTGAGTAATTCACAACTTTTTAGCACTATATGTTATTCTGTTCCAAGTCTTGCACTTTTGGAGTTCTTAACCTGTAGGTTTAGTTCAACAACTGCATTTTCGTGACAAGGCAGAGGCTCACAACAACTGGCTCCTTTTCATCATGGCGACGGCCGGTTTGTGATTGTGATTACAAGAATTGGCAGACGGAAATGATATCAATACATTCATCCACAAAAGTAATTCCACATCATTTTACAACACATGCTTTCGAAAGCTACAGGTCAAACTTCGGCAGTGGAGAGGAGAGGGGAGGCCACAGCAGTAGTATGGCGACACCAGCCGAGACACATCACTGTTGGTTTTTTCTGCTCTGCACTGCTCGATCTCGATCGTATTGGCAAGCTAGTAAGAAACAACTGTCTAGTAGGAGTTGTAGTTGTTCTTGCGTAGCCTGAGCTCGTCGGAGAGCATCTTGGCGAATCGGCCGAGAGCATCCTCGTTGGAGCCCTCTCCGGCGACGGGCTCATACATACCGGTGTCAATGTTCACCCTTGCCACCGGCTTCTTGAGAAGCTCTTTGCCGATCTCGATCAGCTTCTCCATGTTCTCCTTAGTCGCGATGTCCACCGACGACGTGTCTCCCGTCAGTGAATCTTCCTAAGTTGTACATATGCACACCCATATATGCCGTGTCACATAAGCTTTCTTTGCAGTGGATGAGTTGCTGATTGTTAATTAGTGGCCTGATTGATTGTACCTGGATGCGGAGGTAGTTTTCCTTGCATTTGAGGGACTCAAACATCACTTCGGCATGGATGTCAACCATGTCGGAGCTGGCATGCGAGAAGATGTCGATGATCGGAGTGAAGCCGCCGTTGTAGATCCACCGGAATAATCCCCATTTGGCGCAGTCCCGCGCGGTGTACTGCTTGGCTTGCTTGGGCGAGCCGGTTCCAATGGAGATGATGAGGTAGTTCCGGTACTCCGTCGGCTTGCCCTGGGTGAAGTCCGGGTTCCGGCGGTGCACCTCCCTGGTGAGCATGGACATGGCGACCATGGTGGGGTTGTTGGCCGCCACGCCGCCGTCGACGAGGTTGTACTCCCGGGGCGGCGGCGGCGGCGGCCTGTTGTTGTTGTCGCCGGCGGCGTCGGGGGCGTGCACCGTGAAGTGGTGCGCCGGGAAGTATGTCGGCGCCGCCGCCGTGCTGATGCAGATGTCGGCGAGCTTCGCGTTCTTGAGCGGGTCGCTCTTGGCCTCGTACGTGGAGAAGATGACCGGTTGCAGGTACATGACGTCGAACGCCGGCACGACGACGTTGGTCACCGTGTCCGCGATCTTGACGTCGTGGGTGAGGCTCTTGATCTTGTCGCGGAGGAAGGACCCGTCGTACTTGGGACCCATCACCGCGCTGGCCATGGTCGCCATTTTTTTCAGGAACCAGAACCCACTGCAGCAACATAAAAAATGTGTAAGGTGGCAACTTGCGTCGTCAGAAGAAGAAGAAGCAGGGCATACTTTCTCTGCGGGAAGATCTTCGGTCCGTTCTCGAGGTAGAACGTGCTGACGTCCTTGGCGGCGAAGAGCGGCCGCTTGTTCTGGTCCGGCGCCGCCAGCATCGCCGTGATCAGCGCGCCGGTGCTCGTCCCGGCGATCACGTCGAAGTAGTCGGCGATCCGCGCCTCAGGCCCGTCCAGCTCCTGCAATTAGGTGGTGTTCGGATCACTTTAGAGGGTGCTGTAGCAGTCACATCAAAGATGCCGGCACGATTTATGTGTACTAAACAAAGTCAAATTACAAAACTAAGTCCAGGACCCCCCATCTATTTCGCGAGACGAACATAATGAGGGTAATTAAGCGGCGATTAGACGATGGTTACTGTAGCATCACTGTGTCAAAACATTGATTAATTAGGCTCGTTAGATTCGTCTCGAAAAATAACGCCCGTCTGCAGAAAGGTTTTGTAATTAAATTTTATTTAGTACCCCTAAATAGTAAGATTCTTTTTACTTTAGAGGGGTATAAACTTTAGAGGGTGTTTTAGAGGGTGAACCGAACGGGGCCTTAATCAAACCAACAAGAAACGGGGAGAGTGAAAACTTTAAACTACTGACAGGTCAACTTAAAGAAATGGTTCTCTCTGCTTTTTTTGGTCACGGTACCTGGAGCTTGGCCTCAAGGCAGGCGATGATGGTGGCCGGGATGAGCCCCCGGATGCCGCCGCCATCGATGCTCAGCACCGTGATCAGCCTCCCCTCAGAGGGCGGCGGGGCAAGCGCCGTCGGGTCGACGGCGGTGACCGTGCCGTTGCTTCCCATGGTTAATTAACTGATTGTGTGTAGCAGTGAAGCACCCCCTCTTGGCTGTGAACTGAACCAGCACACTTGGACTTACTACTCTCGATCTACAATCTTCAGCCAGCTATTTATGAAAAATGATTGTTCCCAGCAGTCCAGCACTCTCAACTATCTAGAGTATACTCTGTGCAAAGCTAATCACGAAGCTTGACATTTCACTGGCATCGTCGTACTACTTTCCTGTGGGAGATTCTTCTCTCTCTTTCATATCACCATGCCCTTCGAGTGGCTGAGTGGGGTTGAATCTGGTACAGAAAAGTTGAGACCACAAGATTATAGGCTGCGTTCGGATGCAAATAATAGGGCTCTAAAGTTACTGTAGATGTCACATCAATAATGCCGGCACGATTTATGTGTACTAAACAAAGTCAAATTACAAAACTAAGTCCAGGACCCCCCCTCTATTTCGCGAGACGAACGCAATGAGGGTAATTAAGCGGCGATTAGACGATGGTTACTGTAGCATCACTGCGTCAAAACATTGATTAATTAGGCTCGTTAGATTCGTCTCGAAAAATAACGCCCATCTGCAGAAAGGTTTTGTAATTAAATTTTATTTAGTACCCCTAAATAGAAAGATTCTTTTTACTTTAGAGGGGTAAAGTTTAGAGGGCACTTTAGAGGCCCGAACCGAACGCCACCTATTTCTGCCTTGCCATGTGGAGGATAGTCTGTGGTAATGGTCCTTGCATTTTGCTATTTGTTTTACGGTTCTGTTACTGTCCAAGTGCTGGAAGCTTTTACTCTGTTCGGTCCATCAGTTCGCTGGCATAACCTAGTCAATTAGAGATGTGTAGTACTAGGATGTAAATAGACACTGGTGAGTAGGGTTATACTTTCAACACTTTACCATAAACAACGAGATGAGCTCCTATGCGTATGGAGATCAGCCTGTGTTAGTTTACTGCCATCCAGAAGCTGTAATTGCTTAGCCAATTGCATAAGAATCTGGAGTGAAAAAAGTAAAAAGATCATATACCGATTTTTTTACGGCAGAAACCACTGGCTTAATTTCCTGAATTATAGACCCAACATATTTTCAGATGCTTATAAAAGGTCGCATGTCACCATCGAAAAAGAAAAGAAGTACTCTGTGCTATATATATAGCTTCAAGACGCACGTGTAACACGTGTCAGTTTCCTGCTAACAAATGCATGCATAGCAGGAGCAGATATGGAAACGGACCTACGTGTCTAATACTTCAATGATTTAATTTGTCTGACTTGGATATATACATGCAAAGTCTGGCAAAATGGATGTGTTTGACTTCTCTCACCAGATGATCATAATGGAAAGATTGCAAAATGTTCGACTTTGAAGTATTTTTTCTTATTATATTTTTTGAAATTCAGTATCTAGCTGGAGCTAGACCAAATAAGACCATAGTTTCCTTATTCAAAAATAATATTTAACAACATGTATATACATTTGATTATCTGTGTATTCATGTAATAATCAATTTTTTACAAAAAAAAGATGGGTACAGGTCAAACTTTGTGACTGTACAAACTAAGACAAGTTTTGTTCCCTAGTACAATCATGCCTGCGAAAAGGCCTGTAGCCTAGTGGTTACAAGAGCCTCAGTAGCATCTAAGGTCCTGGGTTCGACTCCTTGTGGGAGCGGATTTTTCAGGATTAACGGCATTGTGCGTTCAGCGGGAGGCGACGTGGCTCTCGACAGCGAGGCGCCAGTGGTGACTTCGTCAATCTCGAGGATTTGCCGGCTCAGTCTTCGAAGATGCTCATAAGGATAGGGTTTGCGTATGCGCGTTCATAGGGGTGAGTCTGCAGTGTCTAAGTTGTACTGTGTAATCGAAAAAAAAAAATGTACAATCATGCCTCTAGAGAAATCTCTTACACCCACATTTTCCAAAATGAAAGCTCTGATCACAATCGGGTGATAATGGAATCGGATCACTTGGTGTGATTGAAAGATGTGGACATCCAAACCCGTCTACCACATAAGCCACACATATCTTGCCAAAAAGACAAAAGTTTCACCAAATAAAAGTAGATCTAACAAAGCATTCATGTTTAAAAACTAAGTCTAGTTTTTAAGACTTAGTTTTTAAACATGAATGCTTTGGAGGTTTAGCAATAGACTTAGTTTTTAAACATGCATGCTTTGTTAAAATTTAGTCTCTTGGAACATGGGCGATGCAGTATACGCATTGATACCACAAACCTGAATAGACTAACATGCATGGCTTTGCAGGCACACACCGTAGTAGGAATAACACACCGACTTTTATGTGGATAAAATGATGCGGCCTAACAAACTATGAATTGTTTTGTTTTGTTTAATTTTGAGCTAGATGATAGAAGTTTTTGTTTGTTTTTCAGGTGATCAAGGCTGATTTGTATCGGCTCACCTTAGTGTGGTCATGTAAAGGCTAGATGTACATTCGTTATACGGAGGTCGGAAAATTATTTCACCTCGAAATAAAAGGTTTCCTTTATCTAAAAACAAACTATGAATTGTTCTAGTACCACCATTACCGAGGGATCTATCAATTTACACCAACTTTTTCCAGCAGAATGGAAGCGCTTGACGACAAACTGGGCGATATTGTCCCTAGAAGTGATGAAGAAATGTCGACATCAAACTACAATAATGATAGTACAGTCTTCATAAAGCTCATATGTAGCCTACAAGCCTCAACACTAAATACAAGAAAGAATAAAAGGCCCACATAACCAACTAACAAAATAGTATATGGCCATGTGGGAGTGAATTGGTCTTCGGACAGCGAAACAAGATGCCACAATCATGGAGTTAGTGAAAGTCAGGCTAGTTTGATATGGAGTTGTTTCAATCAGCTTCTTTGTCGAAAGTTTGAAAGCTACTACTGTAGAAGGGGGGCATGCTTCCTTGTCACACATGCTATGTTAATGTCCGAGTACCTTCAAGTTTTAAATTAACAAAAAATACTTCAAGTAGTATGTTATTCAGGTTTTCAGATTTTGACCAGGCTGTTGGCGATTTCTAGCATACCATTTTATATGCCAACTACGCCGTATTTAGAGCATAAATGTCATCATTATAGGCCATTAACCCTTGATGATAGTACCATATTTGTATATATGTCGTTCTGGAGCTTTATTGCAGAAACAAATGAAAAGTACGACATTCTGGACATTGTGGCTGATCTGGACCTGAAGAGAAGAGAACCAGCAGAAAAGGCCCACTGTGCCGATCGGCACAGCCATGTGCCGACCGGCACATGGGGCTCCAAGGCAACCGAAGCTGGCCTACCATTCAGTTTATTCTAGAAGGAAGTTATCCGAACCAATCTTGGGAGATATTCATCACGAAGAGATAAAGATACTCGAAGATTTGAAAGAGCAACACAAGACTTGATCTCGAAGAAAGCTGACTGGAAGGCCCACATGGAAGCTACCTAGGACTACGGAACCGACTTAGGGAGGAAACCGAGCTGGACACGAGGTGTGCCGATCGGCACGTACCCTGTGCCGATCGGCACGAGGGCTCTTTTCCCGAGAATCCTTTCCTTTCTGATGTACAGCCCTATATAAACTTGTAAAAGCCCTAGGGTTTCGGGATCCGCCGCCAGAGGGACAACACAGCTAGTAAGTTTAGAGCCACCGGGGCTTTGCCCCGTTCTTCATGTTCTCTAGTTGTTGATCAAGAACCATTGGTGCTAAAGAGGTGATCCATCAAGGTAGGCCTACTAGGTGGTGACGTATCTTGCACTATGTATCATTGAAGTATGGTTGAATATGTGGATGAATGGTTTTGATTATTGATTGCCTGGATTTTATGGTCTTTACATGTGCTTGTTCCTACGCTTAGTGACGACTAAGTATTAGATGTTATCTTGATTGTGGTGGCAAAAAGAAGTGACAAGATTCGTTCTCTCACTATCTCCATTGTGGTTAAGGTAGCATTGGGATCTTGTAATGCGCCATATTTGCACGTTGCCTCCGTACCTCAACAGCCGCTAATGCATACGCGATGATCCTTGAGGTGATGTGTAGAGTGGGAAGAGGTCAGCGACTACGGCGAATTGGTCGTGACAGGGCATTCCGGAAAGGGGCTTCGACCTACCGATCTTCGGTTATCAATAATTGAGTAATCCCGTTTATGATGCTATTTGATTACGCTTCTTGGTTACGATCTCAACTAGCAGACTTGGCTAACTTACCCCATGATCTAATCTATTCCTAGGCTTTTCGGACAACACTTCGGACAACTTCACCTTGGTGCCGACCGGCACATCCCATGTGCCGATCGGCACAACACCCCGTTTTCCTGAAACCCACGCTCACGCTCACTAGAAAGCTTGGCTAACTCTTTTACTGATGATTTTGCTTAATTCCCATTGGTCTCTGTGGTTCGATTAAACCTTGGAATACTCTTCTAGGGGAAAAAGACTACAATTGTACACCGTGCTCTTGCGGTATATAAGTGGGTGCGTATAAACGACCAACAAGGCTTTTTCTGGCGCCGTTGCCGGGGACCTTTGTTCGAATTAGGCATTGTTTGAAGTTTGAGAATTTGGTCACTGTGCCGATCGGCACACCATTGTGCCGACCGGCACAGAGCTTTCTTTCTTTGATTTCTCTGTCTTTTCCAGTATATATGTCCTGTTTCATTTAACAGACAGGTATGGACGGCGCTAAGTCGAATAAACCCTTTAATTACCTCGATGATCCAGAGATTCTCTTTCGCAAGCATAAGGCGGAAAAGAAAAGCAAGTCAGTGGGAGACATAGAAGACAACCGCGAGCCACTCAGCCCAAAGGCATTGTTTGCAGCTTTGGAAGAAGATAAGGAAGAGGAAGTTCCTGAAGAAGAAGACATGGGAGACGCAACACCAATTGCTAATCGTCTCAAGCCTGCCTTGGACAATGTCACCAAGACTGAATTCACTGCACAAGCTAGACCCTTTCGGCTGGAGCGCTACGTGTCCTTGGTTGGTCAGCAACCGTTCACAGGTTCTGAAGATCCTAATATGCATTTGCAACATTTTCATGAAATCTGCGGTACCTTTCAATTGGAGCATATGAATGACAATGAAGCCAAGGTGCGATTGTTCCCTCTATCTCTTATTGGGCGTCCTAAGCAGTGGTACCATGGGCTACCTACTGCGACCAAGATTAGTTGGGATCTACTTTCTGCAGAATTTTTGGCAAAATACTTCCCTCCAGGCAAGACTCAAGCTTTGAAGAACAAGATCCTTGGATTTACTCAACTTGCTGATGAGAGCGTTGGAGAAGCATGGAATCGATTCAATGAGTACAAGGATGCTTGCCCGCACAATGGTCTTGCTGAATGGGAGCTAGTGGAAAGGTTCTACACGGGTTTGAATCTTTTGTCCCGACAACACTTAGATGCTTCGGCTGGAGGATCATTTTTGGACAAGACACCCGCTCAAGCCACGGCTTTGATCAAGAAGATAGAGCAAAATCAATCATGGGTTGGTGAGAGAGAAAGTAGAAGCCTTCAACCTTCCACGGGAAAAATGAAGAGTGTGGTGGAAAGAGCTTATGATGAATTGCTTATGGACAAGCTTGACACCATACAAAGGAGATTGGACAAGATTGATCATATTCCCAAGGAAGAGACCGTCAAGCTAGCGGAAGCCCGTTCCACATGTGAAGAATGTGGAGAACTTGGTCATGTGAGCAAGGATTGCCCCGAAGATGTGAAAATGCTCAATTATATCAAGAGTCAAGGATGGAAGACTCCATATCAGCAACAAAGGGGTAGCTTCACCCCATCGTCGTCTATGCAAAATGCCATCCCTCTTCGTATTCAATGCCAAGAGTTCTTTCAAGCTCAAGATAAGGTCAATAAGGACACTCAAGCTAAATTCAAGGAAGTCGATCGTGTGCTTGAAACAATCAATGACAAGGTCATCGAAGTGGGGAGTTCTAATCAGCAAATCCTCCAATTCATGAAGATGATGGAGAAGCAAATGGCCCAATTAGCAGAGTCGGTAAAAAGCGAGAAAGGAGCTCTTCCTGGTAATACCCGCTCTGCAGAACAGCTGAAAGCCATCGAGACGAGGTCTGGAAAGCAAACTGAAGATCCGAAGTTCGCAGCTGGAGCAAGACGACCACGTGCCGACCGGCACGACGCTGGTGCCGATCGGCACGCTACAGTTGACGGTGCCGACCAGCACACAGAAGGTGCCGATCGGCACACAGAAGAGATTGACCTCTCGGGTCTGAAAAAGGGAACTGAGAACAAGGAACATGGTCCTGCTACCTTTCTGGATACACAGCTGTTGACCAAGACAGAAAGGATTCGACATCATGATGAGCAATTCTCCTGGTTTGTCGATATTATGAAGAAGTTATATATCAATGTCCCGCTCCTTGATGCTCTTCAAGTGCCTACCTATGCTAAGTACATAAAGGATATTATGCAAAGCAAGAAGTCCTTAGCATCGGAAGAAGTGGTGAAGATGACAAGAGAGTGCACTGCGGCTATTAATGACATTACACCAGAAAAGAAGCCCGACCCCGGATCTCCTAGTATCCGGTGTTTGATTGGAGCTCAAATCTTTGAAGGGGCTTTATGCGATCTTGGAGCAAGTGTGAGTGTCATGCCTAGCTATGTCTTTGCAAGTTTAAATTTGCCAGAGTTGGAGCCTACGGCCATGTGTTTGGAGTTGGCCGATCAATCGGTTCGCTATCCCGATGGAATTGCTGAAGATGTGCCTGTCCAAATTGGTGATCATATAGTTCCTGTGGATTTCATTGTGCTTGATATGGATAGAAGGACAAAGACTTCATTGATTTTGGGCCGGCCATTCTTGAGGACGGCGAAGGCAAACATTGATGTGGGGAGTGGAAAGATAAGCTTTGATATAAGTGGAGCCTCCTACACATTCAATTTTCGCCCCAAGGGAGAAGAAGGCCGTACGGTATCCAAAGGGGTTGAGAAATACAAGTCTCCGCACCATAAAGCAATCGAGGGTAGTTGGAGGAAGGACATGTCCTATCATTAAAGGAGAAGAGACAAGAGAACCTTGTAGTGTCGCAACCTTTTCCCGTAAGGCGGCACTAAGGAAGTGATTTATGCGGGGAGGTCAAGCTCTACGACCTTTTTAAAACTAAGAGCGCTTTTGGGAGGCAACCCAATTTTCGGGGGCGAGTCGTAGGGTGAGTCTTTGTGTGTTAGTGCTTTCGGGAGGGCAACCCGTGAATTAGAAATTTAGTGCTAACCGAGAGGGCAACTCGGCCTTTAAATTGTTTGCTTGTAATCCACAATAATGCTCCCGAAATAAAATTTGTTAGTCCAAGTGTTTGTTTTAACTTTTGTGCGAATGTCTGCGCTGTCTGTTTACTTTCTGCAGTTTTTGTTTTTGTATTTTGCTTGTTGGCTAACAGCGCAGGAAGAAAAGAAACAAAAAGAGGATCGTGCCGACCGGCACACACAGTGCCGATTGGCACAAGGGCAAGCACGCCAAGTCGTGCTCTGTAAGTTACCCCGAACTGGAGATGAAAATTAATAAGGGGTAAAGTGGAGAAAATATGCGGAATATTTGATGAAGAAAAATTTGGAAAGGTAAGTGCAACAATTGTTCCGAGAATATTTCCGTGCTTTTGGTATTTTTCTGTGTCGCAGGAATATGCTGGATGATCCTTGCGAAAGAAGGAGGCACTGGCGGAAATTTGGCACAGACCGGCACGGGGCCGTGCCGATCGGCACAGCAAGGAAACGCCACCTCCAAGAATCTCGATGCTACAGGAAGTCTGACATCCGCGAAGAAATTTGAAATTTTGGCGACACAAAGCAGCGAAGTTTGAATCGGGCGCGGACTACACAGTGCCGACCGGCACGCTGCTGTGCTGACCGGCACACTGGCCAAGAATTCGAATCTGATCATCAAAGTCTGCGCACATTGGAAGGAGGAGAGACCACTGACACCCATGCAGCTGCCGAGCACAGGGGAGACACCGAGCACCCAGCCTCGGGATGGAGCAAACGTGCCGACCGGCACGAACACCGTGGCGATCGGCGCCACCTGAAAAATTCAAATTTCGAATGTGCTCCCCTGTCTCCCGACATGCGACACTGTATCAAGCATGGGGAAGAGGAAAAGAAGTTGTTGAAGCCGAGGTACGTGCGAATCTGTGCAAATTTGAGTCGTGCCGACCGGCACGGAGTCCGTGCCAATCGGCACAGCATGGGAAAGCTAATCTTTTGCAGGTGCGCCCCTGTTCCCCGACATCCGACACTGTACAAGCCATGGGGAAGAGGAAAAGAAGGCGTGGCAGCCGAGGTACGACGGAATCCGCGAAATTTTGAACCGTGCCGACCGGCACGGCTCTGTGCCGACCGGCACGCGCGGGGAATTTGAACCGGCGTGGGTTCCTTCCCTTGGACGCCATGGAGAGTTATAAGAAGGGGCATCACCTCCTCCATTTTCGCCACAACTTCCTGGTAACCCTCTCCACTCCTCCACTTCCTCCATTTGCGCGATTCGTTTCCATTCTTTCGCAGGAGATGAAGGGGTTTAGTTCCACGCTCAAGAGCGCCGGCAAGAAGATTCGCCGGGGGTTCAGCTCCGGCGGGACACACCACTCCGGTGGATCACACCAATCCGGTGGATCGCACCACGCCGGTGGATCACACCACTACGGCGGGTCGCACCAAGCCGGCGACAACAACTCCGGCAGCGACACCGGCTCCTTCACCTCGACGCGGAGGGCAAGCTCGGCGGGCTATGACAGCCCCGAGCTCTCCGTCGAGATGACACCGCCACGAGGGCGGGATGATTTCTTCATCGGCCACCGCGACATCGGCATCCCTCGAGGACCGAGGCCACGCACAAGGAGCGCGACCGCCGCCGCCGCCGCCGCCGCCGCGGCGGGAGGATCGTCAATGGAGGCCGAGCCGAGCGAGCCGGCATATGTACCGCGCGCGGTTCGGGAGGGGTTCACCCTCACGAGCCGTGAGGAGGAGTTCTACTACACCAACATCCGCGGCCGCATCTTCCCCAACATCGACATGGATGAGGAGTTCCTCGCCAAGGTTGGGGTATGGCCGGACCTCCAACAATGCCTCCTCAACCTTGGATGGGAGACCCTCCACGACCAAGCGAGCAGCTTCGACATCGAGCTCATCACCGAGTTCATCACCACCATGAGCCGCGAGGTGGACGAGCAAGGAGACGACAAGATCAAGTTCCGTGTGCGGGACGAGCCTTACTCCATCACGATTGAGGGCATCTCCGATGCTCTCGGTTTTGATAGGGAGGCCCCCGTATACGGCGCGGCGACTACGGAGATGCTCGACACATTTTGGCGCCGCATCGCCGACGCGGACGAGCGCAAGAGGGGGCACATCAAGAACCCCACGATCCAAATCCTCCACCGGTGGATGGCCGCACGCACCACCGGTCGCCTCGACACCACCAACATCTCCGACCCGGACTTGCATTGGCTCTACAACGCCATTGCAAGTCCGTGCAAGTGCAATCCCATCGGGACGATGGTGTCAAGTTGGTTTAGCCAAAGGGCCAACCCTAAGGCGAGACTAGCTTTCGGAGGCTACCTCCAAACAATCATCTTCCAAGTCACCGAAGGTAACCTCATGATGAAGGAAGATTGTTGGATAAGGGCCGCGCTCATCGACGAGTCCATGGTGCGCGGGAAGACCATCACGGGGAGCGCCAAGCTCGGCTACTACGTGTGCGGCACCGGCATCAAGCTTCCCTGCCCCGAGCTCGCCCTCTTCCTCCCAAACAAGATTGACGGAGGGAATTGGCTTGAGGCCGACCTCCGCGAGCGACACAAGGTAACGAAGACCAAGCGCGGGAGAAAGGAGGTCGTCGGCCAGTCTTCGGCGAGCGCGGCGGCAGAGTGGGACAGTTGGGACGCGGCAGCAGCCGCGCAGCACCAACCAGCGCAGCAGGCACCCGTGCCGATCGGCACGGGCTCTGTGCCGACCGGCACAGGTCAGGTGCCGACCGGCACCAACCCCAGGTACTTCGGTATGCCCCCTGTCTACCCTCAGCACTTCCAGGGGGCACCCTACTATGCTCCTGCAGGTCCTCCGGGGGCGAACTTTGCCCCTATGCATCAGTACATCGACAACAGCGTTCAATACGTTGAACGCATGGACAACTTGGCGGGCGCGATGCGGAGCAACACCGAGGCGATGATTGACGAGTTCGGGAGATTGGAGGCGGCGTACTACGGCTTCGACTACAATCAGCCACCTCCATTTGATGGGTAGAGTGTTGTGTATGGCACAACTTGTATCGGTTTCCCGGTTTGCGTTTTTCTTTCCCTTTCGCATTCTCTTTTTATTTATTTACTTGTGTGTGTGAGCGGGTTGGGAAACCATGTATCGGGTGTGTTTAGTTTGTTTGTGTGCTTTTATTTATGCATGTGTGCGAGTAGTGTAGTTTTACTTATGCAAGTGTGCTAGTAGTATGTTTAGAATGATACATCACCATGTAGCCCGCGCTTTCAAATCCAATATGATGATGATCTTTATGTTTTATTTGAAAAATGATACGAGTATGTATGTCTATCTTGAGAAGTGTTAATGATAATCGAGCGATGTTGAGCATAAATAAAATTTCGAACTTTCACTAAAGTGTATTCGGCAAATACTTCATATGTGGCGTAGTTCATTTCAAAATTCCCATGCAAGGTCCAATAAAAGATCAATTTTGGATGACATGACTTAGTACCTATTTCTTTATAAAATTCAAATGTTCTTATTGTGAGCTTTAGAATTACTCCATATCATTCGGTTGTGCCTACCAATGCCAAATATATGTGACTCATTTTAAGCCCTTGCTAAGTAGAGACTATGATTGATGATTGAGCTCGGTTAAGATTTAATTCTTAGGGTATGAGACTTGGAAAATTGGCCACATCTTTCGCGTATCGCGTTGATTTTCTAGCCTATTCCAACTCGAGCTATGCAAATTACCGCATTGGAATTATGCATAATTCGCCGAGTATCCGATACTTGAGAACCAAATCTTTTGTTTCGAATATCAATCCTTGACCACATCCTACCGTATTCTTGGCTATACACCTGACACAGCAGTTCCAACGAAAAACCCAGAGCGAAATTGGCAAGTACAGACAGTGTGCCGACCGGCACATGTTGTGCCGACCGGCACGCAGAAAAAAGAAGAAAAAAAAAGAAGAAAACAAAAAGGAAAAAAGTAAATAAAGTCTGTACCTTGCGCTGTTTTGCTCGGGACTAGCAAAAATTTGAGTGTGGGGGGAAGAGTGAATTCCCTTGAATTCTTATCATTGATTAGTAGCCAAGAATTTCTTTTCCCAATCATGTCCACTTTGCATTCGATATCCTTCGAAAATGCCAGGTAGTTTCTGATAGATATGCAAAGAAGAAAGGACAGCTTTGTCACCTGTTTAAAAAGATTACGTTCTCTACTTGTGATTGTTCATTCACACAAGTATATGTCCACTATTCTAAAGGTGTGAGTTTCTTTCTCAATTCATTTCCTAATGGCCTTTTGACAAGTCTCAGTAAAACCAATTAGAGTTATTTTTTAGCTTTGCAATATGTTGTTGATTTATGTCTAATTTCCTTGAAATTCCTCACCAAGCTACTCATATGGCCTTACACATACATATATCGATAAAGTAGGCTAGGCTTTTGAGTGATTTAGGAGAGAGATTGAAGTTGAGTTGTTAACTTGATCGTTTGAGAAGGATGGTTCTTTTGCTCACAATACCTTTTTGGTGATTCACATAAGTGGAAAAGTCATGTGCACTAAGTTGAATATTTTCAAGGATTGCTTTGGGAAGTACTCTTTCATGTTTAGTACCCATATTGTGAACATGCTTGCTGAATACTAAATTGATTTAATCTCACAATGACTAAATGCTCAGCTCGTGAAGATTTGAAATACTTCTATGATTGATGTGACTATATGCAAGTTGATTTTCATTCTTGACTTTCCTCGGGACGAGTAAAGGTTTAAGTGTGGGGGAGCTGTTGGCGATTTCTAGCATACCATTTTATATGCCAACTGCGCCGTATTTAGAGCATAAATGTCATCATTATAGGCCATTAACCCTTGATGATAGTACCATATTTGTATATATGTCGTTCTGGAGCTTTATTGCAGAAACAAATGAAAAGTACGACATTCTGGACATTGTGGCTGATCTGGACCTGAAGAGAAGAGAACCAGCAGAAAAGGCCCACTGTGCCGATCGGCACAGCCTCGTGCCGACCGGCACATGGGACCCCAGGGCCACCGAAGCTGGCCTACCATTCAGTTTATTCTAGAAGGAAGTTATCCGAACCAATCTTGGGAGATATTCATCACGAAGAGATAAAGATACTCGAAGATTTGAAAGAGCAACACAAGACTTGATCTCGAAGAAAGCTGATTGGAAGGCCCACATGGAAGCTACCTAGGACTACGGAACCGACTTAGGGAGGAAACCGAGCTGGACACGAGGTGTGCCGATCGGCACATCCCCTGTGCCGATCGGCACGAGGGCTCTTTTCCCGAGAATCCTTTCCTTTCTGATGTACAGCCCTATATAAACTTGTAAAAGCCCTAGGGTTTGGGGATCCGCCGCCAGAGGGACAACACAGCTAGTAAGTTTGGAGCCACGGGGCTTTGCCCCGTTCTTCATGTTCTCTAGTTGTTGATCAAGAACCATTGGTGCTAAAGAGGTGATCCATCAAGGTAGGCCTACTAGGTGGTGATGTATCTTGCACTATCTATCATTGAAGTATGGTTGAATATGTGGATGAATGGTTTTGATTATTGATTGCCTGGATTTTATGGTCTTTACATGTGCTTGTTCCTACGCTTAGTGACGACTAAGTATTAGATGTTATCTTGATTGTGGTGGCAAAAAGAAGTGACAAGATTCGTTCTCTCACTATCTCCATTGTGGTTAAGGTAGCATTG
The DNA here is from genome assembly GCA_012490785.1 of Eragrostis nindensis. NCBI lineage: Eukaryota > Viridiplantae > Streptophyta > Magnoliopsida > Poales > Poaceae > Eragrostis > Eragrostis nindensis. The sequence continues at coordinate 3,775,972 of JAAXCT010000005.1, read as the reverse complement.
GGATCTTGTAATGCGCCATATTTGCACGTTGCCTCCGTACCTCAACAGCCGCTAATGCATACGCGATGATCCTTGAGGTGATGTGTAGAGTGGGAAGAGGTCAGCGACTACCGCGAATTGGTCGTGACAGGGCATTCCGGAAAGGGGCTTCGACCTACCGATCTTCGGTTATCAATAATTGAGTAATCCCGTTTATGATGCTATTTGATTACGCTTCTTGGTTACGATCTCAACTAGCAGACTTGGCTAACTTACCCCATGATCTAATCTATTCCTAGGCTTTTCGGACAACACTTCGGACAACTTCACCTTGGTGCCGACCGGCACATCCCATGTGCCGATCGGCACAACACCCCGTTTTCCTGAAACCCACGCTCACGCTCACTAGAAAGCTTGGCTAACTCTTTTACTGATGATTTTGCTTAATTCCCATTGGTCTCTGTGGTTCGATTAAACCTTGGAATACTCTTCTAGGGGAAAAAGACTACAATTGTACACCGTGCTCTTGCGGTATATAAGTGGGTGCGTATAAACGACCAACACAGGCTAGCACGCAGGCCGAGCGATAGGTAATCGAATTTTGCCTTCAAACTTCCAGTATTTATCACGACATCATATATGCGAATTCTTTCCCCAACATTCAGTCTATCAACATATTTTTTTTAGAAAAGGGAATATATTTTAATGTTCCAGCCTCTGCATCGACCAGTGCATGTAGCTGTTCATCATTATTACAAGACCAACGAAAGAAACGACTCCATGTCCACACAAACGACCAAAAGAAGGACTCCATGCTAAACAAACTCAAGTCTATTACTAAAAAGCTAGCCATTTTTGGCAAACAAATCCATAATGGTGGTCTCAAGCATACGACATCCCCAAGCGATTTGGAGTCGCTCCTCCTCCTTCTGCAACAAAGCCCAGAAACGCATCCAGTATGTGCCTCTGAATATGACCTGCCAAGGAGTAAAAGCTTGTGTATTGTTAAAAACTACGTCATTTCTACATAGCCAAAGTGCCCAACAAAGAGTACATGTTCCCACCAAAATTTTGTGCAGTACTTTCTTCTCTACCCCTATTGACCAGCCATAAAAAATATGATCAATGCTCGTAAGAGGTGCAATGTTGAAAGAAAATTGCACAACTCTCCATACCAATTTAGCTACCTGACAATAAAAAAAAGATGTTGTATTGATTCATTCATGTTACAAAAACAATACTTTAGACTTCCTTTCCATTGTCTTTTTGCTAAATTATCTTTAGTGAGAACGAATGTCTTCTTAGTAAATGGTTGTTCAAACTGATTAATGAGGATGGAGTGTGGCAGAAACTTCTTAGAAATAAATACCTGAGAAACAAAACTATCACACAAGTCGAACATATGCCTGGAGATTCTCACTTTTGGTCTGGCCTTATGAAGATTAAGAATGACTTTCTGAGAATGGGTAAGTTTGATCTTGAAGATGGTACTCAAGTTAGATTTTGGGAAGATGCATGGCTGAACACTCGCCTTTTAAAGATCAGTTCCCTAGCTTATATAACATAGTAAGAAAGAAAAGTGCAACGGTTGCAACGGTACTTCGGTCTAATCCTCTAAATGTGGCCTTTAGAAGATCATTAGTGGGTAATAATTTGGTAGCCTGGCATCAGTTGGTAGCAAAAGTTTTTAATACTCAACTAACAGATCAAAAGCACGTTTTTAGGTGGACGTTGCATCAAGATGGGAAGTTCACAGTAAAGTCTATGTATAGATCTTTAGCTGCGCCCAATGTTGTACGGAGAAATCATATTATTTGGAAGTTGAAGCTGCCCTTGAAAATAAAGATCTTCATTTGGTCTATCAACATATATTGAGTGATCGATCTATCCATCTCCTCAAGGATTTACTAGGTCGTTGGATCAACATCCTGCGTTCTGGAACCATCTAAATCCGTCAAAAATGACAATAGGGGGCAGCCTTGGTGGGGAGCACCAAACTGGGGGATCTGATCACTAACTTCTCAGCTCGGCGTCTGTACGCATGTGCCCCAAAGAGCGTGCATGAATTATGCATGCAGTGGCAGTGCAGAGACCACCACTGAAGCATGGTGACGATTCGTCGATTCGTGCTGTGAACAGATCAGCAGGAAGGACATTATCCGTACCATGGCATCACATGCGCGGTCAGCATTTCTGAAGGAAAATGATTGATTCATTCAATCGATGGCTCTAGAAACTACCTACCCATGATTGTTGGTTGGTTACTGATCATTGTTCTCATGCTCCATTCGCCGGTACGTTCAAAGGCCAAAATAAACCATGGGGTGAGTTCCGGTTTGTGAAGTCAAATGCGAAATCTTGTTGGTTTTTCACCATCAGAAGTTTTCATTTACTGATCGAAATCCTAGAAACTATGTAGATATATTTTGTGAAGTTGTTCATATTTTTCTTGAAACCAAGTTTTGTTTCAATCGAGTTTGCGATTTTGTTTGTGGTACGGGACCCTACCAAAAAGCTTCCGTTGTTGGAGAGGTGGTAACATGCTGAGAAATGGAACCTCAGCCTAGCCTGCGAGGCCCATAATATCTTGTGCACTGGTGGTTATGGACATCAATCCCCGGCCCAAAACACTTACAGATTGATGAATATTTTGTTCCCGCTCAATCAATCTTGGAAATGCCACCGTCCAAATAAAATTCTTGGAAATGCCAACTACCACACAACTGCATTATCGTATCGCTCCAGCGTTGCGGCTGCGCATGTTGCTTGCTTGATGATTGTTTTGAGGAAGTGTTAATGATCACCTTCCAACAATCTTACTCGCCTTGGCCCAAACTGATGCCGTCTTAAAGTACATCCACGTGAAAATATAATAGTTAATCATAATAGAGAAGGTAGTACTTGCAGATATCATTACATAAACAATCATACATACACATTGACCATATCAGAGTGATGTGGACTGGATCCAGTCCAACAACTCCAAGAACATACTCTCTCTTCACGCCACTCTGTATGCTAAAAATTTATTTGCAAGCAGGAGCTAGTAGGAATTGAGGTTGGATTGGCGCAGCCTGCGCTCATCGGAGAGCATCTTTGCGAAGCGTGCAAGGGCGTCCTCGTTGGTGCCTTCACCCTCCACGGGCTCGTAAATCCCCGTGTCGATGTTCACTCTCGCAACCGGTTTCTGGAGAAGCTCCTTTCCGATTCCAATCAGCGCCTCCATGTTCTCCTTCGTTGCGATGTCCACCGATGAGGCGTGCCCGGTCAGAGAATCATCCTACATGTTTCACACATAAAAAGACCGTCGACTAACGTACGTTCCGAGCAAGAAGATGATAATTTAGTGTTTTTTTCTGAACAAACTGATTGGTTTGTCATCACACAATAATGTAACAACAGTAAAAATGGTTAATTACTAGTTGTGCACTTACCTGAATACGAAGATAGTTCTTCTCGCAATGGAGGGACTCAAAGAGCACGGCGGCATGGATGTCAACCATATCAGCGCTGGCATGAGAAAAGATGTCGATGATTGGGGTGAATCCACCTTCGTACAACCACTGTATCACACCCCACTTCGCGCACTGCGGCGCAGTGTACTTCTCGGCCAGCTTGGCCGACCCGGTCCCAATCGAGATGATGAGGTAGTTTTTGTACTCCGTCGGCTTCCCGGGGTGGAAGTCCGGGTTGCGGCGGAGCACCTCCTTGGTGAGCATGGACATGGCGATCATGGTGGGGTTGTTGGCCGCGACGCCGCCGTCGACGAGGTGGTACTCCCTGGACTCGCCGGTGGCGGCGTTCTCGGTCGTGAAGAAGTGCGCCGGGAAGTAGGTCGGCGCCGCCGACGTGCTGATGCAGATGTCGGAGAGGTGGGCGTTCTTGAGCGGGTCGGCCTTGGCCTCGTACGTGGAGAAGATGACGGGTTGCAGGTACTTGACGTCGAACGCCGGCACGACGATGTTGGTCACCGTGTCGGCGATCTTCACGTCGTGCGTGAGGCTCTTGATCGTGTCGTGCAGGAACACGCCGTCGTACTTTGGGCCCCGGACCACGCCGAGCAGGTTCGCCACCGGCGTCAAGAACCCCACCCTGCGGCAGCAACAAAAACATTTTATTGCCAAGTTACAAGAGATCATTGGTTGGTGAGGAATGAAGACTGCATCCAATCGTCAGTTGGGAAGTACTATTAGGTCCAAAATGACTGTACTTTTTCTGTGGGAAGATCTTGGGGCCGTTCTCGAGGTAGAACGTGGTGAGGTCCTTGCCGGCGAACAGCGGCCGGTTGTTCTCGTCCGGCGCCGCCAGCATCGACGTGAGCAGGGCGCCGGTGCTCGTCCCGGCGATCACGTCGAAGTAGTCCGCGATGCGTGCGTCCGGCCCGTCAAGCTCCTGCAACCAATTTGATTTACGTTCACCAGCGTTCTAGCTAAACGCCAATCTGAAACTACCAAATGAAGTGTGGATGCTCACATACCTGGAGCTTGGCCTCGAGGCAGGTGATGATGGTGGCGGGGATGAGGCCACGGATGCCGCCGCCGTCGATGCTCAGCACCGTGATGAGCCTCCCCTGCGACGGCGGCGGCTGTGCCACCGTCGTGTCCGCTGCGCCTGCGCCACCGGTGGCCATGATTGTTGTTCCTTTTCGAGTGAACTGAACAAGCAGTTCGTTCTCGATCAGACGTCAGAGGAGAAACGAAAAGGAACTTCCTTAAATGTGATTCTTGGATCTTGTGCTTCTGATCTGAATTAAGTATCTGGCATGATATTTATAGGCCAGCAGGGCTACTGGCCAGCAGCTTGCAGCGTCGCGGCCAGCCGTGTCTGATGCTGGCAAGTGATATACTCTATCTCTTGCGCATATCAGATTCTCTATCTCTTGCGGATTCTTTATGCACTGCGTGTTCCACGCATAGCGGTCACTATTTTCAGCGATCCCGGACAGAGTTGAAAATGGATAAAGAAGTTAGCAGGATCAGATTTTGATTCTTAGTAACCTGGAGGAAGATAGTGAACACTCAACTGAACAGCACTTGACTCTGATTTTCTCACCAGTATTTTATCACAAAATTCCAACCCTCCTCGTACGGCCCAGATCAAATATGTCCTCCTCATTTACGCAGCATTCTACTGGTGCCAACTTTGTGTAAAAAGGTTAATCCAAGTGCATCCTATTCAGAGCAGGAGCCTAATCAGCATAAACTTTCGTGTGCCCAAGGCAGGAACCCCACCTTATCAACACAGTACAAGCTGGCTTGACTAAACTGTCAAACCAGACAGATCAGACCAAGATATGTTATCATATCTCAGTGCAAGTGTGCTGGTGCATAGTGCCGCTGTGGTTTCTGCGGTTGCAGTAATGTGTTTGCTGATGTACAAGAGATTGCTACCAATGAGTTGAAGTTAGTTGCTTACCTTCATTTCTACCGAGTTTGGAGAGCTGTTACCTTTGTTTTTCTTTTGAAATGGAAAGAAATTCCATTAAACTGGGTTTGAAAGTACCCTGTGAGGTTTTTTTTTTTTCCAAGGAAAAGAGTACCCTGTGAGTTGTTCGGTGTAGCAGCAGCATTGTCAATCTAGGCCCATTAGCAATTTGGCCCAATAAGTACAGTCATTTAGGCCCATACGTATGGCCCAATAAGTACAGCAATTTAGGCCTTTCATTAGTAACGAATCCCTATATGGCACTCGGGTGAGTTGAAATCAGGATGGAGATCACCATGTCAACTAGGACGGTATCGAGCCTATTTTGCCGGGAGGAGATCCAGAAGGAAGGGGATCGAGCCGATTTTTTCGAGAGGAGATCTAAAGGAAGGGAAAATCATTTATTTATTATTTTTTTATTTGCTTCTAGTTTAAAAAAAATCAAAGGCCGGCTTGGATTGATTTCTACTCTTGCAGGGTGCAAGAGTAGGGAGGAGGGACTACCATAACACTACCTTTGAAATTGCAGGGATTTTTGTATCTGTTTGAGTCATCAATGTACTAACATTTGGGAATATATGCTTTTGCTCGTCTGAAGCCTGACTAGTCTCCATCAAAAGAAACAAAGAAATAATTAGTTTGATATGTGCCATCTTGAACAGCGAATCTAGTCCCAGCACCATCATGATTGTCCGGAATGGACATATATATACTTTTTAATATAAATTTGGGGCATGCACGCACAGGCATCTTGCTTGTCACGTGAACTTACTTTATCGTGGCTAGTTGTCATGAACTCCAAAGCGTGCCAAACCTTTAGAAAACACTAGTGCTGATACCTAATACTTCGAGATTTGAAACTGAGATGTCAGATATTTAACGCTGAAAAGCAACCTGAATGGTTAATTCTGAAGGAGGTTACCTTTAACTTTACATGTGCATATACATGACCGAAATCTTATCCAACTAGCACATATGCGCTCCCAACATTGTCTGCTTGATCGCCTGATTGTAGCTCATTTAATACACCATTTTTCTGTGCAAGAAAGAGCAACTCACTGCCGCACAATTGAGTCCTCGACCATACGTTTCAGAGTGCAGGTTCCTCGACCATACGATTCACTCCATAATACAGGTTCCTCGACCATACGATTCCATAAACATTTTCCAGAATGAAAGTGCTTTTGTTCTCCAACAGGGCAAAACTGATGTAGAAGTCCAAAAGCGCGACAACGAGACCGAAAGATGTAGATGTCCAAACTCCTCCAATCCAATGATGAAGCTAACTTGCAGCAAAATGCACTGCCATTTTCCATTTGGCAGCATATGGGACATGCTATTGATTTCAGGTCTTTCCAGGTTGCCCACCAAACCAACACATCTTTTTGACAGGGAAATCGACATTATCTATTTGAGAGAGCAATCCAAAGTTGACTGGTATGAATAATTGGTGATGCTGCAAACCATATCACCAAGATGGTTGTACTAGTTTACTGCAGCATAAGGGAGCAATTAATTGTGTATTTTAGGGCAGGAAATATTGTGTTGATCTAATTAAGCCTTTTTTAAGTTTATTTTCTCTCAACAAATTTAAGTCCCGATCCTTTCTACGAAAACATTAATCTCCACATTCAAGATATGCTAAGTCTGTAGGGTTTCTATTCTCCATGTACTTATTCCGGTTTGCAATTATTCCACCCACAACGAAGACATCAAAACTTCGGTCTTATATGTCACTAGAAATTTGTGCATTTGGGAAATTTTTAACAACAATAAAATTAGTGGTTATATTTGGAATTTTCTTTTTGGAAAAATATATGCATTTTCCGTAATCAAATTGTACCAAAACTCTTTGACTAAAAATCCTTTTTGGTCTGGAAAATATTACAGGGACATGTGATTCGGATGAATTCATGAGCCCTGCTGCTTGCCATCATTCGTGATGCTTGTTTCATGTGGACATGTGGAAGTTAATCATCTTCATCTGCCCATGCATGTGCTCTTTGATTCTGGTCTGAACCAAAATAATATATAAATGATCAAAAGTGGCTGTCACGAGAGCGAATGCTGAAGTTTTCTACTTTTAAAAACATCACGAGAGCGAATGGATATACCTACTCTACCTTTAGAATAAAAATAACAGAGTTTGACAGGCCATAGGGGTGCAATGATGAAAGGCTACCTAAAAGGTTATCTGAATGTTATCCTTAATTTACATGAGTGTATTTTACACAAGTACAAGATGAGACTTTTTTTTTTTACAAATCCTATGGACATGTTTTTACGGAAACCCCTTTAATTTAATAATAACCCATTCAATTCTCACTAGGAACCTTGCATGTTTGCTTCTGCCACCAAATAAAGTCCATACCGCTCTTGATGCATGGGCAAAATTTGGCCTGATGTCTGCCTCACCCATACCAGATGCCACAGAGTAGCACGTTGTCATGCTGGTCGCATGCCTAGCTATGAGATCATGGAGACAACCAGATAATGTTTAGATGCAGCTTTGCTCTTCCTCAAGTTATAGGAGCTGTGGGCTGGTGATACTCCAGCATGAGTCATCTTCCATGTAGAAATAATTGCAGCACCAAACATGGCTGAGGTTCCACATTCTTTGTTTTGACATTAAAGAAATATTTTAATTTAAATTTAGATTCAATATATAAACTAAGACAATGGTTCAAAGACATTTTAACTCCAAAATCTGCACTGTCAACAGGCATTTCAAAATTTGGATCCCGAACACGGGGTTTCAACATCACGAGTAAAGTAATTCTAGCCATGTTCCTCCAACTAACGATCTTAGCTTAAGATTTATACTTCAAACTTCGTGGGCTTTAAACTTATATTGTGAACTCTCAAATCTCAACTTTAAGAAAATGGATAAGCTCCATGAACTAGAAAACTGTCCACTAAAACTGATGCACACTTCCAATTTGCAATTTTGAAATACCAACTAAAGAGCCAACGCTTCGGTGGCCGAGTGGTCAGAGCGAGAGCGCTCCGGGGACTTCGGTCCCTGTCGACCCGGGATCGAAGCAGCGGCACCGCGCGGCACTGTAGCTAGCTACAGTGTCGCGCATGTACTGTAGCTCAGTGGCTGGAATATGCCCGCTGCAGTACAGAGTAAAAAAATCCCCTCGTCCTCCCCGGGTCAAAGCACATGGTAAAGACTCGCGCCGGAGCTCACAACGGCCAGCTGAGTCCCTGTGTAAGACCGGGGAGGGGGTTCGGGGGTTTTCTCGACCTGCGTGAGAGGTTATTCTCCTTAGTAAAATGCCGTTGGGGGCGGTCTTCCCCCGGCAGGTCGAGTTTTTTAAATACCAACTAAAGAAAGTTTTCAATTCAACAGTCACATTAGCGTCATTGTGGAAAGCTACGCCAGAAAATCTTCTCAAACACCTAGACCATTATAGGACGAAGAAAAAAGTTATCAAAGGCAACAAACAACTAAAAAATTTGGCACAACCCAAGTACATAAATCCAATGGAAGCTACTGAGCTAGCAATGCTCAGTACATACGTGCATAGTGGCTGGCCCTGGGCATGGCTTGTGACTAACTTCTTGTTGATACTATTTCACTTACTACATTATATTCAAATAATGTACCTAACGAACAACGATTGGCTACACACACATATTCATTGCAACACAACCACTCTTATTTTGATAACCAATTAAGCGGTGATATCCGGAACACCTAGCTCGTCGGTTTCGAGACTCGCAGCCTGCGCTCGGCAGAGAGCTTCCGCGCGAAGTTTGCAAGTGCCTCTTTGTTGGTGACGACATCGCCTGGGACCTGCTCGTACATCCCTGTGTCGATGTTCACCCTTGACACTGGCTTCTTGAGAAGCTTCTCACCGATGCCAATCAGCGCCTCCATGTTCTCCTTCGTCGCGATGTCGACCGATGATGTGTCCCCTATTAGCGAGTCCTCCTACATGCATACAAATCACATCAGGCCGTGAACGTCAAAACGATTTTATATTTGTGAACAGGAGTAGTAGTAAATACGTACCTGGATGCGAAGGTAGTTCCCCTCGCAGCGGAGGGACTCGAATAGCACGGCCGCGTGGATGTCGACCATGTCGGAGCTGGCATGGGTGAAGATGTCTATGATTGGTTTGAAGCCACCGTTGTAGAGCCACTGGAACACGCCCCACTTGGCGCACTCCGGCGCGGTGTACTGTTTGGCCTGCTTGGGCGACCCGGTGCCGATGGAGATGATGAGGTAGTTTTTGTACTCCGTCGGCTTCCCGGGGTGGAAGTCCGGGTTACAGCGAAGAACCTCCTTGGTGAGCATGGACATGGCGGCCATGGTGGGGTTGTTGGCCGCGACGCCGCCGTCGATGAGGTTGTACTCACGGGACTTCCCCTCGGGGCTGTGGGTGGTGAAGAGGTGCGCCGGGAAGTAGGTGGGCGCCGCCGACGTGCTGATGCAGATGTCTGAGAGATGCGCGTTCTTGAGCGGGTCAGCCTTGGCCTCGTAGGTGGAGAAGATGACCGGCTGCAGGTGCTTGACGTCGAACGCCGGCACGACGATGTTGGTCACCGTGTCGGCGATCTTCACGTCGTGGGTCAGGCTCTTGATCTTGTCGTGCAGGAACACGCCGTCGTACTTGGGCCCCCGCACGCTGCCGATCAGGTTCGCCGCCGGCGTCAGGATCCCGGCCCTGCACAGTCATCATGCATCGTCACCAGGTGAATAATTAGCTTGACAACGATCGATACCACTAGATAGGCGACAGGTGCGTGCTCGCAGAAGGTTTGAAGAAAGCGACATGTCGAACAGGAGTATGAACTGAGAGTGACAGCCACTAGCTGGGAGAGAATTAAAACTCTGGTTGATCAGTGTGTGAGTAATTAATCAATCAGGGCCGTACGTACTTTCTCTGCGGGAAAATCTTGGGGCCGTTCTCGAGGTAGAACGTGGTGAGGTCCTTGCCGGCGAACAGCGGCCGGTTGTTCTCGTCCGGCGCCACCAGCATCGACGCGAGCAGCGCGCCGGTGCTCGTCCCGGCGACCACGTCGAAGTAGTCCGCGATCCGAGCGTCCGGCCCGTCCAGCTCCTGCAACCAAATCACGAATTTAGCAACCACTGTTGCTGCTTTACTAATTTAAGAGTACAATGGCTGGTCAACAGAGCAATTAACAACTACGTACTAATATGCGCCTAATTATTATCATGTCTTTGCACGTAGCATGCATACCTGCAGCTTGGCCTCGAGGAAGGCGATGATGGTCGCCGGGATGATCCCCCGGATGCCGCCGCCGTCGATGGTCAGCACCGTGATGAGCTTCCCCGCGCATGGAGGCGGCTGCGGCACCTCGACCGGGGTGGACGTGCTGTCGCTGGCCATGGTTAATTCCTCTCGAGCTTACTGTGCTCTAGCTAGTAGTCTAGAGATAATGACTTCTATGAATGTGCTTCTTGGATCTCGTGCTATAGCTCTACAGGCTGTGACGGGCAGGCTATATATAACAAGAGTTGGTCAGAGGAGTATGAACGTTGTTGCTTGAGCTGGCAGCGTGGCCTTGCTTTGCCCATCCGAACCGCGTCAGACGCCGGCTCGTGATGGAATCTCCTATCCTTCACATACTTTTTCGAGACCCACGTTTCCTACCTTACCTTGTTGTTGCTATATTGACCGTCATCATGGATTCATGGAAGAGTTGAACCAGGATAGGAAAAAAAAATGCTGGCTCGTGAGCTGCATGATGGTTACTGTACCTTTTCTCAATTTCTTATTGTTATGCAAAAAACAGGGTAGCTAGCATTATCAGGTTAGGTGGATCACGAGATGTATTGTATCTAGGGCACTTACAAAATTCCCTCGTGGATCTGCCCATGCACGTTAGGTGATGTAGCACCTTCCTGAGGTCTTCACCTCGCCTTGCGTTGCACTTGCAACATATAAAAGAGCTAACTTGTAGGTTGTGTTTCAGGGACAACTTGTGTATATGTGAAAGAGCTACTTTTTATACTACACTAGGCCCCGCTTACATTTCGTAAGCAAGTTAATAAGGATAATACTAGCAAGCCGATATATTTACAAGCTGACTCGGCAAGACAGATGACACGTATCAGAAATAATTTGCTATCATATAGGCTAGCTGACCGTGTCATTAATAATGTCACTTGCTAGCTGAACAACATGCATTGGAAACCGTTTTCCTAAAATTTTAGTATCAGTCAATCTTAACTAATTGCTTAGACATTTTGCTCCATGATTGAATCCAAAATCTGAAAATCAGTACCTTCTCAAATGATGATTGCACACGTGTAGTTGTTCACCAATACCTATAAAAGAACAATCTGTATTTTTGTACTGTAACATTTTGCATTTACAGTTGTTAATACAATCCTACAGATTTGTCATGAGGTGACAAATGGCACATATATAGTGGGGTCCTGTCATGAGATATATTTCTTTTGTGTAAGATCTTCCAATGGGCTACTCACCATGCACATATGTGAATTAATGCGAGCTCATCATATTTTGTAGTGTACAAATTATTCAGTCTATATGCAACTTGATCATAGTTAGATGCATCTTAATAATCAATTATATATAGAAGACAAATCAGGAACGTCAAGTGTTACATGCTTAATTCGGTAAGGGAAAATAGATCAGCAGTTGGGTTCTTCATGAGCTGGATAATCAACTTGCCCATCTGTCTAGGAAAAAAAATCATGCATCTGATGTAAGTGATGAGTTTAATAGAATGATGTGGCCAACTAAATAAACTGACATGTCATGTCAAAGGGTTCATGGTTGTTGGTGCTTTCTAGGTGCACATTTTATATGACAAATATGGTGTTTTTAATACTTTATTATGTCATAATTGCTAACAATTAACCCCCATTATCATATATATGCGTAGTTTCTGTGTATTCGGAAGATTTGCAGGAAACAGGTGAAAATTAAGAGACTACGAGTAAAGAGCTGCCGGAGGCCCGAATAACGAGGAAATTGGAGTCCGTGCCGGCCGGCACGGCCTGTGTGCCGACCGGCACCATGGAGGTCGGGCCCCAAACTTGAAGCCCACTCGGAGAATATGAAGCCCAGGAGAAATATCAGAGTCGGAGTCGGTGGAATCCAGCCCACACCGAAAGAGAGTATAAAGAGGAGATCTTGGTCGCGAAGTAAAGGAGAGAGACAGACATACAGAGGTTTTGACCTAGGTTGAAGGTTGTGGCGGCGAAGACGGCGATCACCGATCATCACCACCAAAAAGGAAGACTGTGCCGACCGGCACACCGCCGTGCCGATCGGCACCTGTGGGACCACGCCAAAATCCTGCATCCTACTGTACCCATGTTCATGTGTCGCAGTATGATGCGTGAGTAGATCTCATATTCTCTCCGTGGCGAGGGAAATCTGGTTATGTAACTCTCACGCTTACAATACACTTTTGATGTGTTTGGTCTATGTGATGCTTTGAACTCGTATCCGATCAATACGTGTTTATTACATAGTGCAAGAAACCAGTGGGGAGCTATTAGTACCTTGTCGTGACAGGATCGGGGCGAACGAAACCACCATGTCTTGTAGAATACTAAACCTATCAATTGAACCATGACCTGAGTTGCATGCCAGTACCCCAAACCATAGGAGAGAATCCTTTTCATAACCTTGATACAACCGCAGGCCCTTTCATCTCTAGCTGTTAACCACCCTTTCCACACACACCTTTGCCATATTAATTTAGTAGTTTAAATAATAGTTTAAGTCCCGCTTGTTCTCTGTGGTTCGATATTAAACCTTTGAATACTCTAACGGAAAAAGTGCTACAACTGTACACCGTCCTCTTGCGGTATATAAGTGGGTGCGTACAAACGACCAACAAGCACGTTTTCTGGCGCCGTTGCCGGGAAACAAGCCAGTTCTTTTACTATTTATTTATTCTACTGACCTCTAATCCCCTCTTTTCTAGTTTGTTTTTGTGTTTTCTTTCTGTGTTTTCAGGATGGGTACTCCTGAACCGGCTCATACGGTTAGGGAGCATTCGCTACCGTCTCCGGGATTGCTGATTCCACAAACTTCCGATGAGAAAGTCACTGCTTCGTCATACGTTCTCAACCCGACCATCATCAAAATGGTCGAGAACAGCAAATTCTCTGGGACGAAGGACGAGAACCCGTACACACATCTGCAAGATCTAGAAGTTCTCTGTCAGACCTTTAAGCATGAGGGGGTGCCTCAGAATTGGTACAAATGGTTGCTATTTCCATTTTCTCTAGATGGAAGAGCCAAAGATTGGTATAAATCTGCAGCCCGTGAAGCTAAGGGAAACTGGGATAAGCTTGTAGGAAATTTCTGTTTGCATTTCTTCCCGCTTCCGAAGGTGCAGAAACTGAGAAGAGAAGTGGTTAACTTCGAGCAAATGAAAGAAGAGACCCTCACGCAAGCATGGTTACGCTTCAAATCTTTATTGAAGCAAGGCCCCGATTTGGGCATGGATGATAACTTGACTGCTCATACATTCTACATGTCTCTTGAAGGAACCTCCAGGATGCATTTGGATAGTTCAGTTGGAGGGAGTTTCCTCGACTTGACTGCTACTGCAGGTCTGGATCTTTTGAGTAAGATATCAAAGACTGAAGCTATGCATAGGCATTGGGAAGAATTCCAAGAAGATCCAATTCCCCCTGAAGGGTCGACGCTAGCAAAAGGTTCTTTGGATTTGAGAGCTGAAGCGGAAAGCTGTACAGTATCTGAAGTGGGATTAACAGTAAGAACGGAAGAACCAGCGCAAGGCGATCTGAAAAGACCCAGATTGGAGGAGGTGCCGACCGGCACGGCATCTGTGCCGACCGGCACACTGAAGCCCTTCGTGCCGACCGGCACAGCTCTCGTGCCGACCGGCACGCTGCCTGCTGTTAAAGGGATTTCCAAGACTGAAGCTGCAATATTAGAGGAGCACGAGAACAGCTTCGTGAATAAATTTCCAAGACCAGTAGGAGATCCAACCTTGAGCAACGCTAGACCGTTGGACGAGTTTGAACCATTGGATTGGATCCCTATAGATTTTAGCTCAAATCTGCTAAGTATGAGGAGAACATATGATCCAAGATATGCCTCTTCTACAGGAGTTCAGTATAACTTCCCTAAAGACACTAGAACTTCGGAAATACTGGATAATGTCGTCATTGGAGAAGTATTGGGGAAGTTATATAAGGACGATATGGAAATTGATCAGATGGAGGTTCAACAAGCAAAGAAGCTATTTGATAGTTGTTTTGTCCCATCGCCGTATGAAGGATTGTGCGGAGTATATGCAGTTGGCCTTACGGAACGAACGGAAGTTGATCCTTACATACCGTGCGAGATTGGATATAGAAGCTTTCCTAAGGCATTATGTGATTTTGGTTCCCGCGTCAGTTTGATGACGTATGAAGCATTCATGGATATGTCTTATGACATAAAAGGAAGATTGCTAGGAACCGAGCTTGAGCTAATCATGGCGGATGGAAGGAGAACCAAACCACTGGGAGTTATCAAAGATCTGAACATCGAGGTGAAAAAGAATACTATTCCGGTGGATATTTTTGTTCTTGATAAAGGTGAAGTTGGAGTCGAAGATATTATTTTAGGAAGACCTTTCTTAAAGCTTGTACGAGCCGTAATAGATGCTGGAAAAGGTCACCTCAAATTGACTCTGGGCGGAGAGGAAGTCCTCTTTGAATTCGAAGACCCACCCGTCGTTCAAGAAAGTGACGACCCACCCTCTCTCCAAGAATTCTTCACAGAAAAAGACGAAGAAATTAGTACAGGATACTCAGACCCGTTAAACAAACTGTTTGCGGAGTCAGATAAAGAAGAGGCCGAGATTCAGGGCTGTGCCGACCGGCACGACCCTTGTGCCGATCGGCACAGCGGTGGTGCCGACCGGCACGGAGGTGAAAATCCTCAATTTGAGCCTTTGGGTAATCTGGATCCTGGTGCAGCACCAGAAGTAGAACAGAAGCCACTTCCTGACGGTCTGAGATACGAATACTTAGGCAAAGATAAAACTTACCCCGTCATCGTCAATAGTGCTTTGAATGAAGAAGAGACAAAATGATTGCTTGCTGTTCTGAGAAAATACAAGAAGGCGATCGGATATTGTCTTGATGATATCAAAGGAATAAGCCCAGCTTTTTGCACACATAAGATCAATCTTGAAGAATCAGCCAAGCCAGTCGTCGAAGGCATGCGAAGATTGAAAGAGGGCATGAAGGAAGTTGTGAAAAAAGAAGTGCTGAGACTTCTTAATGCAGGAATGATTTATCCGGTTGCTGATAGTGAATGGGTGAGTCCGGTGCATTGCGTGCCAAAGAAAGGAGGACTCACAGTCGTGCCTAATGAGAATAATGAGTTGATCCCTCAACGGATAGTTACAGGATGGCGAATGTGCATTGATTACAGGAAACTGAATACCGCTACAAAGAAAGACCATTATCCATTACCGTTCATCGATGAGATGCTTGAAAGGTTAGCCAAGAACTCTTATTTTTGCTATCTCGACGGTTATAGTGGTTTCTTTCAAATCCCTGTTAGACCTGAAGATCAGCATAAGACCACTTTCACTTGTCCTTATGGAACTTATGCTTATCGACGAATGCCATTCGGTCTTTGCAACGCACCGGCTACATTTCAGAGATGCATGAATGCTATATTTGCTGAATTCATTGAAGACATTATGGAGGTATTTATGGATGATTTCTCTGTTCATGGTACTGATTTTGATCACTGCTTAGCAAATTTAGAGAAAGTACTAAAGAGGTGCGTAGAAGTGGATTTAGTTCTTAATTGGGAGAAATGTCACTTCATGGTAACCGAAGGGATTGTCTTGGGGCATTGAAGTAGACAAAGCTAAAATATCCACAGTTGAAAGGTTGCCACCACCTACTGATATTAAGACACTGCGCAGTTTTCTTGGACATGCAAATTTTTATCGCAGATTTGTGAAGGATTATTCAAAGATTGCTAAGCCATTAACAGAATTGCTGCAAAAGGATGTTGAATTTGAGATGAATGATGAAAGGCTTACTGCTTTCCGGAAGTTGAAAGAAGCATTATGTTCTGCACCTATTATGCAACCTCCGGATTGGAATTTACCTTTTGAGATTATGTGCGATGCAAGTGACTATGCAGTAGGAGCGGTTCTTGGACAACGAAAGGAAGGTAAAGTACATGCTATCTACTATGCTAGTAAAACTCTCAATGAAGCCCAGATTAATTATACAACGACAGAGAAAGAGATGCTAGCTGTTATATTTGCATTTGAAAAATTTAGATCCTACATCCTCAACTCTAAGGTCATTGTTTATACGGATCATGCTGCTATTAGATATCTTGTCTCTAAAAGGGAGTCGAAACCTAGATTGCTTCGTTGGGTCTTGATGTTGCAAGAATTTGATTTGGAGATTAGAGACAAGAAAGGGATTGAGAATTCAGTAGCAGATCATCTGTCTCGTTTGACGCTTGAGAACAAGGAGGGATGCATTGGTGATGCCATGGCGCAAGAGCAGCTATTTCGAGTTAAGGATCATCGAGAATCATGGATGCAAGACATCATAAATGGATTCAAAGGAAAGCTTGAGGATTGTAGCAAGAACTCAAGAAGGAAGATTGTCAGTGAGATGAGAAAATTCATATGGGATGACCCTTATTTATACAGATATTGTGAAGATGGAGCTGTTCGAAGGTGCGTACCTCGCGACGAACGCGAAAGCATATTGGAAAAGTGTCATTCATCTGAGTATGGTGGACATTATGGGCACTTTCGAACACAAGCAAAGGTATGGGCTAGTGGATTTTATTGGCCTTCGATGCATGAAGATGCGAAAAGATATGTAGCTAGATGCCCTCAATGCCAAAGAATTGGAAACGTTAATGCTCGTAATGCTATGCCTTTGAAGTATAACTTGCAAGTTGATATATTCGATGTTTGGGGCATGGATTTCATGGGACCGTTTGTTAATTCTCATGGTTATGAATATATTTTGGTTGCTGTGGATTATGTCTCAAAGTGGGTAGAAGCAATACCATGCCGAGTCAGTACAACTCATGAATCCAAGGCAATGTTGAATGAGTGCATATTTCCAAGATATGGTGTTCCTAGAGTCATTATCACAGATGGTGGAACTCATTTTACCGGACATGAGTTTACTAAAGCTTTGAAGAAGATGGGTATTGAGCATCGAATTGGGACAGCCTATCATCCACAGACCAACGGCCAAGCAGAAACTTCTAATAAACAGTTGAAAGGAATTCTGCAGAAAATTGTTACAAGAGAAGGAAAGGATTGGTCAAACAAGTTGAATGGCGCACTTTGGGCTTATCGCACAGCATTCAAGACACCAATAGGTATGACACCCTATCAATTCGTCTATGGAAAGACTTGTCATTTGCCTGTAGAGTTAGAACATAGAGCATATTGGGCAATCAAAGAGATGAATTTGGATTTAGATGCTGCTGCGGTAAAAAGAAAGATTCAAATTAGTGAACTCGAGGAAATGCGCTTAAAGGCTTATGAGAGTGTAGCAATCTATAAAGAAAAAACAAAGAAGTGGTATGATAAGAAGCTTTTGAAAAAGGAATTTCATGAAGGAGATAGAGTACTACTATTCAATTCAAGATTTCGGTTATTCGGTAAAGGCAAATTGAAAAGCAAATGGGATGGACCGTATCTTGTTCATAAAATTCTCCCTTCCGGAGCTGTTGTCATCATGGATGGAAAGCAAAATACATACACGGTGAATGGCCAACGACTAAAGGTATATCTTGAACCCGACACTTTTGAATTAAAGTCATTTGATATATATTATGTGAATTGAGTGATTGGGTGGTCGAGCTTAACGACGTAAAATAAAAGCACTGTTGTATTTACTGTTTTTCTGTGTGTTTTGTGTTTCTTTGATTTTATTGAGTCGTTCGAGGCAACTTTGCCTCCGTGCCGACCGGCACAGCATGTGTCGGCACGGGAGAGTCCGTGTCGTTTTGAGTCGAGTTTTTGCCCTTCCTCCAAGACATGCTTCGGTGACTTTCAAATTTAAGAGATAGAGTCCGGTTTGACCAAGAGAATTATGGATCTATATATGAAGGAGTTGTCTCGGATCTCACATCAAAAAAATCGAGCGCCGCCGGAGTTCCCACCAAACCCTAGAGCAGAAAACAATGCAAGGCGGCGAAACCGGAAGCGGAGGCGACGGTGCCGACCGGCACGCCGGCGGTGCCGACCGGCACGGCGCCGTACTTTCGCCAATGAGCCCAACTCTGCCATGGGAGAGCAACAGGAGCCTCAACCCCACCGAGGACGATCCAATCGTCTGGTCGCACCTGAAGCAACGATGGATGATGAAGAGTGAAGCGGACGCGTTCAATAGAGAGAAGAAGGAGATGGATGAAGCCCTTCGGGAGAAGGTTAGAGAAGTGCTAGTACGCAAAGGTAAATCCAAGGTTGATGATAGCACACCGGTCTCCGATAGGTATACAATGGATCGACTTCTCGCTATGGAACGTCCTTTCACATATGATGATCTTATCACCTTTGAATCGATCCTTACTGATAGCGAGACGGAAGAGTTAGACAAAGACTGCTTTCTGACCATCCATAGGTCTAGGCTGAACGATGGAAGGAATCCTGATAGAGGTGCCGACCGGCACACGCAAGGTGCCGATCGGCACCGTACACTACCACGCGTCCTGACCGACTGGGAAGACCTCCAAGAGAAGATTCTGCACAAGAACACCAGAGGTTTTGGATGTAAGTGTTTTTACTGTATGAAAGACCATCAGAGGCAGATTGAGAATTATCTAGCAGATCCTGAATGCATCCCTGCGACTTTCGTCTTTGATGATGGCTTTCCCGTTGCTAAAGGGCGCATGACCCCTAAAGAGATCAATGATGAAATTCAGCGGCGTATTGACTGGGACAATGCTGCAAAGAGGAGAGCACGCAACCTGGCAGATCTAAAAGCGTATTTTGCAAGGAACGGTAGGCGTGCCGACCGGCACGGTCGTTGTGCCGATCGGCACGACATCAAGGTTGTGAATTTCGTTGAAATATCTGATGATTTCTCTGATGATGAGCCAGACCCTAAGCGATCAAAAGAAGTAGAGGAAGTTCGGCGTTCCGCTCGTCTTTCTTCAAAGCCAAGAGCAAGATATACCTCGGAATCAGTGAGCTATATAGAGGCATCCCCTGCACATGAACACCCATTAGCTAATCTTGTTGCAAAGGATGAAGAAGATCCCGAAGAGGATCCAGAAGAAGATCCCGAGGAGGAACCAATGGAAGATGAGCCTGAACCTACTAATTCCGAACCACCCAGTGCAGAAGGAGCTACAGGAGGCCTTGCAGGAGCTCAAGGAAGTGCAGGACCGCGTTATCAGGTGAATGGTGCCTCGTGCCGATCGGCACGGGCGCCGTGCCGACCGGCACCTCGGGGTTTTGACAGAAACTCGCCCCTGAGAGATGAACGTCATGATCGTCCTGCCAACTGCTGTCCAATCTGCAGAAGAAACATCGAACGTCTCTATTATGATATGGAAAGATGCTATAGGCACCATCGGGACATTGATATAAGGATTGATGACATAGAGAGCATGGCCGCGGCGGATTACTCTTTTCTCATGAGGAACATTCGAAGCATCTTTAGCATGTTGAGGAGGCATGGCATTTCAGATTAGGTTGGTCTAGTCGTTTTTCTTTTGCAATAGGGACATTGCAAGGTTTGAGTGTGGGGGATTCGCCCTTACACTTCTTAAGGTCGTTTGCTTCGATTTAGTATGGTTTGAGTTAGTGTGTGAAAGTGTGAGAGTTTTCTTAGAGAGATTTGAGATGGTGTGCTTAGTCAAGCTTCGAGGTCAAGAATCTGATAAGATCTGTATATGCTTCAGGCTTGATCCCTTCTTAATTCTATTTCATTCATTCTCGATTGTTTCCTTTTCCCTTGATCCTTGTGCTTATACTCTGAATTCCTATGATGAAAACTCCCTTTTAGAAGGCATGATTGAGCGAATTGTTGACTTAGCTGTTCTTTCGATTCAATTTGGTTATATTACTTTCCAAGATCCACAAAGAGCCTTATATTGTAGAATAGAAGAGGGAAGGAAATACATTTGAGCGATTGAGTGAAGTCTGAAGCTTTTGCGTTCTTCTTACTTGATATGAAGGGAGACAAAAATATTCATTTGATAAGCCTTGTGATTGATTTGGTCGACTCAAGTTTTGAGGTGAAATTGTTTTCAAAAATCGAGAGAAAGTCTTGTGGAGGGATACTAATTCGACGAGATGATTGACAATGGCTAAGTTGAAGACTTGTGAGAGTTTTTGCTTCTTGACATGATGAAAGCACGGTGATGATTTTCTTGATTCGTGTTGCTCGAGGACTAGCAATGATTTGAGTGTGGGGGAGCTGTTGGTGCTTTCTAGGTGCACATTTTATATGACAAATATGGTGTTTTTAATACTTTATTATGTCATAATTGCTAACAATTAACCCCCATTATCATATATATGCGTAGTTTCTGTGTATTCGGAAGATTTGCAGGAAACAGGTGAAAATTAAGAGACTACGAGTAAAGAGCTGCCGGAGGCCCGAAGAACGAGGAAATTGGAGTCCGTGCCGGTCGGCACGGCCTGTGTGCCGACCGGCACCATGGAGGTCGGGCCCCAAACTTGAAGCCCACTCGGAGAATATGAAGCCCAGGAGAAATATCAGAGTCGGAGTCGGTGGAATCCAGCCCACAACCGAAAGAGACTATAAAGAGGAGATCTTGGTCGCGAAGTAAAGGAGAGAGACAGACATACAGAGGTTTTGACCTAGGTTGAAGGTTGTGGCGGCGAAGACGGCGATCACCGATCATCACCACCAAAAAGGAAGACTGTGCCGACCGGCACACCGCCGTGCCGATCGGCACCTGTGGGACCACGCCAAAATCCTGCATCCTACTGTACCCATGTTCATGTGTCGCAGTATGATGCGTGAGTAGATCTCATATTCTCTCCGTGGCGAGGGAAATCTGGTTATGTAACTCTCACGCTTACAATACTCTTTTGATGTGTTTGGTCTATGTGATGCTTTGAACTCGTATCCGATCAATACGTGTTTATTACATAGTGCAAGAAACCAGTGGGGAGCTATTAGTACCTTGTCGTGACAGGATCTGGGCGAACGAAACCACCATGTCTTGTAGAATACTAAACCTATCAATTGAACCATGACCTGAGTTGCATGCCAGTACCCCAAACCATAGGAGAGAATCCTTTTCATAACCTTGATACAACCGCAGGCCCTTTCATCTCTAGCTGTTAACCACCCTTTCCACACACACCTTTGCCATATTAATTTAGTAGTTTAAATAATAGTTTAAGTCCCGCTTGTTCTCTGTGGTTCGATATTAAATCTTGGAATACTCTAAGGGAAAAAGTGCTACAACTGTACACCGTCCTCTTGCGGTATATAAGTGGGTGCGTACAAACGACCAACAATGGTATATGGCAGTTATGGATCAGTACCTTATATGAAACGAATTATGTGGTCGAGATGAGAGAAGATATATCTAGACATATGTCAATTGCTGCTTTCTCAATCTGTGGATGAGTGCAAGAACTGTATACTGGCATCCTTTTTTTCTGAAACTATAAAAGGTCAATAACCTAAGTATATGTTTTAAGTGAGATCTGTCTATTTTGTGTACAATAGTCTTCTCCTGCAATACAATTAATTGCCAGATTTGATACAGAGTTTTCTGATGGCAAAATGGAATATTACCCAGGGCTATAGGGAATCTTCCATATCTTGCTGGTGATTACATTGGTTATTGTAGATGAACCAGGATACTGGTGCAACACCTGTTTGGATCCATGGGACTAATTGTTAGTTGACTATTTTTAGTCCTTGGAAAATCCAAACAAAAGGACTAATCGGGGATTCCAAACATGCAACTGACTAATTGTTGGCTGACTAATTGTTAGTCAGCTATTTTTTTAGTCAGATTCTATTGATACAAACAGGGCATTATTTGTAGGGGAATATGACGTGTAATATCAGTGTCGAAGATCCTAGAGGAGTTGACATGATCTAGTTGTTTTTTTACAACTGGATGAGTTTACTAGCTAGTACTAGACTCCGATACAAGGTTCACTCGAGGAGTTTGACCTTGCACTGATCTTACGCTAAGCTCACATGAAGGGAAAATAGGAGGATTCATGAGAATTTCTTATATGCCTTGCTCGTTCGACTTAGAAGGAAAGCACTTCTTTTTTTGGTTGCAAAAAGAAGGAAAGCACTTCTGTTTAGCACAAACCTGCCTGGGCCTGGCAGACATCTAAACTCCTCTAACCAATGATGACAAGTTGTGCATTCTAATCGATTGCTTGAAGTGTCTATATGTGGTGCATGTGATCGAACTAGTGAACAATGGTACTTTTGTGTTCTTTTAGGGCTTAGCGAATAATTGAGCTTAATTAGTATATATAGGATAGAAATCAATAAAGAGTGGTTTAACTTGATAAGATGCCCAACCAAGGTTTAAAAAACAAGGAGAATCATCATGTCGATCTGTATGGGTGTCAGGGTATGTGTGTCTGGTCTGTGGAGTTACGTTGTACCAGCTTCAGTTTGTGGTCACCACTCACCAGCCATGAGCTAGCTTGAAAAACAACTATTTATATTTAATTCGTCCATGCCACTAAAAAGAATGAGCGAAAGGGCCTGTAGCCTAGTGGTTACAAGAGCCTCCATAGCACCTGAGGTCTTAGGTTCAACTCCCGTGGGAGCGAATTTTCTAGGATTTTAACGGCGTTGTGAGTTCAGTGGGAGGCGACGTGACCCTCGACAGCTAGGCGCCAGTGGTGACTTCGTCAATCTCGAGGATTTGCCGGCTCAGTCTTCGAAGATGCTCATAGGGGTAGGATTTGTGTATGTACGTCTATAGGGGTGAGTGTGCGTGGGTTGTGAGTGTCTGAGTTGTACTGTGTAATTCGCAAAAAAATAAAAAGTATGATATATCTGTACGCTTTTTTTTACAAGGGATATATCTGTACGTTAAACAATGATTTTAGGACAAA